>OU426944.1:8764422-9364422 GCA_911387795.2 Apamea monoglypha | reverse complement strand
CGACAAATGAGGGTGCTGATGTATGTTCTGCCATTTTTATTTTTTGTACAGCATTACAGATATTTTAGCTAGATATAAATGATGACGGTTTACCTATTTTGTTAGCTGAAAACTCCTGGAGTCCTAAATCGAGTCACCTGGCACTTTTCCTATAGAAGTTATGAAGTGGTCGTGAATTCAAATTCAGAACAATGACGACACCAAAATGATGGCCAGTATGTCAAAAATAAAAAAACTTTTTCTTTGATTCATCATTAGTTTGATGTTTGAGGCATTTATACCTCACATGGCATTGCACGACGACTCGAGGAGTCCGGGCGTGTATATCATAAATGATTTAAATATTCATGAAAGACTACCTATTCAATACAAACATTGAACTCAATGTTTTCACTATGTAACTTAAGCTTTTTAGCGTTTGACGATAGGAGCCGTATGTTGTAGGAGTCCGTATAAAAATAATGATAGTCGCATTTTGATAACACCGGAAAAAGGTTACGCTGCCAGAAAACTCATTTCTCCATTAAATATACGCGTCTTGTGGCCTGTGGATGAATACCAATATAACATCTGCCTACTCCTTAGTAAAAAGCAGGTGCGAGATTTCCGTACATATAAAGTACCTACTACAGTTCGTGTCTTAAGAAAAAGATCGTCATCTTATTCTAAAGATGTTTGCTATGCCAGCGCTACGTAGTACGTAGGCAGCCCGCGTAGCACGTCGGTCGCGTAGTCAATCCGACGTAAACAGGTTACGGCCTACGCGGCTACGAGATGTGTCTGATTTCATTGTTTACTTTACTAGTGCGTTTGAGTCGCTAAAAGGAGGAGAATTTAAAATAGGTTTTATTATTTACTAGCGACCCGCCCCGGCTTCGCACGGGTGCAATGCTGATACTAAATATACTACAGATTTATAGGCACGCGCCATCGTCGGCCCCCCGGCCGGTACCGCCGCAACCGCTATGTCCCTGCATTTTAAATCTGTAATATCTTCGAAAATATTCATTTAAATTACATGCTGTAAATGGCCATATTGATCTATATTAAATGCACAATGTACTTAATGTACTTAATTGGATAAGGATTAATGCTGTATTGTTTAAAATCGCTTCGTAAATAAGCCATTATTTCTCGTAAAAAGTAAAGGATAAAAAATGGTTATTGTGGGTTATCCCTAAGAGATAGATATATTATGCCATCGGGACTTTTTTGTAGACCTTTTTAAGGTGTACAATACTGTAGTACATTATTTTGATCTATCTCGTAGGGTTCAGCCAGCGTTTGCAATGTAAACGCAAAAAAAATGTGTTTAATTACGACATCACATTAGAAACCTCTAAAATTATCAGTGTTTCTCTACTATATTATGTTTTATACATATAAACCTTCCTCTTGAATCACTCTATCTATTAAAAAAAACCGTATCAAAATCCGTTGCGGAGTTTTAAAGATCTAAGCATACATAGGGACAGACAGCAGGAAGCGACTTTCTTTTATACTATGTAGTGAAGACTTTTCCCTTTGCTGTGATTTTAATTATTATAAATAGTCATCGATTTTTAGTCTGGTCATTCGGTTAGGAGAATTCATATGTGCTCTGATTTCAAATACACTGAAGTTTCAGAGGGGCAAAGGGGCAATTCCCGTAATTTTAAGAACGTTCCGTCTCAATCTGTCAAAAATACCTCCAAAATCCCTACAATTTTGACAAGTTTTTGAGATTGATTGTCGCTGACTGAGATTGCGACTAGATTGTTAACGTTTTTAATTACGGGAATTGGCCTTCAGATATCAGTACCTAATAGTTGTAGCAAAGAATAGACTAGTCTAGCATCCCAAAAGGCAGAGTAAATGTGTAGTATATACTACTAACCAAATGCGACCAGCCATTTAAGCAATTGCCAAATAATTCAATTAATTTGCAAAAGTGCTTGTGGCCGGCTGAGAATCGAACGCGAGACTAAGGTCAATGAACTCTGTTACCATGCTTCCGCCAAATGGATTCAACCATTACGGAAACATATTAAAAACATTGCTTTTAAATGAGCTTAAGTAAGTGCACTCTATCTCTAGCATAATGTCCGGATAGAATGTTTAAGTTTTTTTTTTTATAAAAATGTAGAATTGATTAATTTCTACTTTTAGATATGACTAAGGCTTTTTACAGTTTGATATTGAAAAAGTCTTACCAAGGGGTATCATGTTACCCAGTAACTGGGCTGTGGAGGTTAGATAGGCAGTCGCTCCATGATAATACTGGTATTCAGCTGCTTCCGCATAGACTGGAAGCCGACCCCAACATAATTGGGAAAAGGCTAGGCAGATTGATTGAAAGTTGAAGTTTGTATTGATTAAACTTCCGTCAACAATGTAGTTAAGGTTGGCGGGGCTATCTCGACTGTGGGGTATAACTGTTAGTATAACCTAGTAGGTCCGGAGGAAGGTGATGGCATTCATGATACAGGGTAATCCTAGTACGAGTGCCAAAGCACTCCTTTGACGCCCTAAGTGCACATTATATAAGACCAAATTTGTTTTTAAGGAGATTTACTGTTGTTCTAGTAATAAAGATTTTATTTATTTTTAGTCTTTTGTATTTGTACAAAAACGCCATCTATATTCAGGTAGGTGAACAGTTTATTTGTAAAAAAAAAAGCTGTGAACCGCAAACTGACCCACACACCTTTTTTTGTCAGACGTCATTTTATGAATGTGTATTCAAAATACGTTTGTCATATTACTCGTTTAATCAAACGCTTGTTTTCAATATTAAACAAAGAGTAGGCAGTGAAAATATAGCGTAATATAATTTGTTTCCCGCTTATTTGTTGTTTGCAATAATACGTTTTTGATGTGATTTAGCAATCATTATCCTCTCTGTATCTAACATGTTTGTATAATTATGTCCTCTAAAAGATAACAACAGTTTTAGGGTATAGGACATTTCCTCAAACATTTGCCTAAAGTTTTTATTCTGGTTTCCATTGTTCAGGAGAATACAATCAATGCTCTTGATCATATTAATTGAATGCTTTAAAAGAAAAATAGGTTTATTTCTTTTACACACAAGTGCACACAAATGAAAAGTTACAGAGAGAGAGCGAGAGAGTGAGTTTAGTAGTTAAAGATGTAACAAAATATTATTCTCATCTGAAATTGTAGGTATATATTTCACTTTTTTAAATTTATTTTTAGCCGTTAATGTCCCACAGCTGGGCAAAGGACTCCCTACTCTCTTTCCACCTCTCTCTGTGCAGAGCTGCCAAGGACCAATGTTTATTAAAGGAGTACAGCTCATTCCGCCATATATTTCATATCATAGAATTATTTACTATTAATGTTATTTTTATATATTTCAATTACTTAAGGGACTTAAAGCTAACCGGTGAAATGTAGTTACTATACGAACACTACACCTCTACAAACCCCTTCAGGGAGTGCAGGCGTGATGTCATGTTATTTTTAAATCATCGCTCTTATGTTTTACTAAGAAGGAGGCTTAAGGCAGCCTGCGTAATTTAGCAACATAACATCACGCTTGTTTTTCCTGAAGGAATAGGCAGGGATGTAGGTGTACCTAAAGTAAACCCATATCTCGCCAGTTAGGCACTCATAGGGGGCGAGCCATAATAAACCGAGCTGTAGGTAAAATAAATATTATAATCTACACTTATAAAACAATGAGTTCAGTTCGATGCCCCAGATATTGTTCCTAATGGTCTATAACACCTAACGCCAGCATTAAAGGTGCGGCCGATGTCACCCATAATAGCTACAGTCAACTGCACGCACATGGTAACAGTTTGACATTGATAGCCCCTTTATGTTGTAGCTGTAAGGGCGGGTTTCGTAGTTCATGTATAATACTGGCATGCGGTTGAGCGTACAGCCATAAAGATCTCGGTGAGTACCGTCTGCTACCCCGTCGCTTAACAGTGCCATGGCAACGCCCATGGTTGATTCATTTGGCATTTCGTAGCTTGGTAGAATATACTCTTATTTATGTGTGTGTGTGTGTGTGTATATAATGTAGGAAAATAACGGGTTTTCTTTACCAGTACAAGATAAATTTCAGTTTACTTATGTAGCAGATCATTTTATGCAAATTCTGAACGATTGTCTACTTTATCTGATAGGTGGAAACTATGTGGATACTGTGTAACAGGCCCCTAATATTGTAAGATAATTCGATTTTGTACACAAAACCTTATATCAATCAAACAAGAGCCTATCAACTATTTGCTAAAATTAAGCCATATAAAAAGTAAATTCTAATTAAACTGTGCTATGCTAGACAAATAATTATTATCTGTCTAGCACCTGAGCCTTAGTTAATATCTAAAATTCAGTGTCATCCTAGTGTAACCTCTATCAAACTATGATAAATCGATAAGGAAAGCTTAACAATCGACAAACCAAAATCCATTACAAAATATAAATAATACTCATCATTTTAAATGGTTCAGAAAAGGTCATGTCCCAAAAATCCATTACAAAACATAAACAAAAGAAATCGACTAGAACAACATTCAAAAATCGAACTCTCACTAAACAAACACGTACAACCCTAATGTTGCCAAGTAATCAATTATTCCATTTCATTTTACTAATAATTTAGCGTGCAACGCCCTCTACAAATACAAAGAGGCTAACTAAACTAAAAGTGGACGCTACTTGGTGGTTGTTTGGCTAAAATAGTCTACATTGTGCAGCATATTGTTCTAAGTGTGAGGGCATGTTGCTACCCTGTCGGGCAATGGCGTCATCGAGCCATGACAACGCCTTTCGCCGTCACTAAAAGCTGTAGACAGCCTTTAAAAAGCTGTAGACAGCTTTTAAAAAGCTCTATAACTAACTAGACGGCTAAATAAACACGCGATATAAAAAATTAAATAGATAATTTCAGCTGGTATTGACCCAATGCAGGGCAAAGACCTCTCCCACCCCGCACCTCATTTTGTTTGTGCGAAATAAAATAATAAAATTGGTACTAAACTCTAAGCTACGCTACACTAGAAATTAGACAGATAGATCTTTTCTAATAATTAAAAAATATTGTGCTCTTCTTGTCTCCATGGAAATCTGTGAAATACTTAAGGAAAATACTGCAAATATTAGTTTAAATATCCTCATTTTGCGTCTTTCACAGGGTAGGCTGAGGTTCATATTGACTCAGCGTTCCTCAACCTAGATTCCACCCCTTTCGCGTCACCATCCGGGGCTCAGTCCCTTTGAAATCAATGAAATGAAAACAAAACTAATATATCCTAAGGATTCTAACACCAACACGCTAAAAACAACCTAAACATAATAAAAATAAGATAGTTTTCCCTAAAATCGAATAGAACACGATTCGCCAGTAGAAAATGGCCGGAGTTTCAGATGCAGCGAAAAAATGTGGCACGCATGCGCACAGCGCCGCTCGATATATGCACCCTCCGGTGATCATGTGTTGAACCACTCTCGTATCTACGCGAAACGAACGATATTACAGAGGAATACGCGTTGTAACACTCACACAACACCACGCAAACACTTTACACGACAGACAATATTAGTGAGAACTTTACAGCAGCTTCCCTCGTGTTTTCTCATATATAACCTGCAAAGAAAGTTATTAGTACAGTTGACACGAGAAATACAGAACAATATTGTGGGGCTTCAGTGATGGGTGTGCAACGCTACGGCCCTCTTGTCCAGACGCAGCAGTAACTGTAGGCAACACGTACTGCTGTGACAGGACAATATGGTCGTAACGCGCGGCTCGGGCGGCGGCCCGCGGGCGAGTGAGGCAGCGTGGCCGCGCCGCGCCACCGCGCCCCTCCGCCCGCCGCCCCGCGCACGCGCCAACACCCCCCGCGGCCGCTACGACACCCTCAATGAACGCCCACAATCAACTATCGATTTTCCAGTAAAAAAAATGGTTTAATTCATCAGCACGCATCTTTGGGTTGTCTATGTTTCTTTTTGGTGGGTGTTCGAACTTGGAAGGTGGTTAAGCGATTCGCTTTGAGACACCACTAGTTAAAGACCTTGATTACTGTATTTTGGAAACCAAACGAGCCTTTTCCCTACCCCCGCCATTTTCTCCAAAATCAGGAAAATTTTATCACTGAAGACTTAATTTTGCATTATTAAGGACTCCTATTCAGTGAGGTTTTTATGACGACAATCATCAAATCATCTAAGTATAAAAGTTCACTTAACTGTGATGAAATCCAAACCATATCTCCAGATATCAAATTCTCTTTACAAACGCGAACTTCTTTTTGTGAGTTTAACAAAAGCCTCGCAGGAATATCGGTCATTGCTACCTCCATTTTCTATATTCTATTTCAGGCCGGCATTGTCCCTGAAATACTACGGTTTTATAATAAAACCTGATATTAAATCTCTTTCCTTAAATTCTTGAGAATTTTATTTCTAACGGTGCAAAACCGAGGAAAAGATCCATTCGTGCATTAAGATTTTGGTTCAATCATTAGACTGAATAATGATTAATTTTGCAAAATGAACATATCACCTCCTGCCCTTTACATTGTTATTTTCATCATATTGCATGTTTCATGTTAATCTTTGTTTTAACTTAAATAGTATTGGCATTATTCGATATCTTTGATTTCTTTCTTTTAATCATATTTTGCTCATCTCAGCGTTTCATGGATCAAAAACAGTATTTTATATTTTAATTCATTATATTTTGATGTCAAATACGTTTCCTATTTCCGAGTTTTTATCTAAAAGAGTATGTTTCTGTCCCGCACAACTTATAAGAGGCAAACTGTGAGAAGTAGGTTACTGAGGGGCTCGCAAGCGTTGTCCTGGCAACGCTCTCTACTTGTGTGTAGCCATGTTTACTATCACACTTGCCGCTTTCATTCGTATACATTAAGAACTATGTTGGTAGGGTTTCATTTTTGCAGCGAGAGAATTTTCATGAGTCTAAGGTCTTTAGATAATCATTCCTTGAAATTGGACTGTTCATGAGATCTTTTCGAACGTCCAACGGTAAGGAAGACAGTCCCCATAATGACCAACCTTTACCCACCTACACTATTTAAAAAGCTGCTAGACTGTCCCACTCTTACTGAAACCATTTCATAATTCTAATATGAACGAACTAGTAATATGAAGAAGTCTTCGACCAACCCATTGAAATCATAAGTACAAGACTTGAAATAAAATAAATCTGTTCCCAATTTCTAAGAAAAGCTGAAAACGTTACCAGCTTTGAAGCATGAAAATCATGAATTAGACATACATAATTATTTTACTCAGTCCGTGTGAAGGCTCTACAGCCTGCTATAGCCTGTAACTCAATCTCCACTCAACTCGGTATCCACCATCTTCGATTCAAAATTGGATTATTCTTCAAACGCTGGGCCCGATATATCAAAGTCAGCTACCTACTGGTATAACTCGATTGAACTGCCTGAATATCAGTATTTCATTTGGAGTAACGATATCAGATCTCCATACGATATACGATGATACGGACCGATATCCTGAAATTACACCGAATATCAAAATGTTTCGAGCTTTTGAACGCCCGTGAACTATCCCACACATTATTATGGAAACCGCGTCGACAGTTAACAGATAAACGAGATATATTTACTATTAACTACAAGTATTCACTAACCACGCATATCATAATCACTTTTACGAGGAATCATGACATCTTTTCCAAGAAAAGAGATTTAGGTACTGTTTTTACATTCTATTACAATCTGTCTAAAATTAGATGATATTTTTAGTAACAGAAGAGTGTAAATATAGGGTCTTCTGCTCGGTAACTCAAAAGGTGGGTAGATTGACATCTGCTAGTCAGAGTAGTCTAAACTGAGAGAAGGTAGATGTAAGTTTGTAATTAGATGTTCATATTTCTGCTTAGGAACTCAAGGGTTTGACATGATCAATAGTTTAACTCCGGAAAGGAACATATTGTGCATAAAATCTAGTCGAATTTCAGTTAAAAAATAGTTTCTTGAAAAATATTTCAGTGAAAATTTTAGTGTGCAGAAAGCTCCGAGGCTACGACAAAAAGTTTGAATTCTTGCATAATATTATGTGAGATCACGCTTTCGGCCGCTTGACCTCTTATGGTGCTGAGCTGGAGAGAATATAGTGTTAAAAATAAGAAATACCCATGTCGTTACATTTTCTCATGTAATTTCAACACGTTTGAGTAACGTGAAAGCGATCGTTTGGATCGGCACCCAAAAGAATTTTAGCTTTCAGAGTCCGGGCGGCTTACCACCAGCTGCACCAGCAGGGCAGAAGTTGAACTGCACTGCTTTTTGTACTTAGTCATAGAACAAAAAAACAGTGCAGTTCAACTTCTGCCCTGCTATACGAGCTGGTGGTAAGCCCCCAGATGGTGGTTGCCTTGTAAAAAGCAGATAGATAGAATACTTTTTAAGTATTGCACACGGAAGAGACAATGAAAACAGAAACGGTTTAATATAAGAGTGACACAATGGGCGGTCTTTTCTTAATCGGCGATTTCTGCAAGACAGTCTTAGGTGCGTGTTATTCTGATGCATCTAGTAAGACAGAAAGAAAATCATGATCCTAGCTTCTCCAAACTTTGTGAGGAAGGGTTCAAAGCATCCGTCATCATCATCATCTGAGTGCCTTTTCCCAACTATGTTGGATTCGGCTTCCAGTTTAACCGGATGCAACTAAATACATTATTTTATATGGAGCGACTGCCTTCTGACCTCCACAGCCCTGTTACTGGGTAATACGATACCCCTTGGTAAGACTGGTTGTCACACTTTCGGGTAAAGACTGTCAAATATCTTCAAATGACAGCAAGACCAATTGCTTAACGTGCCTTCCGAGGCACGGAGAGGTGTCATATGCTGGTGATGGATGGTCACCCATCCACGTACCGACCTCGGCAAGCGTAGCCACGAACCCCTCAAAGCAAATGTAGTAGAATTTCACAGAGGATGCCTGAACTGGAAGAGCACCTTTATCAACCACCTAGCTTTTGCCACGTCATGGCTTCCAATGAAACGAGAAGCGACTGAAATTCATTGAGCGTCTATTTTGCACCTAGCAAACTGCCATTTGACTTTCGCAACCCAATTACTTGGATATACCGACCCTTAGGTTGAAAATGGTGGTCAAACTTCCGAGCCCCTGACTACCCGTTACGACTTTTATAGTTCAACGTGCTCTCCGAGGCATGCAAGGGTCTTGAGTCAGTCTACCTGTCGGGACGATCACCCATCTGTATAGTTAAGTGGTTGCCATTTGGTGGTGGCGACCAGTCAAGCAAGACTAGTCGACTCATATATAACTTTTGGTAGTAGGAGAGGTCGTTGTCAAGGAGCTCTACCGGAGACGTGCTAGTCTTCCACCAGCGGCGGTAACCATACATAATCAGCATACAATGTTCCCACTGCAGGGACACAGGCCTCCTCTCTGCGAGAGGGAGTGGCCGTAATCCACCACGCAGGCCCAGTGCGAGTTGGTAAATGTCACATGTCTTCGAATTTTTGGTTCTAGGGCATGCCGGTTTCCTCACGATGTTTTGAGAGCAGTGATAATGGAATAATTTACACAAAGTAAAGGGCCTGTCCGGTTCGAACCTACGACATTACCACTGGGCCACCACTGATCTCGGCGGTGACCACTTACAAACAACTAAGCGGTGGCGACTTACACAGCCAGCCTGTTACTCTTGATAACCACCGTCTTTTTTTATCTACTTGGTCAAATCCGTTCCCTGTCCCTATGCCCATTTGCATACATTATTACATTCAGATTAAAAATCAAAAGCGAAGCCCAAAAGGAGGGCCCTTTGGATTTCGCCGCAGTCGAGTAAAACACTAACAATACAAGAAAATCCACTCACCCCTTTAAGAGTCAAAATGATATTAATCTGCGCATTACTCCCTACAGTTTTGTTTTGCAAAACAGAGTTGTTTAGCTCAGTTTCGTCTGACTCATCCCTCTTGCGATGTAGGTGGGGTCATCGACCGGAGGGTGGCTCGCAGGACAACGTACCAATATTCACAGATGAGCGGGGAATACTCTGAATATTCAGTTTAGATACATAATTTGTCTATTTATGCATTTGAATAATATAATTATATTGTATAAAATAATATATGTATTGTAGTCATTTAACGAAAACTAGTTATTTTTTAGGGTTCCGTACCTCAAAAGCAAAACGGAACCCTTATAAGATCACTTCGTTGTCCATCTGTCAATACCCTTTTTCTCAGGAACACGTGGAGTTATCAAGTTCAAGTTAATATCAAATACTCAGGGCTGCAATCCGTTGAAGCAGTGTAAAAATCAAACTTTTAACTTAACGCAATCAAAAGATACGGGCGTTTATGTTCCGTTTATGCCGCATATTTTGACACTCACAAGGGAATCAAAACCTATAGGGTACTTCCCGTTGACCTAGGATCATGAAATTTGGCAAGAAGCAATGTCGTGTAGCACAAGTTACATACCTACAAATTTGTACGGAACCCTCGGTGCGCTAGTCCGACTCACACTTGACCGGTTTTTTCGTATCGGCGTGAACGCGAAATATTTGAAAGTAGCTCATAGCATAACCAAAATCTACCTATAATGTTCCCACTGCTGGGACACAGACCGCCTCTCTTAGAAAGGGAGTGGGCTGTAATCCACCACGCGGGCCCAGTGCGGGTTGGTAGATCTCACACGTCTTCGAAATTTTGGTTCTAGGCCCTGCCGGTTTCCTCACGGTGTTTTGCTTCATCGTTTGAAGAGCAGTGGTGATGAGAAACGCAAAGTAAAGCGCCTGGCTGGGTTCCCACAACTCGGAAGTGGGGGGCCGTTACCATTGGGCTACCGCTGCTCATGCTGTGACAAAAAGATTGTCAGTCAGCAAGGTAGTAGCGAAGCTGACTGCACAGGGTGACCACCCCAGCATAAAAAATTCTTAAACCTTGGCTCCCTCAGGAAGTCTCATTACGAAAAAAAATTGTCATCAAACTCGCGAAAATTAAGCCCAATACATAAATATGAATAGTAACGTAATCTCACAAAAAACAATTTACAGCAAATGGATGGCCGGATAAACTAAAATAAAGCATATTTTATAATAGGTTCTACGGCTTCTTGTTAAAGTTTCCTATGTAAGCGGATACGAGTGTTTTTCCAAGAAAGAAACGAGACAAAGAAAGTTTTGTTCATATTTTTATTTGATTGAACTTTTCCAACTGCAGTCCTATTGACTAAAATTCTTGGCCACTTATATTATCCTATTCATAGTACTTGTTTTGTATTTCGTGCGATAAATAAAAACGATTTTAAAGCTTCCTACTCCGCGGGATGAGCTGGACTCCTTTAACAAGAACTGGTCTTCAGAAGCTTTAAACAGATAGAAGTGGAAAGAGAGTAGGGAGGCTTTTGCCCTGCAGTGGGACATCACAGGCATTTAATTTAAATTTTTAGTCCACAAAATAAAAACACGAGGTGTGTGCTTTTGACTACACGATAGTCTAAGTGAAAACTTATATGAGCCGACTATACGCGATTAAGCGTCACCGACCGACTGGAGCCGAGTGTACCCGATTTAGCGTCACCGACTAGAGCGTGACGGTTAATTTTCATTGTTCAGAAAGAGCGCAAACTACTAAAGAAGTTTTAACTTTAAAAACTTTATCTCGTCCGTATATGGCTTACCCAGACCCGACGCCAGAGAAGTATCACAAAAAGTATGTTAAGATTATATAAAGCAGCGTCCACCTACCTGCACGTAAAAAATAATCAACCGTCATTCATTAAAACAATCACAGTCACAGCCCTTTTATAAAGCCTTTGCGAGCAACATCTATAATATACTGGTCGCACTGTATATTAGATCCACAGAACAGATAATTTTATCTGTTCTGTGATTAGATCAATGCTAAAAATAGATAAAAAGGCCCACCGTGAACCGCTAAATTATCTTGGACGCACTGTACCTAATAGAAGATCCAAAAAATAAGGCGTCAACCTTGAATTTGCCAGAAACTCGCCGCCTTCCTTGAACAAGGCACAAGCCCCCGTACCCCGCCTTAGTAACAAGAACAACTTTTGAATACAAAATGGCGTAATATGAAATTCAATGATCACTAATCCTTCCTGAAATGTGAACAAGCTCCTTAACTTCTTAGCCATGCTTAATTAACAATACTGCATAGCATTAGGAGAATCTAGTAGATTAATACTGAGTAAACACCTAATGAATTTAAGTGTAGAAAAAATGAGTGAATTTGAGTGTAGGATGTAAAGTTTACCGTATCAGATCAAAAAGTTTATTGAGGTTGTTTCTGTGTTTAACAAAATAAAATTAAACACTATCACAGTCCAGTCGGGAATAATTATTTCAGTCATCTTTCTTTGTCAAATAACCATAACTACATCACATATTTTTTTCTACACAAACAAAAAACTGAATTACAACCACAATTAGAAAATAAATAAATAAACTAAGTTTTCGAGTTCTCACCAAAACTATTTTCCGTTTACGAAATTCGAATTTTCGAATGCAGTCCAAGTACTTCATGTAGTGCTGTCATGTCACCAATTCGACTAAACAATCAACTTTCCAATAAAACAAACACCAACAAAGAAAACACTAATTTATGAATTATTTTAAAATTATAATAATTCAACCCAGAATGTAGTCACAAGCACATCACAAGTAACAATAATGTGGTAATTCGATACTGAGCTGTTGACAAACGAAAAGAACGCAGTCAGTTTTTGTTAGCCATAATAATATTTCATAGAATGTAACACTTTACGTTTCAAAGTAACATAGAACAAAACTTAATAAATTATTTTCACTTTTAGCCATATTGCCACCATGTATGTATAAGGTAACTTGTGAACGAGCTTCAAATATCAAATCTTTTTGAAGTGAAAACTTCTTTAGCGGCGTTGAACACTTTTTTTGTAATGGGTAAAAAATGTTAAACTCGCGTCAGGACACGAGACCTGATCGAAAATTCGTAAGACGGTAAGTTTTCACTTCTGCCGGCACTCCCGAAGTGCAATTGTTTTTTTTTTAAATAAGCTGCCACAGCAGCTTATTTAAAAAAATGCTTAGTCGTAACATAATAAAAATTAAATTTAAATTATTTAAAATATTGCCGATCAAAAAACACCCTGCAATATATGTACGGACGCCAGCAGGTCAAGCCACCCGAAACTGTCAAATTTTCCCAACCAACCTTGAACCTTAATGCTTTAGCGATAAAGTTGAAAACCTATTAAAGAGATTTGACTGATTGTAGTAGCTTGATGTGCTGGCGTCTGTACGTCCAAATTGTGACCAAAGTTTCAAATACATGAATGACTCATTTCGTTCTCCCATCGACAGGTCGTAACAAACAGCCGCCCGCTTCGCCTCTGACCCGAAAGCGAATTAGAGAAACTATTTGTCACGGCTGACGTTTTTCTCACTTTACGGTGTCTTAATTTATTGAAACTGAATTCATTGCGGCGTTGCGTAATTTGTTATAGAAGAAGTAGGTGTTAACCGAAAATTTCGTTTAAGTAGAATGATGATGCTACTCATGCTAACAGCGTTGGAAATACTTTTCGCAAGAAGATGTTACAAAATTAAAACTTTCGAAATTAGTTTAGATTGCGTACTTAGCTAACTTACCTGTAAACTTCAAGGTGTAGTTGTTAGTTGTTACATTATTAGTTAGAGACAAGTTGTTCATCATAGTTATTGAACGTTATAGTGTTGTCTGTGTTCACAGTACTTATGAATAATTAACAATTTAACAACGAAAGCAATAATGTAACGAGAAAATTATTTCGTTGCTAATGGAAAATGCTCACAAGTCGCACATAATAAATCAGACACATGAAATATGTATTTATAACGACTACTTCTTAAGGGAATTTCTATGTGACATTTTTAATATAACACAGAAAACCTCTTGGGTCCTATTATCACGAAGATAGTGTAAGGTCGTAAGGAATGTACCCCACATCATGTTCAGACGAGATAAATTGCGCGAGTCTACACTGATTTATAGTTGGACAGGGGAATTCATTAAAAGATCCCTCGGAAAAAACGAACATCTATCAAACTTGGCGAACAAGATTATACCGTTTAACATTTCTTAATTTGTATAAAAGTAGGATTTAAAAGTTCTCAGTGCAGATGTGATTAATTTATATTCAGTATGAAAAATTTAAGAAGCATAAACCGCTGTCGAGTTTGTGTTGGAAAATAATAGGGGCGGCTAAGCCCTAATGAATGAACCACTCAAAAGAGTTTGATCTTGCTACCGTCAAGCGTAGCGAGGAGCTTACTTGACCAATAATTTATGACTCTTGAGAAACTCCTTTGAAGACGCTTTAGATATTAATAATATTAATATTCAAATGCGGTGTTTAACTAAAATACATTATTTTCATTATACAAATATTTCATCATTTTTGTCCAGTAAATGAACAGTGACTTTAATTATAAACTAGCTTAGCTATGCTTATCCCCCTGTCAGTATCCTTCTGAAGTAAAGTAGCAAGTATTGTGTATGTACAAACTTGATCCAATGCTTAGTTTTTGCAGAGAGTAGGTTCGATCTTTCAGTTCATCAGGAGCCTCTCTCTCTCTCTCCAAAAATAACTAAAATATAGGTGGTCTTCAAAGAACCGCAAACTGCCAGCAAATATCAAATGCCAAAGAAAGTCGCCATTGGCATATTCAATGAGTTGTGGAGTGAATTTGAGTTTTCATGTAATTCTGAGGTCCAAAACGCAGTATTCAAATATTGGTATAATATAAAATAGTTAAATAGAATTGTGATGAAACTTGCGCCATATCCGCTCAAATAATGCGTATTTGTTTATTTCAATAAAATCACTCCGCATGCTCAAATATTTACATTCGACTCCATATTTACTATCGGACACAGCCGTGTCCGATAGCTGCCGCCGACTGCCCCAGAGCAATGAGAACTTGCCCTCCACACCACACCCTTAAACAACGAGCAGGACACCAATACATCCAACAGCTATGCCAGACAAGAATAGGTATATTGGTTCCAGAGAGAGACAGAGACACACTCATATCAGAAAATGTATAAGTGTGAAAGAGATAGCAATAGCTTCGTGGAGATGAAATGCGCAACTCGTACGAGGGTAATTTTTGTGGAGCAGCTGTACGGATAAGTTCATTTTCAATAAAATAAAAGCTTTTCCGGCGGCGGGCGGCGTGCGCTTTTCTATTAGACTCGAGCGTCTAGAATTTTGAAGAGAATATTATATTTCTCCGAAAGCGATTTGGATATGATCTAATTTTTATTGTAGAACTGGGACTAACTTTAAGAATTTTAATTTAACAGGCTCCCGGCAAAATAAATGCATGTAAATGTCATTTAGAGTAGCTATGGGGATTATGTAGGATTATCATTATTGGAGTAGGGGAAGAAATCCCGCAGCCACTACTCTAAACTCAAGAACACGTCACGAAAACTGCCAGTACAGTCTTTGCTGCCAGTTACCAACTTACCGGATGACAAGTGGCACTGCATTGCTCGGGGAAACATTAGGACACGATTAATTTTGTGATTACACTGTATGAAGTGTTACACTGGTACTCAGCTGTATCTGGTTAGACTGGAAGCCGATCCCAACATAGTTGGGAAAAGGCTAGGCAGATGCAAATGAATATATGACGTCAGATATTCAAACGTAATATAAATATGTGAGGCTCATGTTGTTTAATATGTTCCGACGAAACAGATAAATCTCGCGCAAAGCGTCTGATGTCGCAATCGTCATGTTTCATCTTATACACAAATATTTGCCTTCCTCAAGAGCCTCAAGAGATTCAAAATTTTCTGAATGTCATGAACTCATGACGGTAACGATGTATAAATGTACGTTTTACAGAAACGAGGTAAAAATCCAAATCTACACTTGAGACGCAGTAATTCCGGCTTAAGTTTAGATTTGTATTTTGTCCTTTTTACAATTCATTTCCTTCGTCACGGTCAGACGTAATTATTTACATTCTATCGTATTTTCACCTGTCTATCATGACATTAACTTATGATGCATTACTTTATCATAGACAATACGTTTCCTAACGACAACCTTCGCCGTTTTTAAATTCAGTTATTCACGAAATACACGATAATCTTGAATGTTTGCGCTGTGTGAAATGTAAATTAATAATATAGTAATTATTGTGTACACAAATAGATTAAATTTCAATTCATTCAGCGATAGTTACTTTTGAACTTAATTAAAGCATTGGCGGGAAATTCATCTGAATGTAAACAGATCGTTTTTTGTTTTTTTCTCTGCCACAAAGTGAAAGCGTCGTTGGACCGAATCGTGATTCGACCATCGATATTTACGTAAATTCGTAAATAATTTAGTTGTTATCCGTGATTTGTTTGGTGCGGTAGTGACAATGATGGGATTGTATTCTAGCGGGGCGCTGGGTGGTGTGGAGGTGCTGGATGGCGGGCTGGTGGGCGGCGAGCTGACGGCTCACGTGCTGAGCGCGCAGGCGGCCGCTCATGCCGCCGCCACGGCCGCCGCAGCCGCACATCAACAACACCAGCAGCAACAGATTGCTGTGCAGCAAATAAGTGAGTATCAATTTGAATTTTACCTTAGAAGGCCACCAACGGCTAAAAGTAGCGTTCCACCGACAAAAAACAAATGAATTTCTTCTAGGTTTCTCTCTAAATGGAGGAATGCTGACAAGAAAATTAGTTTGTCCAGTTGCAAAGTATCATGAAGGCTTTGTGATAATTACTTCTACACTGATCAAGTGTGTAGGTACCATGGAAATAGTGTTTATTTTCTATCACATATAGTTTTTCTAAAACATGGTTTCTTTCCAGTGATTTTGAAATTGATTCTTGTAGGAATCTTACTGATTGTTTTTGTCAATTTGTTTGGTGTCTGCTGATTTAGAATTTCAATGCCAATGCCAATATAAGAAACGAAATACAATTTTGATTACAATGGAAGATCAGACCAAAGACTACTATAGTATACTGGCTGATCAGACTCACAGTTAACTTTTCACAATTTGAATATTAGATGTTGCATAACAGATTGATCAAATTAAACATTGTTAAATAAATTAAGAGCAAAGAAACTATGGATAGACAGTGTGAAAGATCATATGTGCTTTGGAATGGACACCTAGCTTCACCTTTCTGACTGCCCAATCATTTGACAATTCAAAAGTACCTGTAATTGGTTTATTTGAAATAAATGCTCAAGTTTATGTCTAGAAAGGGGGTGACTTTTAGATGAGGACTAATAGAGAAGTATGGAGGAAAAAGACATGTTGGTGTAAACCTAAATAAGTTTGGATAAAGACGGGAGAGTGATGATGATGAGATAACAACACAAATTACCATCTATAATTTTCTTGTAAGAACTTCTGATCTAATCTTTACTTTCAAGCCTTCTAAGTTTATTTTATCATGCAAGAACATCCTTACAACTATTTTATCATGCAAGTACAGCCTTACAACTATTTTATCATGCAAGTACAGCTAACTATTTCTATAATTATCAACAAGTTTCCCACCGTGCTAATTCTAATCATGTAAGTAAGCAAATGGTTTCTTGATGTTGAAAATAAAAAGATCACATTGAGTTTGTCTTTCATAGTAATATTGTATTTCATTATGTCATGTTATTCTTTCAAACTGGAAATAGGAAACAACTACAGCCTGGAGTTTATATTATTTTTCTAATCTTACAAACTCTAAAAGTTAATTGAATTTAAATGGTTTTACCATGTTACTTGTTCAATACTGTAATAAGCTAAATAACTTTTGTAACTATATTATGTCGATTTAAAAGCGTGTCCATGGAGTTTGTTGCCCATTCTTCTCCATAGGTACCTACTATGCTTTAGAATTAACAACTAGCTTTATCTTTCTGAATGACCTTGACAGAGCTTAAGTGTCTGTAGTTGATTTATTTGAAATAAATGCTTTGAGTTTTAGTTTAACTAGATAGAGGTACACCTCTTGTAGGTAGTACCTTTATGGTAACACAACCATGGTACCTTTCAGAAAGCAGAACTCTTGTTCTTCATCCAATGAAATAATTAATTCTCTGTCACTCCGGAATTCGCTAAATACATATTATATAATATGGCTGATTCCTTTAATTTACAGACCGTTATTGGTTAAAATTAAGACTCTTGTATCTTTACCAATAATGAAGCAAAGACTAGCTTCGCATAGTAGATCCTACCTACGAAATTAACTGTCACAGGTAAATGCTCAGTTTGGCAATAAAAAATGCTACCATTGTTAACCAAAAATTCGTTTATAGGAACCAAGCAATAGTCTAAGTCACATTACCATCTAGCCTAGCCGCAACTAAGTTCATCTCAACATTGATCCTAGACCCCTATTTCCCTACAGAAACTTCCCCGTCATCCGGGCGTTCAACCCCGGTCACATCAACAGCTAATGGCACACAACCCGCACCGACGGGATCCACCTCCCCGTCGCCCAGCAAGCTGTTCGTGGGAGGTCTCAGCTGGCAGACAAGCTCGGAGAAACTACGAGAGTACTTCGCAATGTTCGGCCCAGTTACCGATGTTCTGATCATGAAGGATCCTGTTACGCAGGTAAGAGGGGGATTGTGGTAGTTTGATTTTGAGGGGGGAGTGATGCAAGTTATTTTATTGGAGATATAACAACTGCTGTCTAATAATAACTCTATTTAAGTTACCAGTTAAATTACAGGTATAATGCCATGTTACCCAGCAACTGGGTGACCTCCATGGTCAGATAGGCAGTCGCTCCTTGTAAAATACTGGTATTCAGCTGCATCCTGTTACACTGGAAACCCTTCGCAACATAGTTAAGAAAAGGCTAGATTTTTGATTTATAATGTTAACCAGACATCATTGTTAAATGATGATTTATCATTTATAAATGAAATAAATAATGTTACCCAAATAATTGCAAATACATTGAAACATATAAAAACAAAGCAAATTTTCAATAATATAATTTTGCATCACATCTTCCTATTATGTTGATTTTACTATTTCTGTAGATAAGTATGTATAGACGCCTTAGCAACATGCCAATTAATACGAAATGCTTATTATTACGCCTGTACATAATTTATTAATGTAAATAACTACCCATATAAACCAATATACAGGTACAGGGTGCAACAAAAACTTCTACAGGGAGCAACAAAAAGATATTGTACAGGCTGCATAAAATAGGTTATACAGTAATACAGGTTGCACAAAACTAACGGCCCCTGAATGAGAAATAGGATTTATATTTAGTAATCATACACACGAGCGACAGGCGTCAACGGCAACTGCATCCATCGACGTGTGTCGACGGCTGCCTTCAACGCGCGTCTGCGGCAGTCGCCGACTCGTCGACGGCTGCAGTTGCCTCTGCACGCATGTCGCTCGTTGGTATGCACACTCGACAATATAGAAACAAAAATAAATTAAAGATAAACTTACTATAAGTACAGATCTTGACATCTCTGTTGATGTCCGAATCGAAAGCGTGGCGAAAGCGCGAATCTTGAACCGAACACGTTTCATTAAGATTCGTCGCTCTTCACTTTTGCTGCAAAGAATCTCGTTAGTTTACGCAAGGTATAGAAATTGAGAAGACAAGTGAGGGTTCGCAAGTGGACCATATAAATGTTTTAACTTGTTACTTAATGATAAATGGCTGCGGTCGACCCATGGATGGGTGGCCATTATCCATTACAAATCGAAGCCCCTCCGTACCTCGGAAAGCATGTTAAGCCGTTGGTCCCGGCTGTCATTTAAATCTTTGACATTCGTTACGGATAGTCAGAAGCCCAAAAGTCTGACAGCCAGTGTTAGCAAGGGGTATCGTGTTATCCAGAAACTGGGTTATGGAGGTCAGATAGGCAGTCGCTTCATGTGCATCCAGTTAGACTGGAAGCTGACATCGACATTGTTGGGAAAATATTACTGATAAATGGCTGCATATCACCACTTGGTGATATGCAGCCATTTATCAAGTACTTACTTATAGAAAAAGAAATCGCACCGAAAAACTGCTCTTAGATACTTTTTTACATAAATTCTATGGCGCAATGAGTGATTGACCGCGCTTGCTATTGCTGACACACAGTTACATAATGTCGACGAGGTGTCGAGATACTCTTTGTCAGTTTGCACTACTCAACGGGGGGTTCTGACTTTAAGATTGAGTAATCTGTATCTTTATTCAGCTCGCAAGATTAGCAGTAGATTGTTAAGAGAGAAAAAAGGTGGCCACGTGCGAGTCGGACTGGCACACGCAGGTTTCCGTACCACCGTACAATATCTTAGCACTACATATCTCTAAAACGTTTCTTGTATGGGGGAGTCCTTTAATTTTTGGTCACAGCGACTAGTAGTGTGTAGTGTAGTGACATACGGAAGACACGGAATTTTCACAGAGTGTGTATACATACATACACTCTGTGAAAATTCTGTATGTCTACCTA
Source organism: Apamea monoglypha (assembly GCA_911387795.2). NCBI lineage: Eukaryota > Metazoa > Arthropoda > Insecta > Lepidoptera > Noctuidae > Apamea > Apamea monoglypha. Next base: position 9,343,923 of record OU426944.1, on the reverse strand, counting down.
TTACGGTTCAAAATATACAGACCTGTGACAGATGGATGGACAGCGGAACCTTAGTAATAGGGTTCCGTTGGCAACCTTTGGGTACGGATCCCTAAAACAAAAACCTATAGGGCAGGTAGCGACACATACTTTTTCCGAAGTGCCGACAGGCAGTATCGCTGTTACCAGCATTCTTACTGAATGCTGGTTTAATTACTGGCACACGTGACTTTCAGCTTTGTCTCTCAAGCAACACGTTGTCGACTGCAGCCGCCATGCGACGGCGGCTGCAGTCGACAACGTGTCGCTCGTGTATTTGAGAACCGCACTCAAATAGATTAGCGGCGCATTGTCGCTCGTGTGTAAATTCCGCAATGCATCGGCTGTCTGGGGAGGCCCAGTAATTTATGCTAGCGTTATTATTATTATAGAAAAAGTGTAAATATAATTATTTAGTTTAAACCCAACCTTAACTATATCCCTGGCATGTTGCTAAGACTAATAACTTTGTTTACGTTAGTCGATAACTAATTTAATATACATAAGTTGTATGACACCAACATGTATCAAGGTCTTCAATAATTAATGTCCCAGACTGACTAGCCGTCACGTATAGTTTCGTCTCGATAGCCATACTTGCAATGGAACCATCAGCGAGCCTAATCAGTTATTATGGACGCGGGCCTATTACCCTTTAAGCGTTTGGATATCATTGAATGGACCAAGTCAGTCATTCTAAAACTACAAATCAGAAAATTTAAAAGTTTCCTTAATAACTTCACTTATATTATCTTCTTGCAAGTTATCGACTAATGTAATCAATTAAACTAGACATTAAGAATATAATAACGCCATTTTTTCAAGACAGCGGTAGGCAGAAGACGGAGCGCATTCGGTCAGTCTTAGTATCGTTGTATAGGTTGATTTGGACTAGGTAGATTGTAGGTTCGTGTGGAAGATCACGGCCATGTGCAAAAAATATAATTTTGTATGTTCTGTATTGAATTTCCCTTAACTTAAATACCCTGATACCTGTAATGTGACCCCCGGAATCCCTTCTTTCTTCTAAATAAAATTTTTCCAGGATAAATACTGTGTTTCCCTTTCACTCCCCGGTTGGAGGGAGTCTCTGATTTCACTGTACAAATCCCAATCAAGTTTTTAGACTACCCTCCTTGTGTATATATATTTTAAATAAATCGATTACTTTTCTAAAACATTGTGTAACCCCCTGTATGTATACCTACCTATTGCATGAACTATTGAAGTATTTCAATAACTCCAAATAATTTACTTTGTAAACTGTATATGGCCCATTTCGACAATGTTATAAAATAACGCTTTTTCCTGCACCATTTCCTGTAAATCCAGTCTTTTTTTTTTGCATATGGACCAAAATCTCCACACATAGTTGGGCTATGGTTGATCCAAAGTAACCTAGGTACACTAATAAAAGTATATCCATTAAATAACATAGACAAACCGGCATGCTAGAGTCACTAACATAGAACGTTAGGTCTAGAAATATGGATTTGATAAAATACTCCTTCTATTGACTTCTATTTTTGAATCTGGTAGTTCCCCTTCAGTCGGTGTTGCCATGCTTTTACTGTTTTTACTTATTAAAAGTTTTCTTTTGGTTTTTATTGGTCACACTTAAGTTGTAAGATTAGATTTTTTAAATATGATTCTATTACATTTTTATCAGTTATTTTTATTCTTCATCCTAACCAAGGTTAATCTGTAGCCACAATGAAATTAGTAAAAACCACAGTTACAATTATAATTATGTAAAAAGTAAAGAAATTGTAGTTGACCAAGTAGTCAGCTTTAAAGTATAGCCATTATCTTGTATTTTGAACTAATTCACTTTAATTGTGTAACAATATTTCTATAAATATGTGTTCATGGCACTCTTTTAATATTTTCTACAAATAATTACCTATGTATATTTTAATGTAATGTTTAGTATCTTAAATATTAGTTTCTTCCTAGTTAAATGTGACCATCCCCAAAAACAATAGTTTTAAACATAGCAACACTGGCTTCACCCCTTTAATTATCTGCAAAACCTATAAACTTCGATTTTCTACTAATTAATTAATAGTACTTAGCTAAGATCACAGAATAGATTGGAAATACTCTTTTTGGTAGAAAAACAGTAAATAGTAATTTTCTCACTGAGGTAACACTGAGATGCTCAGATGAAAATGGTAGAATTTTGGTACACTTTGAGGGTAACATTGCTCGGTTAGACAGATTCGTGCTAATAATAAGAAATAGTTGTCTGTCAGTAATGTTATTAGTATGTTTTGTTGTGGCCATTTTATTGCACGTCTTTGATAAACAATGTATGTATTTTTGTGAATAAGGCACTAGGTTTATAATGCTAGCATGGCTGAGATGAGGTCAGTAACCGTAGAACAGCCAAGTGAAAGCATTTAGTTATAGAATAAAGATAAAAAGAAAAATTGTCACAGAACCTGCATATAAAAAAGACAAGCTAGCCTAAATACCTAGCTCGCGACTGCAGACTACAGCCCATACATTTTATGATTAAGTGTGGAGCTTTGCCAGCGTCTGTGTTCCCTTCCACGCATAACCCGTCACCCCTCAAAGCAAGAGTGAACAGGCATCTTCTGGGCTTGCTCGTTAATATAATAGACCTCATCCATCGCTTTCGCCCGAAATAAAAAAAAATAATAAATGAAGTCCAGCAGTAAAGTAGTATTGTATTGTGAGATTTATTTCATCACTCCCGAAAGCCATCCCTCCTGATTCTGAAGAGAGTTCTCAAATGGCAGCAATGTATCAGTGACTTTTCTGGCATTGGTCACTTTCTTTAGAATACTAGCTTGCTCTTTAAGATATAAAAACTGCTTGCCTAGTACTTTATTTGCCTTTTGACATGTATCTAACTTACGCAAGCATATAATTAAAGTCTTGGCATAAAATGGTCACAAATCATCACTAATTCCAACTAGATGTACCACTGACGGAAGCATGAGTACTTAGGACGACCTCTGTACAACTACTAGTAAACTAAGTAATACCACGTATATCTTCATATACCCTCATTTAATCAAATATTTGTGATTTGCGAATATAGCTCTTAAATGTGGGGACATAGTGTGTTTTTTTTTAATTATTGTTGTGTGTCAGTGTTTTGGCGGGGAGATAGGGTTCAGTTTTTCATTGCATAGTTCAAACAGTATTTTATCTTGTTGCCACTTTTTATTTTTTTCTCCTATAGTTTTACATGTATGATTCATTAAAAGCCGATACTATCAGATAAATTCAATAAGAACAGAAATAGCATGAAATTAACTGGCAGTTAATTAAGCCGGAACTTGGACACTTGCCACCCCGCCCTCTAACGGGGAAGCGACTAAATATCGTACAATAGATTTAGGTACTGTGCCAGTAAAGTAAATACATATATTAATAATTTCTCGCTGACTATTCACACTGCCAACGAGAACTAGTTTAGTTTGTCGCAGAAAAAAGAGCAATCTAAAGAATATACTTGCTCAGCGACGCTCGTCTGGCGAGCAGAACGCTCGCTGAGAGACTCTTTTGGTACATAAGCATACCAGCAAGTGTCTGGGCAGTCATTCTACTGTCGTACTGGCTCATAACCCAGCGACAGAACTATCCGAACTACATACTAGCTGCTCGTTGCTCACCAACTCGTTGCTAGTTCCTAGCTCTACTCACTTCTTGCGAGCCGTCGGCGGCGGGTCAGGTGCCCTACCATAAATATGATTTGCTTGAGAAACACACAATAATATACTAGCAGTCATGATTCAACAATTCGTTCAAAGAGAATTCCTTTACAGAAATGTAACATTAATTGTAAATGTCAAACTTTGTCGTAACCATGATCAAATAGAAACGGTTTTCTCTCTGACAATGTTCTCAGAAGTATGTTTCATTCAGAGTTTACATAATCCTGAATTTGTACTCAAGTTTAAATTGTCGTTTCTCGTACTCTGTAACAGATTTTGTTTTAAAAGTTCGTGTTTTCTTTTTATTCAAGAAGCGTTTTATAGTAAACAGCCGTAGTAACTGGGTTGTGGGGGTCAGACAGGCGGTCGCTCCATGTAAAATACTGGTATTTAGCTTCATCCTGGACTGGAAGCTGACCCCAACATAGTTGGGGAAAAGTAGATAATGTAGACTGTTCATAGTGAAGCAACTTTAGATAAAATAAATTAATCGAGCCACATCTCCCCGCCTAAGTTTGATGGTGACACTGATGGAATCTAACCTAAAAAGCCTGTTTTGTTCAAGAGCGTATATAAACTCGTACATAACGTAGCGTATTTTCAAGATTTTCTAAATAAATTATAGTTTTATACCTTTCTATAGCTAGGTTTGCCTTGTACAAGTATTATCAAAATTAACATTAGGTACTTAAATTTTTTGTCTGTAAAAGTTTTATGAGGTTGAGTATATAGAATTTAATCATTGGCAATATTTTGAACTACCTACCTATACTCTTTTTTTCAACCGTAGAGTAATACTTTTATTTTTTTAATTTTCTTTTATTTTTGTATACGCTCTTGATTGAAGTAAATATAAGATTAACCGTAATTGTTCTTAAGGTTTGTTTGAGACTAGTAGTTCTCGTTTCACTCGTAGGTACTTAGGTGTAAGTCACTAAACTCCCTGTCACCCTTTTTCAAGAGGAGTTGGGGAATAGACCTTTATAAACAGATTTGTAGCCATGCTGCATTGACCAACAGCCGGTCCTTACTCTTTATCTGATCATGCATTTTGGTCTAAACATGTTCGAACATGTATATCAAGGATTACTTTAGGCTATAAAAAGGTCCGTCCCCCCACTTCTTCACCTATAACTAGGCATATGACTGACACAAGCCGCGCGCAGAGATCGCGCGGCTTCGGTTTCATCACGTTCCAGGAGGCGTCTTCAGTCGACAAAGTCCTCGCGGTCCCCGTGCACACGCTGGACGGCAAGCGCATCGACCCCAAACACGCCACCCCCAAGTCGGCCCCGCGCCCCGCCAAGACCAAGAAGATATTCGTCGGAGGCGTCGGACAGGACACCTCCGCTGAAGAGGTCAGGTCTTACTTCTCACAGTTCGGCCTCGTAGAAGACGCCGTCATGCTCATGGACCAGCAGACCAAACGCCACCGTGGCTTCGGCTTCGTCACCTTCCACTCCGAAGAGGCGGTGGAGCGCGTGTGCGATATACACTTCCATACTATTAAGAATAAGAAGGTGGAGTGCAAGCGCGCGCAGCCGAAGGAGGCCGTCGCGGCCGCCCCGCTGGCGCTCGGCAAGCGGCTGGTGCTGCGGCCGGGCAGGGGGCTGGTGTACGCCACGAGCGGCGTGGGCGCCGTGCCCGCGGTGGGCGCGGCGCACGCCTACCGCTACGCGCCCTACGCGCTGCCCGCGGCGGCCTCGGCGGCCACCGCGCTGGTGGCGCCGCCGCAGCCGCAGCCCGCGCCCGCACTGCCACAGTTCGGTACCGCCTACTCGCTCGCCGGCGTCGACATGTCGTCCTTCCAGGGCGTGGACTGGGGCGCCATGTACGGCCTGCCCATGTACATCTAAACGGTAACGAGCAATATTGACATGAAAACCCCACCCGCCTGCAACGGATAGGTTCTTAGCTCGGCTATTTTATTTCTTACAATAGTTCCTACGTACTATTTTTTTTTTAATTAAGGAGTTTGTCTTGCCGCGTACTCGAAGTGGCCACAAGAGGGAATGATCAGTATTCGAACGTAGTTAAGATGTTTATTGGCTCATTAAACTTAGTATAAGGCAGATACAAGCAATACTTTGCCCGCTACGGGCGTCAAAGAGAACGCATTTCATTTTTTTTTTATTAAAAAGTTAATTTATTAAGGCGATTCCCAACGGGTACGCTCGAATAGGAGAAATGTACGGTCCCATGTTTATTACGTGTTTTTGACAAGTCACTTGATAATGTTTAATTTTTAGTTTTCTGAATTGTGAGGGTATTTTGATTTGTTCACAAGTGACTTGTCAAACGATACCAATAAAGATGTCGTCTTCTTTCGAAAATTCGCGTCGTTGCGTGTCCCCTTAACTTTTAAATATTAAGGCGAAGATCTCAAATAATTTAGTTGCGATAAAAAAAAACTAATTTTTCTTATATTTTGTCTTTGATATTTTGTAATTTAGTGGTAGACATAGTGCACGTTTGTTTGGCAATACATTAACCTGATATTATTTATGATGACTCGACTGTATTTTTATGAATCTCATTCGCAGCTGTATTTTTTAAATGATAAACAACATAGGAATTAATATATATACATTCGCGGTAAGAGTGACGCTGTGTGACTGCGCTGTTATTCAATTATTATTGTTAAATAAAAAGTTTTATCGACCCTCATATTTCAAATATTGGTAATATAAACATTTTAAAATTCTATTGGATAACTCTTCCCACAGAGACGGGAATGTAGAAATTAAATAAAAATATTTAGGGTAAATAAATTTCAATGTTTAAAAATTAAAAACAAAGTAATGGTAGGAGATGTCAGTATTATTATAACGGTGCCATTTCGTTAGGAACATACGTTTGTGCCAAAATTTCGCTCAGTTCTGCGTTTTATGAATCTCTTACTCTTTTTATTATGAATTAAGTACTTATATTTGCTAAAATAACTGCTTTTTTAGATTTCCCAATTGATATTACATCAGTACGGCAGTAATATCAAGACCGTTTGATGGCAAATTTTGATCCGTAAATCCTTGGTTTCACCGCGGCTATAAAGAATCGCTAGTGTCGTATTATTCCGTGCTAAAAAGGAAGGCGTTGTACTTCCTCGTATAGCTCGCATCTCTTTCTCGCATTAATACTTTAATAAACGGCCTCATTAAAAAGCAACAAAAATCTCGCTAGCAATTTTCCCCGGTCAGGACAGGTCATCAGTCACCGATAGAACGTCTCAATTGCAAGATGTGCACACGACTACGTCACAAGCGTTACGTCACACGGCGTCGACCGCTCTGCTCACGACACACATATCTGACGAGCGGAAAGCAATCTCATTCTACAATAGTATTATATATTATTGACATACGTAGATATAGTACGAGTGGTGGTGTTGGTGGTTTTTGTGGTTTAACTTACAATAAAACATTTAAAAAAAATCTTAAGCCTTTTGTCGTCTGTGGTTGAAAAGAAGCCTCAACAATGCAGATTGAATAACTTAACTCAAATTACGTACTGCGTCGTTTAACTGTTTTCATACAAATGACAATTGCCACATGGTAATCGAATACTCTGATATTACCAAAAAAGCCACCAAAATCACTCTCAAAGTAAATTAGTTTACATTAATAATAATTTAGTTTAGCGTGTATGAGCGTGTGGACTAACACCCTGTGTACCGTGACAATAAGCTAAGTATATAAGCCGCTGTAGATTGTCATGGCCGCGCGGCCTCGCCCTCCGTTCTCGTCTATATTTACATTTTAGAAGTATGTCCATTGATTTTGAAGTTTGCTGAGTTGGGCCCATGTTGGGCGCCAAATTTTGGAGGACACTATCTTGGTTTTACTAAAAAGGTTTTACGTGCTCTTTTCTACTTTACCGGGGGAAACACACTGAACTCCTGGAAGTAATCTTTTGCATGTCAGTTGAATGGATAGACCATAATAATAATGGGTTTTTTTGTGAGTCCTGAAACTGGCTCCAGAATTGGCATTCCAAAGCCCGAGCCTCCTAATAGACGCAAGTCTAAGTGTGGGATGGTCCAATCTTCTAAAATCGTTCTGCCCTTGTAACAACTGTACTTAATTCCGTTGAAAATACCAAGTATGTACTTAAATTCTTCACTAAAACTATCAATTTAGTTATCCAAGACAGTGACGCCGATTCCCTTGTTCACAAACTAAGTTAAATTTAAGTTCAGTACATCTTTTTCTTTCTATGTCATTAAGAAAAGGACAGAAGATAAACATTAGTTTAGTCCATAGAAAGTTTAGATGTGATTAAAAACATGACTACTAACGATACGATAAAAATACGTCAATTTACGTCAGGCGCTGACTAATTTGACAGGACTCAACTAATATTTATCTTCTGTCTTTTTCTAAATGATGAAATACAAAGAAAAATATGCACTGAACTTAAATTTAGGAGTTAGTGAACAAGGGAATCGGCGCCAGTATTCTCCAAAAGAACTCAGAAACCCTTACGTCCTCTATTAGAAGTACTTAATTTATCAATCGTAGCGTTAGATCCAAAAGCAATACAATATGTGATTAGTGAGTATAAAAGACAAAGATGGTTGTGTTTGTGCAATTCCTAGATTTAAGCGCAATACTGGACTTAGTCCTAAGACCAGCAGTATTAAAACCACTCGTGATTTTACAAAATTATCGACTACAATGTCATAGTTTTTGATCTTTGCCAAGTTCTTTTAAAATTCAAAATTTTACATCCAAATACTCGTATTAGTCATAGTTTTGATTCTATTAGAATTTTACCTATCTCTAGAGAGTTCATTTTAATTCAATATTTCTTAACTTAGATAAAAATACAGACATTTCGGAATTCAAATGTAATCTTGTACTTAACCTGCATAGTTCATCCTAAAGACAGCATAGTAATAATGAATGAGTATGACAATATTATATCATAATGAAATATCAACAAATTGTCAGATAAAACAATAAATAAATATAAATAGAGATATCCTAAAATATATCATCAAACGGGAAAATTCCGAAAACGCCTATTATTAAAGTACTTAATCCCTATATTTATATTAGCGTATATTTTGGACGTAGGCGAGGCCGCGCGGCAAAGCGTAGTGCAGTATGCATGGTAGCTTGGTCGGCTACATTCCCTGCCAGCCGACGCACTTGTAACCGCAGCGTGTGGAATTTAAAATGATAAAATACTCTAAGAACCAGTTAAAAATTAAAAAAAAAATAAAGGAAAAGGATAGTTCTGTCTTAGTAAGACCCTGCTGGGCGCCACTACTTCGACTACACTTTTCATACAAGCTAAACTCTTATGTAATTTTCGGCCATCGATCCCAGTGAAATTATTGAAACCGTGAATTAGTTCTTACATGTTGTTCCCAGTTATAGATGTTATTATTATTTATTCATTCATGAATTTTCTTGTGTTATTATTTTCAACGTTATAAGACGGTTATTGCTCACTTTGTTTTATTTTTCTTTCCACACGCCACGGCTACCGTATGCTATGATATTCACATTATGTATACACATACCTATCCTTATTATATAGCAGTATTTTTAGCATAAGTAGGATTAGAACCTCCTGAGATTAATCAGCGGAGCGCGCGCTTTCTCGTCTCGAAAACTTGCAATAACCGGATATGTCCGGTTCGAACTGGATCATTTGTATTCGGAATATAAAAACCAGTGTTAAACAGCTAGCGAAATGTTTTTTTATTTTATTAATAATTGTGGTACATAAGAATACATTTTTGTGGCGATTAAAGCCGAGCAAGAATTGGTTATTTTTCTATCTCTACCAAAATCAGGAATTGGTTTTGTTTTTTACGATAATGTTTTTTTATTAAGTTATCTAGAAAGCGCGCGCCTGCATCACCCGACTATTACACCTTTTGTACATTAGCGGTCGTTTTTCCTGAGACAGTATTAGAATGGTTGACTATGTGACGTCACAGCCGCCGTGTACTTCGTATCTTGCCAAATTAGATAGAGGGCGGCGAGTGTGGGGACGCGAAGGATATACCAACGTGGGTAGTTGTAAATTATTTGCTTAAAAATGAGGGTAATTTGAAAAAACTTTAAATTGAAAGGGCTATTTGTGTTTCTTATGCAGAATTTGGTTCTGTAGGGTGGAAATGAATGAATGACTACAGACTTTAAATGTAACTAATACCTATACATCATTTCAGTAGCTCGCAACTAAACCGCATGTGCAAACATCATCCTATTGCCATTTCTGATATAAATACCATACCTTCAACACCTTTCTTAGCCTTCTCATCCAAGGTCGTAGTTTGTGCCACGTTGAGTCACGTCCCCCGCGCCCTCACACAAATGTTGTAATGTACTTAACTTTGTTTTTTCATATATTGTACTGTTCCAACTTCCCTTTACGGGTGGCGATATTCCAACACCCTTGTCTTAGTTACACTTGGTAACTGGTTGCTGTTGTTCGTTGCTGATTGCTGATTGAGTGACGTTGCTAACTACCCTACTTGGGGCTCTGGTTGAGGAGATTCACACTGAGTTTTTGTGATGTCCGTACTTTAGTTGATTTGAAGTTGTCATGCTTTGGGGCAGTATGCATTGTAGTTGGTGACGTCACTGAATCGTGACGGACTTCGGCAGTAGGTTTAGTTGTAGTTTTAGAAGGAGTTTGCCCGCTGTAAGGAGCACCTAGTAATACCTGATGTGTCATTACATGGATATAATATTAGAAATTAAAATTGTGTGTTTTATTTAGCGTGGGACTTCCTGCTGGGTTTGGTTTGTTGTATTTTACACTACTTTTTTATCTTTCTAGATAGTTTGCACGTTGAACTGTAGTATTTAGTTATGGGGTTGCCATCTACACTTTTGGCTTTAAAACTGTGATTAATTACATTTTAATATTAGGGTGATCCCGACGACAGAGGCACTAATGAACAAAAGTTTAACATTTCTACTAAAAAGTTGGCAACCCTAGTGTGAAAAAGTCGTGATCATTTGCCCCACGGTGGGCGCCAAAAAACCTCAGTTGGTATAGGAGGGTGGGACAGACCGGACGTATGGTAAGTCAAATAACGCAAATCAGGCATGCGTATTGCGTATAACAGTTGTAAATTATAGTGTTACGCCGTAGTGCAAGCGCGTCTTCATACTCGTGACTAACTCAAGACTTCACGGAGAGAGATACTTGGACACCGCGCATTGACGACTTTCAGTATATTCAAAGGTATCGCGAATCCAACTCAACTCATTAGGAGACAAATTGTTAGAAAATGGAAGCTACGCAAATTGGTATGACAATGATAGTCGGTAGTCTGCGTTATACCTTTGAAAGTGCGACTTGTCCTCAATCCGCGGCGCGTCCGGCATGGTTGGCATGAATGAATACGTAAACAAAATCTAATCTTCCATACAATATACTTCACTGTCAATTTATTAAGGCGTTTGCCACACGTTGGTTGTGATGCGTGCTATTAAAAATATTCCTTTTAAAGACCGTCTTTAAAAGGAATATTGTATACGTAGACACGTAGATTAGACCTTTAGACGCTTCGCTTCGGGCCACAGGTCTTCCTGGTATAAGAGTTGTTTTGCCAAAAAAACAGGCCAAAATTTAGCCAAAAAGTTAATTTTGCTCAACGTTAAGAAGTCGCAGATGTAGAGAGAAGCGATTGGAAGTAGTGATTTAAGAACTATTCGCTATAAGAGCTAGAAGAGTTGAGCAGTAACAGAAATGTAAAGGAACTTACCTATTTAGGAACACTGCGACAAAAGACGGTATATAAAATAATATTTTGCCAAAAAAACAAAAAGGAAATACGCCAGAGTAGCTTAAGAATGTGACAATAATAAGACGGGACGTTGCCAACTAAGACGCTATTACTATTTAATCACTTTGTTGCCATATACGTGAATACATTCCTCTCTAGTCATTTTTTATTAATTTTTTTTCTCTCTAAATTTGGCGGGAAACTTAATACAGAGTCTTATCTTGCTCAATACTTATTCTTGCCTAGTTGTAGTTAATTTCTATCGATAATAAGCTTGACGCAGTAGTGATGTGCCATACACCAGATATGCCATAGCACGCAAACGATAAACTAGTGATGTGCTTGTTCGCTCCAGGCTCACTGGACCAAAATGTAAACAGCATTGGAGAAAATATATTATATATTCTTAATTATGTAAGATTACTAAGATATACATAAATATACAATTTTGGATTGGTATAATGTTAAATTGAACATAAAAATACTATGTTGTGTGTTTTTAATGTATGGCAATGCTAGAGTAGTGTTGTAGCGTAGACATTTTGAAGTTTTACATACATATGATAAATAAATATGACTAACCGAAAGCAATAACATTTAATATTACTACAGCACGCGCGCGCTGCGGCTTGCACAAGAACGGTAGTAAAGCTAACGTTGAGAAGTCGAACATGTGTGTCGGTTGATGTTTGAACTTCGGACTCAGGGGAATAACCGTTGAATTTGAAAAAAAGAATGAACATCTTAAAAAAATGACAAAGATAATATATAGTTGGTGCAAGGCAGGCTTAAATTAAAATACTATCAATTAGAAACGGATTTTGGCTTTTTAGAACATACAAACCATGTTCTGGGTGTCAATGGAAGCATTATCTAAGAATGACTGAAGCATTAAATCTAAAATTTCTCTAAAAGAGCTAACAAAAATAACATCAATATGACACACTAAATTAAATTAAAATTAAGTAATAAAATGCACTTGGCTAAGTAACGACTGGGCACGGCAGCGCGCGCAAATGTTAGATTTATTATACCTAATAATATACACAATGCATACAAATACAAATATTTTTGTATAATAGGTATCTGTGTACTAGTAGTGTGTTGGTTAATCTTGTATTTTTAAATGGTAAGCGACGAAATGCGGGTAGTCTGTGTTTTACTGGGTGACGTCAGAGTTAGAAGTTTGTAGGACGTTTTGTTTGAATAATGTCTTTGGCATCTCACGAGGTTTTATCCACAGCATGGTTCTTCTGCAATTTGCGACGTTCCATTACCTAGTATTTGCAAAAAAAAAAACTTGGAATTGGCCCTAAGTCAATCATTTCATCTTAGAAATATAACCCAGAATTACACGCCCTCCCAAAGATTCTTTAATTCGGTGAATGATCGTTTTCCTGTAACACCGATATCCAATTACCGAAGCCCGACATTGAAAACGGTTTTACAGCAAACTTCGGTTTGGAAGATTGCCTTCTAATTGGAATTTTCTAATTAAAAGCTACGTCAGCTTGCTCGGGCTACTTTATCTTTACAATAATCTTAAATTGGGACCTATATTTTAGAATCAAGTGCGTAACTACGTAGGGACACCCATGTCATAATTTATTCGGCCTGTTTAAGCGTAATTCAGGCCAAAGCTTAGTCCTTTTCTGCCACTGTGCCGCCAAACGACTCGTGTAGATTTCTGTACATCGTGCAAATCACAGATCAGCCTATATGCATACTAGACCTCTCAGCAGACTTCTAACTCGTGACGTCACTTAGCACACAGCCTACCTGTTTGTGTCGTCAACCGATATAATTACATTGTTGAATAAGCGACAGTATGTGGCGCAGTGTTTATTGTGTAGGGCGCTCGCGCCGACGCTTGAGGGCGTGCGGCCACGTTTCGTTCAGAAATTCTAAATATTTTTCTAAATTGTGTCATGGCATGTTGCCGTGTTTGAGGCGGGGGTAGTCTTAAAACTTAAGTTTCAATGAAGAAAGAAATGGCGCGGTTTCTCTTATATTTATTCTATCGTTCTTTCCAATCGCGCGATTTCCAAACTAGTCTTGATTATGCCTGCAGTAAGGTAGTTTTGTTGTTTTATTTATTGGATATCCTCTAAATTATTCTGTGATAAAAGCCAGACACAGTCTGTCTTTGTAGTTTTATTATTTTAAAAATAATTTTTAATGCAACATGCCTCGACATGATATCGTTCAGAAACTTGGCGGCACTAACATGTTTTTGCGTCAAAATCCGCGTAGTCATATGTCTACATTCCTTTATGTATATTTTTGAACGAATTACTGCATTTTATTTATGGTAGTTATATAAAACATAGTTTATCATAGACAAATTAGTGATGGGCTGTTTTTTTATTTACGTATCCACCGGCTAATAGAGGTTTCCTTATTTATGTTGCTAGATAGCGCTGGTGTAAAAAAGTTTGTATGTTATTTGAAGTAGATTTAAAATCCTGTATTGGATTATACATATTGAATACTCCAATTTAACATAGTTCAAACATGTTTGGCCTAATTTTACAATTTAGGGTAGACAAATAATTGAACAATTAAGTAAAATAAGATTTGGATCATTTTGTTGAAGCTCTCGTCACGTAGCGCCATCTAGTAGCACACTATGGAAGTCCTCAGTTTGTGCAATTCAACAGACTTATTATATGTATATTTTGAGGTACCCCGTAGTTACGGTTGGGTTTGGGTATGTAGCTGCGTAGATATCTTCGACTACGTCAGTCTACGGTCCCCGAGCATAGTGTGGTGTAATGTCTATGCGCAGGGAGTAAGCTTTGCCGCAAGGAGTATTATTAATGAATGTTTTGTATAATGTAGATTATTATTTTAAAAACTAGGCAATAGTCGGGCTCTCTAGCGCCCCCTAGCTAGTGGACGCAGTAGTGCGCCGGCCGCGCGCCTCCTTCAGCCATTAACAATATTATGGTTCATCTTCACTTAGATACAAGTATTAGAAAAAAATAATAAAATGGTAACAAAACACAGCTGTTCTTTCATTTATCCGCTTTTTCGTTAGTTTTCGTACCTCTTCGTTAGTTAAAACATTAGTTTGGAAAAGAATATTTTTTTATTGAGACTCGTAGTATAGAGCTTTTGGGCCCATGTTGGGCGCCAGTACGAATTTTCTTAGCCGATCGACCCCAAGTCAGTAGTGTTAGTAATGTTTTGGAGATCAAAGACTATGGTTGGACATAGATGCATGACGTCATAAGGAGCTGTGTAGCGGTGGAGTGTGCATGCCTCGGTGTCGACGGAGCCGCCTCGGGACCGAAGACGAAGACTACATTAATTTTTTATACGGTGAGGCAATACTGAAGCTGCAGTCTAATCTCTTGTCATGTTAACACACTGCCATCTTACATTTTAAACTGAACACCACTCTCATAATGGAGTCTCTATCTAAAACAACACAAGTAACAACCTCTACCCACCCTCACCCATTGTGAATATTTTTTGTTACAAAAAATCTTAACAAACATTATGTAGGAAAGATTTTCAGTAAAACTAACTCTTAACTTTGGCTAACTCGAATGTTAAAGTTTAACATTGACAAGACATTGGATACTAAGTAATTAATATAAACACTGAGGGCATGGTTTTAAAAATTGTAGAATGGAAAAACAGTTTGTTGCGAGGTCGCTTCCGTATAGTACTTCGTGTAACCTCCATAGATTACTACCTACCTCTGAGGACAATGAGTAAGAATTACTTCAATTTAATAACTTCCTGTACTCTGGGGAAGTAAGAAGAAATCTCAGGCAGACTTGGTGCCATCACTGTACCTACCCACTGCCCTCTGACAAGATGGTAAAACAGACTTTCGTTTTCTGAAACTGGTGATAATGTCTCGTTCCCCAAGCTTGCTCAAGACGTTATTGATTTTGTTGTGGCAACGGATAAAACCTCACCATCTGCACCTGCATATAAATGCATTGCTCGACCAGCGAGGTTGTTCTTGGAGCAGAGAACTACTAGCAGCAACCAACTGTTTCACCATAAATAAATAAGAAAATCAGTATTGTCATTCACATTACCTACCGAATCTGCTGTTGAAAATATCGCTTAGTTTTTATTTCTAGTACCCATCTCCAGTAAAGTGCATCCCAGTAATTAGTTAAGTAGATAATAGACGTGGTACAAGCGGTGCTGGGTTCTTTATTAAGTCAAATTCGTAGTTTTAGTTGAATGGTCGAATCGATTAGTTGGACTTACGAGAATAATAATATTGTGATGTATAAAACTCCATGGGAGCCGCTTTTAAGATTTTTTTCGATTTTTGAATAAGTAGAAATAGACTTTTTTGTAGATTTAGATTGAGGAGTCATATCAACCGAAAGACACAATCGTATTGTGCCTTAATAGTTTGTTTTATTACGATTTTGCTTTGGAAACTAGAATCTTTTAGAATACGGACCAAAAGTTCAATTAGTTTGGAAATATAAATGAATAAAAAACATATTTTTTGTACAATTTACTTTTCCGTTGAAAATGTTGATGAAGAAATTTTTCGAAACGACTTAGCTGTCTCGGTAGTGTATTTATTAGAAAAGAAATGTAAACGAGTTATACAAGGAAGTAGGTATCCCGTTTTGTAGTAGTACAAAGTAATTTAAGTATTTTGTATCTGCATATTGTTAAAAAGTCTTCCTTAATAAAAATAGACTGAAATATTAGTGACCCATGTAATTTTCTTTTGATATCCCGTTTCGCTGGGATGCACTAGATTTTATAAAGATATTTTATGTAAAGGGCACTTATTTAGATCTGTTGCTTATTAGTTTAACAAACTTAATAAAATAATTCAACCTGTACGTTTTTCACCGCCATTTTGTTTGACATTTTTTTTTTATAATTGTTAATATAACCGATAAAGGAAATTAATTAAACAGCCTACCATATAAAAGGTCTGAAAAAGTGCTTTTTTTGTAATATCCGAGAGTACCTATTGATAGTTCTCTCATTGTAGTTGAAGTGTTCAGTAGTGATAAACCCCAGTACAATGAGTATGTACGGAGAGTGCCTATGTGTGACAATATTCTTATCACACTTTATTTCTTCCATTTTTAGTAACTGGTCACCTACTATAGCTAGGTATTACCAACCAGTGATTTGATAGATTAATAATCTTACTCGGGAAATTGAAAATTAAACAGCTGTGAACCAGAATCTTAATAGATTCGATTTTTACTACCGGAAGAAAGTGTTGGGATGACAACATTAAAATATAAATACTGGCGTGCCTCCAGCAACAGCGTCGATTAATTACTTGTAAGCTTATAATATGAAGATGGTAGAATCCATTACGAGATCCAATAATATTTTTAATTTTCCCAGTAAGATTCCAGTGACCAATATTATTAAACTGCAGAAGTATCAAGTAATGTTTGATAAATTAACCGCATTTAGTTTGATTTAACTAAAATAGTCTAGTCAAACAAAATTGTTAACGTTTTGTTTTTTTTAAACCCCGAATAGATTAGGTATTGTTTTCTTTATCAGTCGCACTTTTATCGTCTCCGACGTTAAGTTTTTCCACATCGCAAAATGGGCAGTCAATTCTACCCGCATTTATTAGTTTTACAAAATGTATTGGGAGTGATAAAAGCGCGAAAATAGTTGTTTCTACGAACTTTGTACATATTTTAGTGTAAGATTGTTACTGAAATAATAATGTGTGGTGTATTTTATTCATGTACTGAAGTTACGTGTCTAGGGTGGTTAGAAACTTAGGTGTATCTATATCTTTCTCTCGTTTGAATATTTCGATTTGAAAGTAGAATATTATCTCCTCTAAGTACGAAGATTGGGTTAGTGGACTAAATTCATATGCTCAATATTGTTGTGTTTCTAAATCGAATTCTGGCTACTAGCTACAATAAAGAAGGTGCGTAACCACTGTTTGAATTTTAACTCTGAGCAATATTTATTATATTTTTGCCAGCCTGATTACTGGTTTAAAATGGCAACATAAAATAAACCTGAAAACTACATAATGTTGCCACTTATTTTAGCCAATTTCTACCAAAATCATAAAATGGTAGTCCACTAATCCAGCCGTGATTGAACCTCTTTAAAATAACAAAGTGCCCGACGAATTTGTAAATCGTAAGCTCATTGTTCTATTTACATTCATTAGGCCGTAGTTTGTGATTTGTAATTGATCCTTTGGACGGAATGTATAGATTTTTTACTATATCTTACATTTTGAGACGTCGGCGTATTGTGGCGCGGTAAGATTGTTTTGAAGTTCCAAAACCTTAAAATTAATATACTCAAAGTGACGGTAGTTTTACATTTATGTGGGTGCTACATTATTAGCTATTGCATGCAGCCAGTGATATTCCTGCAAGTGACTTATCGTTAAAATAAGAGCTTTGTTCTTTTGTCAATATCTTAATTTGAATTTAAAAAGAATACCTTAGGTTTCAAAAATGTGTAACCTTCAAAACTCGAGTTGCCACTCTAAAAAAATCCTTCAAAATAATCACCGCGCCATATTTAATCGTATAAATACTAGTCATTGTAGTTTTTTAATTGTGAAGAGGAATTATATAATATGTAACGAGAGTTTCATGCTTCTTATATATTTATTCTAATTATTTACTGGCAACCGGCAGTATGCCGGCAGCCGACGACGCAGTTTGAAAATGAACAAAACAATTAATAAATGGTTTACATTCATTGTTGTGTTTTATTATCCATTGTTATGCAAATGGCGGGAATCTTATAAATCGTGAAATTATACGCGCCTTTCTGGCTTTGAATGGGATGAGCTTTTTTACAGCTAATTGAAGACACATTAGGCTAATGGCTATGTTGTGGCCATACGTAGGGTTCCAGCCACACATGTCATATTAAACGTTACACACAACTCTTATTCCGTTTCCTTAAGGTGCGGTTTCCTTATGAGTCCTCATGCTTACACTCTCGTCGGGGCCTGCCAGATAGACTCGCTCCTAAACGGTAACGGCCACAGTGACGGCTGTCAAGAATCTACAAAGATATTTAAATCGTTAAATTCACCCTCCTACCGCATCAAGAGATGGTGGCGTTTCGGTTTCGTTTTGACACAATGTCGCAGTGACTTGATTGTCATGGAAACGCTATGTATGAGCTCATCCTCCTAAGTAGGTACGGTGAGAGCAAATCTAGCTATTTAAATCTGGGCAGCGGAGTTTGACTAAATGTCAAATACACTAGTGTATGACAGATTTTCATGACGGCTGTTATAATATGACGGAACCGCTTTCCTAGGAAACTTTAAGTTTTACTCTCACAGTCCGTGAAACAGACGTATTATAAGGCCAGGGTTATACACAGTACGCCTAGCCTAAACGCTGCAGTGTTGCTAACTCTCATCGTGTGACTGTAGTGCTATTCTGTAAAAATCACACGGTGAAAACTTAGGTGAAGTGAGCAGCCAATAGTTTCAATCATCAGAAGAATGACAGCTCACTTCACCTATGTTCTCACGGTGACATTTTTACAGAATAGACCGGCTGCATCATACGAGTAAGGGTGTATTCATGCTGCGAGGCGTGCGGCACATGGCATGCGAAGCACTTGCCTCGCGATGTGCGTACTTGCTTGGTCTATTATAATGCAAGCACGCACATTGCGAGGCTTGTGCTTCGCATGCGTTGTGCCCCACGACTTGCAAAAAGTGAATACAGTTTAACTGTCATGTGCGTGTAGGTTAGTATCTCGCATGCGAGTTTGCCAAATTCATGGCAGCTAGCCAGCTACAGTCCTTTCACCCTCGCCTTGCACCCCTTGCACAGTTATTTCACTGTAATGCAAAATCAGAGGTAAAATAACTGTGAAGGGACAGTACTCTCGTCGAGTGGCCGGGGCGAGCTATGTGGTCTAGTGGGCGAGCCGAACTACCTACTGTCATGCGAGTACCTACAGTAGTGGTAGACACAGCAAGCTCCAAGCCGGTGGCGACGTCGCTGTCGATACGTTAGTAGGTAAGTAACTACTTAATCTGAACAAAACAAAAAATGGCAGGCCTTACTTTTCACACTAAGTTCGTTAGGTCCACAAAAAGGTAAAGTCCGTTTCACAAAAGAAGTCTCGTAGACGCGGTGCCACTGCCGTAGGACGGAATCATAAATATTGATTTATTTATTTATCTCGACATCATATACGAGTAGCTGGCTTGGTTATTGGTTAATAAAATGCACATTCTTAAATAGAGAAAGGTGTCTGGGGTAGGAGAGTTGTTGTAGGAATGTTGCTAACTATATAATAATAATTAGTTCCACTTATTGCCTCGGGACTTCTTTCGGGAAACGGACTCTACAGCGATCCAGAGTTTGTTGCACTATAATAAATAGTACAGACTGTTAGGTCTGCAGCTAGTGCAGTGTAATCAAGCCTTTAGTAACACTAATAAATTCACCATGAATGTTTTGGAACTACTAGTCACCTGGTGACTAGTTGTTCGGTCACCAACCACCACCACCACCAATAAAATTAGACGACTGTCCGTTTTATACGGAACATAATAGGTGAATTAGTAAAGCTAGACGGTTTCCTAGTAGAGCGGTGGCCACACATAACGGTCGCAGTAACGGCTGTCGTGAAAATGATGGTTTGGCTTTACGGTGTCAAAAAACGTTATCTAGCAAAACACACCGACTTTCTTATAACGTTTCAGTGACGTCATTTGCCGGTAAATTGTAGACCATATGTGGCGGCCACCGCTCTTCTTGGAAACCGTAGCTTAAGTGGTTCGTGGGACAGGAAAAGGATTATGCTCTCAAGTTTCTCAACATTACTTTTTACTTACTAAAGCTCCATCTACACGGTTCTGTCTATTGCCTGTGGCATACCATAAAATTGAAGCAACAACTGACTGGCACCGTCTAAACAACACGTACGGTCACCAAAGGAGTTAGTTGAAGTTTAGTAAGAAACCGATGGATGTTTTCGGATAAAATTTAATTCAATTAATACAAAACAAACAGATTTATCAAGATACATTTCATTAAACAACATCCATCAGTTTCTTACTAAACTTCAACTATATCCGACGACCCTGGGGGTCTACTCCGAAGTAGTATCGGCCAAATGTTCGGCCGTTTCATGCTACGAAGTTACTATTTGGTCGGTCCCGATCCTACACTCCTACACTCTTTCGAATATTGACTATGGTCCCGACCCAATTGAGCCGATCGGAACTTTTTTCGCATTTTTTATTAATATTCGGTTCGGCGCGGCCATGTGTCGGTCCGATCCGATCATTCGCACTTTGCACTTCGTAGTAGACCCCCTGGTTACTTATCTCTGTACGATGCACGATACGGGCAAGTTAGTTGCCGTTCAAAACTCGTAGGGTGTAAACAGCACGTAGAATAAAATTTACAATTAAATCCTGGATCGAAATTATTTAAATTGACATAGAAAAACGGTATCTTCCACCTACGATATAACCCCTGAATCCCTCAATATTCCCTGATTTCTGCGGTACTGAAACCCTTGGCGACGAGATGGTAAGTTCACAAGGAACACCAAGGGGCTTCGAGGCCACTCTCCATACTTGGTGCAACAGCACAGCTGACTAGAGAAGGCAGGCTTTATTAAGCCAATATCTACCAATGAACATGCACGCCCAACAAGCGATTCTAATATTTTCAACTAGCTGTGCCCGCGACTTCGTTCGTGTGGATGACGAAACTTATCAATGAGTGTTCTGTGTAAAATGTTATTTGTGTAGAACGTTATCTATCGAGCATAC
Source organism: Apamea monoglypha (assembly GCA_911387795.2). Taxonomy (NCBI): domain Eukaryota; kingdom Metazoa; phylum Arthropoda; class Insecta; order Lepidoptera; family Noctuidae; genus Apamea; species Apamea monoglypha. Next base: position 9,322,697 of record OU426944.1, on the reverse strand, counting down.
CGGTATTAATACCGTCCCGGCGCGGGCCCCTACGTATACTTGAAATTAAAATCTATACGGTCTACGCCTTATAAAAGTAAAATTAAGTACCTACATAATTAAAAAAAAAATAAACTCAATAACAGAAAATAAAATAGGTACCTACCTACCTAAATAAACCTATTTCTGATGATAACTAATCTAAACTCAATAAATAAGCAAAATCCCTAAAAACTAAGATATTAGTTTTTGGGATTTTGCGATATTGTATCTTAAGATAAAATATTATAGGTAGTATTTTAGCCGTGTGCAGCGCCCCTTAGTGAACTCCACTGCTGGTGACGTACCCTACGACAAACTTATTATTTGCGGTTGGTACAGTAATCGGATCTAGGGATCGAACCGCAAAATTAAGATTGTTTTTTATTGTATAAACTTTTCCGGGATAAAAAGTACCCAGTGTGGTGCCCAGGATATTAAAGAATAATTATACCAAGTTTCATCGTAATCGAACCGGTAGTTTTTGCGTGATGCCTGAACAAACAGACAGACAGACAGACAGACAAAATTTTTTTTAATCACATTTTTGGGTTCGGTGTCGCCCAAGTAGCACATGACAGCCGCATAGTGACTTGATTATAGAATTTGTGACTACTCAAGGCTGTTTTAGTTTCCTGCATAAGGGCTGTGTAGTTAGCTACGCAACCTTTGTAATTCTAATTTGGGCCCCAAATTAACCAGCCTTGAGCATTACAGTGGCTGGTTAACGGCAGTATAATCATTGAAACTGCTGTACAAAGCCTGTACATTGGCTTATACAGCTATACAACAGTCATTGCAGCCTAGGATTCAGCTTCTTTAATTCTCTTTAACAGCTTTTAGATGTTTTGAGGCTTGGCAACAGCTTTTATTAAAATATAAATAACCAAAAAAAATTTTTTTAATATTTATTTTGTGTATTTGTGACAGACGACAGTTATTATTTGTTAAAATGGGCGGGCGGACAATATTTAAGGTAAGATATTTTTAATAGTTTTCACGTTGATTTTCAGTGTCCTTGTATGTAAATTGAGTTGCGAGTACCATTTTACTGTAAATGTGTATAGGTAATTACATCAAATATTTCACGCGCCATCAGAATAATATCGCTTTAACGAAAATATTTTACAAGATAAATGATGTACGAATACTTAATAAATTTACCACTCAAATTATTGCTTTCTAACTTATTGTGTCCCATTAGGAAATAAGTGGAAAAGATATTGTTTGAATTAAAAGCTATCAAATATCCTTAAAACCTATAAAAAATCATCTGGATATTTAGTAACAAATCGTTTTTGTAATGCTAAAATGGCGTCCATTGATAATCAGCACAAATTCTCCATAAATGCTTTTGAAAAGTTATTTACTGTAACAGTGGTGTTGCCAAGTCTATGTACCAGCTTATAGCATTATGCTGGCTGGACAAAGGATTTTAACTAGCTTTCTTACTGTGTATTGGTATAAAGAGAGAGCATACAATAGGTTTTCAGGGATAAAGAAATCTCGACAGAAAACCATTTCATTATGTACAATGTTTAGCTTTCGAAATACCCTTGCAGGCCCAAAAGATATGATTTAAGTTTTTTAAATAACACATTAAGAGACGGCTTGGCTCGCTCAACAGTCAATAGCTCTTTGGAAATACAGTAAATACACTACAGGTACTTTGCTAATTACATTAATATTGTTTTCAGGAACAATAATGCAGTTTAAAATAATTTAAATCGTTGAAAAAGTTTTGCAAGACAGTGTTGAAAAATTCAGGGAAAAGATTAGAAATTAAAAACCTAAGAACTTCCACAAAACGCACACGCAAAGATTCAAGTAACATTGACAAACGAACAAAAACAGCAGACGTGAAGGAAACCGTCGGAGATGAAATTAAAGAAGCGATCGGTGAGAAAATCTTTGAAAATAATAATCAAGAACCCGAAAGCGATATTATATCAAACTCAGATGTTCAAGATCAAATTATCGGAAATGTAGACTTATTATAAGATTTTTCTCAATTTTATATGTATAAGTAGTTTACCGGTGTGTATATCAACAAAAGTATCTTGTTTCTGTACTATTTTGTATATGACGTTTTTTATTTCAAACTTTTCGCAATTGCCTTACTAAATTGATGTATACAGACGCCAGCACATCAACCTACCCGAAACCGTCAAATTTCCCCAATTAATTTTGAACCTTATGCTGTACCATGCTGTGATAGCATATATTATTTTGTGTCAAGGCTAAATATAATAATGACTGAGACTATTTTATTAAAGGTACCTAATAGCGTACCTAATCCGGTGTTAGTGATTCAAAAATAATTCAGATTATAAAAAGTAACATTTATTTTCTTAATTATGTTATTTCCAAAAAAGAAATTATTTCATATAATGATGTGATTACCATACAAACAAAGTTGAGGTAGTATCCATCAGCAGAGTTGTGCTGGCCTATTTAGTTTTTTGTGTTGAGACTAATAATGGCATAAGGTTTTTTATTTTAATATCGATACCAAATCTGGTGGCTGTGATTAAAAAATAATTCAGATTATGAAAAGTAGCATTTATTATATTTATATAAAAGTAGCATTTATTATATAGCATAAATTATATTTCATATTGATTAAAAAACAGTACGTACAAATGTATAAAACGATTTTTATTTTTCTTATTATCCTTATTAAGATTGTATAAGGCTCAACAGAATTACATACACTTGAAATAATAGTATTTCAAAAAAACTATTTCCATAATTAATTACAATTATTTTAATCAAATGCAATTTATTTTCAAAAGGATAGGCACTGAATGTTTGAAGTGACCCAAATCTTAATTGAACCTCATCAGTGACATGAAGTAGATTATGCACATTGCTGGTCACGTAATCTGCACCATAAACATCCTTGTAATGCTCTACAAAGTATTGAAGCAGCTCTTCTGACAGTGGTAATAATGGATTATAGTTATCACTTAAACAAATTGTAATGGCACAATATAAAAACATAAAATGAGTTAAAGCATTTTTTGCTAACACATCAATATTTTGATCAGTCTGTTTGTCCAGAACCCTCACTATACGAAAACGACACTGGCTTGTAAACATCAACTGCATCATTATTTTATTATTTTGGACAGTCTGTTTGTCCGGAACCCTCATTATACGAAAACGACACTGGCTTGTAAACATCAACTGCATCATTATTATAAGCATCAATATTTTGATCAAAATCTTTTTGTGCGGAACCCTCACTATGCGTTAACGTCACTGGCGTATAAATATCAACTGCATCAGCACTGCTCCTTTGCAATTAGTTCATAGAAGCCTTAGCGTATTCTTTTGACAGTTGTCTTTTTACTCCACCAGTTCTTTTTCTTTTATTCCATGGTTTTAAGTTGTTCATTTTTTATTTAAAGTGTATTAAAATATACGTAGTAACTCTTGAAGTCGCGTCACACGTTATGCAAAAAAAATCAAATCTGACGTAATTTAAACACCAATAATCTAGATTTAGTCTTAAATAACGCCGAAAGCTGTAAAATAGCTGTCAGCTACACTTTATGCATTGGCATTAGGATGGAGTACACCTACTCCAATTTACAACTCAGAGTGAATTAATGATTCTCTTATAAATGTAACGGCATTTGTAGAGACTACATATCCACTTTTAATCAGCCATTAACATACTCGTTGAAGTAGAATTAGAATAGAATTAGTGTACACCAATTAAAAGCCAGTGGCATTATTCGATACTTTAATGCAGTCCGCACCGTTACAAGAGAGGTGAATTTTTCGTATTAAGCAGTCGTTAACAAGCTTTGGACTTGTAAACCAGCCAGTAGTATCACATGCAGCCAAAAGCTGGATTAGATTATTTTCAAATTCTACTTAAATGCTTTTAGTATACTTTTTCGCCATCATAAAGTCATTAGTCAGCTATGCTGTTTAATAGTGTATAATCTTTCCTTAATACAGTCTAAAGACTCGTCCTATCCTTTAGTACATCTGCATAAAAGCTGTAGACTGTAATGTCGCTTGTTTATGACCTAATTCATCGCTAATGTGCTACTTGGGCGGTCTAGTAACACCGTGCCATTTATTTTTTTGATATTTTCAACAGAATTTTCACTTCTACAGATTTATTATAAGTATAGATATGAGACAACCATACAGAGTAACCATACAAGTGAATATCTTTTATAAATGTACGGGAATCGATTCACAAGCCAATCAATCGCAGAATTCAACGTCTTGTCTGCAGCACCGATTGAATTATTAAAAACTTTAAAAGACATTATTATAATACTGTATACCGGTAGGTAGATATATATCGTTATGAGTAAACAGAAAGACACGTCATGTATTAGTATACGCCCCTGTGCACGGTGTGACCGGGTTTTCAAGACCAAATTTGGTTTTGCAAGTAATCAGAGAGCTCACGAATAAAATAAAAATTAGTATAGGTCGCTGTCATTATTATATACGCCTAAAAATAAGCTCGCTGGAAACGCTGAACGCTGACAAAACCCTATTCAATTCATGGAGACTGCGCGCGGGTGCTGCGCAGTTGTCGCGAAAGGGTCGCTACGCCGTAGCTCGCCGCGTAGCCGAGTGATCGGCTCACTGCGATACATGCTAAGCTACGGCGTAGTAAACATCTAGCAAGCCAGAGAGCCTAAAAATCACTATACTCTGTGAGCCCAAGTACGCACGTGCGCGGTTTTCCCGTGCACTGGATTTTCAACGCACTGCTCAGCGTCGAGAGTTCCAAATGCCGTGGCATTTGGATGTGCTTTGTTGAATTCTCAATGCTCGGCTCAACACCGAGAGTTGAAAATCCAGTGTGTGATAAAATCCCGCCGCGATATTTTTACGTCTACGGATTTTAAGATTTCGTAGCCAAACGGCGAAAATGGAACTCTTACAATTTCGTCATCTCCGTCTGACCGTCTGTCCGGATGACACACAGTCATTTTACCATGTGACTATTGGCGCTACAGTGGCGTAGTGAATTAATTATGAAAAAAATTATTAGGGGCATTCTAAATACATGTAGGTAACTAAGGGATGAAAGTAAACATACAATGCACAAAAACGCGAGGGGTATTGTTGGATTCTATTAAACATGGTGATGTTTCTAAGACCTCAGACCCAGGAGAAGATGGCGGGGCGAGCTTGAAGCCTGAAGAATTGGTGCACACTAGCTCAACACAGGGAGGAGTGGAACATACTATAACATAATATACAAAAATAAAAAAAATAAGTGACGATGGTGCCACTGGTTTGACCGTTGGTAATACGTGAAATATGGTATGTTTTCGGTTACAGCACAAGTTTGATTTTCATAGATTTAGTAATACTATGAAATGCAAATAGTAATTGCACTGCTACGAATACTGGTATTCAGCTGCACCCGGTTAGACTGGAAGCCGACCCCAACATAGTTGGGAAATAAACTAGGCAGATGATGATGAAATACAAACTTATTTTTGCGGTCGCTGATTAATACAATACCTACTGTCAAAATACAAGTCAAACATAGAATTCTTCCTTTATTATTCAACTGTACTGATTATCTACATCTTACGAGTACGAAACCAACTTGTATGTACTTAGATAGGAAGATAGGTACTAACCTAAAAAGTTGTAAGTAGCAGAAAATTAAAAGTCTGGAAACTCCTAATAGCACTGAGCTTTTAATTTTATTTAAATCATAGTATCTTAAATTTTTTCCACTACCAATACAACAAAAAACAGTTTTATAAGCGTCAAAACCGTTAAATAAAACACCACAAACGAAAAACTCTTCACAAATATGTCAAAAATGCCTTCCCGCCATCTGCAGGCGCGTCACGTGTCGGCCATGTTTGTTTTACTTTTTCTAAACAATGCAGGCACACGTAATTGCGCGGTGAGCCTGCGACAAGTTTTTTTAAATATATTTTTAATGTCCCGAGCAAGGGATGTTCGCATTGTTTGATTAGGAAATTCGTTTGAAACAAGCTGTGTTCCGTTTTTTAAATGGGTACAAGTATTCGAACTAATTGAATGTGAAAGTAGGTCGTTTGTTATAGGTTTATTGTTGTAGGTAGAACTAAAACCATATCATTTTGATCGTGAAACCTTCACGACAAAAATTATATGGTTTTAATTCTGGACTAGTAGAGAATTCAAAAATAAATCTAGTAAATATGCCACAAAAAGTAACATAATATCTCATTGTATGTACGAAAATCCTTTACAATGCGAGGTCAGATGAAACTCGAAATGTATAGTCTGATATGTCGTCGTGTGTGCGCCAAAAACAAAAATATTTTTACGTTTTTTTTTTTACAATTTGCAGATTAGTGTCCGGTTGTACGATTCGCGACCGTGACTAGTAATGAGTAAATTTAATAATAAGTAATTAGTATATAAAAATTACAGAATAATAATAATTTAAATCATCAATACAACTCTCGAAGTCTTTGAATTTTGGACGACTATTTCCTGAAATCATGACATTATTGAGGCCAATAATTATACTTTAACTACTGAAAATCCAGCTTTAACATATTTTCACATTGAAAACATCGCGCATCGCTCAACAATGGAACCCCGCCCCCGCGGTGTCGGTGACCACAGATTACGAAACTCCTCTTATTTGGCGCGACCGCGACTAATAACACGCCATTTAAATGATATCCACGTAGAGAGAGTTTTACATTTTTCTGTAAGGGGAATGCGATTCATTTTAATTATTACCTTTTGATGACAGCACCTGGTATTTGTAGCCTTTCATTTTGGTAATTTGTGAGCTTGAAACATATTTTTATTGTTGCCGGTCGTGGTGGACAGGAATAGAATGTTACCTAATGTATTTTGTCAAGTATGCGAGTCATATGCGAGCGCGAGCTATGAATGAAATGGGATGTCAGAATCGTTTTAACACGACAATGTTATAATTTAAAAAAAACTAGATAGAGTCGATATTTGCTATCTGACTACCCCTTTTTTTTTTTTTTTTTCTGGGTGGGAAATCGTCATATGACTTCTCCCGCTCTTAGCGGAGCAGGAGGGCGTGTCAGACTTTTACTGCCTAAAACCCACCCGTGTTCCTTCAGTTGCCTATGCCAGGGACCACGATATCTCTTTCGAACAATCCGCGGCCCTGGCAGGCATCGGCCCTAGCGGACCCCGTCACTTCGTGCTGACATCTCTTTGAGGCGCGCGTGGAACACAACGCGCCGTTGACTCGGGCCTGGTCCTTGCCGGGCGGCGAGCTGCCCATTGCTCGCCGCCCGCTAGCCCGCGCCTACGGTGGCCGGGAGTCGGCTGGTGACTCCCGACGTCCAGGGCGTCTCCTGCGGCGACTAGGGGCGTGAGGGCGCAGAGATTGCCTCTCCCTCACGGGCTCCGCCTCCTCTTTTGCGAGCATTACTGCTTCGCAGAAGGAGGTGACGGCTTTCCATGCACTCTCGCTCCGTACCATGGCCTGGACCAGGGCCGGACGCGAGAGATCGCCGCCACAAGGACGCCGCGCTGCTCCGCCCAAGCCGGGCAGACCTCTACCGTGTCCTCCGGGCGATCCACACACTGGTGACACCCTGGCGTTTCCTCCTGCCTTATCCTGTACAGGAACCTCCCGAAACAATCGTGTCCGGTGAGGACCTGCGTCAGGCGGAAGGTGAGGGCACCGTGGCGCCTCTCCAGCCAGTCCTCAAAGAGGGGACTTATCGCCGCAATTGTGGCGTGCCCAGCACTGGATTGCGACAATCGCACTCTCCATGTCGCCATGAGATCCCGCCGGAGCTCTGTCCGCTGTACCGTGATTTCTAGCGGCAGCGGAGTTACGCCCCAGCGTTTTTCCTCCTCTCGCCACTCCCATATGTGGGCGAGGGCTTTTGCCTCCAGATCCCATGACGGCAATCCGGCAAGGAGGCTTGCCGCCTCAGCGGAGACCGTGCGGTATCCTCGGATCAGCCGGACGGCCATGACCCTTTGGGACGCGTTCAACCGGCGGACTGGTCGCCGCCTCAAGGAACACGCCCACACCGGTGCCCCGTAAAGGGCCATGGACCGCACGACCCCGCATATAGCCTCCGGCAGGAGGCGTTTGGACCCCCTAGATTGGGCAGGAGCCGCCTCAAGGCAACCCCGGCCCGCTCCAGTCTGGGAGACAAACGTCGGAAATGCTCCGCGAAGTTCCACCGGCTCTCGAGGACGAGTCCCACTTACTTCATCGTCAACTCGACGCCGATGTGAACCCCTCCTACCGTTATTTGGGAACCCGACGGTGGCGCGTCCCGAGGACCATGAAAACACATGGCCTCGGACTTGTGCAGGGCCACCTTGAGTCCCAATTGCCGGATCCTCTCAACGGTTGTCGCAACCCCGCGTGTCGCTATTTCGGCCGCCGCCTGGTGCGACCTCCCCTGCGCTAGGACCAGCGTGTCGTCAGCGTAGCAAACCACGCTGACGCCGCTAGGGAGGTCGGCGCGCAGCACCCAGTCCTACTCGATATCCCACAGATGCGGCCCCAGGACCGATCCCTGTGGGACACCGCACGACATCTCTCGCCAGTTCCACTCTCCCCGGTGACCGGGGTAGATGACGGCCCTGTCCGTCAAATAGGCCTCGACAATGCGACAGAGGTAGGTCGGCATCCGGTGATACTGGAGTGCCTCCCTGATGCAACTCCAGGCGATGTCTAGAGACACCGCCAAGACAACCCCACCCCTGGCCACGGCATCCCCCGTCGTGAGGGCTCGCACGCGCATGATGGCGTCCACCGTAGAGCGCCCCCTGCGGAAATCAAACTGGCTTTCCGCCAAATCCGGCCCCACCCGCACCAGCCGATCTGACTACCCCTGAGAAGAAATGGTGACGGCATGGCAATGACTACTACTACTATTAAGACCGTGTAACTAAACAATTTTTTTTTTTTTTTGTAATTATATTGAAACCAGCACCTTCAACTAAAACCAGCGAAAAGTCTTCGTACAGAAGAACGGCTACTGGGTGTGCATATACAAGTGACACGCGTCAACGGCAGAGGCAACACATTCATGTCGGCGGTTATATATTTATTTATTTTACTTCGATGGTCCTAGTTTATCATTTGTGACTTCAAGTGACAGCTATGTGAACAGAACCCAGCAATGCATAAATATGTAAGCTGTCACGCCCTTTATGCCTGGAGGCTTTTATTTACATTTCAATTTTAATTAATTATTTTTTAGCTTGAGTACCTATAGCTTTTTATTATATTGTTGGTATATTGGCGTGGCTAGCTGACATATGTCAAATAATTTAATTTTATGTTCTGTATCTTGTAAAGTTAATTACTTAAGAATACAATCAATTTTCTAACTGAACAGACAGCTGTGCTGCTGGGGAGTTTGTTGCGCCACTTCTTCCCAGCGATAGCACTAGGAAGTGGTGTAGGCCGGGCGTTTTTGGGGGACTGTCTTTTGTAATTTTGACGTTCGAAAAGTGCTGATTCTCAGCCTAATTTGAATAAATGACTTTTGATTTTGATTGATTTTTTTTGACCGCTGACAACTTGCCACTCTTGTATGGACAGCAGCCACCGACGCGGACGTGTCGACGGCGGGCATCGACAGGCTGGTGTCGATGGCTACAGTTGCCTCTGCCGTTGATGAGTGTCTCTCGTGTGTATGAGCGCTTACGTAAAACGTTGTAAAGTAAGTTATAAGTTATATCTACCAAAGATTCAGTAATTTATATGATGTACGATCACCAAAGGAGATAAGTAACCAGGGCCGTCGGATATAGTTAAAGTTTTGTAAGAAACCGATGGATGTTTTCGAATAAAATTTAATTTAATTAATTGAAAACAAACAGTTCATTTATCAAATTAAATTTCATTCGAAAACATCCATCGGTTTCTTACTAAACTTCAACTATATCCGACGACCCTGGTTACTTATCTACTTTGGTGACTGTACATAATAAAGTGTATTATATTCCATTCTACTGTCCCTCAAAATAATAATGGATGGCCATTTCTCTACCAGACCCACACACAACTATGACTTCTAAAACACGCTTCCCCATTCAATCACACATGTAACCACACTGTTTCTACAACACTAGTCAATGTGTCGCACGATTTCATTCCCTCCCTAGCATCTGTCATTGACGTTTGCGCAATTTTTTGCGCGTAAACTAAAGTGTTGCCAGCCGTGAAATACAATGTCACTGGCAAGAAGCACGAGACTGAAAAAATTGTTTATTCTGTCCCTTACTTTGTTTTTTGTTACAAAGTTGAACGGTGTTCAACGAAACGTCACGTAGATCTGTGTACAGTCAACCGCATGGCCATGGAATAATTCAAGACTTAGAAAGCGCTTGTAATTCTTAGCAGTAAGGGCGGATTTCGTAGTTCGAGGTACCTCAGTTGGCTGTATAAGTAGTCGACTTTCTGAAACAATCTGAAAAACGATAAGTTTAAGACTATAAACAACCAGAACGATCAATACAAACACACGATAAGTAAGACCGACGGTCAGCCAAGTTTGCCTAAATCGATCATAGTTAGTGGACTTGTCTTCAGAAAAACTTCACAGCAAAGTTTATAATTGATATTAAGGGATTTTTCAGGCTTAAGTACGGACGACAGCAGGTCAACCTACCCGAAACTGTCAAATTTTCCCAATCAACCTTGAACCGTAATGCTTTTACGATAAAGTTGAAAATCTATTAAAGAGATTTGACAGATTGTAGTAGCTTGATGTGCTGGCGTCTGTACAAGTTATTTATACAAGATGGGACAAAAGTGTCACAATGTGTTTTTTTTTTTAGCCTGCACTGTCCCTCTGCTAGGCAAAGGCATCCCCCAAGTCCTTCCAGGAACTCTTTTCCCGCGCCACCTCGAAGCAGCCCTCGCGGTACGCGCCCAGTGGTCATCTCGCCATCTAAAAGAAAGAAAGGGCTCTTTAAGTCTCGTCTTTACCACACCAAACTGTAAACCTTGCAAGTCTTGAAAGCCACCATTGAAGAAATAATTTGGAGGATGTTTTGCTAGCAACAATTAAAAATGCCGTAAAACGAGCACAAATGTGCATCAACTCAGGAGGTGGTCGTTTGACCGATATATTTTTTTCGACGTAATGTCATAAATTTTACACTTTTAAATAAACTTTCCGTGAATACAACCCATTTTTTTCATTTCCAACCAAATGGCAACCAATTATTACTTTTGCTCCACCTTGTTCCTATGTATCTTATTAGATTTCACCCCATAGGTTTAAACGTTTGAAACAAAAAACACAAACAAATGAGATAAAACCACTAGGACCGCGGAAGTCGCAATCGCTGAAAGTTATCCAGTTTCTGCTTCCATCAAGGGAAACAAACGTAAACTTTGAAACAATCTTTATTACAGCATCCCAGGTCCATACACAACTCCAACCGTTGGTTTGTTCATAACGTAATGACAAATGCTCGCTACATCGCAGAAACAAATGACGCATGAACGCGAGATAATCCGAGCCGTCGCCCGCCTGAGTTATAGCCTGCCTGCCCTGTGGAGCAGTGGGTACAGTGGTGGACAACTGTAAAGAAATGGTTGAGGGAAGAAGACATCAGTCTGTAGGACTGTTATTTGGGTAGGATTTTTGGGAGTTTGATGGTAGAATATTTGTAAACCAGATTGCTGTGCAGATTTTAGTCCGACAGGAGTTTGCAGGGAAGCACGACCAAAGCTCCCAAGTTTAGTTTTTAATCTTGTGGTTAAAATCAAATAACTATGAATGCAAGTCTTTAAGGGTATGGGTCTTTGTTAGGTACCTGAAATAAATGATGCAGCAGATGGCCAAACAGTAATATTCCAGATCACAAAAATGTGGAAATCCTTTCACAAACTTCACCACAATAGAAGGTAACTTAAGGGATTCCGAATAAAATGTCAAAATGATCATTGTTTCTATTGGTGCGATCTCACTGGGGTCACCGCTGCTTGCTTTGCCAAGCATCGTCCTGCGAAATGTCCCTTCACATGTCAAGCTACGTCACACATCCCACACTATTCAACCCACTTTAATTCTCACTAACACTGGCAACACTGCGCTAATCCCAGATTACCTCAGAGACCCAGGTGCTACAGACTGCAGGTGTTACGTCCAGTAGCACCTGTAAGTACCTGTAATTAATCGCTGCTCGTCTCGCGAGAATGTTGATGGATGGACCGGAATGCTTAGTGTAGGGTAATTTATGTTTTGTGGGTTATACAGTTAATTAGGATAAGCCATAGTAAAGCTGAAGCTTACATAATTAAAAACAAGAATAAATTGCTTACTTAGGTAGGTACTGAAATTACTTATAGGGTTAGTTAATGAGAATAAGTAAGTATGTTTTGACAGTCGTTACAGGTAGTCACAAGCCCAATAACTCTGATAACCAGTCCTACCAAGGGATTTCGCGACCACTTGGTGATTTATTTATTTATTTATTTGGTTCACCAACAATAGTTTATACTAACATCATGATAAAAATAACATCTTTAAAAAAAAAAAAAAAAACTTTGAACAGTGTAACAATTACTTAAAGGTAAACACCACATGAACTAGAATTATATTAATTTGTAAGCCTAGGTACAGACGCCAGCAGGTCAAGCTACCCGAAACTGTCAAATTGAATGCAACTCAAGATTTTAGATTTCTGCTCAGTCAGAGAATCAAAGTGGAAATCGATTCGATCGCTGCAACTATTCGAAGCCCTACAGAACCTAGCGCTTGGAGAGTTATCTAGATCCCAACACCTCTTCTCTGTGGAGGACGAAGTGGAGTTATGGGCTTACGTGGAATTCTTGAAGGAGCACGAAATTTTATAAGTGCAAGCAGCGGCGGTGAGTCAATATTTCCTTTCAAGATTTTACAGGCAAACATTGCGTTGTTTAAACGCCTTCGCTTTTCTAAAGTGTGAATGTTGAAGATTTTTAAACTGTCTTTGTAAGAAGGCGTTTTTTTAGCTATACCGACAGAAAAAGCTAAATGCCAAGCAAAGCGTTTTTGGATGCGTTCTAGACGCAAACTGTGAGTAGCATAGTGCGGCCGCCACACCACACTACAGTATTCTAAAATGCTGCGTACCAACTATAGTACAGAAAAATGTTCGTTTTACTTTGTCGAAAACCTTACATTGTCTTATGACAAACCCCAACATTTTTGACGCTTTTTCAACAACATGTGTGGCACAAAGGTTAATTTTTGGTCAAACAAAACTCCAAGGTCACGTATAGTGTCAACTTCATTAACCTTGTCCTCATTAATGTAATATACTGTCTCTATAACATTATTTTTTCTTGTATTCTTAACATGGTAACATTTTTTTTAGGTTCAATGTTTGAGTGATGGTGTCAGATAGGCGGTCGCTCCATGTAAAATACTGGTATTCAGCTGCATCCGGTTAGACCGGAAGCCGACCCCAACATAGTATGGAAAAGGCAGGCAAATTAATTGTTTGGAAAAAATATGGACCAGTGGCACCTTAATGAGAATAAATAGGAACCTTCGTACCTGTTGTTAGGGAGATTTTTTCATTAGTTAACTGAGTACCTACTTAAGTATAAGTAGATAGGTACTTATAGTGCAGAGTTACTCTAAATACCTACATACATATTTATACTTAGGTATAAGTGAGAACGTAAGGTTCCAGATGCTTTTTTAACATTGTATGTTACAACTTTATTTGTTAACCATCTACAACAGAAATAATTTTAAAATTATTTCCTTTCTATTATTAGCGCATTGTAAAAGCTTTTTGACTTTTTATGAAATGTCATATCAGTGTTCAGCATAACATTAACATATCAAACAACACTGATCGCATTTGACAACTGGGGCGTGTGTGTAAGTAGTAGATATCCACAAAAGATGATCAAAATCTGTGACATTTTAAAAGTATCTCAATATTTTCAATATTTCGGGTTCCTACTCAGATGTAGGTTGGTAAATGGTAACTATGACACTATACGAAAATAGAGTTATTAATAGACACCCTAGCGGCTAACAATGACACACAATCCCACAGTAAACACACTTTACCAGCCATCGCTCTTTGTCCACAGAATACATCCATCAAAGTCACTAATAAAGCATCAATGTACACTTTTATTATATGAATTCAGTGAATCTCGAAAGATCCCTTGTTTATCAAAGTCATTAGGCTGAATACATCCTGTCCCTGGCTTAAATCTTTTCAAACCCACCCCTTTGCATGTCACGTTAATAAAAACATGTAATGATTAACAAACAAAATGGCAGTATTTTGTCGTTTCCCGCCGTTTTCCATTAGCGCGTTCGTCGCGCCACAAAATGGCCGCTGCTAAATGACCTGTGAACTTGATAAGTGATGGGGTGTGGGCATAGTAGCGGGGGAAGCGAGTTCATTACGCTAAAGTACTAGGTTCTGAAGTACCTACTAGCTAATGAGCTCACTGAGAAGGCCCAATAGGCTTTGTGTAGCACACTCACCCCGGGGTTCACACTCAATGTATTTTTTTTAGCTGTCCTATTTATTGATATTGTTTAGGTCCCAACGAAGAACTTAATGGCGCAGTAGCTAAAAAACTGACGCTTGCTTTACGGCTCACGAGTTCGATTCCCACGCGTTCAAAACGTTTGTAGTGTAAGATTTAGTTGTTTCATAAATACACTGAACTCGGATTACAGTGTCTATTATTGCACTCACTAGGTATACCATAGATAGATAGAATACTCTTTATTATCGAATTGGCGGGAGATATTATAGTGCAGGCGTGTGCGCAGACACAGGTGCACTCTCTCTTCCCTCACTTTCATAGTCCGATGGGACGGCAATCCAACACGACCAAAGAGAGTTTAGGCACAGGACCAACGGCTTAAACGTGCTTTCAGAGGCACAGGGGTTTCACACCGCTAACTTCCAAACGGCTGTAACTAAGAAATTCCCGATGGAAAAACCCAAAAACACTTCGCCCGACCCGGGAATCGAACCCAGAACCCCACGCTCAGCTGTCGCGCTTGCGACCACGAGACCAACGGGGTAAATACGTAGTAGACGAAGACTGAAGAAACGATGTATAGATTAGTTGAAAGTAGGGTGACAACTGAAATGGCGGCTGATGAAGATGCAGTACTATGCATCAATGTAAGAAGACATGCTTCGCCGACCACAGGTAAATTGGGATGAGGACAGAAGAATGACGTTGATAATCAAAATTTCGAAAACTTTGGTGTAACTCGAAAAATGTCTAAAATAAACTTTTTGTTTGAAGGACATTTTTTGATATCAGCAACTTCACCTAGCCCCTCCACTTCCCGCCCCCGCCCCCGCCCCCGCTACCTCCCCACACCATCCCCCAAACGTATCAACTAACGGAGATGATCTCCGGTTTCGCGCGTCACTTATCCGAGGTTAAACGGTTCACGCCAACCGTTGATAAAACATTATGACTGAACACAAACCGCTCGGGCGAAGCGATTTGATGGTTTCATTAAAATGATACGGACTTTGGGCTGTAGGGAGGTAGGGAGTGTCGTGATAGCAGGAAGGGATGGTAAAAATGGTCATTAATAATAGAAATTGGTGATCGCAGTACAATGTCGTCAATGTAAAAGTGAATGCGGATCTAATGAAAACCGTTCGTCGTGTCAAGTGACGGAAGTCAACATCATTCTCCTGCCCTTATCCCAATTTATTTAGGGTCGGCGGAACATGTATTTTTCTTCCATACTTCTCTATTAGTCGTCATCTCGGTAGTCACCCCCTTTCTAACCATATCATCATTCACACAGTCCATCCATTGTTTCTTTAGTCTTCCCCTACTCTTATAGCCATCGACATTCATACTCAAAACTTCCTTCACGAAATTTTCCTCATTCCTCCGTAACACATGCCCATACCATGATTACTGGTTTCCACACCACTTTTCAGTTACCGGTGTCACTTTCAGACTTCCTCTTATGTACTCATTTCTTGTTCTATCCATTCGTGTAACACCACACATCCCTCACCATTCTCATCTCAGCTGCATGCAATTTCCCTTTCATCCCTTTTGTGGCGCAACATTCTGATCCATACAGGTCAGGGTCTAACCATCCTACTAATATTATAAATGTGAAAGTTTA
Source organism: Apamea monoglypha (assembly GCA_911387795.2). Classification (NCBI taxonomy): domain Eukaryota; kingdom Metazoa; phylum Arthropoda; class Insecta; order Lepidoptera; family Noctuidae; genus Apamea; species Apamea monoglypha. The sequence goes on along the minus strand of OU426944.1, from coordinate 9,306,570 downwards.
TATTATTATGGATGGATGGATGTTTGTTATTCTTTCACGCAAAAACTACTGAACGGATTTGGATGAAATTTGGCACATAGATGGTTTATAACCAGGATTAACATATAGACTTACTTTTTATCCCGATATTCGCACGGGATCGAAACTTATGTGGATGAAACCGCGGGGCGCAGCTAGTGGTTTTATATATCTTTCCCTTAAGTTTAAGGGACGGAAGTCATGTTGTATTGAAAATTCAAAGTCGAGTTCAAATATTCAAAATACAAATTCTAATTAACTCTCTCCGAACGTACCCAGGAGTAGACAGAGCTGATTGGGTGCAGAGAAATGGATTGTGTTTTACTGTGTTGAATGTGTTCTCATTCGAATCAATCGGTGCAGGGATGAATTATTAATGTAGGTACTATTGCCTAAAAACCGGCCAAGTGCGAGTCGGACTCGCGCACGAAGGGTTCCGTACAAAAAAAAAAAACACGTCTGTTGTATGGTGGGTTAAAGAAATATTTTCTTTTAAATTAATTATTTATTTTTAAATTTAATATACAACTAAATATTCTGTGAATATTTCAAGCGTCTATCTGTTGCCGTTATTAATACCGATCAAAAAACGGCAAAAAAATCACGTTTGTTGTATGAGAGCCCCACTTAAATATGTATTTTATTCAACAGGCAGTAGAAATAAGTACAAATGTGTGAAAATTTCAACTGTCTAGCTATCACGGTTCATGAGATATAGCCTGGTGACAGACAGACAGTGGAGTCTTAGTAACAGGGTCCCGTTTTTACCCTTTGGGTACGGAACCCTAAGAAGACCCAGCTTGTGTTATCTACTCTTCTTTTTGAAAGTCTCTCGTTAATTAAATTCCTGTAACAGGCTATCCAGATTAGTCCTAATTAAGCTCTGCGGACTTCAACAAAGAGGTCAGGGAGTAATGAGTCAGGCTGTTAAAGATTCCGCCACATTTTGAGCTCGCGTTTACCAAACGTGTTCTCTGAGCCATCCGGGTCACGAACACACAGGCTTCTGAAAGAGTCATACACTTTGCCTGTTAGCTATTTTTAATTAGCTAATAGCTTTGCAAAACTACGTACATTACATAGTATATGTACTAGGTAGGTACAGTCAGCCTCAGAAAGATGAATACATAGACAAGAGTTCATTTGATTGTTTACATCCTGTATTTCATAATAGGTACTGTATCTACAATTAAGTAGCCGTCATTATCTGCCTGCCTTTTCCTAACTACAGGGTGTAATAAGACACACCACATAGCCGTCAACTACGCTCTTCGCTTCTGTACATCAAACTACGACTTGCTGTTAGCGGTAGTGCGCAATGTACTCGTAAGTAACACACGAAAAACATTGTGCTTGCAACGGTACAGGGTATTTAAAGTTGTGTTTTATCCATAAAAATGTAAAAAACATCTGTAGGTAGTTATAACATTAAAAACGGGTTTTCGTAAAAAAAACCTGAGTAAAAGTTGGAACTTTGACGCTTATTACTTGTAGGTACCCAATGTGTAATTTTTGTGGATACACATTGATACAATATTATGGAACAAAGATTTTAGACAATCAAATGAATTCTTCTCGATGTATAAGTACATATTTTGGAGGCTGACTGTACTAACTTAGGTATTTGCCTCGGCGCCGGCCTGCCTGTGTCTATCTATACTTATCTACTATTTTACGTAAACACGCGTTATTGAGCTCGCCCACGCCTACCCAGCGTAGGCGTATAGCTGTGCTCAATGACAGGTTTTTGGAGTTAGTGTTTACAATCAATACTTATGTTATTTATAACTCTCATAGTTATTACTTTGTCAGAACATTTTAAAAATGCTGCTTGCTTTAAAAATGTTCTAAGACTCACCGTAATTCAGCGGGATTGTCCGAAAGTGTTACCGCTACCCCGGAACATAAAGGGCGAAGGAAGGAACATGGGTGAGTTTTAGTCAGTAAGAGTCTGACACTCCCTTCCGCTCCACCCAGAGCGGGAGGGGTCATTTGATGATTTCCCAACAGAAAAAAAAAGACTCACCGTAATAACTCATCTACTTTTATTAAAAAGGTCTGCTTACCCTCTCTCTATCCTAAGTGTGAAAATATAGTATTTAGTAGTTGCTCTAGGTTTGGTAAAAGAATTGGCGTATTATTTGTGGCTAATAAAATGTACAAATTCTTGAAAAAAAAAAACTATTAGTTAGATGCAAATCTATACTTACCTACTAATATTATTATAGAGGTAAAATTTGTTTGTTTGTAGGGGGTAGTCTTCGGAGTTAATGATCCAATTCTAAAAAGGTTTTCACTGGTAGAAAGCTACATTATATGTGAGTGCTATAGGCTATAAATTACGTTTACATCATGCATTTTAGCTGAGCTACCACAACTTTTGTCTAGCAAGTCGGAAAGAAATAAGTAGGTACCTCTTAAAATGGGTAGGTATGGGTTTTGGTTATTTTAAATACTTCGTTCCTTCTCCTCTTCTTGATTCTGGTTTACGATTGTTTCTCACTATCTCCAGTTGAGGTAATAATAATAATAAAGCTGAAGAGTTTGTTTGAACGCGATCTCTGGAATTGCCAGACTGATATTATTATTAAAAAATATGTTTGCATTTGATTGTTAGCCCAATTCTTGAGAATGGCTATTTAACATCACACTACGACTCTTCGGAGCCGAGCAGAAAGAAAAAAAGTCTGTAAGAAGTAAGAACGCTAAGCGAAAACAAAGTAATAGCGCGGGCAGGCGACGCGTTGCGACGGGTCGTGTCGGAGGAACCCAAAATTCAACGCGGGCGAAGTTGCGGGCAGAAGCTAGTAAATAATATATTCATTTTAACAGATCATTTATAATTTAATAGACTATTGGCATCGAATAAATAGTAACAAAATTAGGCATGCGACGCTACTAAACGTAGCTTTGACAGTTTGACGTTTAGAAGCTCAGCTGATCGGTAACCTAAAAATATCGTAGCAAAAGAAAAACATTGAAAGAAAATATTAAATTATAACAAAATGCGTTACTTATCGCGATTATTTCAGCCAGTTATAACAATACCGAAGAACGCCAAGATTAAGAATACTGAAATTACGTGCAAAAGTCAAAAGGTAAGTCAGTTGGGGTGGTTTATTGATTTTGTTGCAGTTTTTAACGAAAACAGGACACGCAATACTGCAGTTAACCAACACTTTCAACTACATTACATGTTACTTGCATTAATTGTGCAAAGCGCTTGTTTATTTAGTAAGGTTCTCTTTTCTAGAGATTGAATCTCATTTCTAGTCACTTAGACATTACATACAAATAAAATTACCTCTTTAAGACTTTTGCTGTACTTACGTCAAGTAAAGAATAATTCGCTAACATATAAATACTCTAGAAAGTATTACTACAGTCCTTCAAACGTATTCATTCAATTCCATTCACTTATATATCAACACAATAGTTAATCTATGACAAATTAACTACACCAACAATTTTTCAATTCCAGCTCCTCCTAGAATGTGGTCTAATCCGGCCCACCAGCTCTGGTCTCTTCACAGTGCTCCCACTAGCCCGCAGAGCACTCGACAAGCTAGAAGTCCAGATCAGGTCTTGTATAGAAGCGGCCGGAGGCCAGCGCGTGTCCGTGCCATCGCTGACAGCGGCTACACTGTGGGACAAGACTGGGAGGCTGCAGGAGATTGGACCGGAGCTGATTAACATGGAGGATAGGCATGGGAAGAAGTATTTGTTGGCTCCTGTAAGTTTAGTTCTTATTTATTTAAGTGTGTATGTTTGTTGCACTAATGTTAATTCTTAGGAAGACTATATAGTTATTTGTCACCAGGGTAAAGACTACTTCTTATATAGAGAAGATGCTTGTTGCATTCATCACCATTTTTTTTTTAGACATTAAAATCCAGATTTCTGGTCATGTTCATTCACCACAATCACTGAAATTCAAGATTAAGTTCAAAAATTTGTGATACAAATGTAATGTGTATTTTACTATGTCAATTTCAGACACATGAAGAGGCGATAGCAGATCTGTTAGCTGATGTGGGCCCCCTGTCTTACAAACAACTTCCACTATTATTGTACCAGGTAAGGTGGGATGTGCCTTATTTATTAACTGACTGTCATAAGCCAGTCCAGCCTTGTTCTCTTAAAGCTCACTTAATAATAATAAAACAGAAAGCAGGCTTTCATTGCTATTTAATTTTCTTTGAATTGGATGAAAGAATAACAATTTGAACCGTTTAGCTACAACCTATTACCTCCCGAAAATAAATTTTGCAATTGTTTCGCCATGGCACAGCTCCATGATAACTTGTAAAGCAAATATTGTGTTAACCTGGTTTGAAGGTTCATGCATATAAGATTAATTTATTGATGTATTTTTTTCTAAAAATTTAAACTATTCTTATCTTATTTCAGATAAGCAACAAATACCGCGACGAGCACCGTCCGAAACACGGCCTTCTGCGCTCCCGGGAGTTCTCCATGTTGGATGCATACGGAGTGCACGCAACTGAGGAGTGTGCCACCAAAGTGTACCATACGGTCACTAAGGCTTATACTGAGCTGTTTAGGAGACTGCAGTTGCCTGTACACAGGGGTAAGTGCAAGGGAAATTGTGGGGCATTAACTAACATAAACCAAACACAACACCAACACCAACCAACACCAACCAACAACCACCAACATAACAATCCTGAGAAGACCTCACATAGCAAAGCCCGAATGGAAGAGTTTTGAACACCTGTCCAAAATCTTTGTGTAGTATAATTATGTAGTAGAAGCAGTAGTATTTGTATGTACATCTGTGGCTGTAACCTACTAACACTAAAATTGTTGCTAACCCTATGGATTCCTGTCTGAAATAAAAGTTTTCTATTCTATTATAAAATAAAAGTTTTCTATTCTATTATATATATAGTTTGAAATCAAGGGATGACACAGGTTTAGTTAGAATAGTGATGTTGTATAGTATTTCATTGGATTTTTTGTGAAATCTACTCAATAAAAATCTTAAATTCATTCATTGACAGACAACGCACTGCCTACACCACTGGGTCTAGCAGCATGAACTTTACACTAGAGCTCCTTATGCATACATATAACGAAGGTGAGCAATAAGGAAGGATCTGTGAAAATTTATCCCTTAAACAGGGTTAAATATGGGAAGCAAGTTTATATGGAAGTTCGTCATTTTTTGCGATCGGAAATCTCTTCGGACACAGCTTGTATTGCGCTGTGTCTACACTCGAGACCCCCTTCTATTACCTTGGCACCAGCTACATCTATCTGAAAGCCAATTCTCGTTCTTAAAAAATTCCAAATTGAAGTCGCAATCTCATCTCAGTGACAATCAATGTCAAAAATGTAGGGAAATTACACGTATTTTGGGCAGATTGAGACTAAGGTCAGACTGTTAACGTTCTTAAAATTATGGGCGTTGCCCCTTCTGGTACTTACTATTAAGTTTTTAATCCTACCTTTCTTGGTTCTGAATCTATGCTATTAATTACTAGCTGTAAACCATTGTAATCATTCATCTAGCTGACTTGTAATGTGTATATTTCTTTCGCAGTGTCCGCACCAACTGGCGACATGGGTGGCTCGATATCGCACGAGTGGCAACTACCAGCCACTGCAGGAGAGGACGAGCTCTCTGTGTGCACGCGGTGTGGACAGGCAGCCTTGGATAGCACGGAGAAGTGCGGGGAGTGCGGGGGGAACACACACAAAGCTAATAGCATAGAGGTGAGATTTATACTAATAATAACTAAGTTTTACCCGCGGCTTGCGGAGAGCAGTGGAGTTCGAGTTGCAGGTCGTAAGTTCGAACCCAGGTGGGCACTTTACTTTGTGTATTTAATTTCATCGCCACAACTCTCAAAACGGTGAAGGAAAACATCGTGAGGAAACCGGCATGTCCTAGAACCAAAAATTCGAAGACATGTGACATACACCAACGTGTGGTGATAAATTAAGGCCCACTCCCTCTCACAGAGAGGAGGCCTGTATCCCAGCAGTAGGAACATTATAGGCTGAAGCTATGCTGTACTTATCTGCCATGGTGATAGTAACCTGTTCTATCCTGCTATTTAAATCCGTGTTATAACTTCCAGGTCGGCCACACATTCATCCTGGGCACTAAATACAGCGAGCCTCTCTCAGCGCACTACACGCCCGCCAGCGGAGCGCCGCAGCCCCTCATCATGTCGTGCTATGGGATTGGAATAACTAGGTTATAAACTACATAGTAGAAATAGACAGAAAATTTGATAAAATACCAGCCGTTTGCTGTCTGCGTCTGCCTATTACGTATAGAAAGACTCACAAGGGAACTTCTTCTGAAATGAGCAAGCGTGGTGATCAATACTCCGTCCGTTGTACCGTTGTTGGTGTTGTGTTGTGTTGTGCTGTGCCCTTTGCTTCCGTTACATTAAATCGTTAATGTATTTTTCTTGTATACTTCCAGATTATTAGCAGCGAGCTTGGAAGCCCTCTCGAGTGACAAGAGCCTGCGCTGGCCCACGGCCATCGCGCCCTACAGTGTTATTATTATAGGACCTAAAGTAAGCATTCTCATTATTGACGACTTCAATTACCCCACTGGTGGGCAAAACGCCAATATTGTATGTAATACTCTGAAAAATAAGTACGCAAATGAGCAGCTGGAGAAAACCATAGATTGATTATTATTTATGCTCTATGGGGTACAGTCAAAGCTTCGCACATCAACGGTAACAATTTGACATGAACACTGCCTTTGTGTCGTAGCAGCAAGTGCGATTTTCGTGCTGCAAGTGTTACCACTGATGTGCTGGACAAGTTCGACCTTCCCTTGTCGACAATATGATCCGGGCTGAATGTTAGTGAATATTATCAAGAGATTTGTATTTGTAAAAGGTCCATATTTATTTATCAAAGCCTCAATACATACTTCCAGAAAACTAGAGGTAGAACATGAAGATTTCTTTAATCCGCTCTATTTCCTTTACAGGAAGGTTCGAAAGAATGGCAAGCCCATGGCATCGAAGAAATTAACAGATTATACGAGAGGATATCAGAGACACACGACGATGACGTCATCATAGACGACAGACACCACCTCACCATAGGCAAGAGACTCATGATGGCGGACAGGTAATTATAACCATAGAGAAAGCAAACATATACGACCTTTGTTAATTACTTTACTGACTAAATCACAACCATACGACATGCTTCCGAATCGAAAATAAAATTATACATTTTCGGTTACCTAATTTGCATTTTATTATGGCCGCACTCCACCCCGTACGGCCCTGTAGTGTTCGTCTCCAGACTGGCCACTCTCCCATCGATTGTAATGAATTCCCATGAAGTATTTTGCCACTAAACGGTCACGTAAGCCGGACGTCGAGTGGCTATTGTAATTATTCTGTATTTTTGTCCACAGGATGGGCTACCCCCACATAGTAGTCATCGGCAAGGCTTCCCTCGAGACTCCAGCGCGTTACGAAGTATACCACAGCGCGGATATGACCACGAGCGTGCAACTACTTACTGAGAACGAGCTGATGGCGCTACTAGCCAATAAGAACACGACTGTTGATGATAATGATGTTATAATAAAGACTAGTGCTTAAAGATGTATTATGTCTGTTATTTCTGATCGTAAATTTCTAAGGTGACCTACAAGGGGCCTCCAGCAAGTTGAAGTGGTAGGGGGCTTGTCTGGCTGTTTGTTGCTGGACGGTCTGGTGTTTGTCGAAGAACCGATAGCCGGTGGAGCAGAGACTGCGTATCGGCAAGCGTAGTGTGGAATGCCCCCCAGCTAGACTGACCGACAACCTTAAAAAGGAGGGTGGGTCAGACTGGACCCGGAAGGCGGAGGACAGGGTGTTGTGGCGCAGCCTGGGAGAGGCCTACGTCCAACAGTGGACTGCGATAGGCTGAGTTGATTGAATGGTTGATATAATAATATATAAAAAATGTGAGATTGAAGTTTTTTCATAGTGTTAAGCACCGGTAGTTATAAGCGCCTAAGAAATACGCTTAGCAATATGTTGAAGTGTGTAATGCGAATACAAAAGTTGCAGGCGCCAACACTTACAAAATTGATTCATGAGATTTTGAGAAAATCATTAACACATAATCGTCATCTGCCTGGATTTTTCCCAACAATATTCGGGTTGGCTTCAAGTCTAACTGGATGCAGTTAAATACCGGTATTTTACACGCAGTGACTGCCTAACAACCCAGTTACTGAGTAACACGATACGCCTTGGTAAGACTGTTAATATTCTGATCATATTTCTCAATCATTTATGAACATAATTTACTTCACTGCTATACGTATCTAATAGGTAAAAGCAGCGAGAAAGCGTTTTCTATTGACATGACCGTTTAGGAGAGATCCTAGCCGAAATTTCCATCAAAGTAAACACTTTTAATTTTTAACTGTACGCTGAAACGATAAGGTATATTTTAAACTGGCAAAATAAGAACTAACAGTATTACATTACCAGTTTATTCTTCGCACGTTTTACGTCCATAGTTACCGGTAACGAACGGTCGTCTGTAGAATGACTATAAGTTACGAGTACTAACTACAGCCATCAGTCTACAAGGACAAACATTGCAGTATCACGAGCGATTCCATTGACTTCAACCGTTATTAGTTAATTAGATACGCTTTAGGACATAGGTATAGATATAGTGACATTATTTAGAAAGGTCAGGTGCGTAGTGCTCGCAACCGGTGTGCGTGTAAGTCCATCGTTTCTTTGGTCTTACCCTACTCTTATGGTCATCCACATTTGTTCGTATGTGCGACGTAGATACCGCCACAAAGGAATTGAACCCAGGTCCCCATCGGATGTCATCTGTGCATTGTTACACGAAGCCTATTCATTATGACGGTGTTTGAGGGTCATCCATGTTGGGCAATTGATCGGTTCCGCCGGATTACGACAGAGGTGAGAAGGTAACTTCGACGAGGTTGAATATTGGCTAGTTGGTAGGTAACGAATAATTGAAGAAGACACTAACAGGTGAAGGAAGGTATCGTGAGGGCACAAACGATAACATTACTCCTGTATTCCCCGGAGGAGTGGACAGATATATATGCCACAAACAAGGGTACAGCCCCATTTCTTCAGCTATGTTTTAATCTCATGTAAAAGGTGGCGACCTTATTCTTATGAACCGCGCACAAATCCAGACTCCGGGCTACTACCTACTGAGATGGCAAAACCTAATAGCACTCTCCTGGACCTGGGAACCGAACACAAGGCCGGGCCCTAAGCTGTGCTCAATATATAAGTAATAGTCGAACGTGACCGCTATAGAAAAGAAAGATTATAAAAAATAAATAAAATAAAATAGTTTATTTGCACCTTCAAGTAAAAACATAGTTTACAATAAAAATTGGCCTAAGGTAAGTAGAGTTATATGTTAGAGTTGCAGCCAATACCTAAGCTAAGGTAACTAAGATAGATTACCTTAATTATATACACAAAGTAAATTGTCTGTCTGGCACCACTGGGCCACCACTGTTCTGCGTATTGGGTATCATGAGTATTTAATTTCATCACTGCTCTAAAAACGGTGAAGGAAAACATCGTGAGGAAACCGGCATGTCCCAGAACCAAAAAAAATCGAAGACATGTGACATCCACCAACCCGCACTGGGCCCGCGTGGTGGGTTACCTCTCACAGAGAGGAGGCCTGTGTCCCAGCAGTGGGATCGTTATAAGCTCATTATTCTTATGCAATCTTAATTGCTGACTGTGTAATATTTACACCATGACAAAAGAAAAGATGAGAAGACATGAGCCGTATGATTTGAACACGGCATAACATTTCTATAAAGCACAACATCAAAATAAATAACCCACAAAACTGCCTGTTAAGAACAAAATAAACGAAAAATTAATCATAACTGCTTCTAACCGCTGTTGGTGAAAGCGACCGTTATTTTTGTGCATTATTCTTTATTATAATAGCAATAGATATGGTTGTCTATGTGGGCTCCGATGTGGGTCGCTGATAGCACGAGCGATGGTCCAGCGGGCATCAGATGTTCATACTGTACAATGATTACGTCATAACCAAGAGTCTTCGACAAACAAATTAGTAGCAGTCGTTACGGGTAGTCAGAAGCCCGATAGTCTGACAACCAGTCTTACCAAGGCGTATCGTGTTATCTAGTAACTGGATCATGGAGGTTAGATAAGCAGTCGCTCCTGTCAAATACTGGTATTCAGCTGCATCAGCGGGGTATTTGCGTAACACACTAACAGTAGCAATATGGCGTTCATTTTGAAAGTTCAACAATATTCATTGCGTTATTAACATTGTTGAGCAGACACATTTTTCGAATAATTGAAGCAATGGATTAGAAATATGCTTCAAAAAGATTCAGATTGTGATTGATGATAAGTAGGTAGTGTGTTGCGCAATTAGGGTGCCGGTCAGACTGCAAGCCGACCAACAAAGTTGGGACAAGTAAGGCAGATGACGAGTAAGAAGCGCTCGTCCGGGAAATTACTAACGCCACACCAATTTTTGAACACCCACCATATATATTATAGTCTGTCTCCAAACAGCGTGGCTATGTTCCAGTTTGAAAGGTATGGATGCCGGCTATCATTACAGGCATATGAGTAATTTCAACTTGCCTTTGTTTCTGGGATGTATTGCAGTTATGCAGATGTCGATGAGCGGCGCGGGCTGTGACCACTGACCATCAGATGGGCTGCCGATTCATTATCATCCAAAAACATTTATTTTTAAATGGTTTTGAGGACAGAACGTTACTCATACCGGAATGTTTTTGTGAAACCGCAACATTGACGGTTATCAAACAAATAAAACTTTTTGCTTATATTTGAGACTAAATATATTCTGTTAAAGTCATTGACCTTAACATTGCAGTATTTTTCATTGAGATTTATTATCCGTAAGATTATTCATTTTGGTTAAAAACGCCGCTTACTGTTTCGTGGGTATTTTAAGGAGCAGTGGCCCAGTGGTAACGGCCGTCACTTACGAGTTGTAGGTTCCAACCCAGGCAGGCGCTTTACTTTGTGTAAATTATTTCATAACCACTGCTCTCAAAACGGTGAAGGAAAACATCGTGAGGAAACCGGCATGTCCTAGAACCAAAAATTCGAAGACATGTGACCAACCCGCACTGGGCCCGCGTGGTGGATTACGGCCCACTCCCTCTCACAGAGAGGACGTCTGTGTCCCAGCAGTGGGAACATTATAGGTTGGTTATGCTTATGCTATGATCTCCTACTGGCGTATTTTTGTGTTCCGGTTTAAAGGGACCTTCCGCTACCCGTCGCTTCGGTGACATTACTGATAGGTACTAAAACACGATTATTTTCATCGCATTCGACAGCTACTTGGATCATTCTATAGGCTGCAGGAACTACTTACCTTCAAGTATTTAATAACATAAACTTGTTAACCTATAAAATCTCGACAAACAAAAAACAAAACGAAAGCAGTTTTTGATTGTACAGACGCCAGCAGGCCAAGCTACCCGAAACTGTCAAATTTTCCCATTTAGCCTTGAACCTTAACGCTTTGGCGATAAAGTTGAAAATCTATTAAAGAAATTTGACAGTTTCGGGTAACTTGATGTGCTTGCGTCTGTACTTTAGCACTGACTGCAAAATGCTTACACAGTACCTAGGTATTGACGTAGGTACAGACGCCAACACACCAAGTTACCCGAAACTGTCAAATTTTCCCAATCAACGTTGAACCTTAATGCTTATAGCGTTATAGTAGGAAATTTATGAAAGAAATTTGACAGATTGTAGTGGCTTGATGGGCGTCTGTACTTATATTATTATGTGGATAAAAAAATTGTGGATTTTGCAAGTGCAAAGTGCATTATTTACTTATTTCCTGTCTACTTGCGTATTTTGAAACTGAAACCTTGTAACCTTATACTCTTGTGAATGTTACTTAAGTTATTGTTTACTGGCGCCGATTCCCTTGTTCACAAACTAAACTAAACTTAAGTTCAGTGCATCTTTTTCTTTCTATTTCATTAAGAAAAGGACAGAAGATAAATATTAGTTTAGTCCTGTCAAATTAAGATACTCCATAGACAAATCAGACGGGATTAAAAACATGGCTACTAAAAATACGTCAATTTACGTCAGGCGCTGACTAATTTGACAGGACTAAACTAATGTTTATCTTCTGTCCTTTTCTTAATGAAATAGAAAGAAAAAGATGCACTGAACTTAAATTTAGTTTAGTTTGTGAACAAGGGAATCGGCGCCACTGTCTTCAATATTTTAGTGATTTTCCAATTCGTCGTTTTCAGTCGAACAAGATGAGGCTGAAGTAATTTCACAGAAAGACTCGTTATCTATACTGTACGAGTATACTTACTAATATAAAGGCGAAGAGTTTGTTTGTTTTTCTGTTTGTTTGTTTGATCGCGCTCATCTCTGAAACTACCGGTCGGATTTGAGAAATTCTTTTTGCATCTGATAGTTGGGCTATTCTTGAGGAAGGCTATACGGTATTTAACATCACGCTAGGACGCCAAGGCGCAAACAGAAAAAGAGTCAGAAAGAACGCTAAGCGAACACGAAGTAACAGCGCAGGCAAGCGATGCGATGCGACGGGGTGGGTCCGGGAACAAGAAATTTCACGCGGACGAAGTTGCGGGCAGAAACTAGTTTACCTATACAAGGCACTCCAGTTCCCATTAATTGTAAACAATATTAGAAATATCTAGTTATCATCATCTGCAATGCCTAGCACTATCCCTACTAACCAGATGCAGCTGAATACCAGTATTTTACATGGAGCGACTGCCTATCTGACCTCCACAACCCAGTTACTGGGTAATACGATACCCCTTGATAAGACTGGTTGTCCGACTTTCGGGCTTCTGACTACCCGTAACGACTGTCAAAGATCCACGAATGACAGCTGGGACCAACGGCTTAACGTGCTTTCCGAGGCACGGAGGGGTGTCGAAATTTAAAGATGGTCCCTTAAATAGACCAACCGCGGCAAGCGTAGCCTAACCTGATCGATCGACCTGTGCAGCTGTTATTATTTAGCCACGAGCCCCTCTAGAAATATCTAGTTATGTGAGTTGAAATTGCCAACTTTCAATTAAGCCAGCCCGCAAGCAGACCTGCTACCCCAATTAGGCCAACGGTGGTGATCGAACTCGCGACCTCTCACTCGTCTGTCCGCGCCACCATTTGACTTTGAGCTATTGTCACTTCTTGCTGACAACAGCATCCTAATAGGGTAACACATTATCAATGTCAATCTGAATCATTTTGAAAGATATTGCTAATCCAACAAAATTGCTAAATCAAAAAGATGTGTCTGCTCAACAACGTAAAAAATGCAATGAACGTGGTTGAACAGTTAAAATGAAACCCATTGCTACTGATAGTGTGTTACGCAATTACCCCGCAGAACCTACTAACATAATAGAACATCACGACTGTATTCCCCGAAGGGTTAGGCAGAGGTGTACCTATAGTACCTACACCCGCATTTCATCAGTCATGTTTACGTCCCATGCAATAGGGGGCGAGCTTATTTGCCATCAAATCCAGACTCCCTGCTGCTATTGAAAAATTCCAGATGGAAATACGCAATAACACTTTGCCCGAACTCTTGTGGCTAAGTAATAACAGCCGCATGGGTCGATCGATCAGGTTAAGCAACGCTTGTCGCGGTTGGTCCGTGGATGGGTGACCATCTTTACATACCAAGGCTCCTCCGTGCCCGGAAAACACGTTGAGCCGTTGGTACCGGCTGTCATTCGTGGATCTTTGACAGTCGTTACAGTAGCGCTTACGACCACTAGTGACTAGACCAGCGAGGCAGTGCTCATACCCACAGATTATAATCCTGACAATTCGTTTGTACCTATTACAAAAGCTCCTCTGTGAATAACGTTATGACGCCAAGATGACGCCACGTGCAGTAGCGAGCGGCGACCACTCTCCTCGTCTCAATCGCAGGGACACATTAGTTTGGCAACCTGCTCGCTGTTGCTTGTGTTGCAAGCACAGATGCGAAGTGGTACTCTTGACGGATTGTTTGAGAGTCTATGAACTTCACTAGTTTATGTTTAACTAGCTGCGACATTCATTGCGTTATTTACGTTGTTGAACGGATAATTTTTTCGAACATCTCCATCTGCCTTTTCCCAACTATGTTGGGGTCGGCTTCCAGTCTCACCGGATGCAGCTGAATGTCAGTATTTTACATGGAGCGACGGTAATACGATACGGGATACCCCGTGGTAAGACTGGTTGTCAGACTTTCGGGCTTCTGACGACCCGTAACGGCTGTCAAAGATCCACGATGACAGCCGGGACCAACAGTTTAACGTGCTTTCCGAGGCACGGAGGGGTCTTGCTATGTAAAGATGGTCACCCATCCACGGACCAACCGCGACAAGCGTAGCTTAACCTGATCGATCGACCCGTGCGGCTGTTATTACTTAGCCACAAGCCCCTTTTCTGTTCTACTAATCGACGTCAGAAATTAAAACGAATTTTTACATAGTATTTATAAAGATTAGTCGCTATGTTTGCTTATCAACATTTGAAATCAATAGACAAGCTATGGTTATGAGATTCACGACCAAACTATCTATACTTAGCACCACTTATTGCATTCCATAAAGACTTTAGGACTTCGTGTTCACCTGACAGGCACTTTTTCGTGACTACTGTTTTTTCACCGTTTTACTTTCGGCTTCCCTTCTCGCATATTTGACATCGTCTTCGTCTAAGCTAGACCACATCACTATTACTTAAGCCTTCACGCCAACATATCCTTCAAAATTGTTCAGATTATGACTGACGCAATTAAGGTGTTCTGTGTGCCTAATTGCACGCAAATTCGTTCAGCCGTTTGACCGACGTTTCCGACGTTTGTTGATCGCAGTTTCAACACTTTTTAAGTATTATCGTCAGTTCTTTTCGTCCTTGTGCAGCTACTCGTATTATGCCTTATTTTTCTGACTATAGTCCAAAACCCTAACATCACTGGTTTGTCTGTATTGAATGAGGAAGCTGGGGTGACGTCACTCCAGCTAACACACACTAAACGACTCATATTAACGAAGTTTTTGTGGCAGCTAAATTAAGACTGAGAACTGTGATTACAGCTATTATGCCTTAAATATTGGCATAGGTAGAATTATTCTATCACATATGACTCCGTTACAGCCGGAAAAGGTAACAACTTGTCCCACCTACCTACCACAACCATCTAGTTACTACTTTCGCATTTATAATATTAATAATATGAATAATTATTTTATTAGTAAAGGTTAAGATAGAGAGCTCTGACATAAATCCGTCAACACGTTTTTGCTTCTCATTCCGATCTTCCTCATACCTATGTAACTCAAACTCAAATATACAACATATAAGAGCGAGTCGAAGCTTCTACATTCTAGAAGCTCCTTTTTTTCCTTAGGAATACATATGACGCGGGGCGCGCGTCATATGTTTTCTTTCTTTTTGACAAAGTCGTATGACATCCGTCAACTGGGAGCTGCGCACCGAAAGTGTACCTATATATTTTATTAAACTGTATCTTCGCCCCAAACCATACATCACTGTGTGTATGTTAAAGTCCGTAATAAAAAGAAAAAAAAAACAATTCAAATATTAAATTAAATTAAAATACCTAAGCCACCGCAGCCAGCATACGTACCTATTTAATTTGACCATTGTCTTCAAAGTGAGGTCTGTAGTATGTTCTCATGGTACAGCTTTATGTGAGTAGGTAGGTACCTATGTTAATTTTAGCACTAAACAACACGAGCGACGACGATGAATCATTTAAACATCGTAATAGCATAATTTATAAGTAATGTGTAGTGGTGCATGACCAATCCTGGCGTAGTCCTGGATTTATGAGTGGAACGCGAGTTTGAATTGAAAAATTGAAATTGTTTAATGAAATAAGATTTACATAAATATTTACAAAATAGGGGCATGTAACGTACCTCAAAAATCTATATTATACGGGCAATGGACCAAGTCTGAAATCGCCAACCCGTCTTGAGCAAGCGTGGTGATCCTTCTCTGCACTCTAATTGCGAAACGCACTATCAATCATAATCTGAATCATTTTGAAGGATATTGCTATCCATTGCTTTATATTTTCGAACAATTTGTCTGATCGACAACGTAAATAACGCAATGAATATTGTTGAACTGTCAAAATGAAAGCCATTCATACTGTTAGTGTGTTACGAAATCACCCCGCTGTAAAAGAAGAGGCCTCTGTCCTGCAGTGGGCAGTAATAGGCTGATATTATTTAATAATTGAACAAAGAAACTGACCAACGACTGTTCTGTAGCGGTTTTATAGAGCCATGGATGCTTCTAAACCTTCTACCTAAATATATAACCTTCTACCTATCTCCACGACCCATAAGAATAGCTCATTTCGTGGTGAAAATATTAGCCAGTCAGCAAGGTGGCCATATAGGGCGTAGAACAGATGGCAGATAGGGTAGAACAGTGCTGGACTGGAGACCGAGACCTGGTAGTAGAAGTGTGGGCAGACAGCCGATAAGGTCGTTCGACGACCTGGGGGTCTACTCCGAAGTGGTATCGGCCGAATGTTCGGCCGTTTCCTGCTACGAAGTTACTATTTGGTTCGGTCGGTCCCGATCCTACACTCCTACACTCTTTCGAATATTGACTATGGTCCCGACCCAACTGAACCGATCCAAACGTTTTTCGCATTTTTCAATAATATTCGGTTCGGCCATGTGTCGGCCCGATCCGATCATTCGCACTTTGCACTTCGTAGTAATCTTGTAATCTGGACCTTCGGTCAAGATTACTGGACGACTCTGGCTTAGGAAGGCTAGAGACAGAGCAAAGTGGCGTGCATTGCAGGATGCCTACACTTAGTGTTAGGTGGCGAAAGACTGGAGAAGAAAAAGAAGGTGGCAGTGCTCACCGCCAAGAGTGCAGCAGGTATACTAGTATCAACAGTCGCTGAAGCTATGTTGACGCACCCAATTTAATTTAGGAGTGAGCACAATAAGACCCATCGCGTGTGACGTCACCAGGATCCTACAAAATATACATGCAGTACTCAAAGCCATTATAAAATTAACTCAAAGCGAATAAAAAAGATCGTCAGACAACAATCACTGTGATTGTAGTACTAAGCATAATGCTGCTGAGTTAGAAAGTCGTGTGTGCTGTGTGGTAGTAGTGAGAAGGATGTGGTGTGCCAAATAGTCGGGTTATAGTGGTCGAGATTGTAAGGTTAGCTGCAAAAGTGCGATTATTCGGAAGGTATTTGGTTTTTTACTGCAATTCACCTTGAGCTGCTTGTAAACAACATGGTTCTGGAAAGTCTTCCCCTCAAGCTGCATTGCTGTATTCAGGTTTTAAACTTTAATATCGGTAAAATTACAAAACAACTCATCTGATGGAGATTTCTACTGCACGACTTATGTATGGACCTGCACCATCCCAAGGGGTTACCGCGTTGCTGACTTCGAAATGTTGAAATATCTTTATTACTTAAGCCTATTTAGGGTGCCCTTACACCCGGCCCGCCGATTTTCCAAGACTTCTTCAGTCCAGCGGCTCCAAGTTGTCCCCATCTCCTTAAAGACTCTCCAGCTCCGACTTGCATCAGTCCTTTAATATTAAGTTACGATTATCCTTACACATGCTTTCCAGGACGAAATGTTTATAAAGACCCTCCTCTACGTACTTACTCCTAATAATTAAGATTATTACTTTGTGCCAATGAGTACTTATGACAAGAAGCAAATAATACTGATAATTACTGACCTATTTCATGAATTCTTAGATTTTGACTGTACCAATTATGGTTCTTAATTATTCGCAGTATCCATTATCAAATTACTACGAAATTCACTAAGGTGTTAGTTACCTCAGTGAATTACTTGTCGCTCAGACAAGTCGTGAATCTGTAGCCAGCCTTACCCAAGTAGAGGGGAGAACCCAGTTGCAACTTTTTCCTTCGGTCGCTCGCCAGTCAGGTCTTCCTTCGTGCCTTTGACAGTGCGCTCGACAGTGTTGCCAGTAGAAATAAATAAAGTTTTTAATCAAGGCTACGCGAGTTATAAAAAGGTAAGTCAACCTTTTTTTGTTACCTTTGTGGTTGTGTTTTTTTTTATTATTGTGTAACTTTGGATGTACCTAAGTAATTTGCTGTGTTTGGGATAAAAGGATAATATTACTTCGGCAATATTTTAATTGGGTTTTCTTGCCTGTGTAGGTAGTGGTTTATTTTAATGTGTTTATGATTACCTGCTGATCATTATTTGAGTATTAAAAAAAATATTTTCTGTTCTGCCTGTACCTACATAGGAAATAGTAGCAGCGAGTTAACATTTTGAAATAATTATTTTTCTGTAGCAATCGGACAACTAATATCTAAATAAAGAACCACCTAGATGTGCGTATGTAAACCGGGTATGACATTTTTCTCCGAAATAAATATTAATATAAATACCTAAAATAAAAAAATAAACAAACAAGTTTAAAATACAACAGTTTTTCTTTTACGAAATTCTCAAAACCTATCGGCTCTGAGTCTGAATTAGTGCTCGGTTCATTGAAATAGGTTCGCCCCACAGAACAGATTATCTGTTCTGTGGTTCACCCCATTTCACATAGGACTTAAATACAGGCTGGCAGAGACATTGACGCGCAAATTGTAACTATGAATTCAGAACATGATTCTAGACCAGCGGGTCTAGAATCATCACGGAACAGAAAAAACTTGTTCCGTGAGAATCATGTTCTGAATTAGCATAGATTTTTTTTTGGTGGTTCAGAATCATGGACTAAGTCACTGGACTTAGTCCACGATTCTGAACCACCAAAAAATAAAATCTGTAACCCTGTAACAGGCTGCGCGTTGATGTCCCTGCCAGCCTGTAGATATACATATAACTGCGAGGTGTGTGTGCTCCTTGCGCCTGCGCCTTCGGGGAATAGATGCGTGATGCATAACATCACGCCTTATTCCCCGAAGGCTCTCAATAACAAGACATAACAAGAGATCCTTCAACTAACTTCTCCGAATGATCACGAAATCCGTAACTATCAATATCGATTGTAAACCGGTTTATTCTATTAAAAAAAAAACAATCTCAGCAGTCGCGAATACTTCCTCAAATTAATAAATACATTGGTAGGTATGTATAGTAGGTACCACCAATTTATTATGGTAGAGATCATGGGATTTATTACGGCATCTCGCGAAATGGGGCATTATTTTGTCAAAAGTAGGTACCTGAACTCGATGTTTTTATATTTTCAATTTTATGTGATGTATGACAATGCGAGGTCAGCTAAAACTGGAAATGTATAGCTTGGTGTACCTAGCCGCGTTTATCGTCGAAACAAAAAGAAGAAGATGGTAGAGATTACATCACATGAGAATAACTTGACTAAATACTTCATGTGCAAGTTATTTTGTAAAGCATTTTTGCTCAGGGCGGGCGTAATCATTTATTTATAAATATTGCCATATAAACTGCGCGTGTAAGGAGAAATAACCAAAACAATAGTTACAACAGCTTTATTTACACTTTCGAAAACAATTCAATCTTGAAAATGATTTAACTTACAAACTTTCAATGTAATTTCCCCTTATGGGGATGTGCTAAGGTAGCAAGCGAAATACATATTTACTTACGGTTTTGCAAGTCAGTATCAAGTTGTATGTTGATCTAAATATGATTCGCGGCCGTAACAAAAATGTATTTCATCATCATCTGCCTTTTCCCAAATGGATGGATGCAGCTAGATACCAGTTTTTTACATGGAGCGACTGCCTATCTGACCTCCACAACCCAGTTACTGGGTAATACGATACCCCTTGACAAGACTGGTTGTCAGACTTTCGGGCTTTTGACGACCCATAACGACTGTCATAGATCCTCGAATGACAGCCGGGACCAACGGCATAACGTGCTTTCCAAGGCACGGAGTGGTCTCAATATGTAAAGATGGTCACCCATCCACAGGCCAACCGCGGCAAGCGTAGCTTCACCTGATCGTACGACCTGTGCGGCTCTAACAAAAATGTATTTATAGAAATTATAATCGTAAAAATCATCAATACGTATAAGTTCATATTACCCTATCGAATGACTATTTCATGAAATCATGACGTTTGAGGCAAATTCTAACTCAAGGACTTGTTACTGCTGATTCTAATGATAATAGTTCTGTAAAGCCATATTGTCATCATGTTTCAATCAACATACAACCCGACACTGACCTGCAAAGTGGAAAAAACCTAAGAAACTTGAATTTCGCGGCTACCGGGTCGGATCCCCCTTAATGGTGGATGTACTTATAGACCCAAGCCTTACTGAAGAACTTCAGGAATCTGCAACCTGCGTTACTGTTACGTAGTCATTCAATAGGAATCCTAACTAATATTTTAAATGAGAAAGTTAGTTTGTTTGTTACGCTTTCACGCTAAAACGGCTGAACGGATTTGGATGAAATTTTGGCACAATGTAGCCTTTGTGTGTCGCAGACGAAGTCGCGGGCAACATAGTTTATTATATTCCAAGCTATGTGCCGGGTAGGATTTCCCATCGGCAAACATTTTGAACTTCCATACGTTATTTATTATTTATTTATCCATCCATCCATATGTAACACATACAATACAATATTAATATAACTTAAAAATAATATAAATACATACAACATTATAATCACATTAAAAACTAACTAACGCACACGAAATGTCTGCGTCGTGTTTCGCTGACTGGTGTCATGTAGCCGCCCACGAAACCGGCGGTACACGACACCCTTCGGCCAGAACTCTTCCTTGAGGAACTTTTCGAGATGATGTGTCGGAACACGTACCACGAACGACTTGGAAGTTCGTGTTGTGACGTGACTTCAATTTCTCGACCCTCAAAGTCCAGGAATTTGCCCTTTAGGAGGTACATTTTCAAAAATACTTCCATAGTGCTTACTTTCGTTATGTAAGAAGCTCCCAGCCAAAATGCTTCATGCTTAGGCTGAGCGTTTTCTGTCAGTGAATAATTGTGTTACGCGGGACTCGAAGACGCGACCCGTTGCGCAGAAGCCACTGCGCCAATGATGTCAAACATACATTAATCAGCCTATAATGTTCCCACTGCTGAGGCACAGGCCTCCTCTCAGTGAGAGGGAGTGGGTCATAATCTACCACATGGGCCCAGTGCGGGTTGGTAGATATCACATGTCTTCGAATTTTGGGTTCTAGGACATGCCTGTTTCCATGTTTTCCTTCGCTGTTTTGAGAGCAGTGGTGATGAAATGATTTACACAAAGTAAAGCACCTGCCTGGGTTCGAACTTTACCACTAAAACACCAATGAGCAATGATGGGCCAGTTTATCTAACATTATACCTGTGTAAGTTATTTTTAAGACTTTATGTAAATATTTTACCAATTTAAATACTGAATAAAATCTTTATTTATTTATTTAGTGGTAACGGCCGCGACTTACGAGTTATAATGCTAATAATTTTTGTTAACACGCGTTATGTTTTTTAACACGCATTTTCATTGTTTCATTTCATTGTCACTCATTTATTTATTTAGGTTAGCCAACAATTAAAAAAAAAACAAACACTTTGAATAACTGCTCAATCATTACGTGTTTTGAGTTCTAAATATGCACTAAGTACGCATTGGATAGGCATCATTTTCATGTCATTGTTTATCATTTCTTGTCAATAATTTGTTCAATCAATTGTTTTTGTTTTGTGGTAGGAATAATCTATAAAAAGCTAATGACAATGGCATGTGTTTCTTATAGAGTTCCTATACAATGGTGAAACCAGAAAGTAACTCTCTACATACATTGACTTTTTATCTCAACATAACATAAAGAAACATCACGCCTGCATCCCCCAAGGGTTTAGCAGACGTGTAGTACAGCCACATTCCGCCAGTTATGCTTAAGTTCCATGTCATATGGGGGCGACCCTATTGCCATCAAGGGCATCAACAGGGCTCAAATCCAGCCTCCCGGCTACTACTGAGAAATTCTTTGCCCGACCTAGGAATCGAACCCAAAATCTTTTCTGTGCGTTAGGTGTTTGGTGACCACTTCCCATCAGTTGTGCTGTCAGACTGTCTATTTTGATTAAAATCAAAACTAACCTTGCCATCTTGTTTTATCAGTTAAAACATTGCGACAAATTTGCAAATGTTTACCAAAAACTGTCAATGTCATTCAGGCGCCCAATGATCCTTGAAGCACTCAACGAATTTCTATCATCTATTGAAAGTTTTACAATTTCATTCTTTATTTGGATCACGACAAAATGTATTCAGACTCAACTAGAAAGTTTATCTTTTCATATAAAAACTAGTCATTCTGATTGCTTAGAAAATGCTATATCACGAATTTCACAGCGAACTTTAATTTCTGAACTTTGTATGATATTGCCAAGTAAGCGAAATATAAAACTGTATTAATTAAAACAAGTTAAAACTCTATCTAAATTACTTGCGCTCTAATTGTGCTGAATTAAATCAGCCAGCCTTTTTTGAACTTTGCTGGAGTCGGCTTCCAGTCTAACTACATGCCGCTGAATGCCAGTGTTTTACATGGAGCGACTGCCTATCTGTCGTCCACAACCCAGTTACTAGAAAACATGATACCCCTTGGTAAGACTGGCTGCCAGACTTTTTCCACCTTTAACAATTGTCAAAGATCTGCGAATGACAGCCGGAACCAACGGCTTAACGTGCTTTCCATTGCACGGAGGTCTCGGTAAGTAATGGTTGGTCATCTATTCACAGATCGACTTTGACAAGAATAGCTTAACTTTCTATTTACCCGTGCGGTTGTAAATATTTAGCCACGAGCCCCCTCAGATTTATTTATTTATTTATAGTTAATCAAAACGGTGCAATACCAATTACATTAGTTAACATAGAAACTATTAATATTATGTTAACAATAATTATGTTGTATAAAATTTTATGTAAAACTAATACGGAACAGTGCACTCCCTTGCATACATTCTCTCATAAAACACCAGACATATGCGCAAACACATCACATTTAGGGTTGGCAGTCAGAAGGACATTTAGCATTTTTAAAGTACAGATGGACTACCTATACTACCTACATAAAATATAGAACAACAAATTAGACTTGTTCTGGTCGACGTCAACTAAATCGTGGATAATTCGCGCCCCGCTAGCTAGCCCATAGTTGCAGATGTAACCACCTCTCGGCAGTTATATCATACGCAGTAATTAGCGGGGCAACGACCTCTTGACCTGTGTGTAATTGACACAAAACACGATACGATGAGGCGAGAGGTAACCTACGATCCTCATTTGTTCTTGGTTCTTTGTGGTCAGCGGTGTCCATTCTCTAGCAGTAAGTAACTAAAAAAATACCATCTCATGCATTCCCCTGCGAATGCCTTATGTCAGTTTATTTGAGGTCGTTGCAATCTGTCTTTTTCTTCCATACTTCTCTATCAGTCGTCACCTCGGTAGTCACCTCCTTTCTAGCCATATCATCATTCACACAGTCCATCCATCGTTCCTTTGGTCTCCCCCTACACTTATAGCCATCCACATTCACATTCAAAACTTTCCTCACGACATTTTATGCTATTTATAAAACAGTTCCCATCGGGCTGTTTTCCTATTTATCATCATTTGCTTAGCCTTTTTCCAACTATGTCGGGGTCGGCTTCCAGTCTAACCGGATGCATCGACAATCCAGTTATTAGGTAAAACGATACCCCTTTGGTAAGACTGGTTGTTAGTCTTAGACTTTATGGCTACCCGTAACGAGTGTAACGACTATCAGAGATCTACGAATGTTTCCGAGACACGATAGGTACTAAGCAACTTATTTACTAAACAGTACTTCGCAGATTTGTTTAAGGATAACTTTTATAAGAGACTAGCTTTTGCCCGGGACTAATTTCTTGTTCCCCGACCCATCGCATCGCTTCACCTGCCCGTGCTGAGGATCCTAGCGTGAACTTCCTCAAGAATTGCGCCATCAAATGCAAAAAAAAAAAATTAAATCCGACTCGTAGTTTCAGAGATTAGCGCGTTCAAACAAACAAACAAACTCTTCAGCTGTATTATTAGTATAGATAGATAAGTGGCCCACGTAGATAATCCAGCTTTCCAAATTCAAAGTGATTTTATAAAACAAAACCTGCAGATGAATGCTAATTGCAAAAACTAAAAACACAAAAATTATGCAAATCTTTTCAACCGCAAGCTAACGACTAGGAATGGCAATGATCACGATGCCGAATTCGGCTTTTAAATAGCTAACCTCGGCAGTACTGAAAAGGACTTAAACATTTTAAAACTTTAATTAAGACTACTACTACTTTACTTTTTTTTTTAATTACTTTAAAGAATCAGCAGTACTCTCCAAGGGTTCCACAAATGTTTGTAATAAAAGAGATTAATAGCTATACATGCATTATGCATCCTAAGAAGAGTTTTAGTTTAGTTGTAGTTTTTGTTATTTAGATTCCATAGTTACTCTCTTTTTCTTTTTTACATTATTTCACGAATAATAACACAGCCATAAATAACAACATAATTTCTGCACAGTTAGCCCCCAGTTGTTAAGTAAGTTAAGTTTTAACTCACCCCACAATTATCCGCGTCACCCTATCAAACTATTGCGTCCCCCATTCCGCAAAACTGTTTCAGGATCCAATTCCCCCATAGAAGAATTTGCAGGCTTCTTAATAATTGCGATGAATCAATAGATATTTTTTCCACATCACTTCAAAAATTCAAGCGCCAAGTCCACAAAAAGTGACCAACACTATTGACTGTTTCTTTTTTTCTTTCTTCATTTTGCATTATTTTTTATTTTTTTCCTTGTCATGTTTTCTAAAACTGCCCACTAGTGCTGTAAGCGTTATTTCTGCACAATTATTGCAATTTTGTTGATGTTATAATTTTGTTTTTGCATGCTGTGTCCATCGCATCATATTGTACACTATGATTGCTTGTATTTTAAGGATAAACAGTGGAATACGTAGTTGGTAACTACGTACCTATTATTCCACATATAGGTTACATTGTTTTCCTAAATAGAATTACCAACTTTACAATTTGGTAATTCTAACAATGTAACCTATACTATATCTACTACTGTTTGTTTTCCCTATTGTAATAAATACATGAATAAACATTGATCATGAAAGGGATATATATCCGTAACAGAAAGCAAGCAACCCAAATTGCTTGCTTTCTGTTCTATTAATCGATGTCAGAAAAAACGAATTTTTACATAGTATTTATAAAGATTAGACGCTAGATCAATAGACAAGCTATGGTTATGAGATTCACGACATAACTATCTATACTTAGCACCACTTATTGCATTTTTTTTTTTTTTTCTGTTGGAAAGTCATCAAATAACCCCTCCCGCTCTGGGTGGAGCGGAAGGGAGTGTCAGACTCTTACTGACTAAAACCCACCCATGTTCCTTCCTTCGCCCTTTATGTTCCGGGGTAGCGGTAACCCTTTCGGACAATCCCGCTAACCCGGCAGGCTTCGGCCCTAAGGGGCCCCTCGACCCACTTATTGCATTCGATAAAGACTTTAGGACTTCGTGTTCACCTGATAGGCACTTTTTCGTGACTACAGTTTTTTCACCATTTCACTTTCGGCTTCCCTTCTCGCATATTTGACATCGTCTTCGTCTAAGCTAGACCACATCACTATCAAACGAGGTCGTACAATCTGACACACTCCATAAATCTCGTATTTTTCACTGTTATATGTATAAACGTTGTTATATTTAAGGTTATTTATTATTAAAGAAAGAAATTGCTTATTATCTTAATTACGGCAATAGGCTAGTTGACTCTTTTTTAAACTAGGTCCTAAATAGTTCATATTTGTTCTACTAAGGTAAAAAAAATTACTAAATTTTTTCAACACCTATGAAACTACAAAACTGTAATTTAAAAACAAACTCTTCATGTAGGTGCGAAAACGCTGTCCGCCATTTTAGTCCATAGATTATCTGTGCTCTGACATCATACGTATTGTAAACAAACATTTGACACACACAATGTCATTTAAACGTGAACAATTTTCTAGTTTACTTTACTTTAAAAACATGATTTCAACTAATTTACATGAAAAATACAGTAATTATCGTCCGAGAATGCAAAAACACATCGATAAAGACCCCAGGAAAGTTGTGGATTAGAGTGCCTAGTGAAACAAATATTCGCAAAACATGGCTAAGACTTGCTCAAAGGGGTCCTGAATCATTATCAACTGTAACTCAAATTTATTTTTGCGTAGATCAGTAAGTACCTACCAAAGTACAGAAACTTTTAGTTACTTTTGAAATACTTTTTTACGTTATTTAAATCATTGAAGGCAAAGAAATTACCAACCATTAATGTATCAATTTTTGGCAAATTTGTGCTGTCTGCTTTTGTGAAACCAACGTCCATAATGAATTTATTATTGTTTTTCAATAAAGCAAATAAATTAAGAACGTGTTAAGGAGTTTTTATCGAAATATTTATACTTGTAATAACACCACGTCAAATCACGAGTACCTACTCGTTTTGTTTACAATTTGTATGACGTCACATCATGGACGACAGCGTTTTCGGCGATTCAAATTAAAAAAAAAAAACACAAATTTTAAATTGAATTTATAAATTAATCTTACGCTTTTTGTTATTAAAATCAATATATTTCGTTTTCGTAAGCTAAATACTGTAAGAAATACTCATTTATTGTATGAAATTAGATAAGTGTCAAGTAGCCTATTATGAACTAGGTTATGACACTGTTGTCTGTGACTATGTTTTGTAGGTCAGATTATGTTCTTCATATCAGTCGTAACATTTGCACTACGAAAATCAACCTTATTACCACGACATAAAGGTGCTGTCAATGTCAAATTTTTAACACTAATGTACGGCTGACTACCAGCACAAAGTATTTACGTATTTAAGAATAGCTCATTATGAAGACATGTGACCTCTACCAACCCGCACTGGGCCCGCGTGGTGGATTATGGCCCAGGCTGGTGTGGCTGTGTCCCAGTAGTGGGAACCATTATCAACCGAAAGACACCCACTGCTAGAGTAGTCTGCAAGGTAGTTGTTTTTTTTTGTGAAAGGGTCTCATCAAGGTCATCCTAGGAAGTTGTTGGCTGTTCAACCGGGCTATCTTGTGGATGCCTAATTGCGTAACACACTATCAATCACAATCGGAATCATTTTGAAGGATATCGCTAATCCATTGCTTCATATGTTCGAAATATGTGTCTGCTCACTCAACTACGTGAATAACGCAATGAATCTTTTTTTTTTCTTTTACTCTTTTCTTTGTTTATTAAAACGTTGATGAATGATGTTGAACTGTCAAAATGAAACCCATTCCTACTGTTAGTGTGTTACGCAAGTACCCCGCAGAGCAATGCAAGGTAGCTTTATATTTAGGTTATAAAATTGAAAGTTTATGGAAATTAATAATACCTATTAATAGTTACTTGTTTTATTAATTGATTTCTACTGATCACGATAGTGGCCCAAGGCTCGTTAGCTAAGCGGGTTTAATAATACGGTATGAAATCGGCTATAATTATTTTTTGATACTAAAATTCGAAAGTGAGAGTCTGTCTTACATTTTAAGATTTTGACGTCTAAACTATGGAACAGATTGCGATGAAATTGGACAGAGAGACAGCTTAGTATCTGAAGACAAACATTACGCCTGTAATCGCCAAAAGGTTAGGCAGAGGTGCACCTAATAGTACTCCCACTTCGCCGATCATGTTTAAGTCTCATTTAATAGGGGCGAGCCTATTGCCTTCCACTCAAACTTAAAGCATTTATTTCAATTAAACCATTTACAGGCACTATTGAATTTTCAAAAAATAATAGTCGGTAAACAGAAAGTTGAAGCCAGTTAAACCGGGCACAAATCCAGAATCTGGGCTGCTAACACTTTGCCAGACCAGGGAATCGAACGCAGGACCGCTTGCTCAGCAATAGCGCTTGCGACTACCAAACCATCGAGGCAGAGATAGATTAATATTTGAAAAATTACCGACTCTACACATACTAGTAGTTATCTCCTCTGTTTTTAACGATACTCCCGCAAAAATGGCGCCTCTCCCGGTCACATGATTAGATTAATTTGACAGTATTACGTCCATGCCTAATGCATAATCTGCCTATAATGTTCCCACAGCTGGGCCAAAAGCCTCCTCTCTGTGAGAGGGAGTAAATACGTCCATAGCTACATCTAATATCATAATATTAGTTTGTAAAGTTTCAAAACAATATTATCACAACACAAAGCAGGTCATAGATAACCTCCAGATAAATTACTGTGTCAGGGCCATCAGGGCTCAGCATAAATTCTGCTCTCAAAACGGTGAACGAACACATCGTGAGGAAACCGACATGACCTAGAACCAAAAATTCGAAGACATGTGACATCTAACTACAGATTGGGTGGTGAAGTAATAAGTCGTGTCACCAAAATAAAGGACCTGGGCGTGACCTTTGACACTGGTCTGACATTTAGAGATCACGTCTCCTCACCTGCCAAGGAATCTTTTAGGCGCTTGGGTTTTGTTTTGAGAAATGCCCGTGATTTTCACAACCCAAATGTAATTAAGCTGCTGTTCGTCACTTTGGTTCGTAGTAAAGTTGAGGCTCGTGCCTGTATCTGGCATCCCTACACTGCGACTCAAACCTTAATGTTAGAAAAGGTACAAAAAACTTTCCTGAGATTTCTATATAAAAAGACGTATCACTTCTTTCCTTTCATGTACCCTACTAATTACCTCCTAGGTTGGGCTTCAACTCGTTGGAGGTTAGACGTGGCTTTCAACAGCTCACAGAAGCCTGCAAACCACTCAGAGGACGCATCGACAGTCCTGAACTCCATGATCTTTTCTGTCGGCTATTTGTTCCCGACAAATACATCGGACATCGCCAAAGCTGTCGACACAATCTGTTCGCACCGCCGTTATCTAGAACTGTCGCCAGAGCTGAGTCCCCTGTGTGTCGTACTTTAAGGATGCTCAATGCCCTCCTGACCACCAATCCTGAATGTGATCTGTTTGCCGATGAATGGAGTAGAATTATGCGTGTATGTCTGATGTTTTGTGAGAAGAAGTATGCTAGGGTGTCCTCTAGTATATGTTAGTAGTTGAAATATATTTTTGTATACCTACCATACCTGTTTAAATCTTTATGATAATTAATGTAATTAATGTAATTGTTGTTACCGTTTTAATTAACAATAAACAAACAAACAAATTTACCAACTTGCACTGGGCCCGCCTGGTGCACGGCCCACTCCCTCGAAGAGAGGAGGCCTGTGTCCCAGCAGTGGGAACCATATAGGCTGATTATGCTGGTTTTCACTGTAGGTCACTCTTGTAGGCCCTGCAGGGTATCACTCCGCCAACTTCCAAACTCCGGGCTGTTACTGAGAAATTCCCATTCACTTTCCTTTTTCCCAAAGGATATAAGTAGTACAGCGGGGTAATTGCGTAACACACTAACAGTAGCAATAGCTTTCATTTTGACAGTTTAACAACATTCATTGCGTTATTTACGTTGTTAGGCAGGCACATTTTTCGAACAAAGGAAGCAATGGATTAGCAATATCCTTCAAAATGGTTTAGATTGAGATTGATAGTGTGTTACCCAATTGGAGTGCTGAGCTGTATAGTAGTGTAGTGGTATCTACAACGCCACATGCGAACAACGCGTCATACTGACGTCACGCAAATCCTGCATCTCGCAAGCAGAGTTTACCGCGCAATTAGCATAGATACAATTTCCCAACCTCAATCGTTGGGCAATTGCCCGCCAGACACAACTCCCGTCTGGTCGGAGGATCCTCCCTTTTCTATGGAGGATGAGTGAACTTTACACCCTGTTCCTTATACCTACCTCTAAAGTAGGAACACCCACATTTTGCGAGCAATGTTTCAGTCACATTTAATGGGGGGCGAGCCTATTCATTACCAAAAATGAGAACAAATCCAGATAGCTAACGATAGCTTGACCAGGGCATCGTGTCCAAGACAAAGTGTTTTAAATGATATGTCATCATCTGCCTAGCCTTTTCCCAACTATATTGGGGTCGGCTTCCAATCTAACCGGATGCAGCTGAATACCAGTATTTTGCATGGAGCGAATGCCTACCTAACCTGCACAACCCAGTTACTGGGTAGGTAATACCAGGTAATACGATAGTAAGACTAGTTGTCAGACTTTCGGGCATCTGACTACCCGTAACGACTGTCAAAGATCCGTGAATGACAGCTAGGACCAACGGCTTAACGTACTTTCTTATGTAAAGACGTATGTAAAGATGGTCACCCATCCACAGACCAACTGCGGCAAGCGTAGCTTAACCTGATCGATCGACCTGTGCGGCTGTTATTATTTAGCTACGTTATATGTGTTATAAATTAATTAAAACTGTCAGCTGTTAACGCCAATACAAAATATTCTCCAGTCTTTATAAATTGGTTATATCTTTTGCAACCTCCAAATCAACAAGAGCCCCCGACACTAACAAATGCTTTGTTCCCAAAGTTCTTCCTACGCGTTGGTTAGTTTATATCAAAGTATCTTGTTGCTAGACGACCTCGGTGTCAGTAACCTGAACCACAGATAACAATATGAACGACCTGATATCTTTCCTAAGACCCAATAAATACCTATTGTCTGACCTGGAAATTGAACCCAAGACCTTACACGGGACAGATGGTTACTAGACTAGAAGCAATTTTCCTATCAGACTAATGTAGGTATTTGAGTTGGTCTGGTCCTCCGTGGTCTGACCTGAACCGGGATTTGAACCAGTGACCTTACTAGGTCGATGGCACGAGTCCAATTTTGATAGTGGCAATTTGATTTTATCGCGGGTTTTTATAGCTGTGGGGAAATTGAAAGAAAGAAAGAAAGAAAAAGTATTTATTGGGACTCGTACAGGATTCTAAACTAAACACAGTCAAAAATAAAAAAAAACAGAACAAATATTTATAAAAAAAGTAATAAATAATAAAATGAAACAGAAAGTCCTATACGAGGCCAAAAGGCTCCTATCTCAGCATGGTGCTTCGACATTGCACCCTAATTGCGTAACAAACTATTAGCTGAGTAGCAATGGGTTTCGTTTTGACAGTTCAACACGAAACCCATCATCATCATCATTGCGTTATTTACGAATACGTTGTTGAGCAGAGACATTTTTCGAACATATGAAGCGATGGATTAGCAATATCCTTCAAAATGATTCAGATTGAGATTGTATTGTAGTGTGTTACGCAATTAGGGTGCAGGTTCGAATAGATATAGAAACATTTGCACCAAAATTAATGGTGGTATTTTTATGTAACTAGAGCCAAACTGACCGGTTATTATCGGACAAAATTACGTCGCAGTAAAGGAAAGCCATTCAAAATCAAAAGTCATTTATTCAAACAAAAATATAATCAGCACTTTTTGAACGTCAAAATTACAGGCACGCCCGCCCTTCACCACTTCCTAGTGCTTTCGCTGGGAAGAAGTGGCGCAACAAACTCCCCAGCAGCACAGCTGTCTGTTCAGAACAAAAGGAGCAACTTCTATTGTATCTCCAGAAAATCTGATCTTCCTCTTAATAAAAGCACGAACTGCTATTGTTCATAAAACCGGGTACACACGTATACAGCATGACCTTCCTACGTCTGTAGTCTATACAGTATACGAGGTCAAATTGCATTAGTTAGCGAAACTCCGCAGACGTGATTGGTAAAGACGATGTTTTTTCCGTTAGCTTATATTGTCCCACTGCTGGGCAAAGGCCTCCCCCATATTCTTCCACCTTTTCTTGTGCTGTGCCTTCTCCGTCCAATCGGTGAGGAACGAGTCCAAATCGTCACGCCAGCGTTTCTTCGGCCTGCCTCGGTGACGACGTCCGTCGTCTCTATCTTATTTATTTATCAAAAAATTCGTCCGCATCGCTGTCAGTGGGAGAAGTACCCAAAAACCACTCGTATTTTAATATGTTATTTCAAGTAACTACACTAACCATTTCGTCTGGAGTTTCGCTAGCTAATTTAATCTGACCCTGTCTACTCACCTTAAGAGCGGTCACCTATACCTAACATAGAATGATGGATGCCACCCGACAGTTAGCCGCTAGCAACTAGCCATGACACAGATGACTACAGTTCACTAACACCAATGACAGGTCATTTTGATTCTCAACTGTCTGTACAAGATTTATCTTAATGCGAAAATTGATCAATCATTCTACTAAGAGGGTACTTTGGCTACCTATGATAGAGGTGTAACTATAGGACACCCACAATTCGCTTGTTGTGGGCATGTAATGCGGAGGAATGAAGAAAATGTTGTCTGGAAAGTTTGGAGTACCTATGAATATGGATGACTATAAGAGTAGGGGAAGACCAAAGAAACGATGGATGGACTGTGTGAGCGATGATATGGGTATAAGGGGGGGTGACTACCAATGACGACTAATGGAGAAGTATGGAAGAAGAAGACATGTTGCGCCGACCACAAATAAATTGGGATGAGGACAGGAATGGTGATGATGTTTAGGAAGTCCCATGTAGTCGGGGGCGATCGAGAGCCATTGCCACCAACCGCGCACAAATCCAGTCTCCGGGCTGCTTCTAAAAAAGTCTAATCATCATCCTCATTCACCCACCCATAGCGAAGCCACATCGACCGGTTATAAGCTCCTTACCTCCAGCGGATTCCCGTGACCTTTCCCAGGTCATCGGTCCGTCTTGTGGAAGGCCTACAAACGCTGCACCTTCCGGTATGCGGTCGCCACTCCAGAACTTTAGATCCCATTGCACTACAGCAGACTTACCGTATCGTGTTACCCAGCAGTCACTGGGTTGTGGAGATCAGTTAGGCAGTCGCTCCATGTAACATACTGGTATTCACCTGCATCCTGTTAGACTGGTAGCCGACACCAACATACTTGGGAAAAGGTTAGACAGATGATGATGGGCATTCTGCTCACATCTGGCACAGTTACCTATGTACCTACCCCCCGTCAGCTGATTGCTGTGACGTCACGACACAATTGGAGTCAATTGCTCGATGTGGGTCATTGCGCCTGCAGTTAACCTCGCTGGGATTTAGTTGACCCTGTCATAGGTACTGTGCAAAAGATATATATACCTACATAGTACAGTCACCAAAAGAGATAGGTAACCAGGTCGTCAGATATAGTTGAAGTTTAGTAAGAAACCAATGGATATTTTTGAATGAAAGGACAATGTTCAAGGATGTATGGAATCCCGCACCATACTACATCAAACTCAAACTTTGTTTTTTATAGACTACACTTATCATATTAACTCCTACAAAAGTACTTTTTGTAAACAAAACCCGGGTTTCGGTGATTTTCTAAAAAATCGAAATAACCTGAAAACTGGGTACTTTATTTTGTTTGACATGTCATATGTCACGAAGGGCCATTATTGCTCTAAAAAAATGATAATCGTTTAAATAAAAACTCTATTCTATTTTATTCTAGTTAGTTTTAATTAATGTAGAATCGGCAAAGTAGAATTTTTTACATGTTTTTTGAAAGACGTGATCGTGGCGAATAGTTAGATTGGTACTAGGTAAAGACCTCTGCTGGTCCATTCGTGATGTTATCTGCTTTGTGCATGTTCTTCATCTTCTACCTAAGTTCCAGCAGTTAATGAAAACACTATGCAAAAACTCTGCATTTTGAAAGAGGTCACAAGCTATTCCGTCCAAGCATAACATCTTTGGCAGTCTTGTAATCTCACAGTTCACAGAGTCATTTCTCCCAAACAATTTACAAAATGATGTAGAACATTATTCTCATAACATTTTTTTGTATCTTCTCAGATAATTCGAGGCGCCGTATTATTTATAAACTCATTATTTACTCACATTCAACTCTCCTGATAGCCGCTGTGAGATAACGGTTGGCGGGTCAAACACTATCAGCTCCGGCCGAAACAGTTCGGAACACGTCTTCAAGACCGCCAGTCTATGGTTAAATGTCATTAAAACAATTGAATAACTCGAAAAATTAATAGATACGGGAGCAAAATTAATTATATATGTTTTGGACCAAGTGATGCCAAGTTTCTTTCATGTTTTAGTGAATTTGATAATTAAGGTAAGAGACTCATGTTTCTTTCTTCATGCTTGATCCAATCATCTTCATCACCATTCACCTGGCCTTATCCCAATTTATTTGGGGTCAGCGCAGCATGTCTTTTTCTCATACTTCTTCTCTATTAGTCTGCATATCCAATACCAGCACCCTGATAGCGTAACACATTATCCATCACATTCTGAATCACTTTGAAGAATATTGCTAATTCATTGCTTTATATATTTGAACATTTTTTCTGCTCAACAACGTATATAACGCAATGAATGTTGTTGAACTGTCAAAATGAAAGCCATTGCTACTGATAGTGTGGTACGCAACTACCCCGCTGTCTGTATTTCTCATCTCAGTAGTAGCTCAAATTCTAGATTTGTGTCCGGTTCATGGCAATATAGGCTCATATTCTTTATTAACGGCCCCCAGTTCTGAGAACATTGAAAGGATACTCTTTACTATGTACGCCGAAGGTATAAATTACAGATATCAATTAGGTTTCAGTTTGCAGTTGTCGTTTTATTATTTTCGCCGTGTCTTAGCACCAAATGTGTCGATCCTGGGTCATCCGGGCTTCCTGAAAAGATACTCCAAATTCCGAAGGTCCGGACGATCTGGTGGGACTTAAACATGACTGACGAAGTGTGTTTGTACAGAGGCCAGCAGGTCAAGCTACCCGAAACTGTAAAATTTTCCCAATCAACCTTGAACCTTAATGAATTAGCGATAAAGTTGAAAATCTATTAAAGAAATTTGACAGATTGTAGTAACTTGATGTGCTGGCGTCCGTACCTCAAATACTCAAATCTTTATTGCATTCCGTATGTGTTACATAGATGGTATATAAAAGGTAAAAGATCAATATGGACCCTGTCGGGCACAACAAAACCCACCTACCTACCCGCTCATGTAGGTACCTACTAAACACCTCTGACAATCCCTTCAAAATTAAAGTCATTTATTTAAACTAGGGTGAGAATCAGCACTTTTGGAACGTTAAAATGATATAAGACAGTCCCCCAGCACAGCCGCCCTTCACCACTTCCCAGTGCTTTAGCTCGGAAGAAGAAGTGGCGCCACAAACTGTCCAGCACCACAATTGTCTGTTCAGTTAGAAGAACTTGATTCTTTACAATAGCATGTAAAATAATTGACATAACAAATTCTAATATTCAAATACTAATTACTATTATTAAAAGCTTGATGTCTCCCTGCAGGGTACAGGCCTCCCTACTCTCCTTCCATTTCTCTCTATTTAAAGCTGCTAAGGACCAGTTCTTATTGGAGGAGTCCAGATCATCCCGCTATCTCCGTCTGGGCTTGCCGCGATGTAACTTGCTATCCACTATTAATACTTACTATTATTTTTTTCGGAAAATATAGCCGTGTTGCTATGCTCAAAATCGGACCAATGCATTGTAAACAAGGAATTTGTAGGTAAATTGTAAATCTTCTCTTTCCTCAAGGCGCGCTAAAATCTAAGATAATGGCGCCGATTCCCTTGTTCACAAACTAAACAAAATTTAAGTTCAATGCATCTTTGTCTTTCTATTTCATTATGAAAAGGACAGAAGATAAATATTAGTTTAGTCCTGTCAAATTAGTCAGCGCCTGACGTAAATTGACGTATTTTTAGTCACCATGTTTTTAATCACGTCTAAACTGTCTATGGAGTATCTTAATTTCTTTATTTTAGTTTAGTTTGTGAACAAGGGAATCGGCGCCAATTTCAAAACGAAGCGTTTTCTGACATCGCGACTTTGTCCAAGATGTTATTTGATAAACGCACACAAAAGTAATTTAAGTACGATAAGTAGGTAATTGTGTGAACTAACCGGTTTGTTTGCGCAACGCCCGCAACTGGGTCGCGTTGCGGTCCGCAACGCGCAGCAGAATCAATGCTAAAGACTGCTTAGTGTCAATTTGGACGGTTTTGGCGCCGGCGTCAGCGGCTGGACTCATTTGTTTACCGGTTTCTGAAAGTCTATCAAGTTATGTCAATATTACACGGTTAAACTGGGTCGTTGGACTAGTGGTCGCAAGCGCTACTGCTGAGTCTCATACTCAGTCCTGGATTCGATTCCCAGGTCAGGGAAATTGTTGTTCGGTTTTTCCCGGGATTCTGGATTTGTGCCCGGTTGATGGCAACAGATTCGCTCCTATTACATGGGACTTAAACATTATTAGTGAAATGAGGGTGTACTCATCTGCCTGCCTTTTCCCAACTATGTCGGGGTCGGCTTCCAGTCTAACCGGATGCAGCTGAATACCAGTATTTTACATGGAGCTACTACCTATCTGACCTCCACAACCCAGTTACTAGGTAATACGATACCCCTTGGTAAGACTGGTTGTCAGACTTTCGGGCTAACGACTGTCAAAGATCCACGAATGACAGCCGGGACCAACGGCAACAACTTAACGTGCTTTCCGAGATGAGGGTGTACTATGGTAGACAATTGCTTTACCCTCCGGGGAAACAAGGCGTGATGAATTTGATTAAACTTGGAATTTGGTTTGTAATTTAATGACCAAAACTTCGCAGCCATGTGACATCGTGCACTATGCCAGCGTGGTGGAACACTCCCTCTGTCCTAGCAGTGGGAACATTTTAGGCTGATTATATGCAAAAGTAATGCCTGTGGCAATCAATGTTACACCGACACGTATAATGTAGAAGAAGTGCGCTTAGAAATTACTGAAGCGGATCAAAAGGGGACTAAAGTTTTTATGCGAAGGAAGTCGCGTGTAAAAGCTAGCTACTAATACACCTTGCATATACATGGGGTACAGAGAATGTGGAGAAAGCAGTGACGTACTTAACGTGCGGTACAGTTAAGATACCGTGGACAATAGTGTACCTACATTAGTGTGAGAAAACACGTTTGAGTGTGGTGCGCGCGAGGAGCGGTGGCGATTGGCTTGAATCGTGATGAACAAATGTCGTACAACATGTTTCTAGTTTATTGAGCTCCCTTCACTTAGCTCTCTACCAAGAGTTGACAAATTTCTTTAAAAAAAAAATTAATTACCTTTTTTTAATTTTTCACGTCGCGCCATAGAAATCTTCTCGTAGAAGAAGTCTGTCCTTTCTTCTATCCCTACGGTGGTCACGCTACGCGTGCTGGTAAAAAAAGAACTACCGCCATTTCCCATTTCGGTCTGGTATCTGTGATACAATGATTTTTATTCATTAGTGCAGGCACCAACGATACACTTTTTTCTGTAATGTCTATTTTAGTTGGAAAATTGTTCCGTGAAGCTTAAATGTACTTTTTCTAAAAGAAAAAAATCTGCGGCTAAATCTTTGGTTTCCTAAGACGGCCTTGCTACGGCCGTAGACGGCTGTCATGAAAATGATAGCTTAACTTTACGGTGTCAAAAAGCTTAATACACCAATTCACTTTTAATTCTTTGGCCAAAAACGAGGTGTCGACCAGCCGGCGAGAAATTTCCTTAAATAGGAGACGCGCACTCGGGCCCCATGACCCGAGTGTTTCGACCCCAGACTCAAAAGACCAACTGTATTTACCCATAACGTTACAGTATTTACTAATAACTAGATAAAACGCGCGCGCGTGCGCCTTTTTGGCGCAGCCGTGAGGCACACTTTCATGCTAATTTCTTACATCGGACTTTACACTTTTTATTTGTTTTCATCTGATGTATGTATCTGATGTATTGTGTGTTCTTTTTTTCTATATAAACACAAATTCTGTTCGCAATTGACCTCGTCCCCTCGTGCCTTGCGCCTCAGGGTCACAGCTTGACCCACTCG
The DNA here is from genome assembly GCA_911387795.2 of Apamea monoglypha. Lineage (NCBI taxonomy): Eukaryota > Metazoa > Arthropoda > Insecta > Lepidoptera > Noctuidae > Apamea > Apamea monoglypha. The sequence goes on along the minus strand of OU426944.1, from coordinate 9,268,569 downwards.
CCACAGCACCGCGTGTGTCACTTAGAAAGTACAACTAATACACAAGTACCTACTGCACACTGTACACTACTGTGTGTGAGCACATTACCAGTTAGAAAACATCTTCACTCCGCTGTCGAGTGGTGTCAGCTGGTTTTGAAGTGATGACTTTTATAAACACCTTACTTTCTGCTTCGTCTTGCTGAGTATTTGCTTTTTGTTGATACGCAAGCTAATTCCGGCTTCCGAGTTAGCTCTTGAAAAAATCATGTTTTCTCTTTATGGAAAACTAGCTATTATCCGCGGCTTTGCTCAAATTTATTTTATTTATTTATTTAAGTATGCATACACACACCACGTTGCAGTATAAAACTGATTTAAATCCGTCACCTCACACACCAGGTTCAGTTGCCAACCAGCGTCAGGCACTAGTTGTCCGTCATTTTTGCTGAACTGGGCCTTTTTGGCGCAGCCCGTGAGGCACACTTCCCAGCTAATTTCGTACAGACGCCAGCACATCAAGCTACTACAATCTGTCAAATTTCTTTAATAGATTTCAACTTTATCGCTAAAGCATTAAGGTTCAAGGTTGTTTGGGAAAGTTTGACAGTTTCGGGTAGCTTGACCTGCTGGCGTCTGTACATCGGACTACACTTTTTATTTGATCTTTATTTTATTTTTTTTGTTTTTATCTGATGTATAATAGGTATCTGGTGTACCATAGATATAGGATACATTTCTATGTGGTGTACCTATTGTGTCTCTTTTAGTCCGTGCTAAATAAATGTATTTTCATTCTTTCTTTTCCATCATACCGTCGCGCAATTTTCCGGGATAAAAAACGTGTCTCTCAACGATTCACAAATTACCTGTCCTTACCATAAACCATCATTTCTGCCCTTCTCCACGCACCAATAGAGCAATGGAACGACATGATTTTTTGCAATGATGATAGTTTATGGGTCGATAAAAGTACGAGTAAGTTATTTTTATCCCAGAAAAATGCACGCTGTGAGAGTCGCCGAAAAAAGATAGTTCCTACTTACTAAAAGTAGGTATTATTAATAATCCTTTAGACCAACGGGGTAATTGCGTAACACACACACAGTACCTAGCTTTAATTTTGACAGTTCAACAACATTCATTACTTTATTTACGACGTTGTTGAACAGTCAAACAGGTTTTCGAACATATGAAGCAATGGATAATTAGCAATATCCTTTAAAATGATTCAGATTGTAATTGATAATGTGTTACGCAATTAGGGTACTGGTAGAGTTGTAAAAGTAGGTGTTAATAGCACCTTCAAGATCGTTTAGGCGCGGATCTTAGTGTGATTAATTTTGACATCTTTAACTTACATAGATCATTTATTAAATGGTCTGAACCATCTCAGAGCAGTGGTACGGCCGCGACCGCGACCCAGACAGGTGCTTTACTTTCTTTGTATAAATTATTTCATCACCACTGCTCTCAAAACGCTGAAGGAAAACATCGTGAGGAAACCGGCATGTCCTAGAACCAAAAATTCGAAGACATGTGACATCTACGAACCCGCACTGGGCCCGCGTGGTGGATTACGGCTCACTCCTTCTTACCGAGAGGAGGCCTGTGTCCCAGCAGTGCGATCTTTATAGGCTGATTATGCTGAGCCTTCTAATTGATTGAATTGCCTAATCACAAGGTCTGCAACGTTACAAAGCTACCACAATGAGAACTGCTAGACCGTTACCTCCCAGCTGGTGGCACCGTGTTTATTAGTTTCCCATAACCCACAACACACCGTATTGTTACGCTTACAAGAACTGCTTCACGTAACTCCTGCGCATGTGTACGTTAATCTGAATTGTTTGCGAAACACTCACGTTTTTGCGGCGCGCCGTGTGAGGCGGTATGTTTGAGAAAACTTGCCAAGTTAAGAGAAAACTGTCTGGTAAATAAAACTGTGCTTGAATTTAGGCACCGGTTGTAGTGTCGTAAAATTACGCGTGAATTCGCCGATGTGATAGGCAGATGTGTATTTTTTTCTATGACTTTACAGAATTAGAATCAGCAATACAGTAGGTAGAATTGGCCTCAAATGTCATGATTTCATTAAATAGTCATTCAATAGGCATAAATAAACATATAAACTATTGTAAACCCACATTTCGACAGTTACATATGTCCAAGTCCCACATTAATTGGGTACAAATTCAGACCTTGGGACTGCTACTAAGAAATTACTAGTACAATAACACTTTCCGACCGACCTAAGAATCGAACCCAAGACTTCCGCACAGCAATCATCTGAGGAGCAGGGGTTTCAATAGCTGATGAGATTTTCAAGCTTTTTATAAACGACTACCTCGTTAGTTTAGAGGTCGCAAGCGCAGAAGGGCAAATCCGTAGTTGTACCTACACATATAGGTGTTCACGCCATCATTGTTTTCATACAGCGTAGAGCGACAGTCATCATCTACCTTGCATTCTCCCAACTATGTTGTGGTCAGCTTCCAGTCTAATCGGATGCAGCTGAATACTAATACTTTACAAGAAGCGACTGCCTATCTGACCTCCACAACCCAGTTTACTGGGTAACACGATACCCCTTGGTAAGAGACTGGTTGTCGGACTGTCGTGATTCTTACCCATAATAACGACTGTTATAGAGCGATGGTGTGACTTAAGCATAAGACCTAATGTAGTGTTTTGTTTGTTTCAGAACAAAATGAAGACTGTAGCAGTGTTGTGTTTAGTGGCACTGTTCTACGGAGTGCTCGCGAAGGGCAAGAAGGGAGACGACCATAAGGTATAGTACTATGTTCAGGCATAGCGCATATTTCTATCAATTCTACTGGTACAGACGCCAGCACATCAAACTATCCGAAACTGTCAAGTTTTCCCAATAAACTTTGAACCTAATGCCTTAGCGATTAAGTTGAAAATCTATTGAATAAAGACAGAGTGTAGTAGCTTGATGTGCTGGCGTTTGTACACAACACTTAGCTTACTAACAAATGGGAGGAAAATAATATCAGCATGTAATTTGTCAAGATAAGAGCCTCTATTCATACAGAATATAAACACGAGCATTGTTGGTGATTTCAGACGATTTAAGTCCCACGAATCGAATTGAATTACCTCAGAAAGCACACGAATATCTTGTCACTTGGTACGTTTACTTATGGCGAAGAAAAACTAGTGCTAATTCACTTTAATGTCGTACAAATATCTTGTCAATTGCCAAGTAGTACCACATTTACACTTCAGGCTAAGAAAAACTTGCAAGTTCACTTCTCTGTCTGTGAAAAGTGGTTTTAAAAACCTTGCTTCAAGGACTTAGAATTCAAAACGTTGATATTTAAGATTCGTTAAGGATTTTATCTCTTTTCTGGTGATCCAGTTAACCCTTAAATGGTGCTTGTTTTCCCGTTTAGTGCACTAACACAAACTAACCCAACTTATCTTTCTCCTGCAGGTGAAGATCGCAGTATATTACGAGTCTCTCTGTCCGGACAGCAAGCGGTTCATCACGGCGCAGCTGGCGCCCGTGTGGAGGGACTTCCGAGGAGTCGTGAAGGTCAAGATGGTGCCATACGGAAAGAGCACGGTACGTAGCTTGAGTGGAGAGTAGTGAGGTAGTAGTTGAAAGAAGATCACTTAGTTGTAGTGAGAAGAGTAGTTGAAAGAAGTAGTAAGATTAGAGTAAAGTATGTAGCTTGTGTGGAATGTAGATGAAGAGTAGGTAGTTAGCTAATAGGAACTTTTTTAAGAGGAAGTTGCAAGAAAATTACGTTAGGGCTGGGTCAAATTAAATTTTGGAGAAAATTCACAGACGTGAAATAAAAAACGACGGGTTGCACTCCGGGAGTGCCGGCAGAAGTGAAAACTTACCGTCTTACGAATTTTCGATCAGGTCACGTGTCCTGACGCGAGTTTAACATTTTTTTTTTACCCATTACAAAAAAGTGTTCAACGCCGCTAAAAAGAAGTTTTCACTTCAAAAAAATTACTCTTATATTTTGAAGTTTTCCATGCAATGCTCGGCTAATAATTCGGTTTGGTATTGTATCTGTAACCCTGAGTACAATGACAACGTTTTGGTCTTCGAGGAACCATTTTCCGATGCTATAAAATTTTGATTGCCTGTTCAATATATTTGAATTAATAATATTTGATACTTACGTAATAAAATGTCAACACGATTTCACTTTTGAAAACTGATCGCAAATGTGAAGATCGTTTAGTTGATTCATTGACTATGTACAGACGCCAGCACATCAAGCTACCCGAAATTGACAAATTTTCCCAATCAACCTTGAACCTTAATGCTTTAGCGATAAAGTTAAAAATCTATTGCAGAAATTTGAAAGATTGTAGTAGCTTGATGTGGCAGCGTCTGTACATACCTCCTATGTTATCTCCTAAACACCTCTTTTATCGGGTGCCATAAGATAAAAGCAACGCGGCTACTGCACTCTAATTGAATTAGTTTTGATGGATATTACTAAACCACTGCTTCATATGTTCGAAATATGTATCTGCTCAACAACGTAAACAACGCAATGAATGTTGTTGAACTGTCAAAGTCAAAATGAAACCCATTGCTACTGATAGTGTGTTACACAATTACCCCGCTGAGCCATGTCACTCACATTTACTCCTGTGCTGAAACTTATTTGTGTTCTTCTCTGCTTCCAGCACGACAAAGTGAACGGCAAGTGGCAGTTCACCTGCCACCACGGACCTGATGAGTGCTACGGCAACAAGGTATGTCCTACTAACAATATTATAAATGCGAAATTTTGTATGGATGGATGGATGGATGTTTGTTACTCAATCACGCAAAAACTACAGAACGGATTAGGGTAAAATTTGGAACACAGATAGTTTATAACCAGGATTAACTCATTGGATAATTTTTATCCCAATGTTCCCACGGGATCGCAACTTATGCGGGTGGAACCGCGGGGCGCAGGTAGTACTCTATATAGAGACCTATATAACTTTATACGTCTGCCTATTGGTACTGGTACAGACGCGAGCACATCAAGCTATCCGAAACTGTCAAATTTTCCCAATCAACTTTGAATCTAATGCTTCAGCGATAAAGTTGAAAATCTATTAAAGACATTTGACAGATTGTAGTAGCTTGATGTGCTGACGTCTGTACTACTAGGCTGCCCCGTTGGCATAGTGGTAGAAAGCGCGAATGCTAAAGCCGTGCGTGAGGTCCTGGGTTTGTAAATCTTAAGTTGGAAAAACTGTTCTGTATAGAGTTTTTTCCATGACTTATTATCATGGAAAACCTTCATACCTAACAATTTGTTTGCTAACAGTTTTTCATGAAATTAAATTAATAGAAAACAAACAGTTCATATAGGTATCAAATCTATTTACAAAAACGAGATACATTTATTTACTTAATCAAGATAATATTTACATTATATAGGCTAACATTTAAAATAATAATATTGACATGTGAAAAAATAAGCAAAATAATCATAGGGCATCAAAAAATTCGTCCGCATCGCAGTCAACAGGAACAGTGGCCAAAGCAAATTAAATTTCATTCGAAAACATCAATCCGTTTCTTACTAAACTTCAACTATATCCGACGAACCTGGTTACTTATCTCCTTTGGTGACCGTACATCATCATGGACCAGTTAGTCTTTATTAAAAGTTAACCACATTATTTATTTTATTTATAGTCTTGTCTCATGTATCTGTTGTGCAATTCTGTGCAATTATCTCCAGCGTCCTTGATTTTATCTTAACTCCGCATATTGCAGCGCAATGAATCAACACACGCGAGGTCTAGCGGTTATGTAACCTTATTAGGGCCATGTACCACAGCCGCGATGGCCTTAGGCTCGGCTAACTGGATGTAGTAGATAAGAACATATACTATCTAAGGGCCAATGCAAGGTTTGGTACGTAAGACACGCACAGTTATGACGTCCATAAGAGAATCTAAGTATTTAATATATTTGCGCACCTCACATGGTTATAAACTTGTAGCGACCTTAGCGACGCGATTGCTGAATTGCATTTTTGGATACGGAAAAGGAACGCGAGCGCTAGACTCACCAGTCGCTTACATACCATCGCCCTGCCACGTCCACACTACTATCATAAATAAGTCAGCGATATTGTGAACCTTTCTAAATATATAATATTTTCAGTATAAAATAAATAAACCTATTATTTATCCGGACATTAAATATAACAAGCACTTATAATACAGTGTACCTTATGAACTGTACTGTTGTAACATCCTCTGAACCTGTGTTATGCAAATAAATGATTTGATTTGAATATTTTGTCGAAAGTTGGGTACTTAGGTGTATAATAGCCAAAAATATATAAAAAAAACGATATGCAGACGAATTGAACCTGAAATTAAGGTTGGCTGGCCTCCGACGCTAAGTGCGCCTATTTTTCTAATTAAAAAAAAATTGACGAGCTTTTTAAAGTCGATTAATTAGCATTAAAGACATTAAAGTACTAGGTTGAACGGATTTGGATGAAATTTGGCACACAAATAGTTTATAACCAGGATTAACACATAGGATACTTTTCATCCCGATATTCCTACGGGATCGAAACTTATGCGGGTGAAACCGCAGGGCGCAGCTAGTCTAATCTAAATAACGTTTTACAGCTGGCGGGCATACAATCAATACGGAGAAAATATAAGCAGCTCTTTCTAACTTTCGGACAAAAACATCGTATTGCAGTGTTTATGTTTTATATCTCCTTCTGTGTTAGTTCATCATCATCATCATGTCAGCCGAAAGACGTCCACTGCTGGACATAGGCCTCCCCAAGCGTCGCCACATCGACCGATCCTATAAGTTAATTTATATACAATTGTGTACTTACTATAGTTATTTGTGCAACAAGAGAGCAAAGTAGTTTTTTGCTGCGAGTGCTGATTTTGAATCCTGAGCAAGCGAAGGATTCAAAGATTGAATCACGAGCGTAGCGAGTGATTCTAAAGTTGAATCCTGAGTGTGGCGAGGGATTCAAAGGCACGAGATGCAAAAAAACTTTGCTCTCGTGTAACACACATAACTTTTCACTTCAGCAGCGAGAACACTTTAGGAGATAAAATAATAAACCGGAATAGATTGAAATAACTATTTATTGTGAATCAAAATAATTAACATTGTAGCTAGATACCAATTCTATAAAATGGAACATTTTAATAGTTAAAAGTAAAATTACTGCAATTCTACAAATTTTATTCCCGCTCTTTTATTTAAATTAAGGCGTGTTCGGAAATAGCACCCATGATATTTTATTATTCAAAATATATTACGTACCTAACATTTATTGAAACTACAAATAAATATTTACAAGTTAAATGTCAGTTTTATTTGCAGTAAATACTTATTTTCGTTTAAATACAACAATAAGTTAAAAATTCAATAAATTACATTAAAAGACATAATTTTCTTTTTGCAAAATTTCTTTAGTTAGTACGAAATTCCGAACGTGTTTGTCTTTGAGGTCGAATTCAAAATCCGAACTTCGAAAGGGCTGGTCTCTGTCTCTCTCTCTTTCTAATGGAGGGAAAGAGATAGAGTGTGAATGTTTCGAATTGTATGATTAACCCAAGGCTGAATAATATATATTTGCGGCTTTCTGAAAAAAAAATTAAAAAGTTACTTTGTCTCACTCAGTGAGCAAAATCGCATTTTGCTCACTGATTTCACGCAGCAAAACCTACATGTTTGAGCTACTGAAGTGAAAAAGTATTTTCTTCTTGCCCCCAGATCCAGGCCTGCATTCTGAAGGACCGCAGCCTCCAGGACACGGAGAAGATGGAGCTGGTGATCTGCCTCATGAACCAGCCCAACCCTGACAAGTCTCTCGACACGGTAAGCTATGTCATTTAAGTTAAAAAGTTTCTAAAAGATCGTAGATGGAAAGTGGTTACAGACCGCCCATAAACCTTCACCCGGGACTTGAAAAGCCTTATATTTTCATCGGCATTCCATAAACTAGTTGGCTGGGTGCTTTTAATGAATAGAGCGAACCAGTCGCAGCAAAAGCTGACCATAACCTACTTAGCTGGTATGTATGTACTTGGTCAGCCATTGCTGTTTTTAAATATACATAAATATGCCAACTTTATTATGGTTGTGGACAGCTTTCAATCTTACCAGACTGGTGACCGGCATAGCAATCTCATACTTACTACGCGACATGGATATTATTGGTACATTACGATGATAAAGGGCGTGCATTAATAGACTACGTATCGTATACTATTTTATAGTAGTTATGGCTCGTGTGACCTAAACCCGCACTTAAGTCACACTTTTCTGATTAAAAATGGACTACTTAGGGCGGGTTGTTTCACGTCCACTTGACGCACACGTATACTTACGTCAAAAATGTCGCTAACTATCGTCTGACCAAAAAAAAGCGTTGTTTTAAATTACAATTACAAAATTATGTCCTTGACTTACGTCAAATAATTACGATTATGTTACTTTATTATTTATTATTATTATTTTTATTTACTTCGAACACATGATTCATATTGTTGTTAGTAACACTTATAAAACTACGTTAGTAACATTCTAAACAAAACAAAACGTACGTTGAGCAACCGTTTGAAACAACCGTTTGACTTAAGTGCGGGTTTAGGTCACACATTGCTATAAAAGTACTTATATATGTATAATAAAAAAAAATATTTAGGTCCTTTTACAAAGTAATACATTTACAAACTTATAATACTTAGTAGTACCAAGTTCTTAACAGATTGGTTTAAATACTTATATAAAAGCTAGTTTAATTTATACGTTTTTAATTACCTATGAAAGGTGCGTTGGTACTGACATTATAACTTGTGGCGACCTGCCTGATATGCAAGCAAGTAAGGGTTTCTGTCGTATGATAAATTGATAACCGGTATCAGAACTTTACAAACGATCTAAGTCACATAGGAGTCTTGATGTGTGAATAATAGTTCACCCATCCTCGGAGAACCATCGCCGACGTATTTTTTATTTTTTTATTAACTTAATTTTAATTGATGTACCATAGGTACCTACTACGCTTTGGAATGGGCAACTAGCTTCATCTGTCTGACAGACCGACCCCTTGACAATTCAAAACTGCATGTAAATGTTTTAAGTGAAAAAAAAAGTTTTGTGTTTGAGTTTTAATTATGCTTATCTCTTCTTCCAGTGCCTCGCCCAAGTGAACAAGGAGTCGGAATCAGTGAAGTTGAAGAGATGCGCCTCTTCCGAGCAGGGCGACAACCTGCTGGCCACCTACGGAGACAAGAGCGCCACCGTCCAGCGACCACTGGCCTTCGTGCCTACCATTATTGTTAATGAGGTTTGTAATGTGTTCAATTGACTTCAGGAAATTAGGAATTTCTCAGTAATAGCCCGGAGTTTAGATCTCTGCCTGGTTGATGGCAATAGGCTCGCCTCCTATTACATGGGACTTAAACATAACCGATGAAATGTAGCTGTACTATATCGCGATCCCATCCGGATCCTCTGAAGAATATTATGAGTCGTAGTACACACATAAAATCAAAATCAAAAGTCATTTATTGAAATTAGGCTGAGAATCAGCACTTTTGGAACGTCAAAATTACAAAAGACAGTCCCTCAAAAGGCCCGCCCTTCACCACTTTCTAGTGCATCAGACATTGAGCAGTGGACGTGGTACCTAGGATTACTAAGTAAAGTACAATGATAAGATAACACTATTTATCCCTGTAAATCACATTACTGTTTCTTTTCCAGAAATTCGACCAAGCAATTCAAGATGAAGCGTTCACGGACCTCAAATCGGTTGTCTGTCGCGTCGCAACGAACAAGCCCTCTATCTGTTAGAAAGTACACAAAAATCTTCTTTAATACGTAAACACAGACACAGGAAACTAACTTACAAGACGAGAGTGAACAGATAACTTCTAGGCAGGGGAGTATCATCGCCGACCGCATCATCGATTACCATCAACCGGCCTATTGTTTAAAAATCTTACCCTGAATAGGTACTTAGATGAAGTGAGCTACAAGTGCGCTGTCAATTGTGTTAATCCCTAGCATCAGGTGCAGTGGTGGCCCAGAGGTAATGGCCTGAGTGCCTGCAACCCAGACCAGCTCTTTACTTTGTGTAAATTATTTCATCAACACTTCTCTCTAAACGGTTAAGGCAAACATCGTGAGGAAACCGGCATGTCCTAGAACCAAAAATTGGAAGACATGTGACATCTATCAACCCGCACTGGGCCCGCATGGTAGATAACAGCCCACTCCCTCTCACTGAGAGGAGGCCGCCGTCCCAGCAGTGGGAACATTATAGGTTGATTATGCTATATGCTAGCATCAGGTGGAATGACAGCTCACTTCACCTTAGTTTTGACGGTGATATTTGTACATAATAGGCAGGTGAGATAGTGATGGAAAAATGTTAGAAAATTTTTTTTTTAAGCATTTATCTCTGGGTCTAAGTAAAAGATTTTGTCCATAATATATCAAAAAGAACCCCATTTACTAAAAGCCATTTTGATTCTATTGTCAAATCACTCTGCCTAGCCTTTTCCCAACTACATATGTTAGAGTTGGCTTCCAGTCTAACTGGATGCAGCTGAGTACCAGTTTTTTCCATGAAGCGACTGCCGATCCGATCTCCACAACCCAGTTACTGGGTAACACGATATCTCTTGGTAAGACTGGTTATCAGACTTTCGGGCTTCTGACGGCGGGACCAACGGCTTAACGTGCATTCCGAGGCATGGAGGGGTCTCGATATGTTATGGAAGCGTAGCGTACCTTCGATCAACTCGTGTGGCTGTTATCAATTAGCCACGAGCCTCTCTTGATTTGTGCTACATTGTTTATTTAACCAGCACGAGATTTATTTGAAAAAGTTTCTTTAAATTCAGTCCCGGCTGGACTGAATTTAAAGAAACTGACTGACTGAGACTGCTGAGTAATAAAGGGGCAATCTAACAGATTCTTCGTTAGTTTTTACGCATTCTAAGTACAAGCGCACATTGCACGAATTTATGACGTTTGGTCGTGTGGACTGAACGCTAAGGAGATTATTATATAAGTTTAGTTATAGGAGAAATGATATTTTGTATTGTATTTTTTTGTAATAAATTAAGTACTTATTTTTATTAATTGTTTTATTTACAAGGTATCGCTTCTTTTTTCCCTATAAACACATATACTCTTGAGTGCTGATGTTCCCAAAGTGAGAAATCTTTCATAACATAATATCACAACTGTAATGCCCGAAGGGTTAGGCAGTGTACCTCTAGTACTCCTACATTTCGCCAGAGTTTAGTCCCATGTAATAGGGGACGAGCCTAATGCCATTGCTATTGATAACCTAACTCCGGGCTGCTACTGAGAAATTCCTGATGGAAAGAACCCAATGACACTGCCTGACCTGGGAGTCGAACCCAGGACCAGCGCCAGCGACCAGGTCAGCAGTAGCGCCTGCAAACACGAGACCAACGAGGCAGTTTCCATAAAAAATATACCTATCTTAATATCATCTTTTGGAAACTTAACTCGTGCGATGTAGGATTTGGTGGCGCCATCTATTGGTGGTAGATTTTTACTTTCTTCTTTCATCTTGTCGCTCGTTGTCTCAATAATGAGCGTTCACCACCTCGCACACTATGCGCCATGCGACTGCGACATCTCGACGACAAGACGCTGACCTGTCATATGCGACGGTTAACGGGTGTGCGCGTGCACCCTGCGTCTAGACGCTGCGACAAGTAGCAAGAGCGTGCGACTCCCCTAGCCTGTCGCTGCGACTCTGCAACTTGACGCCAACTTTGAACAAACTATATGAAAAATTGTCGGCCACAGCCTGTTGTTACGACTAGTCGCCGAACTGTCGCAGTCACATGTCACATAATGTGCGCAATGTCTCGTGAAGAGGCAATAGGGAAGTAGACAAAAAAAAAACACTTAAAACACACAGCGCATTGATTTATTTACAAAACTTATTCGTACATAACAATATTCACAACCTTAACTAATAATAATTATGTACAACACATTAGTTCTAGCATTCTTACGAAGTTTAATAGTTCATTACGGTACGTATCGTATACTATTTTATAGCTCATGCGACCTAAACCCGCATGTAAGTCACGCTTTTCTGTGTAAAAATTGACTACTCAAGTCACTGAAAGCCGTGAATTAAGTGCGGGTTTAAGTCACACAGTGCTATAAACCATATAACATAATACGTTCATAGTTACATAAACTCACGCCTTTTGCCCATGTGGGTAGGCAGAAACTACAGGGCCCTAATTCACTAGACCGACCACTTAACGATTCCTTCCTTCCTTCCCGTTCTTCTCCATAGAGATCTACGTTTTGAAATGGGCAACCGCAACCAGCTTCAACTTTCTAACTAACTGACCGACTATTTCATTTTGAAAATTGAAAAGTGCCTGTAAATGGTTTAATTGAAATAAATGCTTGAGTTTGAGTTGTTACTCGAAGCCACATCAATTCCTAAGCTAATCCCGCCAATCTCGCGTTCATTTCGACCGGTTTCGTTCATTGTTCACGTTCTTATAACAATAGATTGAGACATTTTAAAATGATATCCCTAGACAAGCGCCGACGTCTAAATGACGCGACGTTTGTGTGCAAAGTTATGGCTCACAAGATTGACTGTCCACAAATACTGAGCACTTTCAATTTCCGTGCACCTTCGAGAATTCCTCGCAGCCAGATAACACCACTGCGTCCACCGCAAAGAAGAACGGTTTTAGGCTCCAATTCTCCTTACGCGAGATTTTGCAAGGTGGTTAATGGTTGTAGTGACATAATTGATCTGCATTTTAACTCTTTAAGCCAATTAAAAACCATTATTTATAAATATCATCTCGATCTGGATTAGACACTTATGAGGTCGCGTGTTTTCAATAATAATTTTAGATTAGATTAGTTTAGTTAAGTCTGCTTTTTTATTTTTTTTTTCTCTTTCATTTGCAACTTATCCTTAAAGCATGCGGAGTTTACCTATAAGTGATTGTTACATAGTGTAATCTATTCTATTGCATGTTACTTTTAGCATAATACCAGTGTAAACAATTGTTGGTGAACCAATAAATAAATAAATAAATAAATAAATAAATTGTGTCATAGAGAATAAGTCCCCAGAACGCTTTTTACTTTGTTCACGTTCATGCATGTCCAATTAATTTAAACCTAACAACTTGATTCTATATAATCATTTTACAAATAGGTATCTTTCTCAAGCTGAGCCCAAGACAAGCCTATCATATAAAATATTTTAAAAAATTATGCCAATTCAAAATTAAAAACATTGCGATCGATTGCCATTTTGTGTTTCTGAATCGAGAATTTGATGTTGGAGAAATTATTAAACTTTATTTTAGTAATACTTAAACTTCAAGTAATGCTTCAGTAGAGTTTGGAGAGTTATACATAGACTTCTAATCCTCAATTCAGAAACTGGGTGTAAATGCATTTTAAACTTAAACGATTGAGACATTGTGTAAATGATCAAAGATCTATGTAAAGCCATTCAGAGACAGAAAATTAAAAAATAATTATTTGCGTTTAATCTGAGTGGGGTAAAACAAATCTACGGAAACGCTTTTCTTAAATTTCTTTCATTCTTTTTTACTGATTTATCGACTCCTATGCATTCTATTCCATGCCATTTAAGTAATTAACATTTAAGTTTAAAATCTATATTAAAAAAAACTCATGACCGAATTTCAAACTTTCGAAATAAAAAAAAAACCGGTCATGTGCGAGTCGGACTCGCGCACCGCGGCACTATGGAAAATGGTAAAACAAGCGCATATCAAAAATGCTTTTTACGAATATCATAATTTTGATAATATGGCTATTTTATTAGGTTCTCTAATAGTTAAATTATAATATTCATTAGGATTTTTTCACTTAATACGCGAAATTATTATTTTTTTCATAGATAGAAATACATAGAAGACAGAAGTGCCAAACTCAAGTCTTTGCGTATACATGTTTCAATACCATATTGTGAAAAAATACTTGGTACAGATATGCAGTGTTTTACATTTTTAGAAAGGTTATTTTATGCTTTTTGCGATACAGCTTAATGATTTTAAAAGTAAAGAAAAATATTTCAGTAATTACTTAAAAAGTGACATACCTTATTTTTCACTTATATTTTTTTTTCGTCGAAGGTTTTCAATGTTACCCACGTTTGCCCAACCGCTACTTTTTGTGTTGACTAGTAGTCTAACTATTCATAAATAGAATGCAAAAAAAACCAGCTGCGGATATTTGCGGTTTTAGAAGATATGAGAAAAAAACTGATAAAAGTCAGTACCCGAAAATTGGTATCTTTTGCGGTTTACCACTGACACCATTCACATGAACAATATGGAACTTTTTGGATATTTTCTTCATTATTTCGTGATAACAAAGGGACCTTATCAAATTTGCACTCGGTTTGCGTGGGAAATTACAAGATAATGATAATGTAGGTACCAATTCGATATTGTAAAATGAGTAGATATATGTATAAAGGGAAGCAAAAACTATTCGAACCATCTACATCAGTGTAACTTCAAGTGAAGCAAATCTCATCTACGCCTATTATTTCTGCAGATTGTGAAGTGTTAAAATGTCTTCCTTCAGCTGTACCAAACGAGACTTCATAATCCCCTATATCGAGGGTGGCAAGACCATGGAATCATTATCCAAAGTTTTAGTGGAAAAGCTCAGTGTTTCTGAAAACAACTTGTGTTTTATAATTAGTGACATACAAAGGCACATTCTTCCTATTTTCAACAAGCGCTGGGCCCTGGCATCTCGGAAAAAAGAAACAATTTTACAGAAGAATTGTACTTGGTTGGACTCAACGTATTCGTTAAATTTAACGGATTCTGAACAATATTCTACGCAATCAACATCTGGCCAACGAGGAAGAGCATGCGTGGCTTATGGAGACTCCTCAGAATCTACCAAGAAGAGGAAAAACACTCTTCTACTCCAAGAATATGGCTTCGAGCATATTAAAAACGCCTACCTATGTGCAGGGACTACGGGCTTTACGTGAGTACACAGAAGCTCATCTTGTCGAAGAATTAAGAACCGCTGACACTCAAAAGAAATTAGATATCTCAAGTAAGTGGAACGACTTAGAGCAGATGAAGATTCTTTCCGATACGGAAGCATTAAGTGCTTTTATAGATTTGGATCTAACAAAAGCACAATATATGTACCTGAAAAACTTAACCAACGAACGAAAGTGTTGTATATTCCCGCCTTACTACAAAATACAAGAAATAAAAAGATCCTGTTATCCACCATCTTCTACAATCGAAATCACGAATACTTATGCTAAAGTGATTAATAAGATTCCAAGATTTATTGAATCATACTGCTGCTAGAATTTTAAAAATCGATTCTGTTTTCCAAGAACAATATAGAACATTGATCCTTTATTGTAAATGGGGATGTGATGGTTCATCTGGTCAAAGCCAATACAAGCAAATACTTGCAGAAGAGTCGGACACAATTTCAGATGCCAATTTGTTCATCACTTCATTAGTCCCCATCAGATTAGTTGATGTGCAATCGGGATCCGTTGTTTGGCAAAATCCGGTACCTTCATCTGTCCGTTTTTGCAGACCCATTTCTGTTGAGTTTTGTAAGGAAACTCCAGAAAAAACCAAGGCAGTTGTCGATGATATTAAAAATCAAATTAGGGCTGCACAAGCATCACTTATAAACAAAGATGGTATTGCAGTAAATGTGAAGCATGAACTATTTCTAACGATGATCGATGGAAAGGTGGCTCAGGTCCTTACAGATACTCCATCTGGTTCCACATGCACGATATGTGGGGCTACTCCACGGCTAATGAATGACCTATCGAAAGTAACTGCCAGACCTGAAAACGAAAACGCCTACCAATACGGATTGTCCACCTTACACGCCTGGATTCGATGCATGGAAATGATATTGCATATTTCCTATAATCTTTCGTTTAAGACTTGGGCTGCTTCAACTGAGGAAAATAAGAGATTAAAAAAAGAAAAGAAAGAACTTGTTCAAAAACGTTTCAGGGAGGAGTTGGGATTAATCGTCGACAAACCTCGGCAAGTTAGCGGGAATACGAACGATGGCAATACCGCACGAAGATTCTTCTATAATAGCACTTGCTCATCGGAAATAACAGGTGTAGATGAGGCATTGATTAAACGCCTATACATTATCTTGCAAGTTCTTTCTTCTGGAATGATGATCGACCCTGGAAAATTTGGGGAATACGCAATAGAAACTGCAAGAATCTATGTAAGTAGTTACGATTGGTATTATATGCCATCCTCCGTTCATAAAATACTCATACACGGAGAAAACGTTGTCAAACATTTTGCGGTGCTTCCTATTGGACAGCTATCGGAAGACGCACAAGAGTCTCGCAACAAAGACTACAGAAACATACGACTTCATCATGCCAGAAAATGTTCCCGATCTGCTACAAATGAAGATGTCTTTAAGACGCTTTTATACACGTCAGATCCATATACTATAACAAGTTTGAGAAAACCGTACGTAAGAAATGTGAAAGAACTTGAAGAAGAGGCACTAAGTCTTTTAAACGTGGCACCTGAAAGTGAACCCACATTTACTGACCCTGATCCTGAAGTGGTATAAGTTAAAAATAATATTTATATTTAGTTATTACTTATATTTGTACCTAGCTACATCATTTCCTGAAGCCAGAGTATAGGATGTACCTATTAGTAATATGATTTTAATTTAGTGAATTGTTTTCATATAAAAAAATAGTTAAAAATTTATTTAAAGTAGAATACAAGTTTATAATGACTAAAAAGATTAAACCATGGTTAATTACAACAAGCAAAGTGAAAAATATATATATATTTTTCATTACTTACTTCTAAAAAGAAAAGATTAAACCATGGTTAATTACAACAAGCAAAGTGAAAAATATATATATATTTTTCACTTTGCTTGTTGTAATTAACCATGGTTTAATCTTTTTAGTCATTATAAACTTGATTCTACTTTAAATAAATTTTTAACTATTTTTTTCGTGATTTTTTCCCATTTCTTTCATTCTATGCAAAAAAACATACATCGATATACAAGAAAACACTATAAACTACACATCATTCGAATCTCCAAACCTTACTGCATATTTGTGCCAAATTTCATCACGATACGACAAAAATTCATGAAGTTACAGATTTTTGATCCGATACCGACCTATATTTTCCATAGCGCGGGGCGGGTTCTTTGTTCGTAAATTTGTAGTTACCCACAGGTAACTACAAATTTACGGTTTTCGGATTTTTTACTTTACTACATGCTACATGACATTGTTTCTTATCAAACTTCATGATTCTAGGTCAACGGGAAACTTACACTATAGGTTTTGATTCCCTTGCGAGTGTCAAAATATGCGGCATAAACAGAACATAAACGCCCGTATTTTTTTATTGCGTTGACTTAGAAGTTTGATTTTTTTACTGCTTCAAAGGATTGCAGTTCTGAATGTGTGATATTAATTTCAACTTGATAACTTCACACGTTCCTGAGAAAAAGGGTCTTGACAGACGGACAGACAGCGAAGTGATCTTATAAGGGTTCCGTTTTTCCTTTCGAGGTACGGAACCCTAAAAAAAGAAATATGTTTGTCGAGTTATAATTTGTAATCATAAATAAATAACTAACTTCCGACGACGGCAAAAAGAAATAAGAAAAAGATATTTTTTTTTTAACACGGTGAAAAAAAATCACTTTCGTCGAAAGATTTTTTGCCATTTCAGTGATCAACGTTCGCTCTTATGACGAGAATAAGGAGTTTGTTTTATTTACCATCGAGTAAAAATATTTCTGAAACTTTCAGCTTTCGAAAATTGTTGCCATTTCATGTTTTGATTCACAAAATAGAAAACTAAAATGAATTTAAGTTTATAATGTCCGAAACCAAGAGGCAAGAATTTAAAAAAGTTAAAAAAAAAGACACTAAAACGTCTTCGTTTTCTAATATTTTTTCTATACCTGATGAAGTTTCACAAATTGATAGGTATAAGTAATATTCGAAAATACGAGAATACTAAAATAAAACTCTAACAAATTAAAAACAACATGATTAAAAAAAAGTAGGTAATGATTATAAAATGTCGCAAACATGTAGTGTCCATAGGTACCCTACTACGATTTGGAATGGGCAACTAGCTTCATTTTTCTGACTGACCGACCCCTTGACAATTTATAAGTACCTGTAATTGGTTTAGTTGAAATAAATAGTTTGAGTTTGTAATCATTTGTGTGAAGGCATTTTTTCCATTCTTGTGATTAACGTTCACTTTTACGCTCACGCAAAATTAGAATTAAATGCTATTTAGTAACGAACCAGTATCTTGAAACATTATTAAATAAAAAGGGTTATACTTTCAATCACGTTTAATAAAAACAATATATTTAATGTGTTTTTAAGTGAAACATGGAATTGAACTTTCAACCACAAAATGAAAAATTAATTCGATTTGTGCCATTTCATGTTTTTCTGCCATTTTGATTTCATAATGAAATATTCAATTAATTTAAATAAATCTACAAGAAACTTGAACGAAATAGAACGAATGAAAGTATGTAAAAAAAAAAGTTAAAAGAACTTCTTTTAATAATTTTCACCTGCCAACTGAAGAATAAAAAATCAACCTCAAAGCAACAAATAAATGCACTCTCCGAAGTTCGAAACAAAATAATTAAAAACAGTGTTCTTATACACAAGGAATTAGAAGAATGGTTTAATTAAAGAGAAGTTGTGGAATTCGAGAATCAACTGTTTCTGCCGATCGATTCTGTAAAAATCTCACCGTGAAATGTTAGGTGAAGTGAGCTTAGAGTGAGCTGTCAATAGAGTCAATCCCTAGCATTAGATGGATTGACAGCTCACTCCACGCTCACTTCACCTAAGTTTTCACGGTGAGATGGTTACAGAATCGCACTGCTGTTCTAGTCGACATCGATGCGGAGGAATTCTTCGACGCCATATTTTAATTTGTTGATACTACTACCACCTACCTTTATTTTCTATATTTTAGAATATTCTTGTGTAATAAATGCACTTATCTATTTATGAACGCACGGTGATGCCTGTGGATCAATTAAATTTTATGTTATTTGATAATATTTATTCGTTTCATTGGTTGTATATGTAGTTGCTTTATATTAAAGGTACTGTTTGTTACCTAGGAAAGTACGGATCATTTAATCTGACTTGGTTTCCGTACGTCCTTTACGTAATGTTTAATTCTTTCATAAGACGTGTGAATGATAATAATAAAATGATGCAAGATCTTTTTTAAGCTAAAATAAATTAAATTGCTTGCATCGTTACCACTCTTTCTACCATTGTGGTCATTATTGTTTCTGGTGATTATCTTGTTCTTAATAATAATTTACAAGAAGAACATTCTAGAAAAAAATATAGAACCTGTATTTAATTTAAACTTTACATCAAAAGTTGAAAAATTAATCAGAAAGTTGCGAAAAAAGAACAAGAAAGAAAAGAACTGAGAAGAGAAAGAAGAAAAGAACTGAGTTTAAACTTGTGACTGAAAATATACAAGAAAGAATTGTTAAAAAAATAATAATTAATTCTGGCATTACTTGAAAGTGACTACTTCCTATTAAAAGTGTATTTAGTAGTAGAAGTATTTAGTAAGAAGTAGTACTTAATAACAAATTCTCATATCACTTTGGTATTAACGTTTCTGGTGATTAACACCCAACGTATTTAACGTAAACGGTGAACAAAGCTTAAGAAAAGAAATATAACATCAACATAAAAATAAATAAAAATGATTACGAAGAAAACGATATTTCGTGTATTCTTTTAAAGTAAAATGTGTCGTTTACTTTACAATACTTTATAATATTAATTTAAAACGTTAACAAGTCTTAAGCGTCATCGTGTTTTTTTTGCCATTCAAGTGATCAACGTATGTTTTAATATAAGTATCGTTAATAAACATAGGTATAGAACTTTCGTTAAATTTAAACTTTAGATTACTATAGATTATTTATTCGAAAGTTGCCATTTTTTCTGCAGTTCTTCGTAGGACGCTCACTTTACTTAGTGACATCAAAAAGCAATCTGTAAATCTTGCATTTGGGCAATCTACCAAATGTAGCAGAAAAATTCAAAATCGAAACATGGTAAATTGAACAGAGAATTAGTAATAACTCGGTTGATAGAAATTGGTAATAACTCGGTTGATAGTGAATTTAATCAACAAGAATCATCAAATCAACGTTACAAGAAACTTGAACGAAATAGAATGAATGAAAGAATGTAAAAAAATAAAATAAAAGAACTTCTTTTAATAACTTTCACCTGCCACTGAAGGATAAAAAATCAACCTCAAACCGACCAAGAAATGCACTCTCCGAAGTTCAAAACAAAATAATTAAAAGCAGCGTTCCTAAAAAAGGAAGGGTTATTAAAGAGAAGTCGTGGAATTGGAGAATCAACTATTTCTGTTCTAGTCGACATCGACGCGGAGGAATTCTTCGACGCAAATTTTTCTTGTTCTTAATAATAATCATTAACAAGAAGAACATTCTAGAAAAAAAAATAGAACCTGTATTTAATTCAAACTTTACATCAAAAGTTGACAATAATTCGAAAGTTGCAAAAACAGCAACTTTAGAGTTAACTGAAAAGAGAAAAGAAAGATTAAATATTTTCAAGAGAATTGTTACAAAATAATCATTAATTCTGGCAATTAGAGTGTCTTCCATAACACTTGAAAGTGACTGTTTCCTATTAAAATTGATTAATTTAGTCATACATTTTCTATCACTGTGGTATTAACAATTCTGGTGATTTGAGAACACCCAACGTAGTGCAGAAATTTGAATAAAATGGTGAACAAAGCATCACAGGCTTTGTTAGTTTCCAGCCAATGTAAAACGATATTTCGTGTATTATTTTACAGTATAATGTGTTGTTTAAATTACAATACTTACTTTATATTCATTTAAAATTCAATCTTTAGCGTTTTGCGGCATCGCATGTTTTCTTGCCATTCTAGTGATGAACGTAAATTGAACAAAATAGCTTTTTTCTTTCCAGAAACATATATGATAGCTTGTATGGGAAACAGAGAAAATAATAAAGCAGTCGACCAAATGTAGCAGACCAGCCAATCGATTCTGTAAAAATCTCACCGTGAAAGTTAGGTGGACTGAGCTTAGAGTGAGCTGTCAATAATGTCAATCCCTAGTATTAGTTGGAATGACAGCTCACTCCACGCTCACTTCATCTAAGTTTTTACGGTGAGATGGTTACAGAATCGCACTGCAGAAAGTGTGTTGATAGTTATTCAACTGTTTCGGGAAATTGTATTAGACTCAGAAGCATGGTCCGTACAATGTTGACTACTGCGTACAACAGACATTAATAAAAACTTTAAAATACAAAACACAAACCAACAATACAGCCGCTAAAACTAACGAAAATAAAGTATTGAACTGTGTCATATACAACTACTGTGACAATTTCAGAATAGTTACCAACAACGCCCCCCTGTCTCCCATTTTGACAGTTGCATTTCCCGTTTTGACAGTTGCATTTCCCGTTTTGACAGTTGCATTTCCCGTTTCGACAGTTGCATTTCCCGTTTTGACAGTTGCATTTCCCGTTTTGACAGTTGCATTTCCCATTTTGACAGTTGCATTTCCCATTAAGGTGGTGGACGGTTTATAAGAGACGGCCAAACGGCCGAACCCAATAACCTATTGACAGATCGCTACTGATGGTAGCCAATGCAAATTATAACTGCCGGTATAATATAATCATACAGACCGCTACTAATATAGATTATTGGGACATTAAAACCAGAGGTAGATAGGTTTTGCTACCTCGGGAATGTCAAAACTGGTGACAGATAGATAATTGGGTTCGGCCGTTAGTGTGGCAGTGAGTGTGTGAGGTTCTAAACTACCGAAAAACATAACTTTCAGAAGTGCTAGAACTTTTAATTAATACCCATTGTTACACATTAATTAGAAATTACATAATCTTAATATTTACAATAGCGGGCGTCCTGCGCAATACTAAATACTTTTAAAATGATTTAGGTACGAAGGATTACTCTGAGAAAATATTTGTGGAGCTCTAACGAATAGGGTAACACTGCTTGGCGGTAGACATAGGTATGGTGGTACGGACGCCAGCACGTCAAGTTACTACAATCTGTCAAATTTCTTTAATAGATTTTCAACTTTATCGCTAAAGCATTAAGGTTCAAGGTTGATTGGGAAAATTTGACAGTTTCGGGTACCTTGACCTGCTGGCGTCTGTACATTAAACATTTACCCACATAGTCTTCACATTCACAATCATTAAAATAATAGAATACTTTACAAAGTAAATATTCATGTCACATTGAGACATTGATACATTTTCATATGTAAAATTTATCAATGTAGATGTGTATATGAAAATCCTTCGATAGCCTAATTCTTGAGGAAAGTTCTAGGCTATTTAACATCGCACTACGACGTGAAAAATCGTAGAACAATTGCTGATTAAAAATGGTTTTTGTCAATGTCGCTTCTGGCATGTTTTTTTTATTTTACTCAATAGTTTAAGGACCAAACTAGACTATAATATCAAAAAATTATACATATTATATGAAATGATTTTTTTACAACACCACAAACTTTATAGTTTTGACGGACGTCCATGTTAAGCCCGTTCACTTCATCACTTTCAAATTGATTTTATTGTTATACGTTACAAGAAAAGGTATAATGTATTATATATATCTGTAAACCTCGTCTTTTGAAGAATATGGAACAACTAATATGTATTTAATATTATGTTAACGTTTACCTTAAAATAATTGCAAAATAAAATAAGGTGAAAAAAAGTTTTTTTATAGTTCATCGAGTCTTGACAGTTACCCACGTTTACCCCTATCTTACATTTAATGTTGATTTGTAGCCTACATATCCATAAACATAATCAAATAAAAAAAAGCTGCGGATATTTGCGGTTTTCGGAGTAATTAGTAAAAATGTGATAAAAGTCAGAATACGGAAAACCGCTCGCTATCTATTGCGGTTTGAAATGTTGCTGTTTACATCAATAGTTTGCGGTAAATTTTGTAAATTATCATTCATATTAGGGCGTTTATCTTTTTTGCACTCATGTTGCGTGTGAAAATATTAATCAACAGGATGCACACTACCCTCATATTTCATATAGTATATAAACAGTTGTATCATTTCATTGTAAATAACAGAATAGTGGTGAATTAACTGAAGGGTAATTGTTACGAATACAATATAACTACGTGTTTTGTTGACTCTTCAAAATGTCTACTTTCAAGTGTTCTAAACGTGAAATAATACTTTCGTATATCGAAGGAGGAAAATCATTGGAGGCATTATCAACAGTTTTAAAAGAAAATTATCATGTGTCTGAAGACAACCTATGTTTCATCCTCAGTGATTTTCAAAGACATATTATTTCCGCTTTTAGAAAACGATGGACAGAAGCTTCACGGAAAAAGGATATATTTTTAATGAAAAACAGTAACTGGTTGGAATCAGAATATTCAGTAACTTTACCGAACTCTGAAGATGTTACAACCGTCTCCACATCATCTACTTCTTCTGGAAAACGTGGGAGACCGTGCGTATCTTATCCAGACTTGTCAGAATCCAGTAAAAGAAGAAAAAATACAATGTTACTCAATGAATATGGATTTGAACACGTCTATAATGCATATCTTCAAGGGTTACGTTCGATGGGAGAAGGAACAGAAGCTAAACTTGTGGAAACATTAAGGTTTGCTGACAGTGAAAATAAGACCTTATTCTCGAGTCTCATAGAAGACGTAATCGGGTGTAATGATAAATGCTGAAAAATTTGGCAGTTATGCTATAGAGACTGCCAGGATCTATGTGAGCGATTATGAATGGTACTACATGCCATCTTCTTCTTCTGTTCACAAAATTTTGATTCATGGAGAGTGTCATAAAGCATTTTGCAGTACTTCCTATTGGTCAACTTTCGGAAGATGCACAAGAATCTCGTAATAAGGATTATAAAAAATTTCGTCTACATCATGCTAGAAAATGCTCAAGATCCGCTAAAACGAGGATGTATTTCATACTCTTCTTTATACTTCAGATCCTTACATAACCAGCATTAGAAAACCGTATACTAAAAACGTGAAGGAACTGATGAAGACACCTTAGATCTTTTGAAAGTGAACGAATTAATTTTAGATCCCAAAGTTCATCAAGTATAAATAACCTAACATTTAGTAAACATTACAATTAATTAATTAATCTGTGTTCGATTTTAATCACAACATTTTTTTTTTTATGTTTTTATTATTTAAATAGATTTGTATTTTGATGTACTATTTGATATTTGGTTTTTGTAAACATTAAAATAATAGTATTCATTGTTAAAAAATAAATATTGGACATTTTTGATAATTTTGAATGTTTATTTTTTAATGTATGGTTTTAAATTCAATCATAATAAATTACATTCCATTTGAAGCCATATACACTATTCTATATTTGTGCAAAATTTTAGAACATAATATTCAGAAATACAAAACTTATTGATTTTTAATCAGAAACAGACCTTTATTTTCCATAGTGCGACGCGCGTAAAAGCGCGGCCGGGCGATGCGATGCGACATGGAATAATAATAATAATAATAACCCCACCGTCGTATCTCTACGTTGACGTCGTGGTGGGGCTTGCGCGCTCTAAACTCTAGGTCTGTGACGGAAAGAGTTTACTTTGCCGGATCAGGTCTAGGGTGAGGAGCCAGACCAAGAGAGATACAGGAACCCGCAGGGCAGCTTGTGGCGAGCAGTTGGGCAGTAGCGACCCCACGGACCCTATTTCCCGGGTGAAAGTGGTTCTGTGCTGGGACTGGGTATGATTAGAGTGCGTTTGTTCTGGTCCAGAGGTGGGAGGTACTTACTCGTATGTATCCTTAGTAACAAACACAAAGAGCTGCCGTACTGTTAGTACTTTACAGTCGGCATAGAGGTCAGATGTTGGTTATCTAAAAGGTTTTTTAGTCATACTAAAAAACCTACTTACCGTTTTACTTTTAGTATTGCTCTTTGTGCTTTTTGTAATCTAAGAAAAAACGTTTTAGCTGCGCCACTCGGCCGGGAAGGTCGGGGACCGCGGGAGTTTCAAAAAATCTGGCTGTTATTTTTATTATGTTGTATCTTACGACTTCCACGCGAACGAAGTCGGGGGTACAAGCTAGTAGCACATATGATGTCATGTCGCCATTTCACTCGTGCGAAGCAGGGGCGAGTCCCTAGTTTATTATAATACTTTAATAAATCCACAGACATTTTCTCAGAGTAAAATCGGCTGCAAGTATCATCAAGATTTGGAATATTTATAGTCAAATTACAAAATAATCACAAAGGGAATTGCTCATTCTTGGCTTAACGTGGACAAGTTGTTCTGTAAAAAGTATTTTTACGAAAAAATATAATTAAAACTAAAATGAATATTTTTTTGATTCTCGTTGCAGGAAAGTAAATGTAAAAACAAGTCGTTTAATAAGTATTTAAGCTGATTGAGTTCAAAAAGCGTCGCCATTTTATGGTTGGAGGCTGATTCTGTGTTGCCAAATTAATAACAATTGTGATTTCAATCTTTTATTAAAGAAAATAATCGATTTCTAAATCTGAGTAAAAAGTATGTATTTTCTTGAAAATCTGTAATTAAGTGATTTTTCAAAAGGTTTATATTTAGTTTCCTTTAATTACATTAAAAACAAACTAAACACTCATCGTTTTTGGCCATCAAATCATTTTACATCCGATTATAATATTAGTTCGATTGTTGTCAAATCGATTTTTTTTTTATTACCTGGCAGCACTAACTGTCAATAATGACAAATCTAGACAACGAAAACATTCGCTTTGCCTCCGTGTATTGTGAATGTTGAAAACAAAAAATATTAGTTTTATTTTTTCCATAAATGACCTCAGGATATGTAACTACTGCATTCAAAGTAAGAGAATATCATTATTATAAAGGCAAATGATTTATTTTGGAAAATAAATACTCATAATTGTAACTTTTTCAGCGACAAGTTTTAGCATAAGACATGCTAAATATGAACCATTTTTACACTTTCCCGTAACCTTATTACTATAATTCATTTCTTTTAGGCATAAACTATTAAAAACCGTAGTCATTAAATATTATTCTTAATGTTCACGTTAAGCCAAATTGCCCTAACAAACTGAGCAATTCCCTTTAAATATCATTATTACTATTAAGTTAAGAAGTTTTAAAACAATAGTCGTAGCAAAAATAATCAAAACTAAATTGTGTTCATTTTAATAATTCATGATTTTTTTTAAATTAATTTCATTTACAATTTTAGTTAATTAAAATTAGAAAATACTTCGAATGATTTGGTCTTAAAGACCCTTTACACAAACATGGCGAGCAGTGAAAACAGAAATAAAATAAATACTTTCCATAGAGGCGAAAGTGGGTGTAACATACGCCCTGAAACAGGAGGGCTACTCCCTAAGCACGAAATCCGTAGTTACGGACGCTCCCTATCCCGTATCACCTACGGACACAATATTAGTTTGGAGCCCAAACTTAGAATGAATGAAAACATGATTTGACAGCTGTCGCTATTCAAAATGTGACTTTATCCGTCCGAAAAAGTTAATTAATCGGCTGTAGTGTTCACTTCGAAGTTTCGAACTAGTTACGGACGTTCCCGTATCTGCGATGACGGACTAAAAGAGTAGGGCTCCTGAAGACTAAGGCCCATCGATATACTAACGCTGTGACATACATACTACCCATTGGTGATAGTTTGTAACCGGTTACTTTTGACACGGGCGGTTGTGGACAACGGGCCCAACATAACAGCGCTATTTCAACCCTATGCAGAGTGAACGAGACTTTCAACTAGTCAAGATGGTACCGTCTTGACTGGTTGAAAGTTTCGTTCCCAGGCGTATGATACGCCCCGAAACGGTAATCGCGGGAGTTTCGCTTTTATACGAAGTATTTATTATTTTCTTTTCTCTGAGCCAGGCTTTTCAATAAACATTTATGACGGCCGAATTTAAGAATGTCTTAAAACGCTAGCCTATTCAACATAAAAAGACTTATCTCCTACAATCTTATACAAAAATGAGAAATAAGGTACCAGCGTGGAAAGTAGCTGCTTATCAATTAGATATTTTATTATTTCGATTTACAGGAATGAATGAGTGAATGATTTGTTCATTCAATCAATTTATTATTGAATGACTGAATGGTCTCTTCAATAATTTACTATTGAATGAATGAATGGTCTCTTTAATCATTCATTCAATTTTAAGGAACACAAAACGTCTATTTTTAACGAGTGGTTTTATACAAGGTGGAGACGACAATACGACAATAAATTAAAATCCCTATATCTAAATGACGTTCCCAGTCTACATACGAAAATTTAATCAAATATATTCAATAATTTTGTTACTATAGCTAATCAAAGATTGGCAAAACCCATAGTCGGCACATCACTACTATTTAGTTTTTTTTTTTTTAATTCGATGTTAGGGTTTATTTGATAGTTCCAAAATACTCTTTAGCATTAGTATTGCCAGTGTTTTCATTTATAGAGTTTTCATTTATGTATGACACTCATCCATAGAAAAGGGAGGATCTTCCGACCAGACGAGTGTCGAGTCCGCTGAGCTACGGCATCTCTCAGTTCAACGTTGGAGGTTGTCGTCTGCTTAGCCGGACTTTCCTGTGGGGGCCTGAATAAATGAAGACCTCCAGCCAGGGCTTAAAAAAACTTAAAAACTAAGAGACTACACGCTAAGGGCACCCCCTATGGGGTACGGACCCCGGCTCGGGGCGTCGCTGGGGGACCAAGGGTCCCTACCCTTGGTCCACCAGCGAGGGTAGTACCCTTGGTCCCCCAGGTAGGGGTTCCCTGGGTAGGAATTACCGATGATGATTGTCGAGACGTTGTATATATGCTAGTTGCGCGGCATGTGTCGATATAGATAGATAGCCGCCACACAGGTATTGTCGTATTGTCGTCTCCACATTGTACGTTTTAGTTACTACGTTCATAGTTCAGGCATACAATGACTGGGTAACCTCACATATTTCAGTAAATGAGGTAACCAATTGGAGCGAATTATAATTAAGTTTTTCTTAAAATTTAAGTATTACTGTCAACCTCATAATTATTTTACCAATTTTGACAACAACTCTCAGTAAATTGAAACTTTACAGGGTTGAAAATGGCAGTCGCTCCATGTAAAATTCTGATATTAAGATGGATCCGGTTAGACTGGAAGCGGACCGTAACGTAGTTGGGAAAAGGCAGGCAGATGAGGCTGACTAAGGTTGAAAATATCTAACTGTCGCATAGATAGTCCTTGTTGTTGTATGACATGCAAGTGACGATCACCCCTAAGGCGAAAGCAGCAGGGTGGCGCGCGGGATTCAAATTTTCTTAGGTTTTTTGCAAACAAACCATATTGGTGTCGGCTTCCAGTCTAACTGGATGCAGCTGAAAACCAATATTTTACATGGAGCGACTGCCTATCTGACCTCCACAACCCAGTTACTGGATACGATACCACTTGGTAAAACTGGTTGTCAGACTTTCGGGCTTGTGAATACCCGTAACGATTGTCAAAGAGTCACGAATGACAGCCGGCACCAGTGGCTTAACGTGCTTTCCGAGGCACGGAGGGGTCTTGGTATATGAAGATGGTCACCCATCCACGGACCAACCGCGGCAAGCGTAGCTTAACCTGATCGATCGACCCGTGCGGCTGTTATTACTTAGCCACAAGCCCCTCACTTAGCTTTCAATCAAATCAAAATATTTTATTTCACATAAACCTACATGGGCAATTATGAAAATCAGAAATTTCTTTAGGGTGGTAAAGTAATTACGAGGTCCGCTATACAATACAGTCATATCTTAAGTAATTAAAATCAATATTTACAAAGTCCAGTCTCTTAGCATTCCATTAATTAATCATAAACTGCTCACAGTTATCCGGATGTATTCTTAGGCAGTGGCGCTTCAGGTCACTCTTCTTCTTCGTCGCATAGTCACATTTCCCACAAACATGTTTTTTGTCACTCTCGCGACAAGACGACAGATGTTCTAACACGTTATACTTGTTGTCAGACTTGAAACTACACCTTTTGCACTTAAAGTCTTTGGAATTGAGAAGGTCACAGTTGTGTTTCTTAAGGTGGTATATCAAGCTCATTTTGTGACGAGCTCTGTAGTCACAGAGATGGCATTTGAATTTTCTTTCGACTTTGTGTATCCTCGTGTGTCGTGCGAACATGGACTTGCTGGCGGACGTGTAGCTGCAGATGGGACAGACGTGCAACACGGTAGAGTGTTCAGATATGTGCTTATTATATTCCGTGCTGTTTTTCGTAGAGAAATGGCATTGCACGCAATAAAAGTCATACATGCCCCACACTACTTTATCTATATTCTGCTTTGGCTTTTTCAATTTGGCTTTTTTTTTCAGAAGTTTTTTTTTACTGAGGCCGGGTTTTTTTTTCACCAGTTTGACTAAAGGCATGTCGTCCTCGTCCGTCTCGTCGGAGACCTCCACCGTGTCTATGTGCGGCTCTTGCAGGATGACGTCATCTTCGTCGCTTGAGGTCAGAAGACTTATTGGGTCATCTTTTCTGTGAAAAAAATACAGGTTTTTATTTATTCTATATTATAAACCAGCTGCGCCCAGCGGTTTCACCCGCATAAGTTTCGATCCCGTGGGTATATCGGGATAAAAAGTATCCTATGTGTTAATCCTGGATATAAACTATCTGTGTACCAAATTTCATCCAAATCCGTCCAGTAGTTTTGGCGTGAAAGAGTAACAAACATACATCCATCCACCCATCCATCCATCCATCCATCCATACAAACTTTCACGTTTATAATATTATTAGTAGGAGTAGGATATGATATGAAATACTGTCCGTGACTTTAATTAAGCCTTCTAAAAAGGCTCATTGTGAGCGACCGCATTTCAGTGCCATAGGTCCCGAAGAATTGCCAAACTTAAGTGGCAGTGGGCAGGGCACATTGCTAGCAGAACAGATGGCCGATGGGGCCGAAAGGTTCTGGAGTGGCGACCGCGTACCGGAAGACGTAGCGTTGGAAGGCCTCCCACAAGGTAGACCGACGGCCTTGTGAAGGCCGCAGAAACCCGTTGGATGCGAGAAGCACAGAACCAGTCGAAGTGGAGGTGCTTGGGAGAGGCCTATGTCCAGCAGTGGACGTCTTTCGGCTGAAATAACGATGAGGATGATCCTGTCCGTTGGTAAGCGCGTCACTTGAGAACATTTGGACCGATTTGGCTATTTTTAGTTTTAAAATGGTCCTTATAGTCCAATTAGGTTTTTATGGAAAGATAAATCGGTAAAAACTGTACGACCTTTTCACTGTGGGATTTTTGTATGAACTATTTGGACAGGACAGCGTTTGTCGGGTCAGCTAGTACAAAATAAAACTGCAATTTGATAAGCGTTTGCTCACATAACAGAAACAGAAGAACAGTGTGCCGGACAGAACCGATCCCGAAAGGAAAGTGCCATGGTACATTATAGTCATCCACGTTTAAATAAAACACCCTGTATCCATACTTACTGCATACTAATACTTAGGGTCGGTTTTTTGATCCGTAGTTAACTCAATTGTTAAAAAAAGTAACAACTGGTTATTATATTTTTTGATCAATTGTTATGGACAAAAGTCTCAACATTTTTATGCATGAGTACGTGTCTTTTGACTATATGTATCTTGTCTTTTTCGTTTTTTTTTAAATTTATTATTATTATTTTTTTTACTTGTAATTGTGCGTTTTGTTTGTGCAGAATAAAATATTTTTCTTCTTTTTTTCTTTTTCTTTTAGTTTATCTAATGGTCACTAATGTTTTTTTTTTTTTACTAATAGTTAATTATTTGACCATTAGCAATGGTATTATATCATTGGATAAACTAAATATTGATCAAAAAAACACATTTTGCAAAAATTTAACCATTAGTTACTATTTTTAGTAATTCGTTGAGTTAACTGCGGATCAAAAGACCAGCCCTTAGGGCGCATTTCACCAACCTTTTATACCTAGAACAAGGGCTGATTTTTCCAACACCAGATAATTTTATCCGAGGAGTAATTTTGAATTTTTGACAGTTCTTCCATACAAAATCTGTCAGACGTTAATTTTATTCCACAAATTAAAATTGCTGATGCAGCTGAATACCAGTATTTTACATGAAACGACTGCCTATCTGACCTCCACAACCCAATTATTAGGTAATACGATACCCCTTGGTAAGACTGATTGTCAGATTTTCGGGGTTCTGACAAACCGTAACGACTGTCAAAGATCCACGAATGATAGCCAGGACCAACGGCTTAACGTGCTTTCCGAGGCACGGAGGGGTCTTGGTATGTTAAGATGGTCACCCATCCACGGACCAACCGCGGCAAGCATAGCTTAACCTGATCGATCGACTCGTGCGGCTGTTTATTACTTAGCCACAAGCCCCACTCATTGTTTTCGTGTATTTATCCTTATTCTGGTAATATCTATGCTGCAACTTAATATTCTGGACGAAGATAAGGTATCATGCAGTTTCCAGTTGCTTAGGACTCACGATCACGACTTTATTTCTTAAGGCGTAAGCAGAGTTGTATGGTAAGCATAATCAGCGTATTATGTTCCCACTACTGGGACACAGGCCTCCTCTCGAAAGGATGTGGGCTGTAATCCACCACGCGGGCCCAGTGCGGGTTGGTAGATGTCACATGTCTTTTTTGGTTCTAGGACATGCCGGTTTCCTCACAATGTTTTCCTTCACCGTTTTGAGAGCAGTGGTGATGAAATAATATACACAAAGTAAAACGCCTGACTGGGTTCGAACCTACGACCTGCAACTCGTAAGTCGCTGCAGTTACCACTAGGCCACCATTGCTATCTGGATCTGGCCAACGATCAGCTGTGCGTTTCTGTAACCATCTCACCGTGAAAATTTAGGTGAAGTGAGCGTGGAGTGAGCTGTCATTTTAAATAATGCTAGGGATTGACACTACTGACAACTCACATCAAGCTCACTTCACTTGAGTTTTCACGGTAAGATTTTTACAGAATCGACCGGCAGATCTGGATTCGTGCCGGGTTGGTGGCAATAGGGTCGCCCCCTATTACATGGGACTCAGATAGCTGTCGAAATGTGAGTGTCCTATAGGTACACCTCTGCCTAACCCTTCAGGGGTTATTGGCGTGGTGTTATGTTAGGTAAAATGCACAGTTCCTGTAGAATAGGTAGTGTAACACTTACTTGTGCGCCTTCCTCTCCTCCTCGCGATAGTACTCCTCGTCGTGTGCCAGCAGCAAGGTGCTCGGGTCCACGTCGACCTGCACACTCTCCAGCAGCATGAGGCAGTCTCCACTGCCCGCGCCGACTGTGTTGGCGTCTGTGGACAACATGAATTTATTTATTGAAACGAACTTCTTTAACGGTAGGAGTAAATTTGGAGAAATCGTCACGTCACGAAAAAGCGTTAGGTATGCGACTTTTTATTAGATATAATAGAGAAAGTCAGAGGGATAGTATTCATGGTTTTCGAGGGTGCTGAAAGTGAAGCCGACAGTGAGGTGAAATTGAAAATCAAAGATGGCGGCTGCATAATCGGATGCGGATGGTGGTTGTTGTTGTAGATAACAAAGTTTTATGGACCTAGTCTGAATTAAAGTTTTATTTAATTTAATTTTTTCATGGGTGTCGTTTTTATAGTTTTCGAGGGCTCTGAAGATTGAGCCACTTTCGCAGCCGCCATCTTGGATTTTCATTTTGAATTTCGTTCCTGCCGGGGCTCCCCCGACCCCAGCCGTTTTTTTTTTAATGGATCAAGCACAGAAATGTACTTAGGCCGACTTAATGCCATAGGCATATTCTACCAGTCAACCTTTGGGTGACGCAGAGACAAACAATTATTTTATTTTATTCTGATCGGGCCCACGCGGTGGATTACGGCCACTCCCTCTCACAGAGAGGAGGCCTGTGTCCCGGCAGTGGGAACGTTATAGGCAGATTATGATTCTGTTCAGGAAACAAGTGTTGTAGTGTTCTTAAAAATATGACATTGAAAGCCATTTAACATAACGTCACGCTTGCAATCCCCGAAGGGTTAGACAGAGGTGTATGTTTGGTAAACCCACGAGGAAGGAAGGCGATTTACAAGTTCAGATTCATATATATTTATAGCATTCCATAAAGGAATAGATATAGATGTTACAAAAGGCTTATATGTATAGCTATGTAGGTACAAATTATGGCCCCTGTCAGGGCACAGCAATGAAATCTCGATCTGCTTAGCCTTTTTCCAACTATGTCGGGGTCGGCTCGCAGTCTAACCGGGTGCAGCTGTACTTTACATGGAGCCTGCCTATCTGGCCTCCACAACCCAGTTACTGGGCAACACGATACCCCTTGGTAAGACTGGTTGTCAGACTTTTGGACTTCTGACTGCCCGTAACGACTGTCTGTGATCTACGAACCGGGACCATCGGATTAACCTGATTTCCGAGGCACGGAGAGATCTCAATATGTAATGCATGGTCACCCATCTACGAATCAACCGCGGCAAGAGTAGCTTAACCTTAGATCGACCCGTGCGGCTGTTATTATTCAGCCACGAGCCCCGACCCTACTCTTGAAGAAATACAAGCGTAAAAATATTGATATAAGATTCTTACCAACAAAAATCACGATATTCCTCTAGCTGGGGGAACGGGGTACTTCGCGGATTCCCCCATTCCCCCAGGACTGTTCGCGAAACGCGTGCGCTCAGCTCGAGCTCTGAACGTCAACTGAACTTTTAAAGTTGGAATTTTCAGTAGTGTATGCACAATCAAACCGCCTATAGTAATCGAAAACCAACCTTGCTACCACGTCACAAAGGCACTATTACCATGGACACGCGATAATAGGTCAATAGTAACAAGTGAACTACGACAAGCGACCTTACTGCTACGTCATAAAGGCGCTGTTATCATGGACGAGCGGACGAGTACAGGAAATCCGTTGCGATAATGATTTGTCGAATATTATCCTCATAGCGAGTATCGGAACATTCCTATTTCTGTAGAGTCCGTTTCCCGAAAGAAGTCCCGCGGCAATAAGTGGAACTAATTATTATCATATAGTTAGCAACATTCCTACAACAACTCTCCTACCCCAGACACCTTTCTCTATTTAAGAATGTGCATTTTATTAACCAATAATCAAGCCTGCTACTCGTATATGATGTCGAGATAAATAAATAAATCAATATTTATGATTCCGTCCTACGACAGTGGCGCCGCGTCTACGAGACTTCTTTTGTGAAACGGACTTTAAGTAATTATTTTATAAATCATTTCATTCAAATCCTGTTCCATTTTATTTATTTTTCAACTGCTTTTTTTCAGGATATTGGGAAATTAATTTTCCCTTAAATGATATTATACTAATACTAAAGCTGAAGAGTTTGTTTGTTTGTGTGTTTGTTTGTTTGTACGCGCTAATCTCTGGAACTACCAGTCGGATGTAATAATATTTAACATCGCGCTATGACGGTTCCTTATCCATTTGCATAAACTTTTAAGACCTAATATAACTTGGCATACTTTTGTTTCTACTAATTATATGTATTTTCGCATAACAGCTTACGCATATTTTTTTTAAGCATCATTTCTCTAATCATAATAATGATTAAGCATAACATTCTCAGCAGGATTGTCCGAAAGGGTTACCGCTGCCCCGGAACATAAAGGGCGAAGGAAGGAACTTGGGTGGGTTTTAGTCAGTAAGAGTCTGACACTCCCTTCCGTTCCACCCAGAGCGGGAGGGGTCATTTGATGATTTCCATAAAGCAGCATAAATTTATTTATGCATAATGATATCAAAACATAATTTTTATAGGCATAACAAATAAGCATAATAATGAACTCCTAAAATAACACTAACACATATTTTTATACAATATTGCTCTGATGAAATTTGTAGGCACTTTACATCATAGATAGAACAAATCATTTTTTAATTTTTCTAAGTGGACGGTATCATAAAACTATTGTGTCACTAAGTGTATTATTGCAAAGTTGTAATTGAATCCTTTAACAAAATTTCAAAATTCTGTAATGAATAAGTAAATATCAGGGAACATCATACTGTTATAACCCAAACCACAACACCAACAATAGAGGGGATCTGGCGTTAATGGTCACTGTTCACACACCTAACCCCTGATTCAATAACAGTAGTAAATATCAGGAAACATTCTACGTAATAATTGTAAGCCTAAATAATATTATGCTAATAGTCACTAAGCCTAGTAACATTATGCGAATTAAATTTAAGCCAAAACAAATTAGCCTTCAAGATAATTATGCCAACATAAACTGTATTCCAAAAATTAATATGGCAAAGTATTATTATGGCAAAACAAATTATACAAAAATTGTTATGCACAAAAAAAAGAAGAAAAGAGAAAGAGAGAGAGAGTTGTCGTTAGGAAAAAGAATAAAATGCGAAAAGAAGGGATCCCCGCTAGGACGCCTGTACCAACCCGCACTGGGCCCGCGTAGTATATTACAGCCCACTCTTTCTCAAAGAGGGAAAGCCTGTGTCCCAGCAGTGGGAACGTTATAGCCTTTTTTTTTTCGGATGGGAAATCTTCAAATGACCCCTCCCGCTCTGGGTGGAGCGGAAGGGAGTGTCAGACTCTTACTGACTAAAACCCACCCATGTGCCTTCCTTTGCCCTTTATGTCCGGGGTAGCGGTAACCCTTTCGGACAATCCCGCAGACCCGGCAGGCTTCGGCCCTAAGGGGCCCCTCAAAACCCTGCCACTTCAGCTTGCTTAGTCTGTATCCTATGTCGGTAACTCCAGGGACTTACCACCAGCTCTTATAGCAGGGCAGAAGTTGAACTGCAGATCGATTCTGTAAAAATCTCACCGTGAAAAGTTAGGTGAAGTGAGCTTAGAGTGAGCTGTCAATAGTTTCAATCCCTAGCATTAGTTGGAATGACAGCTCACTCCATGCTCACTTCACCTAAGTTTTCACAGTGAAACGGTTACAAAATCGCACTGCTGCACTGCTTTTTTGTTCTATTTCTAAGTACAAAAAAGCAGTGCAGTTCAACTTCTGTCCTGCTATAAGAGCTGGTGGTAAGACCCCAGTTCTTTTCCGGATAACTTCATAATTAATTATAAAAAATAACATACCTTTATCAACGGGAACCTCGATAAACACAGGCTCAACTTCCTTGACATCCTCAATCTCGATGGGCTCCTCCTTCGGCGGCACCTCGATCTCCACCGCCAGCGCTCCCGTCGCCAGCTCGGCCAGCAGCGCCGGGTTGGGGACCTTGTTCTTTATGTGGTAGTTGGTTATCATGTCTTCTATGTCCTCTTTGTGCTCCAGTTCTATGTCTTCTTTTTGGTCGAGGGGGGGGACTATGGGGGGAGCGGGTGGGCTGGAATGACAGAACGAAATTAAATATGGTTTTCTTCTTAAAAATAGGTATACAAACAAAGTATTAGGCAAATAAATTTCCATTGGCAAAAGTTACAAACTTCCATAAAAAATTGAGTCCCTTATTTAGCTGTTACGGATAGTCAGAAGCCCAAAAGTCTGACAACCACTCTTACCGCGTGGTATCGTGTTACCCAGCAACTGGGTTGTGGAGGTCAGATAAGCAGTCGTTCGATGTTTCAGTCTAACAATGCAGCTGCATTGGTTAGACTGGTAGCCAACCTCTCTTAAAAGACTCGTAAAGGAACTTCACTCGTCATTGTGATCTTATTCTCGAAACTGTTATTATCTATAGTCCTCATTTATTTTCGTTGCTTATATATTTAGTATATATGTAAGTATATATTATTTAGTATATATATATATATTATATATCTGTGTATCTATTTTATTATATGATTGCACCAACGACCACCCCATTTTATGTCCAGGCAAATCACTGTTCATTTCACTGTTATCTGGAAAACAGAACACAGAACAGAAAGTAATAAGGCCACCCATTGTATATTTTTAGTGTTCAATCAATTTTTTTGTTATGTATTTTTGTGGTGTACAATAAATTATTATACAAATAAATAAATAAACATATTTGGTAGCCTTTCTATTCATTCTGCCTGTATTTCAATCTGACTAGACAGATGATAATACACAAAACTTACCTTTTACCAACAGTCCGGTCATCCCCGATGACCCCATTTTGAGCCTTCATCAGCATATTGATAGACCCGGCTATCCTCTTGTGTATGTCATCGATCATCTTCTCAGCATCCACTGGGGATGGTACTGAGACTGTGGTGGAATCACCCGCGTCTATCTCCTTAGGGGGGGAAGGGAGGGAGAGTGGTGACTTCGGTGATTTGGGGGATTTTGGTGATGAAGGGACAGTGAGAGATGGGGGTGGTGACTTTGGGAGTGGGATTTGTGATGGTGATGTGGGTTTCTGTAAGAAGAGAAGATTTTTTATTTCATGTACAAGATACTATCATAGTAATAACAATATTTAAAAAAAAAAAAAAAAAATAAAGAAAAGAAAAAGGAAAAAGAAAGAAAAGGAAAAAAGGAAAAGTACCTAATATAAATAAATAAATATTATCGTCCCACTGAAAGGCCCCTTCTCGTAGGGAGAAGACACGAGCATGGCCCATCGCAAGACATTACCCGAGAACCTGCTGGTTATGAAGTATATTGTAGGTCCAAGTTCCATTTTTTTTTCATGTTCCATGTGAACCAATTTTAAACTAATATTATAAAAAGAATAATCACAGAGCATTGATCACCACGCTTGCTCAAGACGGGTTGGCGATTTCAGACTTATATTAACTACAAGTCCTGGGGGTCTACTACGAAGTGCAAAGTGCGAATGATCGGGTCGGACCGACACATGGCCGAACCGAATATTATTGAAAAATGCGAAAAAAGTTCGGATCGGCTCAGTTGGGTCGCGACTGTAGTCAATATTCGAAAGAGTGTAGGAGTGTAGGATCGGGACCGACCGAACCAAATAGTAACTTCGTAGCAGGAAACGGCCGAACGTTCGGCCGATACCACTTCGGAGTAGACCCCCAGGTTCCTTCACGATGTTTTCCTTCACTGTAAAACACCCTTGCGTGAAATATGACGTCGCATTTTCTTAGTTTTAACTATGAGTTTGAATGAAAATGAATTACTCGAATGTATCAATGTAACTTATATACCTACACACATATCCTATGTCTTTGAAACTATGCATTTTTCGACCACATATTCTAGGACGTTTTGTATTATTTTTATTTATAGAATATAACCCTAGATTTATGGGATATAAAAAAAAAACACGTTGTTGAGTAGTTGACTGCCCCGTTGGCCTCGTGGTCGCCAGCGCGACTGCTGAGCGTGGGGTCCTGGATTTGATTCTCGGGTCGGACAAAGTGTTTTTCCATTGGAAATTTCTTTGTATGAGCCTGGAGTTTGGAAGTTCGCGGTGTGATACCCCCGTGCCTCGGTGCGCACGTTAAGCCGTTGGTCCTGCGCCTGATCTCTCTCCGCGAGTGTCGGATTGCCGTCCCATCGGATAATGAGAGTGACGGAAGAGAGAGTGCACCTGTGTCTGCGGGCACACTATATCTCCGGCGCCGAACGTTGCTCTCCGGTGAGAATGGTCGCCATGGCCAACATTCGGTCTGGAGCACTTTATTTATAGAGTAGTTAAAACTGTTTACCAAATACACCGGCTGCTGCTGCTCCAGCAGCAGGCTGGGCACCACCTTCCTCTTGAGGCGCACCTTCCCGCGCACGCTCTCGTAGTCCTCCGCGCTGAAGTGCCGACTGCACACCACCGTGCCCAAGGGCAACTTGCCCTGGATCGGGATCAGCTCCAGCCATTTACGACGGAGGATGCGGCTGGTTGGGAACCTGGGTGAAAAGGGTGTGTTCAAATTAGTATTTTCATTATTGATCATTAAACTTATCATAAACAAGTTTAGTTTATAAACAAGAATATTTTAAGGCTGAAGAAAATATTATTTATTTTATTTATTTACTATCATCGCCCTGTGGTTTCACCCGCATAAGTCTTGATCCCGCGGGAGTATCGGGATAAAAAACTATTCTATGTATGTGTGTGTGGTTTAAATGTCGAAGCACCATGCTGAGATAGGAGCCTTTTGCCCTCGTGTCGGACTTCCTGTTTCATGTAATTTGTTTTATTTTTAATTTTAACTGTGTTTAGTTTAGTTTATGATCGATCATGTACGAGTCGCAATAAATACTTTTTCTTTCTTTCTTTCATACTTTCGCGTTTATAATATTACTAGCTGCGCCCCGCGGTTTCACTCGCATACGTTTCGATCCCGTGGGAATATCGGGGTAAAAAGTATCCTATATGTTAAACCTGGTTATAAACCATCTGTGTGCCAAATTTCATCAAAATCCGTTCAGTAGTTTTTGCGTGAAAGAGTAACAAACATCCATCCATGCATCCATACAAACCCACGATTATAATACTAGCTGCGCCCCGCGGTTTCACCCGCATAAGTGTCGATCCCGTTGGAATATCGGGATAAAAAGTATTTATATTATATGTGTTATTCCCATGTATAAGCTATATTACTGTAAAGTTTCATCATAATCTGTTCAGTAATTTTTGCGTGAAAGAGTAACAAACATCCATCCATCCATCCATCCATCCATACAAACTTTCACGTTTATAATATAAGTAGGATAGTAGGATTATTAGTAGGATAATATATAATATAAAATATTAGTATTAATATATAATATATTAGTATTAGTAGAAATATAGTAGGAGTAGGATTATTCCCAACACAACTATCATTACAGGTTGCTCCAAATCGGTAGCGTGGTATTAAACAATATTTTTTCCATTAAGTACAGCTTACCACATGTAAGTATTTTTTGTGAACTCATTCAGAGAACAGGTAAATAAATCCACCCTTTCCGCGATTTCGTTAAGTGTATGCAAGGGATATTAATGGCAATCGTAACAATTTTTTTAAATGCGAAAGTGAGTTTGTTTGTTACGCTTCCAAAGGCACATGGGCGGACCTGGAGAAGGTCATGGTGGGCTTCATTTCATCCTGGATCGCGGACGAAGTCGCGGGCAACAGATAGTATAAAAATAACTGGTAAAAAATGGTCAGGCATCAAGGCCCACAGGGTGTCGGTATTACATCTTACTTAAAAACTATATTAGTAACATGCAGGAACACTAAAAAGAAAAAGACAATCACAGGAAGGTTTCACAAGCTTTGTTGCCAACATGTAGCTTGGTAACCCTCCCCATTGTAGACCCATCCAGCCTCTCTGCAAAAACCTTCATAATGGTAACTCCAAACAAGAAAACAGCATGCTGCTTGGAGACGGAAATATGGGCATGCTGGTGGTACTTATCCGAGGAGTTTCTTCACAAGGACTCCTACTTCATCATCATTTCAGCCAAAACACGTCAACTGCTGGGCATAGGCCTCCTCCAAGCACCTCCACTTCGACCGGTTCTGTGCTTCTTGCATCCAACGGGTTCCTGCGGCCTTCACAAGGTCGTCGGTCCACCTTGTGGGAGACCTTCCAACGCTACGTCTTCCGGTACGCGGTCGCCACTTCAGAACCTTTCGGCCCCATCGGCCATCTGTTCTGCTAGCAACGTGCCCTGCCCACTGCCACTTAAGACTCCTACTACTTTATAGTAAACTTACTCAAAATAGAATGTTTCTTCAGAAGTAACCTCGCACCCTTCCACACAGCAAGGGCCCATGGTGAGGCAGGCTTACTTCCTGTAACCAACATTATACTACATTAATACATAACATACCATCACGCCTGTAATCCCCGAAGGGTTAGGCAGAGGTGCCGAACTGACTCTGCCGAGTTATATTTAAGTCCCATGTAATGGGGGCGAGCCTATTGCCATCAAACGGACACAAATCTAAACTCCGGGCTGCTACGGAGACATTCCAGATGGAAAAACCCAACAACATCCATCACCTCAAACATCAGACGGCCAACATAATCAGCCTATAATGTTCCCACTGCTGGGACACAGGCCTCCTCTCTGTGAGAGGAAGTGAGCCGTAATCCACCGCAGGGGCCCAGTGCGAGTTGGCAGATGTCACATGTCTTCGAATTTTTGGTTCTAGGACATGATGTTTTCCTTCACCGTTCAAAATCTAGTCGCAGTCTCATCTCGGCGACAAACAAATGTCAAAAACTTGTTAAAATGTAGGGAAATTAGAGGGATTTTTGACAGATCGAGACTGAGATCAGATTGTGAAGGTTCTTAAAATTACGAGAATTATCCCTCAGGTTCAGTTGCAAACCAGCGTCAGGCATTAGTTGTCTGGCATTTTTGTTGAACTGGGCCTTTATGGTGCAGCGGTGAGGCACACTTTCCTGCTAATTTCTTACATCGGACTTTACACTTTTCATTTGATCTATATTTTTTTTGTTTTTATCTGATGTATGTATCTGGTGTATGGTGTGTCTTTTAGTGTGTGCTAAATAAATGTATTTTCTTTCTTCTTCTTTCATAACAAATAGGCACATAAAAGGCACTTGCACAACAAAAATTACAAAAATTCGAACGCATTCTAGTCACTCATTGCAAAAAGTAGTTTTGTATGGAGAAGAATGGGCAAGAAATTCCACCGTTGCTCTTTTAAAAATGTTTTACTAGGTTTTTTAGACATCCTACTAATATTATAAACGTGAAAGTTTGTACGGATGGATGGATGGATGTTTGTTACTCTTTCACACAAACACTACTGAACGGATTTGGATAAAAATTTGGTACACAGATGGTTTATAGCCAGGATATTAACATATAGGATACTTTTTATCCCGATATTCCCAGAGGATCGAAACGTATGCGGGTGAAACCGCAGGGCGCAGCTAGTTCATTATATAATTATAAGTGAAGATGATACACCTAGAACAAAATTACTCTACCACAAAAGCAATGGCAGGTAAATCAATTATGAGATAGATACCACACACACCCTCACACAAACCCTCACTCACACACACCCTCACTCACACACCCTCACTCACACACACACACAACAATAGTTAGTACCTTTATTTTAACAATTTTCTCTCTTTTTTATTTACTAGTCTGGAACATAATATGTACCATATTTTTGACCTGGGCGTTGATAGCTGCGCCACAGTTCTAACTTTTGTAGCTATCTTCGTTTCCTTTTGTAAATTTGTGTCCTGATACTTGTCCCAAATAAACTTTTATTATTATTATTATACATCACATGGTGCTCACATATTTACAAATATTGTAAAAGTAGATGATTTTCCTAGAATTTTAACAAATGTGTGAGTTACAGTAGTCACAGAATGTAAAAATTAATGTCTTAATTTTATTTTTTTAATATACAACCAGTTTGATTTTGTCTAGACTCTAGATTGTCCTATGGAGCAGCACCAGCATGTTGCCAAGCACTCTTATCTTGGATAGAATCCTCTAATTTGTAATATCCTTGTTTACAAAATGTACAGTGTGTAGTGTTCGCATGTCCATTTTAAACAAACAAATTAAAAATATGCGCTACATTCATGCAAAACACGGTGATGCAAGCGCTACTGTTGAGTATAGGGTTCCGAGTTTAATCCCAGATTTGGCATTGTTAACAGAAATTCGCAGTTGCAGCCCAGAATCCATATGTGTGCCCATTTGTGTGTAATTGTTCCTCTAGTGGTCACAAGCTCTACTACTGAGCATGACTTCCTGGGTTTGAGTCCCAGGTCGGGCAGTGTCATTACTTGTTATTATTTTTTTTTTTTTGTATGTTTCATGTTTGTTTCAAAGGTATTTTCTTTCTTTCATTGGGGTTTTCCATCAGGAATTTCTCAGTAGTAGCCTGGAATCTGGGTTTGCGCCTGGTTGATGTGATTAGGCTCGCTACCTATTACAAAGGATTCATAATATACTGTTGAAATCTTTTACACCTCTGCCTAGCCCCTAGAGGAATGTTAAAGATATGTTATAATATTTAATAAAATATGTCCTTCCATTCATACAAATATCCTACAACAAATTGTGAATTTTAAACTTAGGGGTACCATACTCGAAAATGAAATTTCCCACATTTTATTTATTTAGTTAATATAGAAAGAAAACATAACTTTATTATTTTATATTGTATGTATAGATAATTAACTATTTACACTAGGTACTGCATCAAATGACTAACTTACTATACAAAAAAATACATAGAGGAAGTGTTTTTTTTTTCAGTGAATGTCAGCAATATAGCAACTTTTTAAATGGGGCTTATTATCATAGTTTGGTTTTCTAACACAAACATAATATTTAAATGTAATATAAACTGATTAAGAAATAAAATAATGTTGTCCATACAACATAATAAAATTAGAAAAGGGATATTAATACATTGCTCTTTCCTGCTTACCCCCTTTAATTATGGCCCGAAAATATATTAATTTATGGTTAATCGAACAAAATAAGTAACACTTCCTTACAACACATTCTAAACCAATACGAAGTTCTAAAATAACAACAAAATTAATAATTATTTTCCCAAAATTAATGTAAATTACCCACAACTGGCAACCCTAACGACTAGTACAGCCGAAAAGCAATAACCAGTCGCGGATCCTTATTCCGAAAGCTATATCGCAGCAACATCGAAAACACAACATCAACCTTATTCCTATGCAGCATAGAGTTCATAATGCCATATCAAATGCAACAAGCTCGATCACGTTTACGAAGCGATTTCCAGAATACCACCGCGTCGATAATTAATGCAATGCGTTTTAAAATCGATATTTAACGCATTCAATTCAATAAATAAACGTAATGTAATGTTTGTAAACAATTCTTACGGGATTTTACGCGCGAAAACATCCGTTGGAAGGTTAGAAATACATAATTGAAATATCGCGACTTACCTGTGAAGGGGAAGCGTCTAACGTAGTATGGCGTTGTTTTATGGTGGAAACTTAAATATTTAACTTTTATTACATACGCATTCACATAAAATCTTCATAATAACCGGTGTTTTGTTAAATTTTTACCTTGAAAAATATTTACTCTGCCTTTTTTTCGCACTTTTGACAAATGCTAGTGATGTGCGTACCCAGCTTTAGAGCACAGATTAAAAAGGTTGTGTTATGTGTCTTTAGGGTCTTTAGCCAATCGATTATATATTACAAAACGAATAGTTAAGCTTTATTTAGTCATTGTTTTGACCTTAGCTGGTTATTTTAAATTTTAGAAGGGCTAGTTGAAATTATTATTCGTAGGTAAATAATCTAAGATAAATCAAAAGTGATATACTTACTTGTAGAATACTGGCAAAAACCTATATCGGACATTGAGACCTCCATCGAAGATTTTCCTTATTATAAGTTTAGAACATAACACACGCTACTTCTCTCAAAGGGAAAGGCAACAATCTATTTTATCCCAACATTATTATTGTTACGGCGCTGACACCCGGCTGCTATTGAGAAGTTCGAAATAGAAAATAGCCATGATATTAAGCCTGAGCTTGGCCCTGGGGGTACCTAGGTATTTAATCCGGAGTCCCGGACCATCTA
Organism: Apamea monoglypha; assembly: GCA_911387795.2. Taxonomy (NCBI): domain Eukaryota; kingdom Metazoa; phylum Arthropoda; class Insecta; order Lepidoptera; family Noctuidae; genus Apamea; species Apamea monoglypha. The sequence continues at coordinate 9,223,846 of OU426944.1, read as the reverse complement.
ACTGAAAACGACTACGTTTCGCACCTTTTTTATTAACCAAAATAAAACATATTTTCTGAAATCAGAAAGGAAATAAAAAAGTGACGATTTACAACATTGATTTATTTTGCATACTCGTAACACAAACAAACACCGACTTTAACAAAGGAGGAACATTACTTGCACTTGACTGCACTCAAGGGCTCAGTCGCGCGTTCACCTTTAGTTACGACCATAGATTAATATACAGTTAGTTAGAGTCCGTTTCCCGAAAGAAGTCCCGCGGCAATAAGTGGAACTAATTATTATTATATAGTTAGCAACATTCCTACAACAACTCTCCTACCCCAGACACCTTTCTCTATTTAAGAATGTGCATTTTATTAACCAATAATCAAGCCTGCTACTCGTATATGATGTCGAGATAAATATTTATGATTCCGTCCTACGACAGTGGCGCCGCGTCTACGAGACTTCTTTTGTGAAACGGATTTTAGGACGAGGGGGATCATCGCATTGGTCGTGAGCATCGTTCATTCGTGCGAGCGGCCAATGAGGACGCCAAAAAAACGCTCAACGTGTTTTAAATCAAACTCGAAACCTCATTAATCTTTCGCTTTATTATCAACCTTATTTCCATACAAATTTCTTAAATGATACTTCGCTCTACAATGCTTCTGATACTGGTTATTATTGATAAACTTTTTATTACAAAACGTACACTCCACAGCGCGCTCACTCGTATGCTTAAACAGTGAGTGAACCTTCAACCCACTCACACTGACAAACTTAGCATCACACTCAGGACACTCATACAGACTTTCCTTGGTATGAGAGCGCATATGAACCACAAGATAGTATTTGTGCAAATATTGCTTTCCACACAAATCACAGGTGTACTTTCTCTCAGTGCCGTGACCATCTTTATGTCGTTTCATATCTGTCCATTGTCGGGATTTATGCCCACAAATGTCACACTGAAAAGGTTTTTCACCTGTGTGTATCCTAGTGTGCACATCCCTCGCGTTACGGCCGCGGAAACACGCTCCACAGTAAAGACACTGCATCCTCTTAACCCCAGAATGTATACTCATATGATACTCATAATCTTTTTTGCAGTTGCTCTCTTTTCCGCACTCTACGCAAGTAAATTTGTTTTTGTGCTGATTTAAATGAGCCCGTAGATTGTATTCACCTTTGGCAACGAAAGAGCATAAATCGCAGGGGAGCAGCTTTTCAAAATGTGTCATAATGTGTTGTTTGTAGAAAGATTTTCGATAGCGCAGTCCACATTCTAAGCAGTAGAAATGTGGCTGACTCAAATGGTCATAGTTGTGTAGCAGATAGTCACAGTAATCAGAGAAGGCTACTTTGCATTGTTGGCAGAGAAAAGACTGTCCATTATGCTTCTCTCTGTGGGCAATTAGGTCTGCATTTTTGTCGAATTTCTTGGAGCATAGCGAGCAGGTGTATTTTTGTACAGTTCTGTTGTGGATTCGGATGTGATTTCGTAACGCTACTTTGTTTTCATACTCTTGCTGGCAAACGGGGCAGGTCAACTCCGGTTCGTCATCAGAATCTGTACTGATGTGGCTGTTGTCTGCTGGTTCCTTGTATGAAACTCTGTAAGAAGAAAATATTTAAAGATTTACAAATATTTTGAACATGTCATTTCGGTGTCAGAGGAATCTGTTCGGTAAACTTTTGGGAGCAATGTATTGAGAACTACAAAAAAAGAATGTCCCAATTCACTTTTTATACTTAAAAAAATTAAAGAATCATACTAAACGTGCGACGAACGAGCAGTGGTGACCCAGTGTTAACGGACGCAACTTACGACTACGTACGACTTGTAGGTCGTAGGTTCGAACCCAGACAGGCTCTTTACTTTGTGTAAATATTTTATCGCCACTGGTCTCAAAACGGTGAAGGAAAACACAGGAAACCGGCATGTCCCAGAAACAATAATTCAAAGACATGTAATATCTACCAATCTGCAATGGGCCTACATGGTGAATTACGGCCCACTCCCTTGCACACAGAGGATGCCTGTGTCCCAGCAGTGGGAACGTTATGAGCTGATTATAAACATTATGTTTATTTATCTCTACAAATTACAATTAATTATTATTATGCTATAATATACTGCTTGTAAAAGAAAATGTTTAAAAAGCTATGGGTTCGGTGAATAAATACAATCCTTAATGGAAATAGTCTACTTACGGTTGCTCAGATTCCTTCACTTTTTTTCTACATCTTTTACTTTTATCTCCAGACACATGTTCATCTTCATAATTATTCATTTCTATACGAAGCATCTCCACCTCGGTTTTATTTTTTCTTTTACCCTTACCCCCTTGAACTATGGTAACGTTACCCTCACCTTGATCAATGTTACCCTCATCTTGCACAATGTTAGCCTCATCTTGCGCAATGTTGGCCTTATTTTGTGCAATGCTAGCCGCATGTTGCGCAATGTTAGCCTCAAATAGAGCAATGTTACGTGTTAGTGTCTCTTGCTCAATTGGATTTTCCAAACTTTTTTTTTTACTGCCAACATAGATTACATTTTCTATTTGATTATCTTTATTACGAGGTTCATTACTATTAACTGTGTCAGAATTAGTTTCTGTATAATCCTGGTTCTCTTTTCCTTGATTAGAATCTGAATTAGCAATAACCTCAACTAATGGACCTTCTTCTTTTATAGTTACTACATCATTTAATTCAGGTCTGTTAGTTTTAATTCGAATAATTTTTTCTTGTTCAAATAGTATTCTGCTTGCCATGCTCATTATGCCTTGTTGATAGATATTTTTCTTTGAATGGCCTAAATGGTGGTAATTTGTTGTACTTATTTATCAAACAGTATCCATAATAGTGGATACTATTTGGTAATACTAATTAGTAGCAGTAGGTATACTAGCATTGGGAATTGGATTACCCTGCACTGAAACAAGAAAAACAACTGTACTAAAACTCGAATCAATAAACTATTTAGTCAATCTAAATCCAAAATTTTGAAAATTACTTGTTGCTTTAGCATTTATTTTTATTTTTGTGTATCATTAACTTCAACATTCCTTATAATTCATTTACTTACTTGCTCACTTGAATTATGTACCTTATGAATTTATTTTCTGTAATAAACTGTTCAAAAACAGGGATTTAATTAATTTATTGTAAACACAAAATCTTGCTTGTTGTTCTGTAACATGCAATTGACATCATATATGACATTACTAGTGATGTCCAGTCAGTAGACATAAAAACAAATTATTGATGCGAAGTCGTCCCTATTCCACATGTGCATGAAACATGGCACTTCTAACCAGCTGCTAGTGTAATCAATAGCAATCATGAAAGGAATGGGATAATTGGAATTAGTTAGTCATCAATCGGTTAGTTTCCACTTTCATATACTGGGCATTCTGTACTAAGTCCAACCGACTTTACGCGAACGGGGTGCGCGGAAATTTTAATTTCTGATAATGCCCAGGTGACACGAAGCTGGTTTTTGAAGCTAGGATAACAAGATAGTGCTAGTAGCCTCGCGTATACAGAACTATCCTGATTTTTAGGCTAGTGAGCTAGTTTAATAGGATGGGGCTCTATTTTCTTCTATTTCGTCTTATTCTATTTACGTCCTGCTGAACTAATCGGAGTCATCTAATGAGAAATTGTAAATAACGTCTCGTGATAAATAATCCCACCAAAAATATTTCATGTAACTTAACGGATCTAAAAAATTTGTAGAGCCAAACCATAATAAATTCTACAAACTTGACATCTTGGTCAAAATGTACTGCTCTAATAAAAACCCAAATACAAAGCGATTGAACAGTGAGCAATTTTGCAATACTATCGATTTTCTTGGGAGGGCAGAGGAGTTTCTAGGGTAGGCATTGCCGACCCTTGCCCCGAGCTACGCCCAACCCCGGGTACGCCCATGGTGAGAACTAAGGTAGGATGTTTGAAAATGCATTCCACGTTGGGGAATGAATTTGAATGGCTATAAGAGTAGGGGAAGATCAAGAAACGATGGATAGACTGTGAAAGACAATAGGTATGGCTAATATATAATAGAGAAGTATGGAAGAAAAAAACAGTTTTAAAAAACAAGCTTTTATTTAAATGAGCTAAAAGAAAAAAGAAAAAACTTTTACTTTCAACTTATATGATATTAGAGCTTGTCGCGAGATTTAAGCACTCCTATTTACTGTTAGAAAATTTTAATGGTTAAAATCAATCACATCAAGTTATTTAATTTACTTGTTTATCTACACAAGTAGGGGGAGATAGTTTGTTTGGAAGTTCGATATTTTGGTCGATAGGTAACCCATCGGACACACGGCTTGTTCAATAAATAAAACTGTCTCATTGCAGTATAAAACTATACTTTTATTTACACAAAAACCATTATATCTTTACATTGAGGTTAATTTACATTATAACATCGATATCAGTCGAGACCTATTTTTCAAGGGAAATAAATCACCAACCCTCTAAAAACTTACTGATCTTCCAGTGGTGGACTCTTTTTTAAATTAATGGACCGCTAAAAGCTTATTTGCGCTTCTAATGATGCACACTTTTTTTAATGAGCTTCTTTTTATCTTTCTGGTCTTTTCTGACAGTTGATCGCAGTAACTAAGCTAGGGTACCCAGCACCCTAATTGCGTAAGACACTATCAATCTAATCCATTGCTTTATACGTTCGTAAAATGTGTCTGCTCAACAACGTAAATAACGCAATGAATGTTGTTGAACTGAGAAAATGAAAACCATTGCTACTGTTAGTGTGTTACGCAATTTCCCCGCGGGTTGGAATTGTGAATTGTGACCGCGGATGGAGATGTGCCGTGGCAGCGCGACCGGCGAGCCTCGCGCTACATCCAAGGTGGCAGCAACTATTTGGTGGCTATTTAGTATTTTTAGGACCCCAAAATAGGAATTATTAGAAGTTCATAAAAAGAGGCGCAATCATTATATTAGAGAACTCGATAATATTTTTAGGAACGCAAAATGGGAATTATTAGAGGTTTGATTAAATATATGTCCTTTTATAATATTAATTACATCTTAAAAACTAGGTATATAATTCGTACACAAGTTATATAGGAAGAGACAAAGCCGTTCGAAATAGGCCTTTTTACCTAACTACAGTAAAAAAAAAGAATTGTAATGAATCTTGTAAGATTCTTAATAAGCAGTGATTTCACGTCATTGGAGCCGATTCCCTTGTTCACAAACTAAACTAAATTTAAGTTACATCTGTTTCTTTCTATTTCATTAAGAACAGGACAGAAGATAAATATTAGTATAGTCCTGTCAAATTAGAAAGCGCCTGACGTAAATTGACGTATTTTTAGTAGCCATTTTTTTTAATCACGACTAATATTACAGGACGAAACTAATATAATATCTTCTGTCCATTTCTTAATGAAATAGAAAGAAAAAGATGCACTGAATTTAAATTTAGTTAAGTTTGTGAACAAAGGAATCGGCGCCATTCTGTCTGTATTTTATTGACTCCACCATTATGGCAACACCAATATGTATATTATTATTCATAGGTACCTATACATTAATATCAGGGTGAAGGAATAGAAAATAAAATAATACTTCTTTCATTTAGAAACTGCGAACGAGTCCAAATTCTCGATACTACGAGCTTCGGGTCGTAGTATCTTATATACTTAGGTACTAAAATTCTTATAACTACAAATACTTAGGAACTGTTATTATAAGACCGATTTATCAATCAGAGATACAGGGGATGGAAGATTTTCATAGGGAGGCTCCCCCTCCCGCACACTGTCGTCGCGCCATTTTGTTTTTTTTTTTCAAAATGGTGGCCACGGCAAACCGAAAATATAAAATTAATCACGACAGCAATGCATCAATCAGCTATCGATTTATATAGGTATACTTCGGGACCGAAATCTTGAAAAAAAAACGACATATTGGTCAGATACGTATGCTACAGACCTTCAAAACTCTTTGTCAAAATCACAAATGGTAGCTTTTGTATAGAAAATATCTTTATCTGATGATTGTAAAATGGGCCCTGAGACAAACTAAACAATCTTTTATACTACTGAACCCAATATATTTACATCAGCATTATGCATAATTAGTTTTAAATTTAGTACGCTACTTTGTCGCCTGCCATAAATATACTGGAGATACTTTGCCATTATTACATAATAGGTGGCACAGCTATAAGCTCTACATACATACATTATACAGGATGGCAGGGACATCGAAGCGCAAACGTCGTGAAAAGGTTACACCTGAGGGGCAATTCTCGTAATTTTAAGAACGTTCACAGTCTGATCTGTCCCAATGTGTCAAAAATACGTCTAATTTCCCTACATTTTGACAAATTTTTGACATTTGTTTGTCGCCGAGATGACACTGCGACTAGATTTTGATCGTTTTAAATTACGAGAACTGGCCTTCAGATGCCATAAATAAAATTAGTAAAGTCATTCACCTCGGAAATGACCGGTTAAAAAAAATGTCATTTTTGAGTGCGCAATGTATTGCAAACAACGCGATCAAAACGCGGATGGCGCGCGCGCGCTACCTACCGCGATACCGCGCACTGCCCTTTCGAGTTTTATTTACATTGCTGTTTTATGTGAAATAAGTGAATTTACTATTTTTTAATTAAAATCTCATTGGGTCAGATAGAAATAATGATTTTATACAGTTTACAGTATAAAAAATTGCAGAAAACAAGTTTCTAGCTCAGCAAACATTTGACACAATCACTATAGTCAGTCAGTCTTACACATAAGTATGATGCAGCCTTTTTACCGAATAACAAGGAAGAGTTATGTTTTTATAAATCCTCCATTTCACAGTAAACTTTTTGCCCATCACTTCACTTCGGAAACACAAAATCACACCTGTATTGTAGGGGTAGGCAGATGTACACCAACATTTCACCAGTTAGTCCACATTCACAAGGCGTCGATCAGAAAGATATTTTTCTGTATAATTTTGGGATCACACATCAGCTCCATTGAATTCTGTCGTGATGGCCCAGTGGTTAAGGCCTCGCTAAAAGGTTGTGGGTTCAAATCTGGGCAAGTACCAATATGACTTTTTCAATTAATTTGTACTTTCAAAGTTTATCTTGGACATCACTGACATCGGTGAAGGAATATATCGTGAGGAAACCTGGACTTAATCAATATAAGTCTGAAATCGTCAACCTGTCTTGAGCAAGTGTGGTGATCAATGCTCGTGCCTTCTCTTTATGAGAAGAGGGCTTTGCCTGCAGTGGGACAGTGGCGGGCTGGTGTTATTGTTATCGTGGCAGTTTCACACAGAATTTGCGCATAATCAGCCTATTACATATATGAGTTCCTTATATAACGAAAGTGAGCACAAAGGGCAGATTTAAAAAAAAATACCCCCGAAAGGAGTTAAATTATCTGCCTAGCCTTTTCCCAATTATGTTAGGGTCGGCTTCCAGTCTTACCGGATTCAGCTGAATACCAGTATTTTACATGGAGCATTGCCTATCTGACCTCCACAACCCACTTACTGGGTAATACGATACCCCTTGGAAAGACTGGTTGTCAGACTTTCGGCCTTCTGACTACCCGTAACGACTGTCATTTATCCACAAAAGACAGCCGGTACCAACGGTTTAACGTACTTTCCGAGGCACGGAGAGGTCTCGGAATGTGAAGATGGTCACCCATCCACAGACCAACAGCGGCAAGCGTAGCTTAACCTGTTCGATCGATCTGTGCGGCTGTTATTATTAAACCACGGGGGGTTTAAAGGAGTTAAATAGGAGACGTAAATTTGTATGGAACTGCGCATGTTCTGCCGATGGGAATGCCATCGGGCAAAAAATACGGGTCGGGTGAGGGGCTTGTGGCTAAGTAATAACAACCGCGCGGGTCGATCGATTAGGTTAAGCTACGCTTGCCGCGATTGGTCCGTGGATGAGTGACCATCTTCACATACAAAGACCCCTCCGTGCCTCGGAAAGCACGTTAAGCCGTTGTGGAGGTCAGATAGGCAGTCGCTCCATGTAAAATACTGGTGCTCAGCTGCATCCGGTTAGACTGGAAGCCAACCTCAACATAGTTGGGAAAAGGCTAAGCAGATGATGATGATGATGGGAATGCCTCACAGCTTGTAGATAATAGAAGTATGGACGGGATGCTGACGTGTGATCCCAACATTTTACCGTACAAGAGCGTACAGTACACCATACACACTTTAAGTCACATGTTCCCACTTCCTACATCACTTTGGTCTCTAGAACACCCGGTCCTGATACCCCGAGTCCTGCACAGGCTGGGTCGGCTTGGCCTGCGCGCCGGCCACGTGGTGGTGGTGCCGCAGGTGGCCGGGCCGGCGCGGCGGGGCAAGGTACTCGAACATGCTCTGTGTGTGCTGGGCCAGCATGTTGGCGAGGTCGCACGGCATGGGGTCGGTCCAGAAGAAGTCGTGGTTTAGAGCTGTGTCGGCATCGTACCTGGGAAGAAGGGTTAAAAATGATGATTTGTATACAAAAGTTTTTATTCATTCTTTTTTTATGCCATAGAGTAACAAACAAGCTGGCGATCCAGCCCTATGTTGTGTGGACATGGACAATATTATGACACACATGCAAATTAATCGAAATTGCATTCTAGCTTTTGGTATATTTTGCTTGCTGATCGACCACCTAGAACATAGTAATGGTTACATGTGCTACTAAAATTGCGCAATTCTTGGCAATGGCGCGGAAGATATACAGACTATAGTGCACAAGTATGTGTGCAGACACAGGTGCACTCTCTCCTCCTTCACTCTCATAGTCCGATTGGACGGCAATCCGACAGAAGAAGGAATAGGAAGATTACAGTCACATCAACCAGGATGGAATTTGAAATGGACAAATGTGCAGTCCTGCATGTAAAGCGAGGGGGGATTATAGAATCAGTGAGAACCCAACCTTCGGATTCCATACACCTTAGACCCCTCCTTAGGAATGGGCATGTGATACGGAGGAATGAGGAAAATGTCGTGAGGAAGGTTTTGAGTATGACTGTCGATGGCTATAAGAGTAGGGGAAAACCAAAGAAACAATGGATGGACTGTGTGAATGATGATATGGTTAGAAAGGGGGTGACTACCGAGATGACGACTAATAGAGAAGTATGGAAGAAAAAGTCCCTTATCCCAATCTATTTGTGGTCAGCACAGCATGACCACAGATAAATTGGGATAAGGGCAGGAGAATGATGAGTCACATTAACCTATATTTGATAGTTTGATACAGTCCTCTTTAATTAGATTAGGTCAGACACCCTCTGGACACCCAGACCTTACACAAATGTTCTCAACAGACCAGGAAACATAATCTACTCCTGGAGGGAAGTGGGCTAGTTGGAATAACCAACGATGGCCACCATTGCCCACATACAATGGGGGACCATTGTATGTGGGGGACCATTGTATTGAAGGACTAAGTGCGGAAACCAAACTGTTGTTGTTCCTACCCTACTCTTGTGATTTATCCACTTGTATTTCTAGGCTACTTAGCTCAATACACAAATTACGATATTTGGTGTTTTATTGAAGACATAATATTGGCGACGAGTAGAAAACATGACAATGGAGTGTAAATCGGTGAAATTTCATGAGTTCAATGTGAAATGTGATAATTGGGACAATTACATCGACAGACTTAAATATTGTTTTGAGGCGAATGGCGTCGTCTCACATTCGGAAAAAAGGGCCAATTTCTATACAGTGTGCGGCGTACAAGTGTTCGAGACTCTTCTGGCGATGATTACACCTAAAGTCTAGTGAAATTGAAGCGATCCTAACCAAACATTACAGCCCAAAACCTAATGAGATTTCTGTGTCGTTCAAATTCTATAATTGCGATCAACTACGCAGTGAATCTGCCGCGGAATACATAGCGCAACTCAGAAAAATCTGTGCCGGTTGTAACTTTAGCGACAACAATCACAATTTGCAGTACGAACTGCTAAAGAAAGATAATGTGCGATACCATGACGTAGTGCTATGTAGATGCTATGCTATCGACCGAAAGTGCGGGCAAGGACGCTCGTATGATGCAGAGCGCCGCAGTCACCGGCACCGCCGTCAGCTACGACGCAACGGCAGTGGACGCCGCGGCTACGTCACCGCCGTCATGTGAACCTATGGACGTCAACGCCGTGCAATCCAAAGCAAATGTTCGACTGTGTTATCGATGTGGAGACCGGCTCGCGGGCGAATGTCGCTTTGTTAACGCCGTGTGCCACTTTTGTAAGAAGAAAGGTCACATCGAGAGAATATGTGCCGCTAAAAAGAAAGGTCGTTCTGAAAAAATTAACTTAGCCGAAAACGAGACTGACGTGCTTAATGGCATATACAACATGGAGAGCACAAGGAGCTTTCGCGTTCCGAGGTGAAGCTACTACTGGACGGCGCGCAGGTGGCGATGGAGGTGGACTCCGGCGCCGCTTTCTCCTTGGTGAACCAGCAGACGTGGTCGCGCGTGAACTTGACATGTCTGCGAACGATCTGATTGTAAGTAAGCACAGCGAGGTTTTCAGAGACGGACTCGGTACTTACAGGGGGGACCCTGTGGCTATACATTTGAAACCAGGTGCGACTCCTAGGTTTTTGAAGGCACGTCCAGTACCCTATGCTATTAAAGACAAAGTTGAAAAAGAGATAGATCGTTTAATGGGAGAAGGGGTACTTCGCGCTGTGTCTTTTTCAGAATGGGCGACTCCGGTTGTCCCAATACCCAAACGAAACGGGGACATTCGTCTTTGCGTGCGTGCGTCTCTTCAAGTGAAGTGTTTGCTGCGATTGCTGGTGGCAAATTTTACACGACACTCGACCTTGACCATGCGTATACACAGGTGGTCGTCACAGACGCCACAGCACAGCTGTTAACCTTAAACACATGCAACGGTATGTTTTCAGTACACAGATTGGCTTTTGGTGTTAAAGCCTGCCCGGGAATTTTCCAGCGCTTGATGACGGCGTTGCTGGCGGGCGTTCCCGACGTCGCGGTACTGATCGATGACGTCATCGTCAGTGGCCGGACGATGTCGGAGATGACGTAGCGTCTCGACAAAGTACTGGAGCGCATCGGTAAGGCAGGTTTGCGGCGCGGCTTGGCTTGGGCGGAGCACCGCCGCGTTCTCGTGGCGGCGATCGGCGGCGACGATCTCTCGCGTCCGGCCCTAGTCCAGGCCATGGTACGGAGCGAGAGTGCATGGGAAGCCGTCACCTCCTTCTGCGAAGCAGTAATGCTCGTAAAGGAGGAGGCGGAGCGCGTGAGGGAGAGGCAATCTCTGCGCCCTCACGCCCCTAGTCGTCGCAGGAGACGCCCTGGACGTCGGGAGTCACCAGCCGACTCCCGGCCACCGTTGTCGCGGGCTTGCGGGCGGCGAGCAATGGGCAGCTCGCCGCCCGGCAAGGTCCAGGCCCGAGTCGACGGCGCGTTGTGTTCCACGCGCGCCTCAAAGAGATGTCCACACCAACTGACGGGGTCCGCTAGGGCCGATGCCTGCCAGGGCCGCGGGTTGTTCGAAAGAGATACCGTGGTCCCTGGCATAGGCAACTGAAGGAACACAGGTGGGTTTTAGTCAGTAAATGTCTGACACGCCCTCCTGCTCCGCCCAGAGCGGGAGAAGTCATATGATGATTTCCCACCCAGGAAAAAAAAAGGTAGGTTTGCGGCTCAATCGGAACAAATGTAAGTTTGCCAAAGAACGTGTAGAGTTTCTAGGTTCTGTCATAGACGCTGAGGGTATTCATCCTGCACCTAGCAAAGTTGAATCTATCGTCAACACTCCTGAACCAAAGAACGTTCAACAGCTACAAGCGTTTTTAGGATTATATAACTTTTATGAGTGGTTCGTACCTCACAGAGCCACCATGCTCGAGCCCCTACATAGGTTGCTCGACCAAGCACAATCTTGGCAATGGACAGACAGGGAGCAAAGGAGCTTTGACACGGCTAAAAGGTTGCTGACATCTGACTTGACGCTCGTTCATTACGATTTACATAAGCCGTTGGTACTCACCTGCGACAGTTCAGAATACGGCGTCGGCGCTGTATTATCCCACGTTATGGAAGATGGACAGGAGCGCCCTGTAGCTATGAGTTCCAGAACTCTACATACTCACGAACGCCGTTTTATATAAATTAAATTAAGAGACCACTGCCATTTCATTTGGAGTTAGCAAGTTTCATAACTATACAACGTGTAACGGAAAGGGTGTATACATACCAAGGGCACGGCTTCTTTGGATGATAACAAACGATATTGGAAGGGTTTCAACTCAAAATAAAATACTCTAAAAATTGATACCAAATTTTCGGTATCTTGGGTTTCTTAAATTCAAATCATAACAAACGTATCACCGCACTACGTAGGTCAATGACTTCCACGTTAATGGCCAATATTACGAAAAATCTCTTCCGTAACTCTGCGCGCCTAGTATCGTCTACCGCATTCTTTGTCGGCCCGAACTGCCGAAATAAAATCGTCGCCGCCAAAGGTTTAATTCTGTGCGCCTAGTAGCTTACAGACTATTACAGCTGCGGTTCTTTGTGACCGCCCGCCGTGCCGACACGCGCGCGCGCAATAAACCAAACATACCTACCTACTAATACCGTGATGTAAAAATTAATGCGTAATTATTGATTAATGATATTAATGTATTACTCGTTAATATCAAGCCAGAAATTGCACGTAAAAACTGAGATAACAAAACTTACGTAAAAAATCGAAACAAAGTTTAGGTAGGTTAACTAGTTTCATCCCTTATTATTACTTATTACCGAGTAAACAGTAAAATCTTAAAGCTTTGCTTAATTTAGTAAATTGACTTACATTTTTAAAGATGGGGTTCGGTGTACACACGTACCAAAACCGCTCGCTTGTTCAAGGACACCTAAACATTGCGTTGCATGTCTGGTGTTAATATCGTTATGGCGGCCTCAATCCGCACTTTCATTAGGTCCACAATGGACCATCACACTGCACTGCACTACGCTTTTACACCCACAAAAAAAAGTCTAACGGGGTTAGGTCTGGGGATCGCGGAGGTCAAGCCACGCTTCTACTACCATTTTTTTTTTTTTTTTTTGTTCCCGGGGTGGAAAATCCTCATGGATGTCCGCCGCCCTGGGGCGGGCGACGGGGTCTGTCAGACTCTTACTGACTAAAAACCACCCCAGTGTTCCATCTCACACCTACGCCGGGGGTCGCGGGAACGTAAGATCCTTCCGCAACCCCCGACTGGTGCCGGCCCGCCACCGCGGGCCTCCTCGGGACGCTTCTACTACCACGCCCAACCCACTGAGATGATTACCATCTTCTGCTCCGACACATATCAACATTTCGTAATAATCACTATTACTTAACGACACTTTGCAAACACAACAAAAAAGTCAATTAGGTGTAGCCGCACTGAACTGATGCGCGTATCACAGGGATAGAAACAAGCGCACTAGAAGCGGGTCAGGAGTCGACTGACGAGCAAAACAATAACAATAAAACTCCTATTCCCTGCTATCCTGATACCTATTTTGTTTACACACATTATGATGCTTTGTTGTGTGTGTAAAGACGTAATTAGGGTTCTGTACGACACAATTTTCAATTCGGCAATAACAATTCCTGTTATGCGGTCCTAGTACTTTATTAATTTCTTTCCACAGTTAGATGTAGTTTTGCGACATTTTTTATTGACTTCGTTTGAATTAGACTAAAGGACTAGACGTGCTCAAACCAATAAAACCCATGTACCACTCAAACAGCACCGAAAGAATTATCGGAAGTTCACGGTCTGTCACCGTGAACTTCCGATAATTCTTTCGGTTAGTCCTACAGACAAAAATATGCGTGCGTGCTATTATTTTGTGATTAAAAAACTTACCGTCTTACGAATTTTCGATCAGGTCACGTGTCCTGACGCGAGTTGAACATTTTTTACCCATTACAAAAAAAGTGTTCAACGCCGCTAAAGAAGTTTTCACTTCAAAAAACTATTAACTTGTTAATACTTTTCATCATAATTATTAAAAAAATGACCTTCTTTTAAAAATTATGAACGGAACCCACTGTGATTTTATTTGTACTAGGAGAAGAATAAGTTGCGAAGAGGTGAATTGAAATGAAGTTTTGGGTTCAGTTGGACATAAATTGTTACTACTAAATCCTTTTTCTATTCTAAGTTCTAATGGCCAATAATAATGTTTATTCAAGCAATTAATTCCTGGATGCACGTAAGGATTCGATTTTTATGATCAATTCAATGATACGAGCTGACGATTTTTCGAAACAACTCCTGGATCGTATGTGTAAAAAATATTATGATAAGGGCACACAATAGTTGAAGTTCATATTTTAGTGATTTTAACCGACTACCATCTGAATGAAAGTCGTAGAATTACGCCGGAAAGGTTATCAATTATTATTTATTAAAAGTTTAGACGTACCTACCTGAGTGGCAACTGTAAATAAAATAAAGGTGTGTTAAATGGGGTTTAAAATTTTTATGTTTACGATTTTTGAATGAATATTTAGAAGATCGATTCAAGAGCACCGGATTCGATCTGTGAATCGAATAAAACATCGATTTAAAGCAAAACATCGTTCATCCTTATGGCCACCAAAACAAAAGGTTAAGAATAACGTTAGGAAATTTACAGGAATATTGTTTTTGAATTAGGTATTTACTGTGTTGTAGGTACGATGGTAAGGTGGGTGGAAGATTACTATGTAGATAATAATTATCTAAAAAGTAATCTTCTACAATAGGGCAACTAAGGAAAAATCCAACAAGTGTGTAAATGATACGTGACAATGCAAGCAGGTATCTAAATATTATTTCGTTAAATTTTGATACTAATTTAATATAATTAATTGTATTGTAGCTAGTTCACAAACATAATCAAAGTTTAGGAAAAGTCAGTAATAATATTTTGTAAACAAAAAATAAACATGCGGAACCTTTTATTCAGAATTACCAGGAGTAAGAGGTTTATTTTTACTTACAAATAGTTCGATGACACCGATCAGCTGACTTAGTGCTAGTGATGTGCTTATTTCAATTTTAAAAGTTTGGTTTCTGGTATCAATGTATTAAAAAATCTCGTAACTTCCGAACATGTAGAGATAGGATCAAAATACCCTTCCAATATCGTTTGATGTCGTCCAAAGAAGCCGTGTCCTTGGTATGTATATACCCTTTCCGTTACAGTCTGTATAATGGGAAGATCCTTCACTATAGTTACGGACCATAAACCTTTGTTCGGATATTCGATCCGAAGCGACCTATGCCCACGGTCTTGTCGCCTCACCTAACGAGGATCGCAATTTTGTTGAAGTCACATAATTACGAAATTGTGTACAAACCGGGACAAGAAATTGGTCACGCTGATGGCCACAGCCAGTTCCCGACCAACCAGAACTGCTGTGACGTGTTGCTGATGGCAGAGACACCTACCGACTTTCCGGTGGATCCTGACCAAATAGCATTAGCAACGAAGCGAGATAGACTATTATCTCGTGTCAGTCATCATGTACTAATCGGTTGGCCAGCTAGAGTTACCGATGATGAACTGCGTCCATACTGATTACGGCGTTCGGAACTCTCTATGCATGAAGATTGCATTACTGGGTTGTCGAGTGGTGGTACCGTCATCATTACGTGAAACGATACTACGTGCTTTACATAAAACACATAACGGCATCGTCCAAACGAAATCACTGGCCAGGAGTTATGTTTGGTGGCCAAAACTGAACGAAAATATTGAGGCATTAGTAGGCGGTTGCGGCAAATGTCTTGAAAATCGGCACATGCCTCCGAAAACTAAATCTTTCCAAAAAATCTTATCTATAATTCTCTGGTTAAGCCTCATATCGACTATCTCATTGAAATCTGGGGTACTGCCGCGAAGACTAATATAGATCCAATCCAACGTGTTCATAAAAGATTAATTAAAATTTTATTTAACTATAAATTTCGGACACCAACTGAAAATATATATGTCGGAGATGTAGAAGGATTTTTATCAGAAATTCCATCGGTGTCCGCCATATTGCACGCGGTTGGGTAGAGTCAGTGTGCGGTCGGGCTCTGGGCGTCCAATGTGTCATGTCGCTAACACACTAGTCTCACCATGGCATCTGACAGATGTCAAACGCCACACGCGACAAGACATTGACAACCCCGACTCGAACTACTGACTCAATGACAACTGTTATCGATTTTATTAGTCGAGTAAGGTATCTTAAACGCTAATAGATGTCGCTACTAGTACGTAAACAAACCTTTTACTTCACTCCTCCGATATATACGAGGAAACAAAAATAATGAATATAAAACAAACTTACATACACTACACATATATACTAACTAATACGTAAAATATTAAATAAGGAAATCCATTCCAATATAAGATTTGTAACAAAACAACAAATACGAAAGATCAACTTAAGACGTGCTAGCTATTTAGTGACCCGCCCTCCTAGAACTAACTATGGAAGAAGAAATTTGGAGTTTGAGGGTGTTACAATTTATAATAAATTACCATCAGTAATAAAAGAAGAACAAAGTCATGCCCGGTTCAAAAAGCTACTAAAAACTTACACAATTAATACACACAAATAAGTGAAGAAAAAAAAAATAGAAAATAAATAAAAACTGATTTTATATAAATATATTACATAAATAAAATTACACACACTAGACAGATTAACTATATACCTCTAAATTAAAATAATACATTAGTAATTACTTAAATTAAACAAATAAAGTCCAATATTCAAACTGTTTTATAAATCATGTATGTAGTACCCAAAATATATAAATGGAATAGTCTTATAATAACAAACTTGCTAATAACAGACTATGCCATCAATGCCACATCTAGTCAAAATCAAATTCATAAATCCATGTTGTGCTTGGTTAACTTACGATCGAGTTTAAGTTACACATCTGTTTACCCACATTTTTTTTTTTTTGTTATAAATCAAGATGTGGAAATGGGAAGTACAGGTGAGGAAATAATAGGGCGGAGATATTAGGTATACCCAGTGATTATGAGTCTGGCTATTCTGGGGGTAAGATTAAAAGTAAAGTTTTATCTCATACAAAAAGCCCTTATGAAAAGCCTGATTCAATGTATATGGAAAACATAATGATAATGTTAGATATTTAGATAAATGCAAAATAGTTGGCTTTAAGTATAGGTTAAAGTTTAAATATATTTTGTATACTTGGGGGAAAGGTAATTTGTATATAGGTACCTACATACTTCCTAGTTTATAAGTTTATGTTTATTAGGGTTTCAGTCTACCCTCCATCATATTGTTGTTCCTACCCTACTCTTGTGATTTATCCACTTGTATTTCTAGGCTACTTCGCTCAATACACAAATTACGATATTTGGTGTTTTATTGAAGACATAATATAAACCTTTTAACATAGAATTATATTCCATACTCACCTCTTCGCTGGATCCAGTTGCAGCAACTTATCCAACAGATCACAGCCGTATGGATCCTTTACATACGGCTTCAAACGTTCCTTAACCTTCCTCTTCTGACCCTTAGGGAGTTCCATCTTATTGTAAAGATCTAAGTTCTCAACTCCGGGCCAAACATCAGGGGTACAGGAACCGCAGAGCTGTGAGATAAGGATGAGTTGCTGTTGTTCTGTTGGACCCTGCATGATGGGGGAACGGGTCCACATTTCAGCCATGATGCAGCCGGCTCCCCACATATCGACGGGTGGGCCATAGTTCCGATCACCTGGGAAGATTATGTGGGATGTAGTTTTCTATATTCAGATGAATTTTGATTGTGTTTGTGTGACAAAAAAAAACTTAATGTCAAATTAGTATAAACCAGAGGGGCTACTCTCATAATTTTAAGAATTTTCACAGTCTGATCTCAGTCTCAATCTGTATACTAATTTCCCTACGTTTTTTACATTGTTTGATGCTGAAAGGAGATTGCGACTAGATTTTGAACGTCTTTAATTAGGTGAGGTCAACATACCCAAAAGTAGTTCTGGAGGCCGATACCACAGCGTCACCACTCTGTTAGTATATTTATTGACTTGTCCCGACTTCGCCACACTGAAGGCCCTCGCCAGACCAAAATCAGCCAGTTTTAGAATACCATTCTTAGTAATCAGTACGTTCGCAGCTTTCATATCTCTGTGCAAGATTTTATTGCTGTGAATATAGTATAAACCATTCAGTAACTGTTGCATGACCTTTTTGATCTCTCCCAGACTGAATTTGACGTTCACATTGGACAGTAAGCCAGCCAAATCGTGTTCACAAAAATCGAAAACTAAATAAAATGTTGATCTGTATTTGTTGTGCAATGTCGCTTTTGTACGACAAATCTCGATCAGATTCACGACGTTCTCGTGTTTGAGGAGCTGTAAGATCTTTATTTCTCGCAGAGCTGTGATCGGGAAGCCTTCCTTTTCGTTGTCCATCAACACTTTTTTCATGGCGACGAATTTTTTGTTGCTATTCCTTTGTCGGGCTTTGAATACTTCTCCGAAGGTTCCCTGCCCGATTTTAGCGACTTTCTCGTATTTTGAGGACTCGTCGCAGAAGGGGAAGTCGAAATCTTCAATGTATTTCTCTTTTTCCCTCATACTTAGGATGGTGGAACTTGTGCTTATCACGGCTTGCGTAGGCTCCCGCGGAGCACTAACGCCTTGCATTTTGGACGTAATTTTGCCGCTTTTTAGTACACCCTAGAAAAATAATAAAGTTTTGTGTTATGGAGAACACCCGTGGCAATTTTTTGGGGTAACTTAGGAAAACAATCACAGTTATTTTTTGTCACCAATTCACACAGCACTTTTTTTTTTTTCTTCTTTGGCAACTGAGCCTTGTCGACTATTCTGCCAGCGTCGAATAATACCACTAACTTCGTTGAAAACAAACGTCAAACTGACCTAATCTATGAAACTGACGAGCCAGACTAGTGATGGGCGTTGAATGAACGAACTAGTTAATTCGACCGCCGTCGTCGACGTACTGTGAAGGTATCGACAGTTCACCGATAATAGATGGACTAGTCGAATACGTAGACGCCTCACACAGCTAATTTGTTGATTAGTTGTGCTTTGAGTGAGTATGAGTTATAATCGTCAACCACATTTCTTAGAACTCATAGCACAACTAATCAACAAATTAGCTAACTTATCAGAAAAAGGTGAATGTAGTCCTATTTTTTTCTGTTCTGTTTTTCTTGTCTGTTTACATATGTGTGTACATAAATGGTAAATAAATAAATAAATAAATAAATGTTTTTGACGATTATTAATTTTCATTAGCTCATCTTTCTACTAACTACTACTACTACTAACTACTTACTTTACGTAAACTTTACGACGAAATCTACGCCGCCGCCGCCGCCGCCGTGACTTCATCGTAAAGTTTACCAATTTAACGCGTTAGCTGGTTGATGAATTCAACTAGTCGATCGACTAGTCGATGAGCATCTAGTTTCGTTGACACGAAATAGCAGTTGGTAGTTGGTTAATTGTTGGTAGTTTAATAATAACTTAAAAAAAAAAATTTGTTTGTTTGAACACACTATTCTTTGAGACGGGTAGTCTCAGATAATAGTGTAGAATAAAAGAATAGCATAATAAACCTTGTTATATTTATTTAAAAAAAATACATAGTATTGCAATTTAAATAGCAAAAATAACCTATACAATATTTATCAGCATAAATCTACACAGTAAAATACCATCAAAAATAAATATAATATTACAATTTATTCAAATAAATAGATTCATCTTACTCGGTAGGGGGTGATGATAACTCCACGAACGTTGCACACAAACTCGCAATTTTTTTTTTTTTTTTTATAAATGGCATCTCGTAGTTGACCTAGAAACTCGCAATGATGGCGGCACGCCTTTTATACAATAACGGTGATGGCGCCATATTTGCGAGTTTGACAGTTAAAATTAATTTATATTGCTTTGCAGCTAAATTACGATTTTAGGTCATTAATAATCTTTATTTATTTAACAATAAATAATGTGATATAAAATAACAAAATTATGAGGCATAAAATGACTCGTGCTTACGAAAAATAACCTAGAATGCGTATTTGAGTACGTGACTGAGCACTTTTGTGCAAATTTTCTTACAATAGGTAGTGTGTGTAATAGTGTTCTCTGAGACTACCCGTCGTATTAGAAAAAAAAAAAAATTGCATTTGATGGCCCAATTCTTGAGGAAGGTTATATTATAGGATTGGCAATTTAACATGATGCTATGACCCTTAGGAGCCGAGCTAAAAGAAAAAAAAGTTGTAAAGAATGCAAAGCAAGAACGAAGTAACGTGGCAGCACAGCTGTACGATATATTTTATGTTAAAACAAGAAATATTGCTGTTGGTAGTTTCATAAATAAAACTTGTAATAAAGACTATTATTACAAGTTAAAGGGCCAAATTAAAATAGCTAGCGAAACTACACAGACGTGATGGGTATCAATAACTAAACATCAATCAATCTGCCTAGCCTTTTTCCAACTATGTTGGGGTCGGCTTCCAGTCTAACCAGATGCAGCTGAGTACCAGTATATTACATGGAGCAACTGCCTATCTGACCTTTACAACCCGGTTACTGGGTAAAACGATAGCCCTTGGTTAGACTGGTTGTCAGACTTTCGGGCTTCTGATGACTGTAACGACTCACTCTGGTTCGTGTAGCACAAACTAGCTGGACAAAAACAACTCTTCAATTCCTAGTAAGCAGTTAATTACTAATTAACTACTTACCACTCATTAGCCTTAATTTTCGTAACTACCCTCATTAGGACGCCATTAAGGTAAGTATTCAAAGAATTGATAATTCAAAGTGCATTCATTTGCATTTTTACACCATCATTGATAACATTATGTAAGTAACTAAAAGAAATTTGTGATAGTGTTTTTGCGTTGGATTGTGTACATAAGGGTAAGTAGTTTTGTTTTAATTAATTTTTTTTGTCACAGGAACTTCATTCTATAATTTTATTAAATTAATTGTTTAGATAAAAGTGAACGTTTTCACCAATATTTTTGAATTCAAGGGTCAAAAAATTACATGTCCACTCATGTCCACTCTGTAGAATAAATTTTATGTGATTCTCACAAGTATCTAGTAGTAATTAGTAAAAAAAAAAAAAAAATATTGCGAATTATTTGCACAACAATTTTTTTTATTTTTTTTTTTCAATAAACTCTTTTGAAGAATGGCGAAAACACCTAAAGGAATCGCGGAATGAGGAGCTGTTTCAGCGGGATTGTCCGAAAGGGTTACCGCTACCCCGGAACATAAAGGGCGAAGGAAGGAACATGGGTGGGTTTTAGTCAGTAAGAGTCTGACACTCCCTTCCGCTCCACCCAGAGCGGGAGCGGTCATTTGATGATTTCCCACCAGAAAAAAAAAAAGGAGCTGTTTCGGTTTATATCTTTGAGACATGATTTTGATGGTGTTACGGAGCAATCCCTGAGAGATGACAAGGTCATCATCTCAAAATATTCGTCAAAAGTAGCTGAAAGGTAGAGCAGCTGTGGAAGAAATCGGGAGCGGTTCCTAGAGAAGAATTATAATTGGCTGAAGGGAGATAACATATCTTTATTTTTTATTTATTTTATTATTTATTCGTTACAACCAAACAAACCAAAAAATGGTTCACATTAGCTATCTACATATTGTAAAAAAAATGGCAACTTAGATTAGCCGAAGACAAAGCTAGTGTGAAGCAATATTCAGATGACATTAAAAGACGTTTTAAAAGTGAAATGGGCTTGATTGTAGACAAACCAAAACCAGGGTTCGGTAAAATGCAGAATAACATGTAACTTGTTCATGTCTGTTTATTATCTTACGCTAACTTGGCCAGCCGTTCATTAATTCCGGTCATTACACAATTTATATGACATAAAAGGTTGTCGCGAGATTTAAGTACTCGTATTTACTCAGTTTGAAAATTATAATGGTTATAATCAATCACATCAAGTTATTTAATTTACTTGTTTATCTACACAAGTAGGGGGAGATAGTTTGTTTGGAAGTTCGTTAGTTTAGTCGATAGGCAACCCATCGGACACACGGCTTGTCAGTAAGAGTCGGACACTCCCTTCTGCTCCACCCAGAGCGGGAGGGGTCATTTGATGATTTCAAATCCGAAAAAAAAGAAAAGGTATGGACTGTTCACCGATAATAGATGGAATATTCGAATTGATTAGTTGTGCTATGAGTGAGTATGAGTCATAATCGTCAACCACGTTTCTTAGAACCGACTACCTGGTTGAATGTTAAAAAGCACTACTACTACTCACCTTACATACTAATCAGCAAACCTAGTTTTAACCAAAATAACATAATATAACTAGGTCAACATAAACCAGAGGGGCTACTCTCATAATATTAAGAATTTTCACAGTCTGATCTCAGTCTCAAACTCAAACTCAAACTCAAAGTACCTATTTATTTCAACTAAACCAATTACAGGTACTTTTGAATTGTCAAGGGTCGGTCAGTCAAAAAGGTGAAACTAGTTGCCCATTCCAAAGCGGTAGGTACCTATGAAGAAGAACGGGCAAGAAACTCCATGTTAAAAATTATGCATGTGAGAACGATGCAGAACGTTAAAAGCGTCCATAATAATAATAATAATAAAGCTTGGACCCTGTTCCCGATACCGGTGGGCTACTATTTTTTATATTTTTAAATGTTTTTTTTATCTTTTTGTTTATAAAAATATTTAAAAATATAATCTGTAAGTAAGTAAATGAAATAAAGGAAATAATAATAAAATAATAATACATTCTTTATTTCGGACAACGTAAGATCCACTGTGTTAGTAAAATCCTTATACTTAATGTTAGTGCCATATTATCCTTTAACACTTGTCACGAGCATGACGCATAGATTAGCACCATTTGGCTCAACCATTTTGAAGGGAGCTAAATGATCCAACACAAGCGCCACCATCAGCGAGACATTAGAGTGAGCATGACATACTCTCAGATCACACGCGGGAATTTCTCGGGAAAACTTTCGCCGTGCATCTGGAGTATTATTGCCTCACGCTACCTAAGCGCTACAAATTCATATTCATATTTCAATATTCTCAAAAAATTATGAGATAATAATGCATAATCGTCTAGTTCAATATATAAACAAACATAAACTTATTAATGAAGAACAAAATGGGTTTTCAAAAAGGTAAGTCAACATCTCTGGCAGCATTCTCATTAGTAAGGTCCATAGCAGATAATATAGACAATTTTAAAATATATAACCATATTCCAAAACCAATAAGAGAGCTACCATTTAAAAAAAAAACGCTCTGTTTCAGTAATCTTTTTAGATATGAGCAAGGCTTTCGATCTCGTCAACCACAATACACTCTTAGATAAATGCGAGCACTACGGCATCAGAGATCCAGCGTTAGAATGGCTGAAAGTTATCTCAGCAATAGAAAACAGTGTGTTGAAGTATCCCGTATTGATGATAAACTTGTTGCAAAGGTATATAAATCTTTATTTAGACATAATGCGTCTGGAGTGCCCCAAGGAAGCATCCTTGGGTCTCTTCTCTTCCTATTATATATTAACGATTTACCAAATATAACAAATCATAAGTGCGTACTATTTGCAGATGACGTGTCGGTAATAATACCGGAAAGTAACAAAACATTACATCAACAAGAGGCAAATCAAACTATTAACGATATAATTAACTGGCTAAACGAAAACAACTTAAAAATAAATATAACTAAAACCAAATTCATTCAATTTGCGAACTACAAACAAAACCCCCTAAAAATTATTTTAAATCATAATAACCAAATAATTAATGTGGGATAAGCTCAATTTTCCATGAATAAAACTGCTGATTTCCTTTTAATACTTGTATTTATTTCTGCGTCTTTTATCTAACGTCTTTACCGTCGTCTTTTCTTTCTCAGCCTAGTTCCCCCTTCCCGCTTCTTCTACATTTTAAACATTTATCCACTATCTCTTTCACTCCTTGACTATCCCGTACATTCATCTCTGTCACCCGTTTATGCTTCACATCTATCATTCATCTTTACGTCACAATTCACTATCCTGTCATAACGTTCCGTTCCTACAGCTCGGCCATTCTGATATCTGTCTGTCCTCAGTCAGATCTAAACTAAAAGTAGTACATCAAAAATTCTTACTTCTTCTCTTCTTACATTAACTTAAAGTAGCAATGCTAAACCTCTTGATAACATACTTTACATTATTTAGGTAGTTAATAACACTTAAAACTGAATTGCTTAAACAAAACTACTTAAAACACAAGTACGTACCTACTTCAGGTTTTACATCACATAACCTGACTTATAACGTCATTGTGAAATATTAGATCAAGAACATACCCCAGAGGTGTCCCCTAACCTAACCAATGACGACTAACAAGGCCTACTTACTCACTTAGCTCGACAGTATTTCCAAACACTGGCCATGGCTTCATATTATCTGCAGATGAAGAAGTCAATCGAGAACCATCTGCCATGCGGTCCATCTTCTCCACATCATATCGATCATTTCTTTTCAATTTAGTGACTCGGTATGGTCCCAGATACTTTGGCTTGAGCTTCAATCCAATACCAAACTGTGTGCGTTTGATGGTTACAACATCTCCCACAATATATTTTCGACTTTCTTTTCTTCTTCAAGTTCAGCAGATGTTTTTAAAGTGTATTTTAGAACATTTTTGTCTTATTTCCACTGGAAAATCTAAAACCGCGTCACTCAGAGACTAGGTATCTGATACTTATTTATACTGTGATATTTCGCAGCATTTTTATCCTTAACCATCATCATCTACCTCGCCTTTTCCCAACTATCAATAGTCAAGTCAACAGGTGTCTATGAGTCATAAGTACAGCACAAATAGGTTTATGGTTTCTTTCTTAGACAAAGCAATTTCTATTTTTAGTTGAATTAAAAATGCAGAATAACATGTTTGTTCATGTCTGTTTATTATCTTACGCTAACTTGGCCAGCCGTTCATTAATTCCGGTCATTACACAATTTATATGACATAAAAGCTTGTCGCGAGATTTAAGTACTCGTTTTTACTCAGTTTGAAAATTTTAATGGTTGAAATCAATCACATCAAATTATTTAATTTACTTGTTTATCTACACAAGTAGGGGGAGATAGTTTGTTTGGAAGTTCGATATTTTGGTCGATAGGCAACCCATCGGCTAGGACACACGGCTTGTTCAATAAATAAAACTGTCTCATTGCAATATAAAACTATACTTTTATTTACACAAAAACCATTATATCTTTACATTGAGGTTAATTTACATTTTATCATCGATATCAGTCGAGAAGACCTATTTTTCAAGGGAAATAAATCACCAACCCTCTAAAAACTTATTGATCTTCTAGTGATGGACTCTTTTTGAAATGAATGGACCTCTAAAAGCTATTTGCGCTTCTAATGATGCACTGTCATTTTTGAGTGCGCAATGTATTAAACATCTCAATGGGTTAGATAGAAATAATGATTTAATACAGTTTACAGTAAAAAAAAATTGCAGAAAACAAGTTTCTAGCTCAACAAATATTACACATAATCACTATAATCAGTCAGTCTTACACATAAGTATGATGCAGCCTTTTTACCGAATAACAAGGAAGAGTTATGTTTTTATAAATCCTCCATTTCATAGTAAACTTTTTGCTCATCACTTCACTTCGGAAACACAAAATCACTCCTGTATTGTAGGGGTAGGCAGATGTACACCAACATTTCACCAGTTAGTCCACATTCACAAGGCGTCGATAAGAAAGATATTTTTCTGTATAATTTTGGGATCACACATCAGCTCCGTTGAATTCTGTCGTGATGGCCCAGTGGTTAAGGCCTCGCTAAAAGGTTGTGTAAATATGTACTTTCAAAGTTTATCTTGGACATCACTGACATCGAAGAAGGAAGAAAAGGAATGAATCGATGAAAGAATATATCGTGAGGAAACCGGGATGCTGACGTGTGATCCCAACATTTTACCGTACAAGAACGAACAGTACACCACACAAACTTTAAGTCACATGTTCCCACTTCCTACATCACTTTGGTCTCTAGAACACCCGGTCCTGATACCCCGAGTCCTGCATAGGCTGGGTCGGCTTGGCCTGCGTGCCGGCCACGTGGTGGTGGTGCAGCAGATGGCCGGGCCGGCGCGGCGGGGCAAGGTACTCGAACATGCTCTGTGTGTGCTGGGCCAGCATGTTGGCGAGGTCGCACGGCATGGGGTCGGTCCAGAAGAAGTCGTGGTTTAGAGCTGTGTCGGCGTCGAACCTGGGAAGAATGGGTTAAAAATGATGATTTGTATACAATAGTTTTCATTACTTAATTCTTTTTTTATGCCATAGAGTGGCAAACAAGCTGGCGATCCAGCCCTATGTTGTGTGGACATGGACAATATTATGACACACATGCAAATTAATCGAAATTGCATTCTAGCTTTTGGTATATTTTGCTTGCTGATCGACCACCTAGAACATAGTAATGGTTACATGTGCTACTAAAATTGCGCAATTCTTGGCAATGGCGCGGAAGATATACAGACTATAGTGCACAAGTATGTGTGCTGACACAGGTGCACTCTCTCCTCCTTCACTCTCATAGTCCGATTGGACGGCAATCCGACAGAAGAAGGAATAGGAATATGGCAGTCCTGCATGTAAAGCGAGGGGGGATTATAGAATCCGTAAGAACCCAACCTTCGGATTCCATACACCTTAGACCCCTCCTCAGGAATGGGCACGTGATACGGAGGAATAAGGTAAATGTCGTGGGGAAAGTTTTGAGTATGACTGTCGATGGCTGTAAGAGTAGGGGAAACCAAAGAAACAATGGATGGACTGTGTGAATAATGATATGATTAGAAAGGGGGTGACTACCGAGATGACGAATAATAGAGAAGTATGGAAGAAAAAGACCCTTATCCCAATCTATTTGTGGTCAGCACAGCATGACCACAGATAAATTGGGATAAGGGCAGGAGAATGATGAGTCACATTAACCTATATTTGATAGTTTGATATAGTCCTCTTTAATTAGATTAGGTCAGACACCCTCTGGACACCCAGACCTTACACAAATGTTCTCAACAGATCATGAAACATAATCTGCTCCTGGAGGGAAGTGGGCTAGTTGGAATAACCAACGATGACCGCCATGGCCCACACACAATGGTACCCTTGAAGGACTGCGTGCGGAAACCAAACCTTCTAACATAGAACTATATTCCATACTCACCTCTTCGCTGGATCCAGTTGCAGCAACTTATCCAACAGATCACAGCCGTACGGATCCTTTACATACGGCTTCAAACGTTTCTTAACCTTCCTCTTCTGGCCCTTAGGGAGTTCCATCTTATTGTAAAGATCTAAGTTCTCAACTCCGGGCCAAACGTCCGGGGTACAGGAACCGCAGAGCCGTGAGATTAGGATGAGTTGCTGTTGTTCTGTTGGACCCGGCAAGATGGGGGAACGGATCCACATTTCAGCCATGATGCAGCCGGCTCCCCACATGTCGACGGGTGGGCCGTAGTGCCGATCACCTGGGGAGATTATGTGGGATGTAGTTTTCTATATTCAGATGGAAATGATTGTGGTTCTATTAAACAAAAAAAAAACTTAATGTCAAATTAGTATCTGGGATTAAAAAACGAACTTTAAGTTGGTTATTTTGAGAATGGGACTTGTGGCTAAGTAATAACAGCCGCACGAGTCGATCCCGAGACTGGAAGCCGACCCCAACATAGTTGGGAAAAGGTTAGGTTAATATAACTAGGTCAACATAAACCAGAGGGGCTACTCTCATAATTTTAAGAATTTTCACAGTCTGATCTCAGTCTCAATCTGTATACTAATTTATCTACGTTTTTTACATTGATCGATGCTGAAATGAGATTGCGACTAGATTTTGAACGTCTTTAATTAGGTGAGGTCAACATACCCAAAAGTACTTCCGGAGGCCGATACCACAGCGTCACCACTCTGTTAGTATGTTTATTGACTTTTCCCGACTTCGCCACACTGAAGGCCTTCGCCAGACCAAAATCAGCCAGTTTTAGAATACCATTCTTAGTAATCAGTACGTTCGCAGGTTTCATATCTCTGTGCAAGATTTTATTGCAGTGAATATAGTATAAACCATTCAGTAACTGTTGCATGACCTTTTTGATCTCTCCCAGACTGAATTTGACGTTCACATTGGACAGTAAGCCAGCCAAATCGTGTTCACAAAAATCGAAAACTAAATAAAATGTTGATCTGTATTTGTTGTGCAATGTCGCTTTTGTATGACAAATCTCGATCAGATTCACGACGTTCTCGTGTTTGAGGAGCTGTAGGATCTTTATTTCTCGCAGAGCTGTGATCGGGAAGCCTTCCGTTTCGTTGTCCATCAAGACTTTTTTCACGGCGACGAACTTTTTGTTGCTATTCCTTTGTCGGGCTTTGAACACTTCTCCGAAGGTTCCCTGCCCGATTTTAGCGACTTTCTCGTATTTTGAGGACTCGTCGCAGAAGGGGAAGTCGAAATCTTCAATGTATTTCTCTTTTTCCCTCATACTTAGGATGGTGGAACTTGTGCTTATCACGCCTTGCATAGGCTCCCGCGGAGCACCTTGCATTTTGGACGTAATTTTGCCGCTTTTTAGTACACCTTCGAAAAATAATAAAGTTTTGTGTTATGGAGAACACCCGTGGCAATTTTTTGGGGTAACTTATGAGAACAATCACATTTATTTTTTGTCACTGATTCACAGAGCACTTTATAATACCACTGATTTCGTTGAAAACAAACGTCAAACTGACCTAATCTATGAAACTGACGAGCCAGACTAGTTATGGGCGTTGAATGAACGAACTAGTTAATTCGACCGTCGTCGTCGGCGTACTGTGAAGGTATGGACTGTCACCGCCGTGTCCTCGTAGAGGGGATCGGTAGGGGCGGCGGCCTTCGCGGCGGAGGCGGCGGGAGTGGGAGGCAGTCGCCTCCTTCTGCGAAGCAGTCATAATAGCGAAGGAGGTGGTGGGATGGATGAGGGAGAGAGCCCCCGGGGAGAGTCAGCGGGATTGTCCGAAAGGGTTACCGCTACCCCGGAACATAATGGGCAAAGGAAGGAACATGGGTGGGTTTTAGTCAGTAAGAGTCTGGCACTCCCTTCCGCTCCACCCAGAGCGGGAGGGGTCATTTGATGATTTCCCATCCGAAAAAAAAAGGTATGGACTGTTCACCGATAATAGATGGAATATTCGAATTGATTAGTTGTGCTATGAGTGAGTATGAGTCATAATCGTCAACCACGTTTCTTAGAACCGACTACCAGGTTGAATGTTGAAAAGCACTACTACTACTTACCTTACATACTAATCAGCAAACCTAGTTTCAACCAAAATAACATAATATAACTAGGTCAACAAAAACCAGAGGGGCTACTCTCATAATATTAAGAATTTTCACAGTCTGACCTCAGTCTCAAACTCAAAGTATTTATTTCAACTAAACCAATTACAGGTACTTTTGAATTGTCAAGGGTCGGTCAGTCAAAAAGATGAAACTAGTTGCCCATTCCAAAGCGTAGTAGGTACCTATGGAGAAGAACGGGCAAGAAACTCCATGGACACTCTTTTAAATCACAATAATATTATTATAAAGTATTGGTTACATCATTCATGTTAAAAATTATGCATGTGAGAACGATGCAGAACGTTAAAAGCGTCCATAATGAAACGATAAAAAAAAAACAATTCAAATATTAATTTAAATCAAAATAAGTCATGGCAGCAAAGAGTTGACCACTCCCTACTGACGACGCCCGTTCACGAGCATGACGCATAGATTAGCACCATTTAGCTCAACCATTTTGAAGGGAGCTAAATGATCCAACACAAGCGCCACCATCAGCGAGATATTAAAGTGAGCATGACATACTCTCAGATCTCACGCGGGAATAGTTTCGGCGACCTGCGCGCCACCGTACGGATTTCTGTAGGAACGAATATTCCAACGAATATTCCAACTGCGTTCCTATTGGTTGATTTAATGTTGTATTTAAATATACTTTCGTCGTGCATCTGGAGTATTATTGCCTCACGCTACCTAAGCGCTACAAATTCAGATTCATATTTCAATATTCTCAAAAAATTATGAGATAATAATGCATCATCGTCTAGTTCATTATACAAACAAACATAAACTTATTAATGAAGAACAAAATGGGTTTTCAAAAAGGTAAGTCAACAACTCTGGCAGCATTCTCATTAGTAAGGTCCATAGCAGATAATATAGATAATTTTAAAATATATAACCATATTCCAAAACTAATAAGAGAGCTACCATTTAAAAAAAAACGCTCTGTTTCAGTAATCTTTTTAGATATGAGCAAGGCTTTTGATCGAATATAACTAAAACACACACACAACTTGCATTCAAACAACACGTATTTAATTTATCCGCATCCCGAACAAGCAAAATTGAACCTTAATACAACCACCATATGGTCCTTCGAGCCGGATCCATCCAGTACGGACACTTACCGAGAGAACAAAAGACTCGCATTCCACAACAGCGATAAGCCGATCTTTTTTTTTGTGCCCATCAGATTTTGAGAATTAGCACGTTGTTTACTACTAAGACTATTGTAGTAATAATTAATACATCGGGTATCAGCAGCATTTAAACTTGTTTACGTGAAAAATGGCTACGACTGAGGAACAACAGAAACATCTCGCCGTGTTAGAAGATACTGCAAACCTGCTACGGAAAACGCAAATGAACCTAAGAAAATGTCCTAAAGCACGCTTAACAAGAGGATATATCGAGACACGTATGAAAATCATCGAAGATTATTGGGATACCTTCAAATGTGCGCATAAAGACTTAGTAAAAATAACACAAAAGGAACAGAAAGGAACGTTGCCTTATTTTTTGAATGAGGAGTTTTTTATTTATGAAGATTTATATAACGTGCTTCAAGGTGACTTAAAGGACATGGTTAATTCGTTATCGGAACCGTCAGTAGTGGAATCAAAATTAGCAAATAGTAGTTTCGGCTGCACAAGTCTACAAAATAGCCTCGTGCACCTACCGAGGATCGAGATACCGAAGTTTTCCGGTAATTATGAATCATGGCAAACCGCTCAAGATTTGTTTACATCATTGGTGCACAATAACACTTCGCTCAGCGATGTCCAAAAGCTTCATTATTTGAAGACAAGTGTTACTCAAGAAGCCGAATCACTATTGAAGCATATCCAGGTAACCGATAAAAATTATGTAAATGCATGGGATATTTTGAAAAAGAGATACGGCCACAAACGCTTACTTTTGAATCATTCTATGAAAAGATTATTCAACCAAAAGAAGATGACTTCTCAATCAGCTTCTCAATTAAAGGGGTTGTTGGACACAACCACAGAGTGTCTAAACAACTTAAATAATTTAAATATTAACGTCGACTCTTGGGATCCATTCCTTATATATCTTCTAGTGCAGAAGATGGACTCAGAGACGCACAAGAACTGGGAAGAACATGCATATAGAGAAGAAACCGAAAACTTACCTACCTGGAGTGATTTCAAGAAGTTCTTAGAATCGAAGTTCCGTACCCTGGAAATAACAAATCAAAACAGTACATCAAAGGACAATAAACCAACAAAGGAGCGTTCATACCATGTTGCCGCCACAGTCGCGGAGAAAGTTTGTGTGATGTGTAAAGAAAGTCACAGTTTAAGTCATTGCAAGGAATTCGGCAAAAAGGAACCTACTGAAAGAAGAGAATTTGTGAAAAGCAAACAATTATGTTTTAACTGTTTAGTAGCAGGACACTCAGCATTTAAGTGTAAAGTGCCAGTATCTTGTCGTCTTTGTCACAGGCGCCATCATTCCCTTTTACATGAAACGAAGAACAAGCAGCAGGGAGAATCATCGGTCAACACACTTCCAGCTGTAACACATGTAGAAAAAGAGCAAGCATTACAAGTCAATACAATGATAGCGTCGCATTGCAATACTAAGAAGAGAGTAGCAGCACTTTTAGCAACGGCAGTAGTGGAAGCAACAAACGAGCAAGGTAACACCATTATACTGCGGGCGCTAATAGACCAAGGTTCCGAAGCAGCTTTCATTAGCGAGAAGGCGACTCAATTGTTGAAGCTCGAACGACAACCTGTAAAGGCAAGCATTATAGGGGTGGGATCCCAGAAGACCGAAATAAAACATGTGGTACAGCTGCAAATACGAAAGAAATATACGAAAAGACAACTGCTAGAAATGAACAAGGGAGGTACATTGTTAAGTTAACATTTAATACATACAGTCCACAATCACCAGATGGTAATACAAAATCGATAGCAACACATAGATTTACACTGTTAGAAAAGAAGTTCAGGAAATCGCCAGACCTGCAAAAAGAATATAGTAAAGTTGTAAATGACTATATAGAAAAAGGACACATCGAGAAGGTACCTGATAAAGAAAGCGATAAAAGAGCCGTCTACTTACCTTACCGTCTAAAAAAAAAACAGCTGTTCCCTACATTTATGTTCGTCTAACTCGTGAAAATGTAGGGAACAGATGATTTTTTTTTCGCGATTTCTGGGTTGGTCCCATAGTAAAAGTTGTTCATAATGATGAGTACAATGACCCCTTAAGAGATTGTTGGTGTTTTACCAATAACCCTGTATAATCCAAACTTTGGAGGATTATGGGAAGCAGGCGTGAAGTCGATTAAGTACCATTTAAAACACGTATCATTACAACTCACCTGACGTTCGAGGAAATGAATACAATATTATGCCAGATAGAAGCCTGTCTGAATTCACGCCCATTGTGCTCCATAGATAACACCGACCCAGAAAACTTAGATCCATTAACTCCTGGCCATTTTTTAATTGGAGAACCACCAATTGTGGTACCCTCACCTGATCTGCAAGCTGTGAACGCTCATAATTTGTCACGCTGGCAACATACACAAAAGGTTCTTCATGACTTTTGGCGACGCTGGCAAGAGGAATATTTGACCAGGCTTCAGCAGCGTCCTAAATGGATGAAGAAAGCAAAGGAATTTGCAATAGGGGATATTGTGTTGATCAAGACTGAAAATCAACCTCCAAGTAAATGGTCCTTAGGACGAATTACAGATAAACATCCAGGCTTGGATGTAACACGAGAGTGTATAGTGTGAGAAGTGGAGGTTCTGTAACTAAGAGAACTATTAGTAAGTTATGTGCATTGCCAGTTGATTCTACTTAGCCCCCTATTGAATTATTGAGATATTGTGAATCATTTTAGTAGGTATAGTTAGATTTTCATTAATGATTAATTTACAGTTGTAATAATTGGCACTTTAGACGAATAATTTGGAGCTAGGTACTTGATTGTTTAAAGGATAATTTTTTAGTACTTAATTGTAAATATTGTAATTATAAAAGAACTTAAAAGTCCTTTTGGCGGGCGGTATGTCAGATTAGAATGGTCACCGTAGCTACGCAAGTCATATATCCATATACCTAGCTATATGTATATCTCATGTCGTTTTTAAAGGTAGTTTTGTCAGTCGCCAATATACTAGCATTCAAACAACACGTATTTAATTTATCCGCATCCCGAACAAGCAAAAGGGAACCTTAATACAACCACTAGACACAATGGGTCTGGAGTGCCCCAAGGAAGCATCCTTGGGTCTCCTCTCTTCCTGTTATATATTAACGATTTACCAAATATAACAAATCATAAGTGCGTACTATTTGCAGATGACGTGTCGGTAATAATACCGGAAAGTAACAAAACATTACATCAACAAGGGGCAAATCAAACTATCAACGATATAATTAACTGGCTAAACGAAAACAACTTAAAAATAAATATAACAAAAACAAAATTCATTCAATTTGCGAACTACAAACAAAACCCCCCAAAAATTATTTTAAATCATAATAACCAAATAATTAATAAAGAAAATATTATAATTTTTTTAGGTCTAACACCAGACGATAACTGTAATAAATTGGGGAATACACATTGAAAATCTATGTAAAAAAATAAACAGATTTGTATACGCATTAAGAGAACTACGCAAAACAGCGAATGAAGAAGCTGCACTAAACGCCTATCACGGCTACGTAGCGTCTGTATAGAGGTACGGATTACTCCTATGGGGTAACTCATCACACATACAAAGGGCTATCATAGCGCAAAAAAATGCTTGCGAGCAATAACTGGGGCGCCTCCATACGAGAGCTGTAGACCAATTTTTAAAAATATTCTACTTTCATCTTAGAAATAGCCACATTTGTCAGGAAAAACTCTCACCTCTTCTCCACAGTAGCCGAAAACAATTGATTTGCAAAAAGGGATCCCACCACGTTAAAAAAACCAATATTGTAATAGTACTCTCCACTACAGAAACAGCTACCTTATGTCCATCAAAATATATAACCATATTCCAATACTAATAAGAGAGCTACCATTTAATTTTTACAAAAAAATTCTAAGAAATTGCTTTCTCCAAATAATTTTTACACATTAAAATTGTAGTAATACATATTTTCTATTGATTTCTCAATATGTAAGTGAACCATAATGTTCTTTTTTTTGTAATAAATAAATGTATTTTTACCGAAATATTATATTGTGGTTCAGGGTGGTACGGAGCCCTTTGTGTGCCTAGTCGCATAAGCCTTAGCAGGTAAATCTGCAGTGTTCTAAAACAAAACAATACATTGCTTTTTCGTCTGAATCCATAAACTTAATCTTTAGCAAGAACAGTGGAAATCCTTCCTATTGTTTCTGTTATTAGACCCTTACAAAGAGGTTACAAAGGATGATGCAAGAGTTTCTATGAAATCTGGTCCCACCTTCCAATAGCTATGTGTGTTACATCGTTGGATAGGTAATTTTGAGCTAAATAAAAATTACTATGGCGCCATGTTCCAAATCTTAGTCCGTTCAGAGTTATTCTTTATTAAACATGGTAGTTTTATCAGTAGCCAAGTAATGCTATTTAAGTAATAATTGCATTTCTTTGCTTTATACACGTAGTGTAGATTAACAATAGTAATGTTGGTTGTTGTGGTTCGTAGTGATGGTAATCAAATGCGTCACTGAGTCGAAAACCACATTTCACCACCAACCACGAGCATTTTGTCAACATTGACAAAATGCTTTTTTTTACAAATAAAATAACGATAGCGTATTTGAAACCTATACCTACATTTATTTAATCATCGTTGTCTACAATGACGTTATTTAAAAATAAGGCTGGGCCTACAAATCCCTCATGGCAGGCGTGCCCTAGGTACCAAACGATATGCGCACAGGTCCCTACAGTACGTCGTCCCGTCATGCAGGTACAATATCTTTGTATAATGTCATTGTTGCGAACTAATAAGTAACAGTAGTACTTTCTAGCTCTCACGTGTCGCGACTGTATACGACCACGTAAGAGCCAAGCATCCTCATCAATGCCAAAATCAGGTAAATCCTCCAGTGCAGGCCAGGCATCATGTAACACACATAGCTATTGGAAGGTGGGACCAGGATTTGCATCCTCCTTTCATTGTGTCTTATCTGTTGTTTTCCAAGTTACTTCCAGTGAAGAGAAAATAACCTAAATATGCATCTGCATGCCAGGTGGTCACCATTTATAAAGTGATAATTGTTTTATCTTTATAATTGAATGTAATCGAATTAACTTTAACCTAATAACTATGATGTTATTTTAAATACTTATTTATTTTTAATGAAATGATTTTAATGTGTAATGTTTTATGTATATTTCTATGTAATTTGTAGTGCTTAAATATGGGAATAACTTTCTGAAACAAATGATTATTTTTTTGATTATAAGGGTTAATAAGTAAGTAATAGTGTACTGTAGTGTGTGTGTGTAGTGTAGTAGTGTATTTTTTTTTTTAATAATAAGGTAAATTTATTTTGTTGTATAATAGAAATGTTTTTATTGTTATGTTTTTATTTTATTTTATGTTGTATATTAGAGTACAAATGTCCATAGTATAAGTGTTTTGTATTGTTTACTAGAGTATAAGTAGTATATAAGTTAGATTTTATACCCACGTGTACACTAGGTTCACATTGTAAATATTCGTATGCCGCTAGTAGCGGCGGATGTGTCGAACTTATCCATATGTACCAACCATCTTTCTACCTACCATATCCGATGAATAAATGTGTTTGTCTTTGTCTTTCTTAAGGGTATTTGGGGCCATGCTTAGTACACTTTTTCTTAGAAATGCTGTTTTGGCTGAGAGTGATTGCACCCAAAGTCTGTACTTCTCACGTCTTCTTCTACCTGTATTATTAATCCGAAGGGGCAACAAATGAGGATTGGTTTTTACAAACAGCGATATTTCTAATATGTAAAGTGACGGAAGTGTTAGAATTCTGTGTTGTACAAACTTTGGTTTTCAACTGTCAGTAGTTTGCAACCCAAACATAGCCCGTATACAACGCTTTTGTGTTTTAAACGCAGTGTCCTTTTGAGTTGAATTCCCCCAGAATATTATTCCAAATCTTCAGTAAGCCCGTATTATGCTGTAAGTAATGTATCTGTGTTGACAGTTGGTACCAACTTTTAAAGAGCAAATGGGCCGAAGTACTAATTTATTTACAAATTTTGTTAATGTGAGTTTTCCAATTTAATTGCTTGTGCCTAGTCGCATAAGCCTTAGCAGGTAAATCTGCGGTGTTCTAAAACAAAACAATACATTGCTTTTTCGTCAGAATCCATAAACTTAATCTTTAGCAAGAACAGTGGAAATCCTTCCTATTGTTTCTGTTATTAGACCCTTACAAAGAGGTTACAAAGGATGATGCAAGAGTTTCTATGAAATCTGGTCCCACCTTCCAATAGCTATTTGTGTTACATCGTTGGATAGGTAATTTTGAGCTAAATAAAAATTACTATGGCGCCATGTTCCAAATCTTAGTCCGTTCAGAGTTATTCTGTATTAAACATGGTAGTTTTATCAGTAGCCAAGTAATGCTATTTAAGTAATAATTGCATTTCTTTGCTTTATACACGTAGTGTAAATACTAACGTACGGTTATCAATTGCGTCACTGAGTCGAAAACCACATTTCACCACCAACCTCGAGCATTTTGTCAACATTGACAAAATGCTTTTTTTTAACCTACCTATACATTTATTTAATCATCGTTGTCTACAAAACATGGTAGTTTTATCAGTAGTCAAGTAATGCTATTTTTACGTAATAATTGTATTTGTGCTTTATACACGTAGTGTAGATACTAACCTACGGTAATCAATTGCGTCATTGAGTCGCAAACCGTATGACAAAAAGTTAAACAGATGTCAACATTAACAAAATGCTTTTTTTTTACAAATAAAACAACGATAGCGTATTTTAAACCCATACATTTATTTAATCATCGTTGTCTACAATGACGTTATTTAAAAATAAGGCTGGGCCTACAAATTACGAACCTAGTTCACAGTGTAAATATTCGTATGCCGCTGGTAGCGGCGGATGTGTCGAACTTATCCATATGTACCAACCATCTTTGTACCTACCATATCCGACGAATAAATGTCTTTGTCTTTGTCTTTCTTAAGGGTATTAGAAATTTTGTTGTATATTATTGGGGCCAGTGTTGTTTTGGCGGAGAGTGAATGCACCGAAGTTCATTAGCGTTATCTTTTCGCCGAAATTTCTATTGTTTTCACTACTTCTTTGAAGTGCTGTTTTGGTGGAGAGTGATTTCACCCAAAGTCTGTACTTATCATGTCTATTTCTACTAGAAACAATAGAAATTTATTATTTGTTTATTTATTTGTTTTTTTTTGGAATTTATTTATTTGTTTTATTTGTTTATCCTTGCCTGTAATGTGCCTGATATCCGTGGAAAATTGCGAGATAAAATCTAGGTGTCTGAACTGTCTTGGTGAGCAATTATCCTTAGGTGTATGAAACGCGTAACAGATGGGCCTGTGATCTGTATAGATCACAAACTCTCTGGCCTCAACCATATGTCTGAAATATTTAATTGCTTCATATATCGCGAGCAGTTCACGGTCAAAAGGAGAGTACTTCCTCTGGCTTGAGCTTAGCTTACGCGAAAAGAAAGCTAGGGGTTGCCATTCCTCATCCTTTAACTGCTGCAGGACTGCTCCCATGGCGGTGTCGGAGGCATCTGTCACCAAAGCCAGTTTAGCTCCGCAATCAGGGTGTGCCAGCATTGCTGCTTGGCAGAGACCTCTTTTGCAGGCTATAAAAGCTTAGTACCATTTAAAACGTATCATTACAACTCACCTGACGTTCGAAGAAATGAATAAGATATTATGCCAGATAGAAGCCTGTCTGAATTCACGCCCATTGTGCCCCATAGATAACACCGACCCAGAAAACTTAGATCCATTAACTCCTGGGCATTTTTTAATTGGAGAACCACCAATTGTGGTACCCTCACCTGATCTGCAAGCTGTGAACGCTCATAATTTGTCACGCTGGCAACATACACAAAAGGTTCTTCATGACTTTTGGCGACGCTGGCAAGAGGAATATTTGACCAGGCTTCAGCAGCGTCCTTAATGGATGAAGAAAGCAAAGGAATTTGCAATAGGGGATATTGTGTTGATCAAGACTGAAAATCAACCTCCAAGTAAATGGTCCTTAGGACGAATTACAGATAAACATCCAGGCTTGGATGGTAACACGAGAGTGTATAGTGTGAGAAGTGGAGGTTCTGTAACTAAGAGAACTATTACTAAGTTATGTGCATTGCCAGTTGATTGATCTTAAGTTTCTTTGACGTACAGGCATTGCTTGATCGACCACCGACCGACACGCTGTCAAAGTTCGAGCGTCCCTATTGAAAAACCCTATAAATATTAAAGCAACGAAAAATAAAAGAACTGTAAATGATTGCAGTTAGGACAACAAGATCACAACGACAAGTAGCCTTTACGAGTCTTTAGAACAACTGTAACGACTGCGCGCGTTTTATTTCAACTGGCAATGCATTCCACAAACGAGCGGCCTGGACAGTAAAGGATTTTATCAAGGAAAGTTGTGGAATGCATAGGCATTTTGAGCTTCAAGTTATCTGATGACCTTAACAACTTCGTGTGGGAGTCGCAAAGAAACTAGTATAGTTTAACGTTCTTTCCGAGGCACGGAGGGATCTCGGTATGTAAAGATGGTTACCCACCCATGGACCGACCGCGGCATGCGTAGCTTACGATGATCGATCCACCCATGCGGCTGTTATTACTTAGTCATGAGCTGCGAGCTGCACGAGAGCGATGTTGACAGTTCAGCAACATTAATCGCGTTATTTTGATGATAAATGGTAAACATGATAAAACCTAAAAAAATATCTGATGATAATTTGTTTTGAGGTCACCAAGTGCTGGTAGTCTCGCTAGCTAATTTGATTTGACCCTGTGTACTTTGTGTTTACTTATAGTCAAGTCAACAGGTGTCTATGGGTCATAAGTACAGCACAAACAGGTTTATGGTTTCTTTCTTAGACAAAGCAAGTTCTATTTTTAGTTGAATTATGAATGGAGAATAACATGTTTGTTCATGTCTGTTTATTATCTTACGCTAACTTGGCCAGCCGTTCATTAATTCCGGTCATTACACAATTTATATGACATAAAAGCTTGTCGCGAGATTTAAGTACTCGTATTTACTCAGTTTGAAAATTTTAATGGTTGAAATCAATCACATCAAGTTATTTAATTTACTTGTTTATCTACACAAGTAGGGGGAGATAGTTTGTTTGGAAGTTCGATATTTTGGTCGATAGGCAACTCATCGGCCAGGACACACGGCTTGTTCAATAAATAAAACTGTCTCATTGCAATATAAAACTATACTTTTATTTACACAAAAACCATTATATCTTTACATTGAGGTTAATTTACATTTTATCATCGATATCAGTCGAGAAGACCTATTTTTCAAGGGAAATAAATCACCAACCCTCTAAAAACTTATTGATCTTCTAGTGATGGACTCTTTTTGAAATGAATGGACCTCTAAAAGCTATTTGCGCTTCTAATGATGCACTGTCATTTTTGAGTGCGCAATGTATTAAACATCTCAATGGGTTAGATAGAAATAATGATTTAATACAGTTTACAGTAAAAAAAAAATGCAGAAAACAAGTTTCTAGCTCAACAAATATTACACATAATCACTATAGTCAGTCAGTCTTACACATAAGTATGATGCAGCCTTTTTACCGAATAACAAGGAAGAGTTATGTTTTTATAAATCCTCCATTTCATAGTAAACTTTTTGCTCATCACTTCACTTCGGAAACACAAAATCACTCCTGTATTGTAGGGGTAGGCAGATGTACACCAACATTTCACCAGTTAGTCCACATTCACAAGGCGTCGATCAGAAAGATATTTTTCTGTATAATTTTGGGATCACACATCAGCTCCGTTGAATTCTGTCGTGATGGCCCAGTGGTTAAGGCCTCGCTAAAAGGTTGTGTAAATATGTACTTTCAAAGTTTATCTTGGACATCACTGACATCGATGAAGGAATATATCGTGAGGAAACCGGGATGCTGACGTGTGATTCCAACATTTTACACACACTTTAAGTCACATGTTCCCACTTCCTACATCAGTTTGGTCTCTAGAACACCCGTTCCTGATACCCCGAGTCCTGCATAGGCTGGGTCGGCTTGGCCTGCGCGCCGGCCACGTGGTGGTGGTGCAGCAGATGGCCGGGCTGGCGCGGCGGGGCAAGGTACTCGAACATGCTCTGTGTGTGCTGGGCCAGCATGTTGGCGAGGTCGCACGGCATGGGGTCGGTCCAGAAGAAGTCGTGGTTTAGAGCTGTGTCGGCGTCGAACCTGGGAAGAATGGGTTAAAAATGATGATTTGTATACAAAAGTTTTCATTACTTAATTCTTTTTTTATGCCATAGAGTGGCAAACAAGCTGGCGGTCCAGCCCTATGTTGTGTGGACATGGACAATATTATGACACACATGCAAATTAATCGAAATTGCATTCTAGCTTTTGGTATATTTTGCTTGCTGATCGACCACCTAGAACATAGTAATGGTTACATGTGCTACTAAAATTGCGCAATTCTTGGCAATGGTGCGGAAGATATACAGACTATAGTGCACAAGTATGTGCGCAGACACAGGTGCACTTTCTCCTCCTTCACTCTCATAGTCCGATTGGACGGCAATCCGACAGAAGAAGGAATATGAAGATTACAGTCACATCAACCAGGATGGAATTTGAAATGGACAAATGTGCAGTCCTGCATGTAAAGCGAGGGGGGATTATAGAATCCGTGAGAACCCAACCTTCGGATTCCATACACCTTAGACCCCTCCTCAGGAATGGGCACGTGATACGGAGGAATGAGGTAAATGTCGTGGGGAAAGTTTTGAGTATGACTGTCGATGGCTGTAAGAGTAGGGGAAAACCAAAGAAACAATGGATGGACTGTGTGAATGATGATATGATTAGAAAGGGGGTGACTACCGAGATGACGACTAATAGAGAAGTATGGAAGAAAAAGACCCTTATCCCAATCTATTTGTGGTCAGCACAGCATGACCACAGATAAATTGGGATAAGGGCAGGAGAATGATGAGTCACATTAACCTATATTTGATAGTTTGATATAGTTCTCTTTAATTAGATTAGGTCAGACACCCTCTGGACACCCAGACCTTACACAATAATGTTCTCAACAGACCAGGAAACATAATCTACTCCTGGAGGGAAGTGGGCTAGTTGGAATAACCAACGATGACCGCCATGGCCCACACACAATGGTACCCTTGAAGGACTGCGTGCGGAAACCAAACCTTCTAACATAGAACTATATTCCATACTCACCTCTTCGCTGGATCCAGTTGCAGCAACTTATCCAACAGATCACAGCCGTAAGGATCCTTTACATACGGCTTCAAACGTTTCTTAACCTTCCTCTTCTGGCCCTTAGGGAGTTCCATCTTATTGTAAAGATCTAAGTTCTCAACTCCGGGCCAAACGTCCGGGGTACAGGAACCGCAGAGCCGTGAGATAAGGATGAGTTGCTGTTGTTCTGTTGGACCCGGCATGATGGGGGAACGGATCCACATTTCAGCCATGATGCAGCCGGCTCCCCACATGTCGACGGGTGGGCCGTAGTGCCGATCACCTGGGGAGATTATGTGGGATGTAGTTTTCTATATTCAGATGGAAATGATTGTGGTTCTATTAAACAAAAAAAAAACTTAATATCAAATTAGTATCTGGGATTAAAAAACGAACTTCAAGTTGGTTATTTTGAGAATGGGACTTGTGGCTAAGTAATAACAGCCGCACGAGTCGATCCCGAGACTGGAAGCCGACCCCAACATAGTTGGGAAAGGTAAGGTTAATATAACTAGGTCAACATAAACCAGAGGGACTCCTCTCATAATTTTAAGAATTTTCACAGTCTGATCTCAGTCTCAATCTGTATACTAATTTATCTACGTTTTTTACATTGATCGATGCTGAAATGAGATTGCGACTAGATTTTGAACGTCTTTAATTAGGTGAGGTCAACATACCCAAAAGTACTTCCGGAGGCCGATACCACAGCGTCACCACTCTGTTAGTATGTTTATTGACTTTTCCCGACTTCGCCACACTGAAGGCCTTCGCCAGACCAAAATCAGCCAGTTTTAGAATACCATTCTTAGTAATCAGTACGTTCGCAGGTTTCATATCTCTGTGCAAGATTTTATTGCAGTGAATATAGTATAAACCATTCAGTAACTGTTGCATGACCTTTTTGATCTCTCCCAGACTGAATTTGACGTTCACATTGGACAGTAAGCCAGCCAAATCGTGTTCACAAAAATCGAAAACTAAATAAAATGTTGATCTGTATTTGTT
Source organism: Apamea monoglypha (assembly GCA_911387795.2). Lineage (NCBI taxonomy): Eukaryota > Metazoa > Arthropoda > Insecta > Lepidoptera > Noctuidae > Apamea > Apamea monoglypha. The sequence goes on along the minus strand of OU426944.1, from coordinate 9,180,865 downwards.
GTGCAATGTCGCTTTTGTATGACAAATCTCGATCAGATTCACGACGTTCTCGTGTTTGAGGAGCTGTAGGATCTTTATTTCTCGCAGAGCTGTGATCGGGAAGCCTTCCGTTTCGTTGTCCATCAAGACTTTTTTCACGGCGACGAACTTTTTGTTGCTATTCCTTTGTCGGGCTTTGAACACTTCTCCGAAGGTTCCCTGCCCGATTTTAGCGACTTTCTCGTATTTTGAGGACTCGTCGCAGAAGGGGAAGTCGAAATCTTCAATGTATTTCTCTTTTTCCCTCATACTTAGGATGGTGGAACTTGTGCTTATCACGCCTTGCATAGGCTCCCGCGGAGCACCTTGCATTTTGGACGTAATTTTGCCGCTTTTTAGTACACCTTAGAAAAATAATAAAGTTTTGTGTTATGGAGAACACCCGTGGCAATTTTTTGGGGTAACTTATGAGAACAATCACATTTATTTTTTGTCACTGATTCACAGAGCACTTTATAATACCACTGATTTCGTTGAAAACAAACGTCAAACTGACCTAATCTATGAAACTGACGAGCCAGACTAGTTATGGGCGTTGAATGAACGAACTAGTTAATTCGACCGTCGTCGTCGGCGTACTGTGAAGGTATGGACTGTCACCGCCGTGTCCTCGTAGAGGGGATCGGTAGGGGCGGCGGCCTTCGCGGCGGAGGCGGCGGGAGTGGGAGGCAGTCGCCTCCTTCTGCGAAGCAGTCATAATAGCGAAGGAGGTGGTGGGATGGATGAGGGAGAGAGCCCCCGGGGAGAGTCAGCGGGATTGTCCGAAAGGGTTACCGCTACCCCGGAACATAATGGGCAAAGGAAGGAACATGGGTGGGTTTTAGTCAGTAAGAGTCTGGCACTCCCTTCCGCTCCACCCAGAGCGGGAGGGGTCATTTGATGATTTCGCATCCGAAAAAAAAGGTATGGACTGTTCACCGATAATAGATGGAATATTCGAATTGATTAGTTGTGCTATGAGTGAGTATGAGTCATAATCGTCAACCACGTTTCTTAGAACCGACTACCTGGTTGAATGTTGAAAAGCACTACTACTACTCACCTTACATACTAATCAGCAAACCTAGTTTCAACCAAAATAACATAATATAACTAGGTCAACATAAACCAGAGGGGCTACTCTCATAATATTAAGAATTTTCACAGTCTGACCTCAGTCTCAAACTCAAAGTATTTATTTCAACTAAACCAATTACAGGTACTTTTGAATTGTCAAGGGTCGGTCAGTCAAAAAGATGAAACTAGTTGCCCATTCCAAAGCGTAGTAGGTACCTATGGAGAAGAACGGGCAAGAAACTCCATGGACACTCTTTTAAATCACAATAATATTATTATAAAGTATTGGTTACATCATTCATGTTAAAAATTATGCATGTGAGAACGATGCAGAACGTTAAAAGCGTCCATAATGAAACGATAAAAAAAAAACAATTCAAATATTATTTTAAATCGAAATAAGTCATGGCAGCAAAGAGTTGACCACTCCCTACTGACGACGCCCGTTCACGAGCATGACGCATAGATTAGCACCATTTAGCTCAACCATTTTGAAGGGAGCTAAATGATCCAACACAAGCGCCACCATCAGCGAGACATTAAAGTGAGCATGACATACTCTCAGATCACACGAAGGGAATAGTTTCGGCGACCGCACGGATTTATATAGGAACGAATATTCCAACGATTATTCCAACTGCGTTCCTATTGGTTGATTTAATGTTGTATTTAAATATACTTTCGCCGTGCATCTGGAGTATTATTGCCTCACGCTACCTAAGCGCTACAAATTCATATTCATATTTCAATATTCTCAAAAAATTATGAGATAATAATGCATAATCGTCTAGTTCAATATACAAACAAACATAAACTTATTAATGAAGAACAAAATGGGTTTTCAAAAAGGTAAGTCAACAACTCTGGCAGCATGCTCATTAGTAAGGTCCATAGCAGATAATATAGATAATTTTAAAATATATAACCATATTCCAAAACTAATAAGAGAGCTACCATTTAAAAAAAAACGCTCTGTTTCAGTAATCTTTTTAGATATGAGCAAGGCTTTCGATCTCGTCAACCACAATACACTCTTAGATAAATGCGAGCACTAAAGCACTATACCGGAAAATAACAAAACATTACATCAACAAGAGGCAAATCAAACTATCAACGATATAATTAACTGGCTAAACGAAAACAACTTAAAAATAAATATAACTAAAACACACACACAACTTGCATTCAAACAACACGTATTTAATTTATCCGCATCCCGAACAAGCAAAAGTGAACCTTAATACAACCACTAGACACAATGGGTCTGGAGTGCCCCAAGGAAGCATCCTTGGGTCTCTTCTCTTCCTGTTATATATTAACGATTTACCGAATATAACAAATCATAAGTGCGTACTATTTGCAGATGACGTGTCGGTAATAATACCGGAAAGTAACAAAACATTACATCAACAAGGGGCAAATCAAACTATCAACGATATAATTAACTGGCTAAACGGAAACAACTTAAAAATAAATATAACTAAAACAAAATTCATTCAATTTGCGAACTACAAACAAAACCCCCCAAAAATTATTTTAAATCATAATAATCAAATAATTAATAAACAAAATATTATAAATTTTTTAGGTCTAACACCAGACGAAAATTGTAATTGGGGAATACACATTGAAAATCTATGTAAAAAAATAAACAGATTTGTATACGCATTAAGAGAACTACGCAAAACAGCGAATGAAGAAGCTGCACTAAACGCCTATCACGGCTACGTAGCGTCTGTATAGAGGTACGGATTACTCCTATGGGGTAACTCATCACACATACAAAGGGCGTATACTATCATAGCGCAAAAAAATGCTTGCGAGCAATAACTGGGGCGCCTCCATACGAGAGCTGTAGACCAATTTTTAAAAATATTCTACTTACATCTTAGAAATAGCCACATTTGTCAGGAAAACTCTCACCTCTTCTCCACAGTAGCCGAAAACAATTGATTTGCAAAAAGGGACCCCACCACGTTAAAAAAACCAATATTGTAATAGTACTCTCCACTACAGAAACAGCTACCTTATGTCCATCAAAATATATAACCATATTCCAATACTAATAAGAGAGCTACCATTTAATTTTTACAAAAAAATTCTAAGAAATTGCTTTCTCCAAATAATTTTTACACATTAAAAGTGTAGTAATACATATTTTCTATTGATTTCTCAATATGTAAGTGAACCATAATGTTCTTTTTTTTTGTAATAAATATTTAAACCGAAATATTATATTGTGGTTCAGGGTGGTACGGAGCCCTTTGTGTGCCTAGTCGCATAAGTCTTAGCAGGTAAATCTGCAGTGTTCTAAAACAAAATAATAGGTACATTGCTTTTTCGTCAGAATCCATAAACTTAATCTTTAGCAAGAACAGTGGAAATCCTTCCTATTGTTTCTGTTATTAGACTCTTACAAAGAGGTTACAAAGGATGATGCAAGAGTTTCTATGAAATCTGGTCCCACCTTCCAATAGCTATGTGTGTTACATCGTTGGATAGGTAATTTTGAGCTAAATAAAAATTACTATGGCGCCATGTTCCAAATCTTAGTCCGTTCAGAGTTATTCTTTATTAAACATGGTAGTTTTATCAGTAGCCAAGTAATGCTATTTAAGTAATAATTGCATTTCTTTGCTTTATACACGTAGTGTAGATACTAACGTACGGTTATCAATTGCGTCACTGAGTCGAAAACCACATTTCACCACCAACCACGAGCATTTTGTCAACATTGACAAAATGCTTTTTTTTACAAATAAAATAACGATAGCGTATTTGAAACCTATACATTTATTTAATCATCGTTGTCTACAATGACGTTATTTAAAAATAAGGCTGGGCCTACAAATCCCTCATGGCAGGCGTGCCCTAGGTACCAAACGATAAGCGCACAGGTCCCTACAGTACGTCGTCCCGTCATGCAGGTACAATATCTTTGTATAATGTAATTGTTGCGAACTAATAAGTAACAGTAGTACTTTCTAGCTCTCACGTGCCGCGACTGTATAAACCACGTAAGAGCCAAGCATCCTCATCAATGCCAAAATCAGGTAAATCCTCCAGTGCAGGCCAGGCATGAGGGATTTGTAGGCCCAGCCTTATTTTTAAATAACGTCATTGTAGACAACGATGATTAAATAAATGTATGGGTTTAAAATACGCTATCGTTGTTTTATTTGTAAAAAAAAATATTTTGTTAATGTTGACATCTGTTTAACTTTTTGTCATACGGTTTGCGACTCAATGACGCAATTGATTACCGTAGGTTAGTATCTACACTACGTGTATAAAGCACAAATACAATTATTACGTAAAAATAGCATTACTTGACTACTGATAAAACTACCATGTTTATTAAAGAATAACTCTGAACGGACTAAGATTTGGAACTTGGCGCCATAGTAACTTTTATTCAGCTCAAAAATACCTATCCAACGATGTAACACACATAGCTATTGGAAGGTGGGACCAGGATTTGCATCCTCCTTTCATTGTGTCTTATCTGTTGTTTTCCAAGTTACTTCCAGTGAAGAGAAAATAACCTAAATATGCATCTGCATGCCAGGTGGTCACCATTTATAAAGTGATAATTGTTTTATCTTTATAATTGAATGTAATCGAATTAACTTTAACCTAATAACTATGATGTTATTTTAAATACTTATTTATTTTTATTGAAATGATTTTAATGTGTAATGTTTTATGTATATTTCTATGTAATTTGTAGTGCTTAATATGGGAATAACTTTCTGAAACAAATGATTATTTTTTTGATTATAAGGGTTAATAAGTAAGTAATAGTGTACTGTAGTGTGTGTGTGTAGTGTAGTAGTGTATTTTTTTTTAATAATAAGGTAAATTTATTTTGTTGTCCAATAGAAATGTTTTTATTTTATTTTATGTTGTATATTAGAGTACAAATGTCCATAGTATAAGTGTTTTGTATTGTTTACTAGAGTATAAGTAGTATATAAGTTAGATTTTATACCCACGTGTACACTAGGTTCACAGTGTAAATATTCGTATGCCGCTAGTAGCGGCGGATGTGTCGAACTTATCCATATGTACCAACCATCTTTGTACCTACCATATCCGATGAATAAATGTGTTTGTCTTTGTCTTTCTTAAGGGTATTGGGGCCATGCATATTACACTTTTTCTTAGAAATGCTGTTTTGGCTGAGAGTGATTGCACCCAAAGTCTGTACTTCTCACGTCTTCTTCTACCTGTATTATTAATCCGAAGGGGCAACAAATGAGGATTGGTTTTTACAAACAGCGATATTTCTAATATGTGAAGTGACGGAAGTGTTTGAATTCTGTGTTGTACAAACTTTGGTTTTCAACTGTCAGTAGTTTGCAACCCAAACATAGCCCGTATACAACGCAAATCTTCAGTAAGCCCGTAATATGCTGTAAGTAATGTATCTGTGTTGACAGTTGGTACCAACTTTTAAAGAGCAAATGGGCCGAAGTACTAATTTATTTACAAATTTTGTTAATGTGAGTTTTCCAATTTAATTGCTTGTGCCTAGTCGCATAAGCCTTAGCAGGTAAATCTGCGGTGTTCTAAAACAAAACAATACATTGCTTTTTCGTCAGAATCCATAAACTTAATCTTTAGCAAGAACAGTGGAAATCCTTCCTATTGTTTCTGTTATTAGACCCTTACAAAGAGGTTACAAAGGATGATGCAAGAGTTTCTATGAAATCTGGTCCCACCTTCCAATAGCTATTTGTGTTACATCGTTGGATAGGTAATTTTGAGCTAAATAAAAATTACTATGGCGCCATGTTCCAAATCTTAGTCCGTTCAGAGTTATTCTGTATTAAACATGGTAGTTTTATCAGTAGCCAAGTAATGCTATTTAAGTAATAATTGCATTTCTTTGCTTTATACACGTAGTGTAAATACGGTTATCAATTGCGTCACTGAGTCGTGGCGCTTATTAGGCAATAATGGGTGCATTCTGGGAATGTAACAACCCCCCCGAGGAACTTTACAGTTTTCATGGAAAGTTACGAATCAATTCTTAACCTTGGAAGAGGAATTGTGTCAGGTTCCGGATCGTTATCTAAGTTGTTATCGTTCTGTGAGTTGGGCTTTCTTTTGCAGGCAAAATATTTCCCAAACTTCTTACAAAGTTTATAACTAATAAAGATTAAAATTAAAATGATTACAAAGTAAGTTAAAAGTGGATAATGAGAACTATATTCAATTAGGTTAGGGCTACGATTATTTATAATTTTATCAACATCTGACAATATTCGATTATTAGTGAAGTAGGTACGAACGGGAGATGAATAAAAGCCGTGGGTTCACTTGCTTTGTTTACTAATAAGTCCACACACGTATAATTCTTAATTCGATATTCCTCGCAAAAGCCATGTGACACCTTTTCTAAACAAGCACTTCACCCTGAAGATGAAGTCCAGACGCAAGCTGCACTTGGCCTGCCTTCTGTTCGGTGTGGTCAAATATCAAAAACCAGACTACCTTTATAATAAGCTGAGTTGGGTTACGAGTAGACGGGAATGCGGGAGAAGGCAATGCTCACAACAACTCTCACCTCAGTCTCAGGGTACGGCTGCTTTTAGAGGCAGCTTTCGTTATTGCATTTCTTTGCTTTATACACGTAGTGTAGATTAACAATAGTAATGTTGGTTACATTAATCGCGTTATTTTGATGATAAATGGTAAACATGATTTAACCTAAAAAAATATCTGATGATAATTTGTTTTGAGGTCACCAAGTGCTGGTAGTAGAGTCTCGCTAGCTGATTTGATTTGACCCTGTGTACTTTGTGTTTACTTATAGTCAAGTCAACAGGTGTCTATGAGTCATAAGTACAGCACAAACAGGTTTATGGTTTCTTTCTTAGACAAACAAGTTCTATTTTTAGTTGAATTATGAATGCAGAATAACATGTTTGTTCATGTCTGTTTATTATCTTACGCTAACTTGGCCAGCCGTTCATTAATTCCGGTCATTACACAATTTATATGACATAAAAGCTTGTCGCGAGATTTAAGTACTCGTTTTTACTCAGTTTGAAAATTTTAATGGTTAAAATCAATCACATCAAGTTATTTAATTTACTTGTTTATCTACACAAGTAGGGGGAGATAGTTTGTTTGGAAGTTCGTTAGTTTAGTCATTAGGCAACCCATCGGACACACGGCTTGTCAGTAAGAGTCTGACACTCCCTTCTGCTCCACCCAGAGCGGGAGGGGTCATTTGATGATTTCAAATCCGAAAAAAAAAAAGGTATGGACTGTTCACCGATAATAGATGGAATAAGTATTCGAATTGATTAGTTGTGCTATGAGTGAGTATGAGTCATAATCGTCAACCACGTTTCTTAGAACCGACTACCTGGTTGAATGTTGAAAAGCACTACTACTACTCACCTTACATACTAATCAGCAAACCTAGTTTCAACCAAAATAACATAATATAACTAGGTCAACATAAACCAGAGGGGCTACTCTCATAATATTAAGAATTTTCACAGTCTGACCTCAGTCTCAAACTCAAAGTATTTATTTAAACTAAACCAATTACAGGTACTTTTGAATTGTCAAGGGTCGGTCAGTCAAAAAGATGAAACTAGTTGCCCATTCCAAAGCGTAGTAGGTACCTATGGAGAAGAAGGGGCAAGAAACTCCATGGACACTCTTTTAAATCACAATAATATTGCTATAAAGTATTGGTTACATCATTCATGTTAAAAATTATGCATGTGAGAACGATGCAGAACTTTAAAAGCGTCCATAATGAAACGATAAAAAAAAACAATTCAAATTTTAATTTAAATCAAAATAAGCCATGGCAGCAAAGAGTTGACCAGTCCCTACTGACGACGCCCGTTCACGAGCATGACGCATAGATTAGCACCATTTGGCTCAACCATTTTAAAGGGAGCTAAATGATCCAACACAAGCGCCACCATCAGCGAGACATTAGAGTGAGCATGACATACTCTCAGATCACACGAAGGGAATAGTTTCGGCGACCTGCGCGCCACCGCACGGATTTATATAGGAACGAATATTCCAACGATTATTCCAACTGCGTTCCTATTGGTTGATTTAATGTTGTATTTAAATATACTTTCGCCGTGCATCTGGAGTATTATTGCCTCACGCTACCTAAGCGCTACAAATTCATATTCATATTTCAATATTCTCAAAAAATTATGAGATAATAATGCATAATCGTCTAGTTCAATATATAAACAAACATAAACTTATTAATGAAGAACAAAATGGGTTTTCAAAAAGGTAAGTCAACATCTCTGGCAGCATTCTCATTAGTAAGGTCCATAGCAGATAATATAGACAATTTTAAAATATATAACCATATTCCAAAACCAATAAGAGAGCTACCATTTAAAAAAAAACGCTCTGTTTCAGTAATCTATTTAGATATGAGCAAGGCTTTCGATCTCGTCAACCACAATACACTCTTAGATAAATGCGAGCACTACGGCATCAGAGATCCAGCGTTAGAATGGCTGAAAGTTATCTCAGCAATAGAAAACAGTGTGTTGAAGTATCCCGTATTGATGATAAACTTGTTGCAAAGGTATATAAATCTTTATTTAGACATAATGAGTCTGGAGTGCCCCAAGGAAGCATCCTTGGGTCTCTTCTCTTCCTATTATATATTAACGATTTACCAAATATAACAAATCATAAGTGCGTACTATTTGCAGATGACGTGTCGGTAATAATACCGGAAAGTAACAAAACATTACATCAACAAGAGGCAAATCAAACTATTAACGATATAATTAACTGGCTAAACGAAAACAACTTAAAAATAAATATAACTAAAACCAAATTCATTCAATTTGCGAACTACAAACAAAACCCCCTAAAAATTATTTTAAATCATAATAACCAAATAATTAATGTGGGATAAGCTCAATTTTCCATGAATAAAACTGCTGATTTCCTTTTAATACTTGTATTTATTTCTGCGTCTTTTATCTAACGTCTTTACCGTCGTCTTTTCTTTCTCAGCCTAGTTCCCCCTTCCCGCTTCTTCTACATTTTAAACATTTATCCACTATCTCTTTCACTCCTTGACTATCCCGTACATTCATCTCTGTCACCCGTTTATGCTTCACATCTATCATTCATCTTTACGTCACAATTCACTATCCTGTCATAACGTTCCGTTCCTACAGCTCGGCCATTCTGATATCTGTCTGTCCTCAGTCAGATCTAAACTAAAAGTAGTACATCAAAAATTCTTACTTCTTCTCTTCTTACATTAACTTAAAGTAGCAATTCTAAACCTCTTGATAACATACTTTACATTATTTAGGTAGTTAATAACACTTAAAACTGAATTGCTTAAACAAAACTACTTAAAACACAAGTACGTACCTACTTCAGGTTTTACATCACATAACCTGACTTATAACGTCATTGTGAAATATTAGATCAAGAACATACCCCAGAGGTGTCCCCTAACCTAACCAATGACGACTAACAAGGCCTACTTACTCACTTAGCTCGACAGTATTTCCAAACACTGGCCATGGCTTCATATTATCTGCAGATGAAGAAGTCAATCGAGAACCATCTGCCATGCGGTCCATCTTCTCCACATCATATCGATCATTTCTTTTCAATTTAGTGACTCGGTATGGTCCTAGATACTTTGGCTTGAGCTTCAATCCAATACCAAACTGTGTGCGTTTGATGGTTACAACATCTCCCACAATATATTTTCGACTTTCTTTTCTTCTTCAAGTTCAGCAGATGTTTTTAAAGTGTATTTTAGAACATTTTTGTCTTATTTCCACTGGAAAATCTAAAACCGCGTCACTCAGAGACTAGGTATCTGATACTTATTTATACTATGATATTTCGCAGCATTTTTATCCTTAACCATCATCATCTACCTCGCCTTTTCCCAACTATCAATAGTCAAGTCAACAGGTGTCTATGAGTCATAAGTACAGCACAAATAGGTTTATGGTTTCTTTCTTAGACAAAGCAATTTCTATTTTTAGTTGAATTAAAAATGCAGAATAACATGTTTGTTCATGTCTGTTTATTATCTAACGCTAACTTGGCCAGCCGTTCATTAATTCCGGTCATTACACAATTTATATGACATAAAAGCTTGTCGCGAGATTTAAGTACTCGTTTTTACTCAGTTTGAAAATTTTAATGGTTGAAATCAATCACATCAAATTATTTAATTTACTTGTTTATCTACACAAGTAGGGGGAGATAGTTTGTTTGGAAGTTCGTTAGTTTAGTCGATAGGCAACCCATCGGACACACGGCTTGTCAGTAAGAGTCTGACACTCCCTTCTGCTCCACCCAGAGCGGGAGGGGTCATTTGATGATTTCAAATCCGAAAAAAAAAAAAGGTATGGACTGTTCACCGATAATAGATGGAATAAGTAAAAAAATATCTGATGATAATTTGTTTTGAGGTCACCAAGTGCTGGTAGTCTCGCTAGCTAATTTGATTTGACCCTGTGTACTTTGTGTTTACTTATAGTCAAGTCAACAGGTGTCTATGAGTCATAAGTACAGCACAAACAGGTTTATGGTTTCTTTCTTAGACAAAGCAAGTTCTATTTTTAGTTGAATTATGAATGGAGAATAACATGTTTGTTCATGTCTGTTTATTATCTTACGCTAACTTGGCCAGCCGTTCATTAATTCCGGTCATTACACAATTTATATGACATAAAAGCTTGTCGCGAGATTTAAGTACTCGTATTTACTCAGTTTGAAAATTTTAATGGTTAAAATCAATCACGTCAAGTTATTTAATTTACTTGTTTATCTACACAAGTAGGGGGAGATAGTTTGTTTGGAAGTTCGATATTTTGGTCGATAGGCAACCCATCGGCTAGGACACACGGCTTGTTCAATAAATAAAACTGTCTCATTGCAATATAAAACTATACTTTTATTTACACAAAAACCATTATATCTTTACATTGAGGTTAATTTACATTTTATCATCGATATCAGTCGAGAAGACCTATTTTTCAAGGGAAATAAATCACCAACCCTCTAAAAACTTATTGATCTTCTAGTGATGGACTCTTTTTGAAATGAATGGACCTCTAAAAGCTATTTGCGCTTCTAATGATGCACTGTCATTTTTGCGTGCGCAATGTATTAAACATCTCAATGGGTTAGATAGAAATAATGATTTAATACAGTTTACAGTAAAAAAAAATTGCAGAAAACAAGTTTCTAGCTCAACAAATATTACACATAATCACTATAGTCAGTCAGTCTTACACATTGGTATGATGCAGCCTTTTTACCGAATAACAAGGAAGAGTTATGTTTTTATAAATCCTCCATTTCATAGTAAACTTTTTGCTCATCACTTCACTTCGGAAACACAAAATCACTCCTGTATTGTAGGGGTAGGCAGATGTACACCAACATTTCACCAGTTAGTCCACATTCACAAGGCGTCGATAAGAAAGATATTTTTCTGTATAATTTTGGGATCACACATCAGCTCCGTTGAATTCTGTCGTGATGGCCCAGTGGTTAAGGCCTCGCTAAAAGGTTGTGTAAATATGTACTTTCAAAGTTTATCTTGGACATCACTGACATCGAAGAAGGAAGAAAAGGAATGAATCGATGAAGGAATATATCGTGAGGAAACCGGGATGCTGACGTGTGATCCCAACATTTTACCGTACAAGAACGAACAGTACACCACACAAACTTTAAGTCACATGTTCCCACTTCCTACATCACTTTGGTCTCTAGAACACCCGGTCCTGATACCCCGAGTCCTGCATAGGCTGGGTCGGCTTGGCCTGCGTGCTGGCCACGTGGTGGTGGTGCAGCAGATGGCCGGGCCGGCGCGGCGGGGCAAGGTACTCGAACATGCTCTGTGTGTGCTGGGCCAGCATGTTGGCGAGGTCGCACGGCATGGGGTCGGTCCAGAAGAAGTCGTGGTTTAGAGCTGTGTCGGCGTCGAACCTGGGAAGAATGGGTTAAAAATGATGATTTGTATACAAAAGTTTTCATTACTTAATTCTTTTTTTATGCCATAGAGTGGCAAACAAGCTGGCGATCCAGCCCTATGTTGTGTGGACATGGACAATATTATGACACACATGCAAATTAATCGAAATTGCATTCTAGCTTTTGGTATATTTTGCTTGCTGATCGACCACCTAGAACATAGTAATGGTTACATGTGCTACTAAAATTGCGCAATTCTTGGCAATGGCGCGGAAGATATACAGACTATAGTGCACAAGTATGTGTGCAGACACAGGTGCACTCTCTCCTCCTTCACTCTCATAGTCCCATTGGACGGCAATCCGACAGAAGAAGGAATATGAAGATTACAGTCACATCAACCAGGATGGAATTTGAAATGGACAAATGTGCAGTCCTGCATGTAAAGCGAGGGGGGATTATAGAATCCGTGAGAACCCAACCTTCGGATTCCATACACCTTAGACCCCTCCTCAGGAATGGGCACGTGATACGGAGGAATGAGGTAAATGTCGTGGGGAAAGTTTTGAGTATGACTGTCGATGGCTGAAGAGTAGGGGAAAACCAAAGAAAAAATGGATGGACTGTGTGAATGATGATATGATTAGAAAGGGGGTGACTACCGAGATGACGACTAATTATAATAGAGAAGTATGGAAGAAAAAGACCCTTATCCCAATCTATTTGTGGTCAGCACAGCATGACCACAGATAAATTGGGATAAGGGCAGGAGAATGATGAGTCACATTAAACTATATTTGATAGTTTGATATAGTTCTCTTTAATTAGATTAGGTCAGACACCCTCTGGACACCCAGACCTTACACAAATGTTCTCAACAGACCAGGAAACATAATCTACTCCTGGAGGGAAGTGGGCTAGTTGGAATAACCAACGATGACCGCCATGGCCCACACACAATGGTACCCTTGAAGGACTGCGTGCGGAAACCAAACCTTCTAACATAGAACTATATTCCATACTCACCTCTTCGCTGGATCCAGTTGCAGCAACTTATCCAACAGATCACAGCCGTACGGATCCTTTACATACGGCTTCAAACGTTTCTTAACCTTCCTCTTCTGGCCCTTAGGGAGTTCCATCTTATTGTAAAGATCTAAGTTCTCAACTCCGGGCCAAACGTCCGGGGTACAGGAACCGCAGAGCCGTGAGATAAGGATGAGTTGCTGTTGTTCTGTTGGACCCGGCATGATGGGGGAACGGATCCACATTTCAGCCATGATGCAGCCGGCTCCCCACATGTCGACGGGTGGGCCGTAGTGCCGATCACCTGGGGAGATTATGTGGGATGTAGTTTTCTATATTCAGATGGAAATGATTGTGGTTCTATTAAACAAAAAAAAAACTTAATGTCAAATTAGTATCTGGGATTAAAAAACGAACTTCAAGTTGGTTATTTTGAGAATGGGACTTGTGGCTAAGTAATAACAGCCGCACGAGTCGATCCCGAGACTGGAAGCCGACCCCAACATAGTTGGGAAAGGTAAGGTTAATATAACTAGGTCAACATAAACCAGAGGGACTCCTCTCATAATTTTAAGAATTTTCACAGTCTGATCTCAGTCTCAATCTGTATACTAATTTATCTACGTTTTTTACATTGATCGATGCTGAAATGAGATTGCGACTAGACTTTGAACGTCTTTAATTAGGTGAGGTCAACATACCCAAAAGTACTTCCGGAGGCCGATACCACAGCGTCACCACTCTGTTAGTATGTTTATTGACTTTTCCCGACTTCGCCACACTGAAGGCCTTTGCCAGACCAAAATCAGCCAGTTTTAGAATACCATTCTTAGTAATCAGTACGTTCGCAGGTTTCATATCTCTGTGCAAGATTTTATTGCAGTGAATATAGTATAAACCATTCAGTAACTGTTGCATGACCTTTTTGATCTCTCCCAGACTGAATTTGACGTTCACATTGGACAGTAAGCCAGCCAAATCGTGTTCACAAAAATCGAAAACTAAATAAAATGTTGATCTGTATTTGTTGTGCAATGTCGCTTTTGTATGACAAATCTCGATCAGATTCACGACGTTCTCGTGTTTGAGGAGCTGTAGGATCTTTATTTCTCGCAGAGCTGTGATCGGGAAGCCTTCCGTTTCGTTGTCCATCAAGACTTTTTTCACGGCGACGAACTTTTTGTTGCTATTCCTTTGTCGGGCTTTGAACACTTCTCCGAAGGTTCCCTGCCCGATTTTAGCGACTTTCTCGTATTTTGAGGACTCGTCGCAGAAGGGGAAGTCGAAATCTTCAATGTATTTCTCTTTTTCCCTCATACTTAGGATGGTGGAACTTGTGCTTATCACGCCTTGGGTAGGGTCCCGCGGAGCACCTTGCATTTTGGACGTAATTTTGCCGCTTTTTAGTACACCTTAGAAAAATAATAAAGTTTTGTGTTATGGAGAACACCCGTGGCAATTTTTTGGGGTAACTTATGACAACAATCACATTTATTTTTTGTCACTGATTCACAGAGCACTTTATAATACCACTGATTTCGTTGAAAACAAACGTCAAACTGACCTAATCTATGAAACTGACGAGCCACACTAGTTAGGGGCGTTGAATGAACGAACTAGTTAATTCGACCGTCGTCGTCGGCGTACTGTGAAGGTATGGATTGTCACCGCCGTGTCCTCGTAGAGGGGATCGGTAGGGGCGGCGGCCCTCGCGGCGGAGGCGGCGGGAGTGGGAGGCAGTCGCCTCCTTCTGCGAAGCAGTCATAATAGCGAAGGAGGTGGTGGGATGGATGAGTCAGCGGGATTGTCCGAAAGGGTTACCGCTACCCCGGAACATAAAGGGCAAAGGAAGGAACATGGGTGGGTTTTAGTCAGTAAGAGTCTGGCACTCCCTTCCGCTCCACCCAGAGCGGGAGGGGTCATTTGATGATTTCCCATCCGAAAAAAAAAAAGTATGGACTGTTCACCGATAAATATATGGAATATTCGAATTGATTAGTTGTGCTATGAGTGAGTATGAGTCATAATCGTCAACCACGTTTCTTAGAACCGACTACCTGGTTGAATGTTGAAAAGCACTACTACCTACTACTCACCTTACATACTAATCAGCAAACCTAGTTTCAACCAAAATAACATAATATAACTAGGTCAACATAAACCAGAGGGGCTACTCTCATAATATTAAGAATTTTCACAGTCTGACCTCAATCTCAAACTCAAAGTATTTATTTCAACTAAACCAATTACAGGTACTTTTGAATTGTCAAGGGTCGGTCAGTCAAAAAGATGAAACTAGTTGCGCATTCCAAAGCGTAGTAGGTACCTATGGAGAAGAAGGGGCAAGAAATTCCATGGACACTCTTTTAAATCACAATAATATTGCTATAAAGTATTGGTTACATCATTCATGTTAAAAATTATGCATGTGAGAACGATGCAGACCGTTAAAAGCATCCATAATGAAACGATAAAAAAAACAATTCAAATATTAATTTAAATCAAAATAAGTCATGGCAGCAAAGAGTTGACCACTCCCTACTGACGACGCCCGTTCACGAGCATGACGCATAGATTAGCACCATTTAGCTCTACCATTTTGAAGTGAGCTAAATGATCCAACACAAGCGCCACCATCAGCGAGACATTAGAGTGAGCATGACATACTCTCAGATCTCACGCGGGAATAGTTTCGGCGACCTGCGCGCCACCGCACGGATTTCTGTAGGAACGAATATTCCAACGAATATTCCAACTGCGTTCCTATTGGTTGATTTAATGTTGTATTTAAATATACTTTCGTCGTGCATCTGGAGTATTATTGCCTCACGCTACCTAAGCGCTACAAATTCATATTCATATTTCAATATTCTCAAAAAATTATGAGATAATAATGCATCATCGTCTAGTTCAATATACAAACAAACAAACTTATTAACGAAGAACAAAATGGGTTTTCAAAAAGGTAAGTCAACAACTCTGGCAGCATTCTCATTAGTAAGGTCCATAGCAGATAATATAGATAATTTTAAAATATATAACCATATTCCAAAACTAATAAGAGAGCTACCATTTAAAAAAAAAACGCTCTGTTTCAGTAATCTTTTTAGATATGAGCAAGGCTTTCGATCGAATATAACACACAACTTGCATTCAAACAACACGTATTTAATTTATCCGCATCCCGAACAAGCAAAATTGAACCTTAATACAACCACCATATGGTACTTCGAGCCGGATCCATCCAGTACGGACACTTACCGAGAGAACAAAAGACTCGCATTCCACAACAGCGATAAGCCGATCTTTTTTTTTTGTGCCCATCAGATTTTGAGAATTAGCACGTTGTTTACTACTAAGACTATTGTAGTAATAATTAATACATCGGGTAACAGCAGCATTTAAACTTGTTTACGTGAAAAATGGCTACGACTGAGGAACAACAGAAACATCTCGCCGTGTTAGAAGATACTGCAAACCTGCTACGGAAAACGCAAATGAACCTAAGAAAATGTCCTAAAGCACGCTTAACAAGAGGATATATCGAGACACGTATGAAAATCATCGAAGATTATTGGGATACCTTCAAATGTGCGCATAAAGACTTAGTAAAAATAACACAAAAGGAACAGAAAGGAACGTTGCCTTATTTTTTGAATGAGGAGTTTTTTATTTATGAAGATTTATATAACGTGCTTCAAGGTGACTTAAAGGACATGGTTAATTCGTTATCGGAACCGTCAGTAGTGGAATCAAAATTAGCAAATAGTAGTTTCGGCTGCACAAGTCCACAAAATAGCCTCGTGCACCTACCGAGGATCGAGATACCGAAGTTTTCCGGTAATTATGAATCATGGCAAACCGCTCAAGATTTGTTTACATCATTGGTGCACAATAACACTTCGCTCAGCGATGTCCAAAAACTTCATTATTTGAAGACAAGTGTTACTCAAGAAGCCGAATCACTATTGAAGCATATCCAGGTAACCGATAAAAATTAT
The DNA here is from genome assembly GCA_911387795.2 of Apamea monoglypha. Lineage (NCBI taxonomy): Eukaryota > Metazoa > Arthropoda > Insecta > Lepidoptera > Noctuidae > Apamea > Apamea monoglypha. The sequence goes on along the minus strand of OU426944.1, from coordinate 9,163,766 downwards.
GTAAATGCATGGGATATTTTGAAAAAGAGATACGGCCACAAACGCTTACTTTTGAATCATTCTATGAAAAGATTATTCAACCAAAAGAAGATGACTTCTCAATCAGCTTCTCAATTAAAGGGGGTGTTGGACACAACCACAGAGTGTCTAAACAACTTAAATAATTTAAATATTAACGTCGACTCTTGGGATCCATTCCTTATATATCTTCTAGTGCAGAAGATGGACTCAGAGACGCACAAGAACTGGGAAGAACATGCATATAGAGAAGAAACCGAAAACACCTACCTGGAGTGATTTCATTTTTTTTTTTTTTTTCGGGATGGGAAATCATCAAATGACCCCTCCCGCTCTGGGTGGAGCGGAAGGGAGTGTCAGACTCTTACTGACTAAAACCCACCCATGTTCCTTCCTTCGCCCTTTATGTTCCGGGGTAGCGGTAACCCTTTCGGACAATCCCGCTGACCCGGCAGGCTTCGGCCCTGAGGGGCCCCTCGTTATGCTGACATCTCTTTGAGGCGCGCGTGGAACACTTACGCGCCGTCCGGCACGGGCCTGGTCCTGATCGGGCGGTGAGCTACCCATTGCTCTCCGCTCGCAGGCCCGCGCCTACGGTGGCCGGTAGTCTTCAATCGACTCCCGACGCCCGGGGCGTCTCCCGCGGCGGCTGGGACGGGGTACCCTGGAAATAACAAATCAAAACAGTACATCAAAGGACAATAAACCAACAAAGGAGCGTTCATACCATGTTGCCGCCACAGTCGCGGAGAAAGTTTGTGTGATGTGTAAAGAAAGTCACAGTTTAAGTCATTGCAAGGAATTCGGCAAAAAGGAACCTACTGAAAGAAGAGAATTTGTGAAAAGCAAACAATTATGTTTTAGCTGTTTAGTAGCAGGACACTCAGCATTTAAGTGTAAAGTGCCAGTATCTTGTCGTCTTTGTCACAGGCGCCATCATTCCTTTTTATATGAAACGAAGAACAAGCAGCAGGGAGAATCATCGGTCAACACACTTCCAGCTGTAACACATGTAGAAAAAGAGTAAGCATTACAAGTCAATACAATGATAGCGTCGCATTGCAATACTAAGAAGAGAGTAGCAGCACTTTTAGCAACGGCAGTAGTGGAAGCAACAAGCGAGCAAGGTAACACCATTATACGAGTACTGCGGGCGCTAATAGACCAAGGTTCCGAAGCAGCTTTCATTAGCGAGAAGGCGACTCAATTGTTGAAGCTCGAACGACAACCTGTAAAGGCAAGCATTATAGGGGTGGGATCCCAGAAGACCGAAATAAAACATGTGGTACAGCTGCAAATACGATCACGATCGGACCGATGCTATTGTTTACCATTAAAGGCATACGTAATGTCCAAGCAACTGACCGCAAAGATACCCACCAAAACAATCAATAAACAACATTGGGCACACATTCAAGACCTCAACTTGGCTAATCCAACTTACTTCAAGCCAGGGTCTATAGATCTGCTTTTGAGTGTGAATGAATACGCGGAAATTCTGCAAAACAACCTAATCAAAGGTCCACCAGGCACACCAAGCGCTCAGGAAACCAGCCTGGGGTGGATTCTTTTTGGAGAAGTTAATACAACACCACAAAACCAGTATGTTGTCATGCATCATTCAGTTGACGTAGAAGACATGTTAAAATCAATATGGGAAATTGACGTAAACACTTAACAAAGGAAGAACAACTGTGTGAAGAAATATACGAAAAGACAACTGCTAGAAATGAACAAGGGAGGTACATTGTTAAGTTAACATTTAATACATACAATCCACAATCACCAGATGGTAATACAAAATCGATAGCAACACATAGATTTACACTGTTAGAAAAGAAGTTCAGGAAATCGCCAGACCTGCAAAAAGAATATAGTAAAGTTGTAAATGACTATATAGAAAAAGGACACATCGAGAAGGTACCTGATAAAGAAAGCAATAAAAGAGCCGTCTACTTACCTTACCGTCTAAAAAAAAAAAAACAGCTGTTCCCTACATTTATGTTCGTCTAACTCGTGAAAATGTAGGGAACAGATGATTTTTTTTTTTCGCGATTTCTGGGTTGGTCCCATAGTAAAAGTTGTTCATAATGATGAGTACAATGACCTCTTAAGAGATTGTTGGTGTTTTACCAATAACCCTGTATAGTCCAAACTTTGGAGGATTATGGGAAGCAGGCGTGAAGTCGATTAAGTACCATTTAAAACGTATCATTACAACTCACCTGACGTTCGAGGAAATGAATACAATATTATGCCAGATAGAAGCCTGTCTGAATTCACGCCCATTGTGCCCCATAGATAACACCGACCCAGAAAACTTAGATCCATTAACTCCTGGGCATTTTTTAATTGGAGAACCACCAATTGTGGTACCCTCACCTGATCTGCAAGCTGTGAACGCTCATAATTTGTCACGCTGGCAACATACACAAAAGGTTCTTCATGACTTTTGGCGACGCTGGCAAGAGGAATATTTGACCAGGCTTCAGCAGCGTCCTAAATGGATGAAGAAAGCAAAGGAATTTGCAATAGGGGATATTGTGTTGATCAAGACTGAAAATCAACCTCCAAGTAAATGGTCCTTAGGACGAATTACAGATAAACATCCAGGCTTGGATGTAACACGAGAGTGTATAGTGTGAGAAGTGGAGGTTCTGTAACTAAGAGAACTATTAGTAAGTTATGTGCATTGCCAGTTGATTCTACTTAGCCCCCTATTGAATTATTGAGATATTGTGAATCATTTTAGTAGGTATAGTTAGATTTTCATTAATGATTAATTTACAGTTGTAATAATTGGCACTTTAGACGAATAATTTGGAGCTAGGTACTTGATTGTTTAAAGGATAATTGTTTAGTACTTAATTGTAAATATTGTAATTATAAAAGAACTTAAAAGTCCTTTTGGCGGGCGGTATGTCAGATTAGAATGGTCACCGTAGCTACGCAAGTCATATATCCATATACCTAGCTATATGTATATCTCATGTCGTTTTTAAAGGTAGTTTTGTCAGTCGCCAATATACTAGCATTCAAACAACACGTATTTAATTTATCCGCATCCCGAACAAGCAAAAGGGAACCTTAATACAACCACTAGACACAATGGGTCTGGAGTGCCCCAAGGAAGCATCCTTGGGTCTCCTCTCTTCCTGTTATATATTAACGATTTACCAAATATAACAAATCATAAGTGCGTACTATTTGCAGATGACGTGTCGGTAATAATACCGGAAAGTAACAAAACATTACATCAACAAGGGGCAAATCAAACTATCAACGATATAATTAACTGGCTAAACGAAAACAACTTAAAAATAAATATAACAAAAACAAAATTCATTCAATTTGCGAACTACAAACAAAACCCCCCAAAAATTATTTTAAATCATAATAACCAAATAATTAATAAAGAAAATATTATAATTTTTTTAGGTCTAACACCAGACGATAACTGTAATAAATTGGGGAATACACATTGAAAATCTATGTAAAAAAATAAACAGATTTGTATACGCATTAAGAGAACTACGCAAAACAGCGAATGAAGAAGCTGCACTAAACGCCTATCACGGCTACGTAGCGTCTGTATAGAGGTACGGATTACTCCTATGGGGTAACTCATCACACATACAAAGGGCTATCATAGCGCAAAAAAATGTTTGCGAGCAATAACTGGGGCGCCTCCATACGAGAGCTGTAGACCAATTTTTAAAAATATTCTACTTTCATCTTAGAAATAGCCACATTTGTCAGGAAAAACTCTCACCTCTTCTCCACAGTAGCCGAAAACAATTGATTTGCAAAAAGGGACCCCACCACGTTAAAAAAACCAATATTGTAATAGTACTCTCCACTACAGAAACAGCTACCTTATGTCCATCAAAATATATAACCATATTCCAATACTAATAAGAGAGCTACCATTTAATTTTTACAAAAAAATTCTAAGAAATTGCTTTCTCCAAATAATTTTTACACATTAAAATTGTAGTAATACATATTTTCTATTGATTTCTCAATATGTAAGTGAACCATAATGTTCTTTTTTTTGTAATAAATAAATGTATTTTTACCGAAATATTATATTGTGGTTCAGGGTGGTACGGAGCCCTTTGTGTGCCTAGTCGCATAAGCCTTAGCAGGTAAATCTGCAGTGTTCTAAAACAAAACAATACATTGCTTTTTCGTCTGAATCCATAAACTTAATCTTTAGCAAGAACAGTGGAAATCCTTCCTATTGTTTCTGTTATTAGACCCTTACAAAGAGGTTACAAAGGATGATGCAAGAGTTTCTATGAAATCTGGTCCCACCTTCCAATAGCTATGTGTGTAACATCGTTGGATAGGTAATTTTGAGCTAAATAAAAATTACTATGGCGCCATGTTCCAAATCTTAGTCCGTTCAGAGTTATTCTTTATTAAACATGGTAGTTTTATCAGTAGCCAAGTAATGCTATTTAAGTAATAATTGCATTTCTTTGCTTTATACACGTAGTGTAGATACTAACGTACGGTTATCAATTGCGTCACTGAGTCGAAAACCACATTTCACCACCAACCACGAGCATTTTGTCAACATTGACAAAATGCTTTTTTTTACAAATAAAATAACGATAGCGTATTTGAAACCTATACATTTATTTAATCATCGTTGTCTACAATGACGTTATTTAAAAATAAGGCTGGGCCTACAAATCCCTCATGGCAGGCGTGCCCTAGGTACCAAACGATATGCGCACAGGTTCTAAAACAAAATAATAGGTACATTGCTTTTTCGTCAGAATCCATAAACTTAATCTTTAGCAAGAACAGTGGAAATCCTTCCTATTGTTTCTGTTATTAGACCCTTACAAAGAGGTTACAAAGGATGATGCAAGAGTTTCTATGAAATCTGGTCCCACCTTCCAATAGCTATGTGTGTTACATCGTTGGATAGGTAATTTTGAGCTAAATAAAAATTACTATGGCGCCATGTTCCAAATCTTAGTCCGTTCAGAGTTATTCTTTATTAAACATGGTAGTTTTATCAGTAGCCAAGTAATGCTATTTAAGTAATAATTGCATTTCTTTGCTTTATACACGTAGTGTAGATTAACAATAGTAATGTTGGTTGTTGTGGTTCGTAGTGATGGTAATCAAATGCGTCACTGAGTCGAAAACCACATTTCACCACCAACCACGAGCATTTTGTCAACATTGACAAAATGCTTTTTTTTACAAATAAAATAACGATAGCGTATTTGAAACCTATACCTACATTTATTTAATCATCGTTGTCTACAATGACGTTATTTAAAAATAAGGCTGGGCCTACAAATCCCTCATGGCAGGCGTGCCCTAGGTACCAAACGATATGCGCACAGGTCCCTACAGTACGTCGTCCCGTCATGCAGGTACAATATCTTTGTATAATGTCATTGTTGCGAACTAATAAGTAACAGTAGTACTTTCTAGCTCTCACGTGTCGCGACTGTATACGACCACGTAAGAGCCAAGCATCCTCATCAATGCCAAAATCAGGTAAATCCTCCAGTGCAGGCCAGGCATCATGTAACACACATAGCTATTGGAAGGTGGGACCAGGATTTGCATCCTCCTTTCATTGTGTCTTATCTGTTGTTTTCCAAGTTACTTCCAGTGAAGAGAAAATAACCTAAATATGCATCTGCATGCCAGGTGGTCACCATTTATAAAGTGATAATTGTTTTATCTTTATAATTGAATGTAATCGAATTAACTTTAACCTAATAACTATGATGTTATTTTAAATACTTATTTATTTTTAATGAAATGATTTTAATGTGTAATGTTTTATGTATATTTCTATGTAATTTGTAGTGCTTAAATATGGGAATAACTTTCTGAAACAAATGATTATTTTTTTGATTATAAGGGTTAATAAGTAAGTAATAGTGTACTGTAGTGTGTGTGTGTAGTGTAGTAGTGTATTTTTTTTTTTAATAATAAGGTAAATTTATTTTGTTGTATAATAGAAATGTTTTTATTGTTATGTTTTTATTTTATTTTATGTTGTATATTAGAGTACAAATGTCCATAGTATAAGTGTTTTGTATTGTTTACTAGAGTATAAGTAGTATATAAGTTAGATTTTATACCCACGTGTACACTAGGTTCACATTGTAAATATTCGTATGCCGCTAGTAGCGGCGGATGTGTCGAACTTATCCATATGTACCAACCATCTTTCTACCTACCATATCCGATGAATAAATGTGTTTGTCTTTGTCTTTCTTAAGGGTATTTGGGGCCATGCTTAGTACACTTTTTCTTAGAAATGCTGTTTTGGCTGAGAGTGATTGCACCCAAAGTCTGTACTTCTCACGTCTTCTTCTACCTGTATTATTAATCCGAAGGGGCAACAAATGAGGATTGGTTTTTACAAACAGCGATATTTCTAATATGTAAAGTGACGGAAGTGTTAGAATTCTGTGTTGTACAAACTTTGGTTTTCAACTGTCAGTAGTTTGCAACCCAAACATAGCCCGTATACAACGCTTTTGTGGTTTAAACGCAGTGTCCTTTTGAGTTGAATTCCCCCAGAATATTATTCCAAATCTTCAGTAAGCCCGTATTATGCTGTAAGTAATGTATCTGTGTTGACAGTTGGTACCAACTTTTAAAGAGCAAATGGGCCGAAGTACTAATTTATTTACAAATTTTGTTAATGTGAGTTTTCCAATTTAATTGCTTGTGCCTAGTCGCATAAGCCTTAGCAGGTAAATCTGCGGTGTTCTAAAACAAAACAATACATTGCTTTTTCGTCAGAATCCATAAACTTAATCTTTAGCAAGAACAGTGGAAATCCTTCCTATTGTTTCTGTTATTAGACCCTTACAAAGAGGTTACAAAGGATGATGCAAGAGTTTCTATGAAATCTGGTCCCACCTTCCAATAGCTATTTGTGTTACATCGTTGGATAGGTAATTTTGAGCTAAATAAAAATTACTATGGCGCCATGTTCCAAATCTTAGTCCGTTCAGAGTTATTCTGTATTAAACATGGTAGTTTTATCAGTAGCCAAGTAATGCTATTTAAGTAATAATTGCATTTCTTTGCTTTATACACGTAGTGTAAATACTAACGTACGGTTATCAATTGCGTCACTGAGTCGAAAACCACATTTCACCACCAACCTCGAGCATTTTGTCAACATTGACAAAATGCTTTTTTTTAACCTACCTATACATTTATTTAATCATCGTTGTCTACAAAACATGGTAGTTTTATCAGTAGTCAAGTAATGCTATTTTTACGTAATAATTGTATTTGTGCTTTATACACGTAGTGTAGATACTAACCTACGGTAATCAATTGCGTCATTGAGTCGCAAACCGTATGACAAAAAGTTAAACAGATGTCAACATTAAAAAAAGGCTTTTTTTTTACAAATAAAACAACGATAGCGTATTTTAAACCCATACATTTATTTAATCATCGTTGTCTACAATGACGTTATTTAAAAATAAGGCTGGGCCTACAAATTACGAACCTAGTTCACAGTGTAAATATTCGTATGCCGCTGGTAGCGGCGGATGTGTCGAACTTATCCATATGTACCAACCATCTTTGTACCTACCATATCCGACGAATAAATGTCTTTGTCTTTGTCTTTCTTAAGGGTATTAGAAATTTTGTTGTATATTATTGGGGCCAGTGTTGTTTTGGCGGAGAGTGAATGCACCGAAGTTCATTAGCGTTATCTTTTCGCCGAAATTTCTATTGTTTTCACTACTTCTTTGAAGTGCTGTTTTGGTGGAGAGTGATTTCACCCGAAGTCTGTACTTATCATGTCTATTTCTACTAGAAACAATAGAAATTTATTATTTGTTTATTTATTTGTTTTTTTTTGGAATTTATTTATTTGTTTTATTTTTTTATCCTTGCCTGTAATGTGCCTGATATCCGTGGAAAATTGCGAGATAAAATCTAGGTGTCTGAACTGTCTTGGTGAGCAATTATCCTTAGGTGTATGAAACGCGTAACAGATGGGCCTGTGATCTGTATAGATCACAAACTCTCTGGCCTCAACCATATGTCTGAAATATTTAATTGCTTCATATATCGCGAGCAGTTCACGGTCAAAAGGAGAGTACTTCCTCTGGCTTGAGCTTAGCTTACGCGAAAAGAAAGCTAGGGGTTGCCATTCCTCATCCTTTAACTGCTGCAGGACTGCTCCCATGGCGGTGTCGGAGGCATCTGTCACCAAAGCCAGTTTAGCTCCGCAATCAGGGTGTGCCAGCATTGCTGCTTGGCAGAGACCTCTTTTGCAGGCTATAAAAGCTTAGTACCATTTAAAACGTATCATTACAACTCACCTGACGTTCGAAGAAATGAATAAGATATTATGCCAGATAGAAGCCTGTCTGAATTCACGCCCATTGTGCCCCATAGATAACACCGACCCAGAAAACTTAGATCCATTAACTCCTGGGCATTTTTTAATTGGAGAACCACCAATTGTGGTACCCTCACCTGATCTGCAAGCTGTGAACGCTCATAATTTGTCACGCTGGCAACATACACAAAAGGTTCTTCATGACTTTTGGCGACGCTGGCAAGAGGAATATTTGACCAGGCTTCAGCAGCGTCCTTAATGGATGAAGAAAGCAAAGGAATTTGCAATAGGGGATATTGTGTTGATCAAGACTGAAAATCAACCTCCAAGTAAATGGTCCTTAGGACGAATTACAGATAAACATCCAGGCTTGGATGGTAACACGAGAGTGTATAGTGTGAGAAGTGGAGGTTCTGTAACTAAGAGAACTATTACTAAGTTATGTGCATTGCCAGTTGATTGATCTTAAGTTTCTTTGACGTACAGGCATTGCTTGATCGACCACCGACCGACACGCTGTCAAAGTTCGAGCGTCCCTATTGAAAAACCCTATAAATATTAAAGCAACGAAAAATAAAAGAACTGTAAATGATTGCAGTTAGGACAACAAGATCACAACGACAAGTAGCCTTTACGAGTCTTTAGAACAACTGTAACGACTGCGCGCGTTTTATTTCAACTGGCAATGCATTCCACAAACGAGCGGCCTGGACAGTAAAGGATTTTATCAAGGAAAGTTGTGGAATGCATAGGCATTTTGAGCTTCAAGTTATCTGATGACCTTAACAATTTCGTGTGGGAGTCGCAAAGAAACTAATATAGTTTAACGTTCTTTCCGAGGCACGGAGGGATCTCGGTATGTAAAGATGGTTACCCACCAATGGACCGACCGCGGCATGCGTAGCTTACGATGATCGATCCACCCATGCGGCTGTTATTACTTAGTCATGAGCTGCGAGCTGCACGAGAGCGATGTTGACAGTTCAGCTACATTAATCGCGTTATTTTGATGATAAATGGTAAACATGATAAAACCTAAAAAAATATCTGATGATAATTTGTTTTGAGGTCACCAAGTGCTGGTAGTCTCGCTAGCTAATTTGATTTGACCCTGTGTACTTTGTGTTTACTTATAGTCAAGTCAACAGGTGTCTATGAGTCATAAGTACAGCACAAACAGGTTTATGGTTTCTTTCTTAGACAAAGCAAGTTCTATTTTTAGTTGAATTATGAATGCAGAATAACATGTTTGTTCATGTCTGTTTATTATCTTACGCTAACTTGGCCAGCCGTTCATTAATTCCGGTCATTACACAATTTATATGACATAAAAGCTTGTCGCGAGATTTAAGTACTCGTATTTACTCAGTTTGAAAATTTTAATGGTTGAAATCAATCACATCAAGTTATTTAATTTACTTGTTTATCTACACAAGTAGGGGGAGATAGTTTGTTTGGAAGTTCGTTAGTTTAGTCGATAGGCAACCCATCGGACACACGGCTTGTCAGTAAGAGTCGGACACTCCCTTCTGCTCCACCCAGAGCGGGAGGGGTCATTTGATGATTTCCCATCCGAAAAAAAAAAAGGTATGGACTGTTCACCGATAATAGATGGAATATTCGAATTGATTAGTTGTGCTATGAGTGAGTATGAGTCATAATCGTCAACCACGTTTCTTAGAACCGACTACCTGGTTGAATGTTAAAAAGCACTACTACTACTCACCTTACATACTAATCAGCAAACCTAGTTTTAACCAAAATAACATAATATAACTAGGTCAACATAAACCAGAGGGGCTACTCTCATAATATTAAGAATTTTCACAGTCTGATCTCAGTCTCAAACTCAAACTCAAACTCAAAGTATTTATTTCAACTAAACCAATTACAGGTACTTTTGAATTGTCAAGGGTCGGTCAGTCAAAAAGGTGAAACTAGTTGCCCATTCCAAAGCGGTAGGTACCTATGAAGAAGAACGGGCAAGAAACTCCATGTTAAAAATTATGCATGTGAGAACGATGCAGAACGTTAAAAGCGTCCATAATAATAATAATAATAAAGCTTGGACCCTGTTCCCGATACCGGTGGGCTACTATTTTTTATATTTTTAAATGTTTTTTTTATCTTTTTGTTTATAAAAATATTTAAAAATATAATCTGTAAGTAAGTAAATGAAATAAAGGAAATAATAATAAAATAATAATACATTCTTTATTTCGGACAACGTAAGATCCACTGTGTTAGTAAAATCCTTATACTTAATGTTAGTGCCATATTATCCTTTAACACTTGTCACGAGCATGACGCATAGATTAGCACCATTTGGCTCAACCATTTTGAAGGGAGCTAAATGATCCAACACAAGCGCCACCATCAGCGAGACATTAGAGTGAGCATGACATACTCTCAGATCACACGCGGGAATTTCTCGGGAAAACTTTCGCCGTGCATCTGGAGTATTATTGCCTCACGCTACCTAAGCGCTACAAATTCATATTCATATTTCAATATTCTCAAAAAATTATGAGATAATAATGCATAATCGTCTAGTTCAATATATAAACAAACATAAACTTATTAATGAAGAACAAAATGGGTTTTCAAAAAGGTAAGTCAACATCTCTGGCAGCATTCTCATTAGTAAGGTCCATAGCAGATAATATAGACAATTTTAAAATATATAACCATATTCCAAAATCAATAAGAGAGCTACCATTTAAAAAAAAACGCTCTGTTTCAGTAATCTTTTTAGATATGAGCAAGGCTTTCGATCTCATCAACCACAATACACTCTTAGATAAATGCGAGCACTACGGCATCAGAGATCCAGCGTTAGAATGGCTGAAAGTTATCTCAGCAATAGAAAACAATGTGTTGAAGTATCCCGTATTGATGATAAACTTGGTGCAAAGGTATATAAATCTTTATTTAGACATAATGGGTCTGGAGTGCCCCAAGGAAGCATCCTTGGGTCTCTTCTCTTCCTATTATATATTAACGATTTACCAAATATAACAAATCATAAGTGCGTACTATTTGCAGATGACGTGTCGGTAATAATACCGGAAAGTAACAAAACATTACATCAACAAGAGGCAAATCAAACTATTAACGATATAATTAACTGGCTAAACGAAAACAACTTAAAAATAAATATAACTAAAACCAAATTCATTCAATTTGCGAACTACAAACAAAACCCCCTAAAAATTATTTTAAATCATAATAACCAAATAATTAATGTGGGATAAGCTCAATTTTCCATGAATAAAACGGCTGATTTCCTTTTAATACTTGTATTTATTTCTGCGTCTTTTATCTAACGTCTTTACCGTCGTCTTTTCTTTCTCAGCCTAGTTCCCCCTTCCCGCTTCTTCTACATTTTAAACATTTATCCACTATCTCTTTCACTCCTTGACTATCCCGTACATTCATCTCTGTCACCCGTTTATGCTTCACATCTATCATTCATCTTTACGTCACAATTCACTATCCTGTCATAACGTTCCGTTCCTACAGCTCGGCCATTCTGATATCTGTCTGTCCTCAGTCAGATCTAAACTAAAAGTAGTACATCAAAAATTCTTACTTCTTCTCTTCTTATATTAACTTAAAGTAGCAATTCTAAACCTCTTGATAACATACTTTACATTATTTAGGTAGTTAATAACACTTAAAACTGAATTGCTTAAACAAAACTACTTAAAACACAAGTACGTACCTACTTCAGGTTTTACATCACATAACCTGACTTATAACGTCATTGTGAAATATTAGATCAAGAACATACCCCAGAGGTGTCCCCTAACCTAACCAATGACGACTAACAAGGCCTACTTACTCACTTAGCTCGACAGTATTTCCAAACACTGGCCATGGCTTCATATTATCTGCAGATGAAGAAGTCAATCGAGAACCATCTGCCATGCGGTCCATCTTCTCCACATCATATCGATCATTTCTTTTCAATTTAGTGACTCGGTATGGTCCTAGATACTTTGGCTTGAGCTTCAATCCAATACCAAACTGTGTGCGTTTGATGGTTACAACATCTCCCACAATATATTTTCGACTTTCTTTTCTTCTTCAAGTTCAGCAGATGTTTTTAAAGTGTATTTTAGAACATTTTTGTCTTATTTCCACTGGAAAATCTAAAACCGCGTCACTCAGAGACTAGGTATCTGATACTTATTTATACTGTGATATTTCGCAGCATTTTTATCCTTAACCATCATCATCTACCTCGCATTTTCCCAACTATCAATAGTCAAGTCAACAGGTGTCTATGGGTCATAAGTACAGCACAAACAGGTTTATGGTTTCTTTCTTAGACAAAGCAATTTCTATTTTTAGTTGAATTAAAAATGCAGAATAACATGTTTGTTCATGTCTGTTTATTATCTTACGCTAACTTGGCCAGCCGTTCATTAATTCCGGTCATTACACAATTTATATGACATAAAAGCTTGTCGCGAGATTTAAGTACTCGTATTTACTCAGTTTGAAAATTTTAATGGTTGAAATCAATCACATCAAGTTATTTAATTTACTTGTTTATCTACACAAGTAGGGGGAGATAGTTTGTTTGGAAGTTTGATATTTTGGTCGATAGGCAACCCATCGGCTAGGACACACGGCTTGTTCAATAAATAAAACTGTCTCATTGCAATATAAAACTATACTTTTATTTACACAAAAACCATTATATCTTTACATTGAGATTAATTTACATTATAACATCGATATCAGTCGAGAAGACCTATTTTTCAAGGGAAATAAATCACCAACCCTCTAAAAACTTATTGATCTTCTAGTGATGGACTCTTTTTGAAATGAATGGACCTCTAAAAGCTATTTGCGCTTCTAATGATGCACTGTCATTTTTGAGTGCACAATGTATTAAACATCTCAATGGGTTAGATAGAAATAATGATTTAATACAGTTTACAGTAAAAAAAAATTGCAGAAAACAAGTTTCTAGCTCAGCAAACATTTGACACAACCACTATAGTCAGTCAGTCTTACACATAAGTATGATGCAGCCTTTTTACCGAATAACAAGGAAGAGTTATGTTTTTATAAATCCTCCATTTCATAGTAAACTTTTTGCTCATCACTTCACTTCGGAAACACAAAATCACACCAGTATTGTAGGGGTAGGCAGATGTACACCAACATTTCACCAGTTAGTCCACATTCACAAGGCGTCGATAAGAAAGATATTTTTCTGTATAATTTTGGGATCACACATCAGCTCCGTTGAATTCTGTCGTGATGGCCCAGTGGTTAAGGCCTCGCTAAAAGGTTGTGTAAATATGTACTTTCAAAGTTTATCTTGGACATCACTGACATCGGTGAAGGAATATATCGTGAGGAAACCGGGATGCTGACGTGTGATCCCAACATTTTACCGTACAAAAACGTACAGTATACCACACACACTTTAAGTCACATGTTCCCACTTCCTACATCACTTTGGTCTCTAGAACACCCGGTCCTGATACCCCGAGTCCTGCACAGGCTGGGTCGGCTTGGCCTGCGCGCCGGCCACGTGGTGGTGGTGCCGCAGGTGGCCGGGCCGGCGCGGCGGGGCAAGGTACTCGAACATGCTCTGTGTGTGCTGGGCCAGCATGTTGGCGAGGTCGCACGGCATGGGGTCGGTCCAGAAGAAGTCGTGGTTTAGAGCTGTGTCGGCGTCGAACCTGGGAAGAATGGGTTAAAAATGATGATTTGTATACAAAAGTTTTCATTACTTAATTCTTTTTTTATGCCATAGAGTGGCAAACAAGCTGGCGATCCAGCCCTATGTTGTGTGGACATGGACAATATTATGACACACATGCAAATTAATCGAAATTGCATTCTAGCTTTTGGTATATTTTGCTTGCTGATCGATCACCTAGAACATAGTAATGGTTACATGTGCTACTAAAATTGCGCAATTCTTGGCAATGGCGCGGAAGATATACAGACTATAGTGCACAAGTATGTGTGCAGACACAGGTGCACTCTCTCCTCCTTCACTCTCATAGTCCCATTGGACGGCAATCCGACAGAAGAAGGAACATGAAGATTACAGTCACATCAACCAGGATGGAATTTGAAATGGACAAATGTGCAGTCCTGCATGTAAAGCGAGGGGGGATTATAGAATCCGTAAGAACCCAACCTTCGGATTCCATACACCTTAGACCCTCCTCAGGAATGGGCACGTGATACGGAGGAATAAGGTAAATGTCGTGGGGAAAGTTTTAAAACCAAACCAAAGAAACAATGGATGGACTGTGTGAATAATGATATGATTAGAAAGGGGGTGACTACCGAGATGACGAATAATAGAGAAGTATGGAAGAAAAAGACCCTTATCCCAATCTATTTGTGGTCAGCACAGCATGACCACAGATAAATTGGGATAAGGGCAGGAGAATGATGAGTCACATTAACCTATATTTGATAGTTTGATATAGTCCTCTTTAATTAGATTAGGTCAGACACCCTCTGGACACCCAGACCTTACACAAATGTTCTCAACAGATCATGAAACATAATCTGCTCCTGGAGGGAAGTGGGCTAGTTGGAATAACCAACGATGACCGCCATGGCCCACACACAATGGTACCCTTGAAGGACTGCGTGCGGAAACCAAACCTTCTAACATAGAACTATATTCCATACTCACCTCTTCGCTGGATCCAGTTGCAGCAACTTATCCAACAGATCACAGCCGTACGGATCCTTTACATACGGCTTCAAACGTTTCTTAACCTTCCTCTTCTGGCCCTTAGGGAGTTCCATCTTATTGTAAAGATCTAAGTTCTCAACTCCGGGCCAAACGTCCGGGGTACAGGAACCGCAGAGCCGTGAGATAAGGATGAGTTGCTGTTGTTCTGTTGGACCCGGCAAGATGGGGGAACGGATCCACATTTCAGCCATGATGCAGCCGGCTCCCCACATGTCGACGGGTGGGCCGTAGTGCCGATCACCTGGGGAGATTATATGGGATGTAGTTTTCTATATTCAGATGGAAATGATTGTGGTTCTATTAAACAAAAAAAAAACTTAATGTCAAATTAGTATCTGGGATTAAAAAACGAACTTTAAGTTGGTTATTTTGAGAATGGGACTTGTGGCTAAGTAATAACAGCCGCACGAGTCGATCCCGAGACTGGAAGCCGACCCCAACATAGTTGGGAAAAGGTTAGGTTAATATAACTAGGTCAACATAAACCAGAGGGGCTACTCTCATAATTTTAAGAATTTTCACAGTCTGATCTCAGTCTCAATCTGTATACTAATTTATCTACGTTTTTTACATTGATCGATGCTGAAATGAGATTGCGACTAGATTTTGAACGTCTTTAATTAGGTGAGGTCAACATACCCAAAAGTACTTCCGGAGGCCGATACCACAGCGTCACCACTCTGTTAGTATGTTTATTGACTTTTCCCGACTTCGCCACACTGAAGGCCTTCGCCAGACCAAAATCAGCCAGTTTTAGAATACCATTCTTAGTAATCAGTACGTTCGCAGGTTTCATATCTCTGTGCAAGATTTTATTGCAGTGAATATAGTATAAACCATTCAGTAACTGTTGCATGACCTTTTTGATCTCTCCCAGACTGAATTTGACGTTCACATTGGACAGTAAGCCAGCCAAATCGTGTTCACAAAAATCGAAAACTAAATAAAATGTTGATCTGTATTTGTTGTGCAATGTCGCTTTTGTATGACAAATCTCGATCAGATTCACGACGTTCTCGTGTTTGAGGAGCTGTAGGATCTTTATTTCTCGCAGAGCTGTGATCGGGAAGCCTTCCGTTTCGTTGTCCATCAAGACTTTTTTCACGGCGACGAACTTTTTGTTGCTATTCCTTTGTCGGGCTTTGAACACTTCTCCGAAGGTTCCCTGCCCGATTTTAGCGACTTTCTCGTATTTTGAGGACTCGTCGCAGAAGGGGAAGTCGAAATCTTCAATGTATTTCTCTTTTTCCCTCATACTTAGGATGGTGGAACTTGTGCTTATCACGCCTTGCATAGGCTCCCGCGGAGCACCTTGCATTTTGGACGTAATTTTGCCGCTTTTTAGTACACCTTAGAAAAATAATAAAGTTTTGTGTTATGGAGAACACCCGTGGCAATTTTTTGGGGTAACTTATGAGAACAATCACATTTATTTTTTGTCACTGATTCACAGAGCACTTTATAATACCACTGATTTCGTTGAAAACAAACGTCAAACTGACCTAATCTATGAAACTGACGAGCCAGACTAGTTATGGGCGTTGAATGAACGAACTAGTTAATTCGACCGTCGTCGTCGGCGTACTGTGAAGGTATGTACTGTCACCGCCGTGTCCTCGTAGAGGGGATCGGTAGGGGCGGCGGCCCTCGCGGCGGGGGCGGCGGGAGTGGGAGGCAGTCGCCTTCTGCGAAGCAGTCATAATAGCGAAGGAGGTGGTGGGATGGATGAGGGAGAGAGCCCCCGGGGAGAGTCAGCGGGATTGTCCGAAAGGGTTACCGCTACCCCGGAACATAATGGGCAAAGGAAGGAACATGGGTGGGTTTTAGTCAGTAAGAGTCTGGCACTCCCTTCCGCTCCACCCAGAGCGGGAGGGGTCATTTGATGATTTCCCATCCGAAAAAAAAAGGTATGGACTGTTCACCGATAATAGATGGAATATTCGAATTGATTAGTTGTACTATGAGTGAGTATGAGTCATAATCGTCAACCACGTTTCTTAGAACCGACTACCTGGTTGAATGTTGAAAAGCACTACTACTACTTACCTTACATACTAATCAGCAAACCTAGTTTCAACCAAAATAACATACTATAACTAGGTCAACAAAAACCAGAGGGGCTACTCTCATAATATTAAGAATTTTCACAGTCTGACCTCAGTCTCAAACTCAAAGTATTTATTTCAACTAAACCAATTACAGGTACTTTTGAATTGTCAAGGGTCGGTCAGTCAAAAAGATGAAACTAGTTGCCCATTCCAAAGCGTAGTAGGTACCTATGGAGAAGAACGGGCAAGAAACTCCATGGACACTCTTTTAAATCACAATAATATTATTATAAAGTATTGGTTACATCATTCATGTTAAAAATTATGCATGTGAGAACGATGCAGAACGTTAAAAGCGTCCATAATGAAACTATAAAAAAAAAACAATTCAAATATTATTTTAAATCAAAATAAGTCATGGCAGCAAAGAGTTGACCACTCCCTACTGACGACGCCCGTTCACGAGCATGACGCATAGATTAGCACCATTTAGCTCAACCATTTTGAAGGGAGCTAAATGATCCAACACAAGCGCCACCATCAGCGAGACATTAAAGTGAGCATGACATACTCTCAGATCTCACGCGGGAATAGTTTCGGCGACCTGCGCGCCACCGTACGGATTTCTGTAGGAACGAATATTCCAACGAATATTCCAACTGCGTTCCTATTGGTTGATTTAATGTTGTATTTAAATATACTTTCGTCGTGCATCTGGATTATTATTGCCTCACGCTACCTAAGCGCTACATATTCATATTCATATTTCAATATTCTCAAAAAAATATGAGATAATAATGCATAATCGTCTAGTTCAATATACAAACAAACATAAACTTATTAATGAAGAACAAAATGGGTTTTGCAAAAGGTAAGTCAACAACTCTGGCAGCATTCTCATTAGTAAGGTCCAGAGCAGATAATATAGATAATTTTAAAATATATATCCATATTCCAAAACTAATAAGAGAGCTACCATTTCAAAAGAAAACGCTCTGTTTCAGTAATCTTTTTAGATATGAGCAAGGCTTTCGATCTCATCAACCACAATACACTCTTAGATAAATGCGAGCACTAAAGCACTATACCGGAAAATAACAAAACATTACATCAACAAGAGGCAAATCAAACTATCAACGATATAATTAACTGGCTAAACGAAAACAACTTAAAAATAAATATAACTAAAACACACACACAACTTGCATTCAAACAACACGTATTTAATTTATCCGCATCCCGAACAAGCAAAAGTGAACCTTAATACAACCACTAGACACAATGGGTCTGGAGTGCCCCAAGGAAGCATCCTTGGGTCTCTTCTCTTCCTGTTATATATTAACAATTTACCAAATATAACAAATCATAAGTGCGTACTATTTGCAGATGACGTCTCGGTAATAATACCGGAAAGTAAAAAAACATTACATCAACAAGAGGCAAATCAAACTATCAACGATATAATTAACTGGCTAAACGAAAACAACTTAAAAATAAATATAACTAAAACAAAATTCATTCAATTTGCGAACTACAAACAAAACCCCCCAAAAATTATTTTAAATCATAATAGCCAAATAATTAATAAAGAAAATATTATAATTTTTTTATGTCGAACACCAGACGAAAATTGTAATTGGGGAATACACATTGAAAATCTATGTAAAAAAATAAACAGATTTGTATACGCATTAAGAGAACTACGCAAAACAGCGAATGAAGAAGCTGCACTAAACGCCTATCACGGCTACGTAGCGTCTGTATAGAGGTACGGATTACTCCTATGGGGTAACTCATCACACATACAAAGGGCTATCATAGCCCAAAAAAAATGCTTGCGAGCAATAACTGGGGCGCCTCCATACGAGAGCAGTAGACCAATTTTTAAAAATATTCTACTTACATCTTAGAAATAGCCATATTTGTCAGGAAAAACTCTCACCTCTTCTCCACAGTAGCCGAAAACAATTGATTTGCAAAAAGAGACCCCACCAAGTTAAAAAAACCAATATTGTAATAGTACTCTCCACTACAGAAACAGCTACCTTATGTCCATCAAAATATATAACCATATTCCAATACTAATAAGAGAGCTACCATTTAATTTTTACAAAAAAAGTCTAAGAAATTGCTTTCTCCAAATAATTTTTACACATTAAAAGTGTAGTAATTACATATTTTCTATTGATTTCTCAATATGTAAGTGAACCATAATGTTCTTTTTTTTTGTAATAAATAAATGTATTTAAACCGAAATATTGTATTGTGGTTCAGGGTGGTACGGAGCCCTTTGTGTGCCTAGTCGCATAAGCCTTAGCAGGTAAATCTGCAGTGTTCTAAAACAAAACAATACATTGCTTTTTCGTCAGAATCCATAAACTTAATCTTTAGCAAGAACAGTGGAAATCCTTCCTATTGTTTCTGTTATTAGACCCTTACAAAGAGGTTACAAAGGATGATGCAAGAGTTTCTATGAAATCTGGTCCCACCTTCCAATAGCTATGTGTGTTACATCGTTGGATAGGTAATTTTGAGCTAAATAAAAATTACTATGGCGCCATGTTCCAAATCTTAGTCCGTTCAGAGTTATTCTTTATTAAACATGGTAGTTTTATCAGTAGCCAAGTAATGCTATTTAAGTAATAATTGCATTTCTTTGCTTTATACACGTAGTGTAGATACTAACGTACGGTTATCAATTGCGTCACTGAGTCGAAAACCACATTTCACCACCAACCACGAGCATTTTGTCAACATTGACAAAATGCTTTTTTTTACAAATAAAATAACGATAGCGTATTTGAAACCTATACATTTATTTAATCATCGTTGTCTACAATGACGTTATTTAAAAATAAGGCTGGGCCTACAAATCCCTCATGGCAGGCGTGCCCTAGGTACCAAACGATATGCGCACAGGTCCCTACAGTACGTCGTCCCGTCATGCAGGTACAATATTTTTGTATAATGTCATTGTTGCGAACTAATAAGTAACAGTAGTACTTTCTAGCTCTCACGTGTCGCGACTGTATACGACCACGTAAGAGCCAAGCATCCTCATCAATGCCAAAATCAGGTAAATCCTCCAGTGCAGGCCAGGCATGAGGGATTTGTAGGCCCAGCCTTATTTTTAAATAACGTCATTGTAGACAACGATGATTAAATAAATGTATAGGTTTAAAATACGCTATCGTTATTTTATTTGTAAAAAAAAGCATTTTGTCAATGTTGACATCTGTTTAACTTTTTGTCATACGGTTTGCGACTCAATGACGCAATTGATAACCGTAGGTTAGTATCTACACTACGTGTATAAAGCACAAATACAATTATTACGTAAAAATAGCATTACTTGACTACTGATAAAACTACCATGTTTATTAAAGAATAACTCTGAACAGACTAAGATTTGGAACTTGGCGCCATAGTAACTTTTATTCAGCTCAAAAATACCTATCCAACGATGTAACACACATAGCTATTGGAAGGTGGGACCAGGATTTGCATCCTCCTTTCATTGTGTCTTATCTGTTGTTTTCCAAGTTACTTCCAGTGAAGAGAAAATAACCTAAATATGCATCTGCATGCCAGGTGGTCACCATTTATAAAGTGATAATTGTTTTATCTTTATAATTGAATGTAATCGAATTAACTTTAACCTAATAACTATGATGTTATTTTAAATACTTATTTATTTTTAATGAAATGATTTTAATGTGTAATGTTTTATGTATATTTCTATGTAATTTGTAGTGCTTAATATGGGAATAACTTTCTGAAACAAATGATTATTTTTTTGATTATAAGGGTTAATAAGTAAGTAATAGTGTACTGTAGTGTGTGTGTGTAGTGTAGTAGTGTATTTTTTTTTTTAATAATAAGGTAAATTTATTTTGTTGTATAATAGAAATGTTTTTATTGTTTTGTTTTTATTTTATTTTATGTTGTATATTAGAGTACAAATGTCCATAGTATAAGTGTTTTGTATTGTTTACTAGAGTATAAGTAGTATATAAGTTAGATTTTATACCCACGTGTACACTAGGTTCACAGTGTAAATATTCGTACGCCGCTAGTAGCGGCGGATGTGTCGAACTTATCCATATGTACCAACCATCTTTGTACCTACCATATCCGATGAATAAATGTGTTTGTCTTTGTCTTTCTTAAGGGTATTGGGGCCATGCATATTACACTTTTTCTTAGAAATGCTGTTTTGGCTGAGAGTGATTGCACCCAAAGTCTGTACTTCTCACGTCTTCTTCTACCTGTATTATTAATCCGAAGGGGCAACAAATGAGGATTGGTTTTTACAAACAGCGATATTTCTAATAAGTAAAGTGACGGAAGTGTTAGAATTCTGTGCTGTACAAACTTTGGTTTGCAACTGTCAGTAGTTTGCAACCCAAACATAGCCCGTATACAACGCTTTTGTGGTTTAAACGCAGTGTCCTTTTGAGTTGAATTGCCCCAGAATATTATTCCAAATCTTCAGTAAGCCCGTAATATGCTGTAAGTAATGTATCTGTGTTGACAGTTGGTACCAACTTATAAAGAGCAAATGGGCCGAAGTACTAATTTATTTACAAATTTTGTTAATGTGAGTTTTCCAATTTAATTGCTTGTCAATGATTATTCCCAAAAATCTGGCTGTTTCAGTTTCTTGTATTATCCAGTCCAGTATCTGTGCGTACGTGACACAGCGCGTTTGTGGCATTGCGTGTACTGATGACTCATCGCGGAGGACAATGACCTCGAATACTGTGAAGTGCGTGAATTGCAATATTGTGATTAATGAAGTTCTGGCATCCTGCGAAATGTCTTGCGCTTCATGGATGAACAGAGTATACACCAGCTGTGTACTACGTCTTTTTAGGCTAATGATATTCTGAAGGCTAAAACCATATTGTTCGAGTCAGTACCTAAGAAGAAACCGAAGAAGTAGAAGATGTCGATTCGACGAAAGGACGGAAAGAAAAAAGTGCTACGTGATCTGGAAGATATAATCTGCCTTATGAAAACCACAGATCAGGATTTGTTCGCAATCTTCGTAGCGAAGGAATTACACAAGGTCCCACCGGTCACTTTTGATCACGTCGATGTGACTCGGTTACTTCAAGATATATATTAAAATTGCAAAACCAACTCAGTGCGCTGGAAGAGAAAACCGTTACAACGGAAAATTACGGAACGGAATATTTACACTGTGAACCTAGTTCACAGTGTAAATATTCGTATGCCGCTAGTAGCGGCGGATGTGTCGAACTTATCCATATGTACCAACCATCTTTGTACCTACCATATCCGACGAATAAATGTCATTGTCTTTGTCTTTCTTAAGGGTATTAGAAATTTTGTTGTATATTATTGGGGCCAATGCTGTTTTGGCGGAGAGTGAATGCACCGAAGTTCATTAGCGTTATCTTTTCGCCGAAATTTCTATTGTTTTCACTACTTCTTTGAAGTGCTGTTTTGGTGGAGAGTGATTTCACCCAAAGTCTGTACTTATCATGTCTATTTCTACCTGTATTATGAACCGGAAGGGGAAACAAATGAGGATTGGTTTTTACAAACAAGGATATTTCTAATATGTAAAGTGACGGAAGTGTTAGAATTCTGTGCTGTACAAACTTTGATTTGCAACTGTCAGTAGTTTGCAACCCAAACATAGCCCGTATACAACGCTTTTGTGCTTTAAACGCAGTGTCCTTTTGAGTTGAATTGCCCCAGAATATTATTCCAAATCTTAACACTGATTCAGTAAGCCTGTAATATGCTGTAAGTAATGTATCTGTGTTGAAAGTAGGTGCCAACTTATAAAGAGCAAATAGCGGAAGTACTAATTTATTAACAAAGTTTGTAAGTGTGAGAGTTTGTAATGTGAAGTTTGTGTGTGTGTGTGTGTGTGTTTGTGATGTGTGTGTGTTGCTTATCCCAATGATTATTCCCCAAAATCTGGCTGTTTCAGTTTCTTGTATTATATTGTCTTTGTACACTAAATTAAATTTTGATGTAAGTATTAAGTAACTTTCCTCGTTGCCTAAAATGCATTATGTTTGTTTTACTAAGATTATTATCATTAAGTCAGGTAATTTTATAGAATTCAATGAATCATTAGAACCGTAATGATAGTTGATCATATTTTTAAATATTATAAATTAAACATTTGACAATAAATGTGTGATTGTTGTTGTGGAGATACTACGTGCCAAATTTCAGCTATTTACTTAAAACCAATAAAAAAGATGCAGATTTTTGAGACGGTACACATGGTTCTATCCCATAGAGCGCCGTGACTTCGTCGTAAAGTTTACCAATTTAACGCGTTAGCTGGTTGAAGAATTCGATTAGTTGATCGACTAGTCGATGAACATCTAGTTTCGTTGACGGGAAATACGTCGAGGACCCATCTCTAATGCAGACGCAGATAATACCATACCGAGCAAAAAGCAATTAATGTTAGTGATTGATGTTACCCGTAGGAGCTATAATTTACGGGTGTCAATCTGGTTTCTCTTTGATAAAAGCAGACTTCTTGTCTCAGTGATTGAATGAAAATTAAACGACGCACTCGTTTAATTTTCTTACTGTTAGGACACGATTTAATAATCCCTTTAAAAAAAAAACGATTATTTGATGCTAAATAATTATATTGATTATAAATCACAATAGAAAGGGAAACTTGGTCAATATTTTGACATGCGACTTATCCGGTAGGAGTCTCAACCCGAACTGGCTCTATTATTTAACTAATACACTAGGTCTCGAACAGGATGATGACGTGGCGCTTATTAGGCAATAATGGGTGCATTCTGGGGATGTAACAACCCCCCCTTTAAGAGGAACTTTACGGTTTTCATGGAAAGTTACGAATTTATTCTTAACCTTGGAAGAGGAATTGTGTCAGGTTCCGGATCGTTATCTAAGTTGTTATCGTTCTGTGAGTCGGGCTTTCTTTTGCAGTCAAAATATTTCCCAAACTTCTTACAAAGTTTATAACTAATAAAGATTAAAATTAAAATGATTACAAAGTAAGATAAAAGTGGATAATGAGAACTATGTTCAATTAGGTTAGGGCTAGGATTATTTATAATTTTATCAACATCTGACAATATTCGATTATTAGTGAAGTAGGTACGAACGGGAGATGAATAAAAGCCGTGGGTTCACTTGCTTTGTTTACTAATAAGTCCACACACGTATAACATAAACTTTGAAGAACAGAAGGAGAAAGTCAACACAAGAAGAAGCACAGATACAAAGTCACGTTAGCACAAGTAGAAGATAAGCAGAGTTCATAAGCTTAGGGTAAATAGGCGCGCGAGTTGCCAGTGTTCGCGATTGCGTGTGCCGAGTTAGAGGGTATCTAGCGGACTGCCGATCGGTGAAGCGCGAGGGAGCGGGAGGGGTCACGCACGCTGCGCGGCCGCAGGCCGGCGCAACCGGTCAGTGACCCACCCGCTTACTTGATATATTTCTACATACTAATAGGAAAATCAGTTTGTCCGTTGGTATACACATACTATAGTTGTATTATAGAATTTATATTAATCAATGTATTTATTTATGTATGTAATTTTCACTATATATATATATTGGGCACAATACGCGTTTTTACATGTACCTACATTTATATTTGTACATAATATATTTATATGTAGGTACATATTCAAGTGACCCTACACCACCCCCCTCTTGAGACCGTCAAGGGAGATTGTAATCAGGGAAGCGGACCCTACGGCCTGACCGTGTCCTTTGATGTTGTCGTCTTCGGTCGCCGGCGCCAGATTTGTGACTGGTGTTTCCGGTGAAGTCTGTTTTTGTTCATGTTCGCTATAGGTGTGTGTATTGTTGTGTGTGTGAGTCTTGAAGTATGTAGGCCGGTTTCAGTCGGTCTACCGATACTGTGACTGTTTTACCGTTAAAAAGGAGTTTGAATACTTTGTCACCCCTTTCTAGAACTTCATGTGGTCCTGTGTATGCTGGCTTGAATGAACCAGATGACGCGTTATCCCCTAAGAATACGTGCGACGCGGTGGGAAGGTCCTTAAACACAAACATGGCCCGATTGTTGGAATGTCGCGATGCTGATGATGGCTGGATGTTCCTAGCGAACATGCGTAGCCTGGATATGTAGTCGGTCACGTCAGTGTCATTGACCGCTTCTGGTTCGAAGAAGTCACCTGGCAGGCGTAATGTTTCCCCGTACAGCAATTCAGCCGGAGTTGCGTGTACGTCATCCTTGTATGCACTTCGGAGAACTAACGGTAGTGATTCTACCCAGTTTTGATTCCCATAGCAGGTTATAGCTATTTTTAGCTGTCTGTGGAACCGCTCAACCATACCATTACAAGCAGGGTGATAAGCGGTTGTGTTCCGGTGCTCAAATCCAGCTATTTCCGACAGGTGTTTGAAGAGGGCCGACTCAAATTGTCTGCCACGATCTGTCTCTATTTTTGTAGGGCAGCCGAAGCGTGCTATCCATCCATATAAAAGAGCATTGGCCACTGTTTCGGCTGTGATATCCTTGATTGGTATTGCTTCAGGCCATCGCGTGAAGCGATCTACAGCGGTGAGGCAATATCGGAATCCATGTGAGATTGGCAGTGGCCCAATCATATCTATATGGATGTGCATAAACCGCGATCGTGTTAGTTTAAAGTTGCCCAGGGGTGCGGAGACATGGCGAGTGATTTTCGCACGCTGGCATGGCAAACAAGTTCGTGCCCATTCTCTACAATCTTTTTTTACTTTGGGCCACACATAACGCTCTGATACCAGCTTGGCACTGGCGTTGGCTCCTGGGTGGCTCAAAGAGTGCAGGCCGTCAAAGACTTGGCGGCGAAGTTCTTTTGTGACATATGGTCTTAGTGTCTTGCTACTCTCATCGCAGTACAGTTCAGATAGTGTTCCTGGCAGTGTGATCTTCTTGAGTCGTAATGACGTTTCTCCGTCTAGCAGCTGTTTGAGCTCTGGATCAGAAGATTGAGACTTAGCTAGGACGTTCAAGTCAATAGGCTGGGTGATTGCCTCTATCCGTGACAGGGTATCGGCGACTACGTTGTCCTTGCCTGAAATGTGCCTGATATCCGTGGAAAATTGCGAGATAAAATCTAGGTGTCTGAACTGTCTTGGTGAGCAATTATCCTTACGTGTATGAAACGCGTAACAGATGGGCCTGTGATCTGTATAGATCACAAACTCTCTGGCCTCAACCATATGTCTGAAATATTTAATTGCTTCATATATCGCGAGCAGTTCACGGTCATAAGGAGAGTACTTCCTCTGGCTTGAGCTTAGCTTACGCGAAAAGAAAGCTAGGGGTTGCCATTCCTCATCCTTTAACTGCTGCAGGACTGCTCCCATGGCGGTGTCGGAGGCATCTGTCACCAAAGCCAGTTTAGCTCCGCAATCAGGGTGTGCCAGCATTGCTGCTTGGCAGAGACCTCTTTTGCAGGCTATAAAAGCTTCGTCCTCTTCTGCTGTGAAGCTTACTTGGTGCGAACCTTTCACCGATCCTTCTAGAAACTTGTTCAGCGGTGCCTGATGTTGAGCTGCCCCTGGGATGAACCACCTATAAAAATTCACCATCCCTAAAAACCTTCTCAACTCTCGAACAGTCGTTAGTAGTAGTTTGGCGTTGGGAAGCTGTTGATTGCATCGACCTTCTCTGGCAATGGTTTTGTGCCACTTGAGGTGATAAAGTAGCCTAAAAAAAATCACCATCCCATTATCTCTCAATCTGGAGAACAGCTGTCGTAGGTGGTTTTCATGTTCCGCCTGGTCTTTTGAGTAGATTAAAAAATCGTCCAAATATCCGAAGCAGAAATCCAGACCTCTTAGCATTTCGTCGACAAAACGCTGGAAAGTTTGCCCTGCATTGCGAAGTCCGAACGTCATGTATGGGAACTCATATAGCCCGAACGGTGTGGTGATGGCTGTCTTTGGTATGTTTTCTGGGTTAACGCGTATCTGGTTATAAGCCTTGACTAGATCTATGGTCGAGAATACTTGACACCCAGAAAGGTTGTGGGCGAAGTCATGGATGTGGCGGATAGGGTATCTATCGGGTATCGTACGCGCGTTTAGCATCCTATAATCACCGCATGGTCGCCACCCACTATCCTTTTTAGGTGCAAGGTGTAAGGGTGATGCCCAAGGTGAGTCGGAGGGTCTGGCTGTGCCATTCGCTAGCATAGATTCAAACTCCTCCTTAGCGATTTTTAATTTGTGTGGATCCAGTCGCCGCCGTGTACCCGATACAGGTGGCCCAGGTGTTGTTGGTATGTAGTGTAAGGTGTTGTGTGTAGGTGCACGGTGTATACCCGACGGCCGGGTTATGTCAGGAAACTCCCGGAGTATGTCGTGATATGTAGTGTCACCAATTCTTACCTTCACCGAAGAAACAACATCAGAAGGACGAGCAGGCAAAGCAGGGGTCGCGAGCGTAGTGTTAGCGTCGATTAGGCGCTGCATTCTAACGTCCACTATCAAGTTATAGTGTGACAAAAAATCGATTGGCTTTGTTACGTCCGCCACTATAAATTGCCAGGCAAAGTCACGGCGCAATTCTATCCTTAATTTTAAATACGCGTACCCGTAAGTATTAATCGCACTACCGTTAGCCGCACATAGTTCATAGTCTGTTTTGGTACGGCGCTCCTTCATGGCCGACCTAGGGAAGACGCAGACGTCACTACCGGTGTCGACGAGGAACTGCATCTTCGTACTGTGGTCCGTCACGAATAAGCGACCAGTGCTACGACAGTCGCCGGTCGCCATTATCGACTGTCCGTGGCTTTTCCCGCATAGTCGCAGGGTTCGCACCTGGATGCCTTGTCGCCAAACTTGTAATGGTACCAGCAGGTTGGCCATTTCCTGTAATTGGAACTAGACCTTCTGGACCCCGATCTTCCCCGACTAGTACTTCTGTCGGACCTTTTTTTTTCGACCGGGACAGTCTGTCAACCTGCGAGGTCAGAGCTTGCACTTGTCTAGTGAGTTCGACGATTTGACCACACATCTGTTCCACGCTGCTTCCTGGTGTCGCCGTCGGTGCACATGTCGCTGCTACTTGCGGGCTGGCTGGCACTACGTCTTGTATGCGGTCCGCCAGCTCGGCCACTTCTTCCAAGCTCGCCTTGGCCTGCGAGGCGATGATGCTTTGTGTACTACTCGGCAGGCGGCTGGTCCAGATCGTACGTAAAAACTCTTCCGGCACGCTCGGTCCCGCCAGGTGGCGCAGGTGTCGCAAGAACTGCGAGGGCTTGCGGTCACCAAGCTCCTCGTGTGTTAAAAGCTGCTGTACCTTCTTCTCCCTCGCCGCGGACAACCTCTTCACTAGTTCCGTCTTCAGCCTCTCGTACTTGTTAGAAGCTGCAGGAGCCGTGATTATGTCCTCGACTTCCGATGCGTATATTGGGTCTAGGCTCCCAATAGCGTGGTGAAATTTCGTGGCGTCATCTTCGTCATTTTTGACGCATCAGACGTCAGGATGAAAGGTTTAGTAAAATCGGGGTATATTAAGACGGGTGCTGAAGTTAAATTATTTTTTAATGTTTCAAAAGCAAGTTGTTGACTATTAGTCCAGTCAAATGGTATATCCTTTTTTAACAAGGATGTAAGAGGTTTGGCTAGCTTAGAAAAATCGTGCAGGAAGCGACGATAATAGGACACCAACCCTAAGAATGATTTTACGTCTTTTGCGCATTCTGGGACAGGGAATTCGCTTACAGCTTTCATTTTCTCGGGGTTAGGTTTTAAGCCTGCTTCACTAATAGTATGGCCAAGATAAGTAACTTCCTTGCGGAGAAACTCGCACTTGTCTGGTTGCAGTTTGAGGTTGAATTTCCTCAATCTGTCAAATGTGTAGGATAATTTCTGGACATGGGATGTGAGGTCGTAGGAATATATAACAATATCGTCTAGATAGACATAGCAGTGTATACCTTGCAGCCCTGAAAGGACTGTGTTCATAAGTCTCTGAAAGGTTTCAGGGGCGTTTTTGAGGCCAAATGGCATTCTAATAAATTTGTAGTGACCTTTGAGTACACTGAAAGCAGTTTTAGGGACATCTTAATCTGAAATTTCTATCTGATGGAAACCTGACGCTAAATCGAGAGTTGTAAAGTATTTGGTATTACCAAGCTGGTTCTTACTTATCGTTCGCTCGGTGGGAATGTTGTGACGTCACTGTAATTATGTCGTTGTACTTTGGATAGTTGACACGAAGTGCATGTTTTCGTCCACTCGCCAATGTCGGTATTCATTGCTGGCCAAAAGTAGCGTTGTTGCATTAGTTTTCGGGTTGTTCGTATTCCAGGGTGACTTGAATTGTGCACGGCGTTGAATGCGATGCGACGAAAGTCGGCTGGTAGGTATGGACGAACATGTGACGTAGATGTTTCGCAGTATATTGGCTTGTTGGTACCGGGTATGACGATTTTCTTCAGTTGGATATTTGTTTGTTGTGATAATATTGGAATATGGCTGTCCTTTTCTTGAGCTTTTAATACTTCGTCGTAGTTGATTGGTGATAGCAATTCGATGGTTTCGATGCGTGAGAGAGCGTCTGCAACAACGTTGTTTACTCCACTTATGTGCCGGATGTCGGTCGTAAACTCGCTGATAAACAAAAGTTGACGAGTGCGCCTTAGTGTATCGTTTTCGGACGGGGGTTTACGAATAGCGTAGGTCAGGGGCTTGTGGTCGGTGTAAACAATGAGTTCTCTTCCTTCGAACATTTTTCTGAAGTGTTTGATTGCCATATAGATTGATAACAACTCTCTGTCGAATGTACTGTATCGTTGTTGAGTTTCAGAGAATTTCTTTGAGAAATAGCCTAGTGGTATCCATTTTTTGTTTCTGAGTTGTTGAAGTACTGCTCCGGCGCAGGAATTTGACGCGTCGCACATGAGTGAGATGGTGTCGGTTGGTGATAGCGATGGGTGAGCGAGTAAAGCTGCGTTCTGTATGCTAACTTTACATAACTCGAATGCTTGTGACGCTTCTATGTTCCACTCGACTTTTGTTTTATCACGTTTTTTAGAGTTGTGCAGGAATGCATTGAGAGGTGCTTGAATGTGGGCTGCGTTTGGTATGCTGTCACGATAAAAGTTTACCATACCGATAAATCGACGTAGGTCATGAATTGTCTCGGGTTTGGGGTAAGCAGTGATAGCAGTTATTTTGTCTTGTGGTGGCTTGATTCCGTTGCTCGACACTTCATAGCCCAGAAACTTGACATTTTCTCTGCCGAAGACACACTTGGATGGATTTATGGTGATGCCATACTTGTCTAATCGGCGTAATACCTCCTGCAGATCTTTGATGTGACTTGTTTCATTTTCCGATGCGACGATAACATCGTCGATGAATGGGAATGCGTAATCTAACCCGATGAGTACTTCATGTATGAATCGTTGGAATGTCTGTCCAGCATTTTTAAGAGCTGGACACATTCGTGGAAACTCAAATAAGCCGAAGGGTGTTGTGATGGCAGTCTTCTCGATGTCCGGTTCGTATACAGGTAGTTGTTGGTAAGCACGATTTAGGTCGAGGGTAGTGAATATTTTCATGCCGTGAAGTAGGTAGGTATGAGACGTGGAACTGGATATCGGTCGGGTTTTTTCTGCTCCAAGTAATTTTGCGAGGTCTTGGAATAGTCGACTTTCGAAGTGTCGTCCTTGATCAGTTGTTATTCTTGTAGGACAACCGAAACGAGATTCCAGGCTTCGTACAGCTTTCTTGCCACGATTTCGGCGGTTATCTCTTGAAGGGGTATGGCTTCGGGCCATCGTGTACAGCGATCGATCATAGTGAGTAGGTATCGATGTCCACATGAAGATGTAGGTAGCGGTCCAACAAACATCCAAACTTAAAATTAAGATCACTGAACTGACTCACACAACACAGAAACGCTTCATTTTGCGGAGACACGGAGGACGTCTGATCCTGGTCGGTGCTGGATATGAGCAGGTCCGTAGAATGCGCCCACAGCGCACTGCCCAGTACCACTGCACAGTAGACAGGTGACGACTCGGATGAACCTCGAAAGGGCCCTGGATTTGGCCTCTCGAGCTGGAATTAGCCTCTCGAAGGGTACTGGAGATGGCCTATTTCAGCCAAGGTTGGCCTCTCTAAGGCCGCAGATAGGTCGTGGTGAGTTCGGGTCGTAGGATTTTCAGCACACAAGATACACTTGGCACAGAGACACTTTCACTGGATAACGCTTCAAGGGTCGTTCCACGGGATACAATCCCTTTACCGCTGCCACCAATCTTAGGACACGATTTAATAATCCCTTTAAAAAAACGATTATTTGATGCTAAATAATTATATTGATTAAAAATCACAATAGAAAGCGAAACTTGGTCAACATTTTGACATGCGACTTATCCGGTAGGAGTCTCAACCCGAAAACTGGCTCTATTATCTAACTAATGCACTAGGTCTCGACCAGGATGATGATATTAGGCAATAATGGGTGCATTCTGGGGATGTAAGAGTACGCCC
Organism: Apamea monoglypha; assembly: GCA_911387795.2. Lineage (NCBI taxonomy): Eukaryota > Metazoa > Arthropoda > Insecta > Lepidoptera > Noctuidae > Apamea > Apamea monoglypha. The sequence continues at coordinate 9,132,079 of OU426944.1, read as the reverse complement.
CTTTTTTGTGTTGGATAAAAGTTAATAATAATCAGGTAAACAAACATTACAATGTAAATTTACTACTGCCAAGTTCAGCAGATGTTTTTAAAGTGTATTTTAGAATATTTTTTGTCTTATTTCCACTGGAAAATCTAAAACCGCGTCACTCAGAGACTAGGTATCTGATACTTATTTTTACTGTGATATTTCGCAGCATTTTTATCCATAACCATCATCATCTACCTAGCCTTTTCCCAACTATGTTGGGGTCGGCTTCCAGTCTAACCGGATGCAGCTGAATACCAGTATATTACATGGAGCTACTGCCTATCTGACCTTTAAACCCCGGTTAATGGGTAAAACGATAACCCTTGGTAAGACTGGTTGTCAGACTTTCGGGCTTCTGACGACTGTAACGACTGTTCAAAGACCCACGGAATGACAGCCGGGACTAATAGTTTAACGTTCTTTCCGAGGCACGGAGGGATCTCAGTATGTAAAGATGGTTACCCATCCATGGACCGACCGCGGCAAGCGTAGCTTACGATGATCGATCCACCCATGCGGCCATTATTACTTAGCCAAGAGCTGCGAGCTGCACGAGAGCGATGTTGACAGTTCAGCAGCATTAATTGCGTTATTTTGATGATAAATGATAAACATGATAAAACCTAAAAAAATATTTGATGATAATTTGTTTTGAGGTCACCAAGTGCTGGTAGTAGTCTCGCTAGCTAATTTAATTTGACCCTGTGTACTTTGTGTTTACCTAAAGTCAAGTCAACAGGTGTCTATGAGTCATAAGTACAGCACAAACAGGTTTATGGTTTCTTTCTTAGACAAAGCAAGTTCTATTTTTAGTTGAATTATGAATGCAGAATAACATGTTTGTTCGTGTCTGTTTATTATCTTACGCTAACTTGGCCAGCCGTTCATTAATTCCGGTCATTACACAATTTATATGACATAAAAGCTTGTCGCGAGATTTAAATACTCGTATTTACTCAGTTTGAAAATTTTAATGGTTAAAATCAATCAAGTTATTTAATTTACTTGTTTATCTACACAAGTAGGGGGAGATAGTTTGTTTGGAAGTTCGATATTTTGGTCGATAGGTAACCCATCGAACACACGGCTTGTTCAATAAATAAAACTGTCTCATTGCAGTATAAAACTATACTTTTATTTACACAAAAACCATTATATCTTTACATTGAGGTTAATTTACATAACATTGATATCAGTCGAGAAGACCCTTTTTTTCAAGGGAAATAAATCACCAACCCTCTAAAAACTTATTGATCTACTAGTGATGGACTCTTTTTTAAATGAATGGACCTCTAAAAGCTATTTGCGCTTCTAATGATGCACACTTTTTTAATGAGCCTCTTTTTATCTTTCTGGTCTTTTCTGACAGTTGATCGCAGTAACTAAGCTAGGGTACCCAGCACCCTAATTGCGCAAGACACTATCAATCTAATCCATTGCTTTATACGTTCGTAAAATGTGACAGCTCAACAACGTAAATAACGCAATGAATGTTGTTGAACTGAGAAAATGAAAACCGTTGCTACTGTTAGTGTGTTACGCAATTTCCCCGCGGGTTGGAATTGTGAATTGTGACCGCGGATGGAGATGTGCCGTGGCAGCGCGACCGGCGAGCCTCGCGCTACATCCAAGGTGGCAGCAACTATTTGGTGGCTATTTAGTATTTTTATGACCCCAAAGTAGGAATTATTAGAGGTTCACAAAAAGAGGCGCAATCATTATATTAGAACACTCAATAATATTTTTAGGAACGCAAAATGGGAATTATTAGAGGTTCGATTAAATATATGCCCTTTTATAATATTAATTACATCGTAAAAACTAGGTATATAATTCGTACACAAGTTATACAGGAAGTAACAAAGCCATTGCTAAGAAGTTCGGAATAGGCCATTTTACCCGGCTACAGTAAAAAAAAAAGAATGGTAATGAATCTTGTAAGATTCTTAACAGGCAGTGATTTCACGTCATTGGCGCCGATTCCCTTGTTCACAAACTAAACTAAATTTAAGTTACATCTTTTTCTTTCTATTTCATTAAGAAAAGGACGGAAAATAAATATTAGTAGTATAGTCCTGTCAAATTAGAAAGCGCCTGACGTAAATTGACGTATTTTTAGTAGCCATTTTTTTTTAATCACGACTCATACTACAGAACGAAACTAATATTTATCTTCTGTCCTTTTCTTAATGAAATAGAAAGAAAAAGATGCACTGAACTTAAATTTAGTTAAGTTTGTGAACAAATGAATCGGCGCCATTCTGTCTGTATTTTATTAACTACACCATTATGGCAATATCAATATGTATATTATTATTCATAGGTATACATTAATATCAGGGTGTAGGCATAGAAAATCAAATAATACTTCTTTCATTTAGAAGCGAAACTGCGAACGAGTCCAAATTCTCGCTACTACTCTACGAGCTTCGGGTCGTAGTATCTTATATACTACAATTCTTATAACTACAAATACTTAGGAACTATTATTATAATGTCATAAAGACCGATTTATCGATCAGAAATACAGGGGATGGAAGATTTTCATAGGGAGGCTCCCCCTCCCGCACACTGCCGTCGCGCCATTTTGTTTTTTTCCCAAAATGGTGGCCACGGCAAACAGAAAATATAAAATTAATCACGACAGCAATGCATCAATCAGCTATCATCGATTTATATAGGTATAAAGCGGGACCGAAATCTTGAAAAAAAAAAAATCGACATAGTGGTCAGGTACGTATGCTACAGACCTTCAAAACTCTTTATCTGAAGAACACAAATGGTAGCTTTTGTATAGAAAATATCTTTATCTGATGATTGTAAAATCGGCCCTAAGACAAACTAGACAATCTTTTACACTACTGAACCCAATATATTTACATCAGCATTATGCATTTAGTTTTAAATTTTGTACGCTACTTTGTCGCGTGCCATAAATATACTGGAGATACTTAGCTACAATTTACAGTAATAAAAATTGCAGAAAACAAGTTTCTAGCTCAGCAAACATTTGACACAACCACTATAGTCAGTCAGTCTTACACATAAGTATGATGCAGCCTTTTTACCGAATAACAAGGAAGAGTTGTTTTTATAAATCCACCATTTCATAGTAAACTTTTTGCTCATCACTTCACTTCGGAAACACAAAATCACACCTGTATTGTAGGGGTAGGCAGATGTACACCAACATTTCACCAGTTAGTCCACATTCACAAGGCGTCGATCAGAAAGATATTTTTCTGTATAATTTTGGGATCACACATCAGCTCCGTTGAATTCTGTCGTGATGGCCCAGTGGTTAAGGCCTCGCTAAAAGGTTGTGTAAATATGTACTTTCAAAGTTTATCTTGGACATCACTGACATCGGTGAAGGAATATATCGTGAGGAAACCGGGATGCTGACGTGTGATCCTAACATTTTACCGTACAAGAACATACACCACACACATTTTAAGTCACATGTTCCCACTTCCTACATCAGTTTGGTCTCTAGAACACCCGGTCCTGATACCCCGAGTCCTGCACAGGCTGGGTCGGCTTGGCCTGCGCGCCGGCCACGTGGTGGTGGTGCCGCAGGTGGCCGGGCCGGCGCGGCGGGGCAAGGTACTCGAACATGCTCTGTGTGTGCTGGGCCAGCATGTTGGCGAGGTCGCACGGCATGGGGTCGGTCCAGAAGAAGTCGTGGTTTAGAGCTGTGTCGGCATCGTACCTGGGAAGAAGGGTTAAAAATGATGATTTGTATACAAAAGTTTTTATTCATTCTTTTTTTATGCCATAGAGTGGCAAACAAGCTGGCGATCCAGCCCTATGTTGTGTGGACATGGACAATATTATGACACACATGCAAATTAATCGAAATTGCATTCTAGCTTTTGGTATATTTTGCTTGCTGATCGACCACCTAGAACATAGTAATGGTTACATGTGCTACTAAAATTGCGCAATTCTTGGCAATGGCGCGGAAGATATACAGACTATAGTGCACAAGTATGTGTGCTGACACAGGTGCACTCTCTCCTCCTTCACTCTCATAGTCCGATTGGACGGCAATCCGACAGAAGAAGGAATAGGAATATGGCAGTCCTGCATGTAAAGCGAGGGGGGATTATAGAATCCGTGAGAACCCAACCTTCGGATTCCATACACCTTAGACCCCTCCTCAGGAATGGGCACGTGATACGGAGGAATGAGGTAAATGTCGTGGGGAAAGTTTTGAGTATGACTGTCGATGGCTGTAAGAGTAGGGGAAAACCAAAGAAACAATGGATGGACTGTGTGAATGATGATATGATTAGAAAGGGGGTGACTACCGAGATGACGACTAATAGAGAAGTATGGAAGAAAAAGACCCTTATCCCAATCTATTTGTGGTCAGCACAGCATGACCACAGATAAATTGGGATAAGGGCAGGAGAATGATGAGTCACATTAACCTATATTTGATAGTTTGATATAGCCCTCTTTAATTAGATTAGGTCAGACACCCTCTGGACACCCAGACCTTACACAAATGTTCTCAACAGACCAGGAAACATAATCTACTCCTGGGAAGGGAAGTGGGCTAGTTGGAATAACCAACGGTGACTGCCATGGCCCACACACAATGATACCCTTGAAGGACTAAGTGCGGAAACCAAACCTAACATAGAACTATATTCCATACTCACCTCTTCGCTGGATCCAGTTGCAGCAACTTATCCAACAGATCACAGCCGTAGGGATCCTTTACATACGGCTTCAAACGTTCCTTAACCTTCCTCTTCTGACCCTTAGGGAGTTCCATCTTATTGTAAAGATCTAAGCTCTCAACTCCGGGCCAAACGTCCGGGGTACAGGAACCGCAGAGCTGTGAGATAAGGATGAGTTGCTGTTGTTCTGTTGGACCCTGCATGATGGGAGAACGGGTCCACATTTCAGCCATGATGCAGCCGGCTCCCCACATGTCGACGGGTGGGCCGTAGTTCCGATCACCTGGGGAGATTATGTGTGATGTAGTTTTCTACATATATTCAGATGGAAATGATTGTGTCTTGAAATGAAACTTAATGTCAAATTAGTATCTGGGATTAAAAAATGAACTTTAAGTTGGTTATTTTGAGAATGGGACTTGTGGCTAAGTAATAACAGCCGCACAAGTCAATCCCAAGACTGGAAGCCGACCCTAACATAGTTGGGAAAAGGCTGGGCAGATGATGACTTTGAGAATAGATTAGTGGTGTTTTACACATGCTGGGGAGTTTGTTGCACCACTTCTTCTTCCCAGCAAAAGCACTAGGAGGTGGTGAAGGGCGGGCGCTCGACTCGAATTTTTAATTATCTGAATCTGCATTGATGATAGCCCTTATCAGAAGACTCAGATTACAGATTTGATTAGGGGATTGTGTGTCTACCACTACTTACCTTACATACTAATCAGCAAACCTAGTTTCAACCAAAATAACATTATATAATTAGGTCAACATAAACCGGAGGGGCTACTCTCATAATTTTAAGAATTTTCAGTCTGATCTCAGTCTCAATCTGTATACTAATTTCCCTACGTTTTTTACATTGATTGATGCTGAAATGAGATTGCGACTAGATTTTGAATGTCTTTAATTAGGTGAGGTCAACATACCCAAAAGTAGTTCCGGAGGCCGATACCACAGAGTCACAACTCTGTTAGTATATTTATTGACTTGTCCCGACTTTGCCACACTGAAGGCCCTCGCCAGACCAAAATCAGCCAGTTTTAGAATACCATTCTTAGTAATCAGTACGTTCGCAGCTTTCATATCTCTGTGCAAGATTTTATTGCTGTGAATATAGTATAATCCATTCAGTAACTGTTGCATGACCTTTTTGATCTCTCCCAGGCTGAATTTGACGTTCACATTGGACAGTAAGCCAGCCAAATCGTGTTCACAAAAATCGAAAACTAAATAAAATGTTGATCTGTATTTGTTGTGCAATGTCGCTTTTGTACGACAAATCTCAATCAGATTCACGACGTTCTCGTGTTTGAGGAGCTGTAAGATCTTTATTTCTCGCAGAGCTGTGATCGGGAAGCCTTCCTTTTCGTTGTCCATCAACACTTTTTTCATGGCGACGAACTTTTTGTTGCTATTCCTTTGTCGGGCTTTGAACACTTCTCCGAAGGTTCCCTGCCCGATTTTAGCGACTTTCTCGTATTTTGAGGACTCGTCGCAGAAGGGGAAGTCGAAATCTTCAATGTATTTCTCTTTTTCCCTCATACTTAGGATGGTGGAACTTGTGCTTATCACGGCTTGCGCAGGCTCCCGCGGAGCACTAACGCCTTGCATTTTGGACGTAATTTTGCCGCTTTTTAGTACACCCTAGAAAAATAATAAAGTTTTGTGTTATGGAGAACACCCGTGGCAATTTTTTGGGGTAACTTATGAGAACAATCACATTTATTTTTTGTCACTGATTCACAGAGCACTTTATAATACCACTGATTTCGTTGAAAACAAACGTCAAACTGACCTAATCTATGAAACTGACGAGCCAGACTAGTGATGGGCGTTGAATGAACGAACTAGTTAATTCGACAGCCGTCGTCGACGTCAGGTTGGTAAAGTTCAAACCACAGAGCACTTTATAATACGTTCAAACACGGTGTAATTCGGCACAAAAAGTATGCACAGCCGATCACTGTCTCGTTAGCCAATGCACTAATAGCACAAAAGTTCAAATACTCCTCGATTTTCGTAGGTAAACTCGAATAATGACGGCGAGTAGTACCGACTTGAACTTGTTGACGATTTCTTCGTGAACAAGTCCAAGTCGCGCTGCCCGGTATGAGTTAGCTCGTTTCCTTTCACAATACTGGATTCCATTTATTCTTTTTACTCTGCTAAGTTCTTCTATCGTCGGTGTCACCAATTTAGGCGCGTTATTGGCGCCTGGGTTTACTTTAATGAAACTCGATCCAGTTGTAACAGATGTGCATTTATATCGAAGCGATAGTGGAGGAAAACACGTTTAATCAACACAGGATAAATAATCGTGTTAGTAATTTCACATGGAGTGGAGTAATATGGTTTTACATCAGAAGGCCAATTCTCGTAATTTAAAACGTTCAAAATCTAGTCGCAGTCTCATCTCGGCGACAAAAAAATGTCAAAATGTAGGGAATTTTGAGGTAATTTTGACAGATTGAGATTGGTCAGACTGTGAATTTATACGAGAATTGCCCCTCAGAACCTCAGATTCAAATTATTCTATTCTATTTTCCTCTATGGCAATGGTGCCGATGTCGACAATTCTGCCAATGTCAGATTCAAATTATGACCACCTGTCTACCATAGACATAACCTCTAGACCACCGTAGTGTTGCCTATTACATCTAACAGTGGGAACCATAGACAATTAGTTTGGTTCGCCACAACATAATGAGACTTATTACAAGACAAAATGATTCTAATTACTTAATCGCTTGTTCTCAGACTCATTAGAAAACTAAACGTAGACTTCATTAAACTATGGACTACTTTCAGCTTTTTCTGATAAGTAAGCTATTTTTTTTTATTTTTGTTGACGATTATTAATTTTCATTAGCTCATCTTTTACTAACTACTACTACTAACTACTACTACTAACTACTTACTTTACGAAAACTTTACGACGAAGTCTACGCCGCCGCCGTGACTTCGTCGTAAAGTTTAACAATTTAACGCGTCAGCTGGTTGATGAATTCAATTAGTTGATCGACTAGTCCATGAACATCTAATTTCGTCAACGCGAATTATGTCGACGACCCATCTTTAATGCAGACGCAGATAATACCATACAGAGCAAAAGCAATTAATGTTAGTGATGTTACCCGGAGGAGCTATAATTTACGGGTGTCAGTCTGGTTTCTCTTTCATAAAAGCAGACTTCTTGTCTCAGTGATTGAATGAAAATTAAACGAGTGCGTTCTTGAACTTATTATTATTCCTCCAATTCAGATACTTGATTCCCTTTATGACATGCAAATCTAGGATCTTAAAAGTACGAAATCAAAAGAAAACTTTTATTTCTATTGGCAAGAATAAAGTTTTCTTATTTACTTACCTATTTTACTTCTGCCTTAGGCTTAGAGCATTTAAATGCTCTAAGGCCTTAGGTGACTAAAAATCGAATCAATTTTACTAAACTACCACACGAATAAAGATAATGTCATCTTGTACTTTCCATTTCACGCATAAACCGTTACATGAAGAGATAACAAACCAAAAAAACAGTCGCATCATCTAATTCTACTTTCCCGTCACCATAAATGGAACGTCATTTGTTGTCTGTCATTCTCCTATTCGTATTTTATTGTTTTTAGATGAAATTATCGTGAATTTCCTGTGAATTACTCGACAAAAAGGTAAATAACGATTTAATAATTCATTTAAATAACTCGGTTGGCTTCAAAATAGTGCAAATATAGTGATATTTAAAGTTTATTTTACATCAATATCGATCCGTACCAAAATAACTGGGGCAAATATTTTTGCTAGTTTTCGTAATCAAAACTTTATTTTGGCGCTGGTTATCGTTATCGTGAAAGTCTGTGTAGTCTCTGCGATGACACGCGATGTTAATAACGGTTCTTAATTAATTAAAAGTGGAGTAAATTGGGAAAAGAGTACGCCCCTTTTTTGTGTTGGATAAAAGTTAATAATAATCAGGTAAACAAATATTACGATGTAAATTTACTACTGCCAAGTTCAGCAGATGTTTTTAAAGTGTATTTTAGAATATTTTTTGTCTTATTTCCACTGGAAAATCTAAAACCGCGTCACTCAGAGACTAGGTATCTGATACTTATTTTTACTGTGATATTTCGCAGCATTTTTATCATTAACCATCATACCTATAATAACGAAAATATTTACTAACAATTCTATCCTTGATCTAGTTTCTTATTACCTTTCATGACTAATAATTTAATAATAACTTAATAAAATTAAAGTTGTTTGTTTGAACACACTATTCTCTGAGACTACCCGTCGCATCAGAATTTTTTTTTTTTTTCATTTGATAGCCCAATTCTTGAGGAAGGTTATAGGATTGGCAATTTAACTTGATGCTATGACCCTTAGGAGCCGAGCTAAAAGAAAAAAAAGTTGTGAAGAACGCAAAGCAAGAACGAAGTAACGTGGCAACACAGCTGTACGATATATTTTATGTGAAAACAAGAAATATTGCTGTTGGTAGTTTCATAACTATAACTTGTAATAAAGACTATAGAGGGCCAAATTAAAATAGCTAGCGAAACTACACAGATGTGATGGGCATCAATAACTAAACATCAATCAATCTGCCTAGCCTTTTCCCAACTATGTTGGGGTCGGCTTCCAGTCTAACCAGATGCAGCTGAGTACCAGTATATTACATGGAGCTACTGCCTATCCTATGACCTTTACAACCCGGTTACTGGATAAAACGATACCCCTTGGTTAGTCTGGTTGTCAGACTTTCGGGCTTCTGACGACTGTAACGACTGTTCAAAGACCCGCGGAATGACAGCCGGGACCAATAGTTTGACGTTCTTTCCGAGGCACAGAGGGATCTCGGTATGTAAAGATGGTTACCCATCCATGGACCGGCCGCGGCAAGCGTAGCTTACGATGAAAAATCGACCCATGCGGCTGTTATTACTTAGCCACGAGCTGAGAGCTGCACGAGAGCGATGTTGACAGTTCAGCAACATTAATTGCGTTATTTTGATGATAAATGATACACATGATAGAACCTAAAAAAATATTTGATGATAATATAATTTGTTTTGAGGTCACCAAGTGCTGGTAGTAGAGTCTCGCTAGCTAATTTAATTTGACCCTGTGTACTTTGTGTTTACCTAAAGTCAAGTCAACAGGTGTCTATGAGTCATAAGTACAGCACAAACAGGTTTATGGTTTCTTTCTTAGACAAAGGAAGTTCTATTTTTAGTTGAATTATGAATGCAGAATAACATGTTTGTTCATGTCTGTTTATTATCTTACGCTAACTTGGCCAGCCGTTTTTCTATGCTAAAAGTATTAGCATGAACTAGTTTTAAATAAAGCGATTTGATGCGGAGGGCGGAGGACAGGGTGTTGTGGCGCAGCCTGGGAGAGGAGGCTATGTATAGCAGTGGACTGCGATAGACCGAGTTGAGAGTTATTGCTGCTGGGGAGTTTGTTATGCCACTTCTTCCCGGCTAAAGCACTAGGAAGTGGTGAAGGGGGGACTGTCTTGTCATTTTGACGGTCAAAGTGCTCATTCTTTGTGTCATTTGAATAAACAAATTTTGTTTTTTATATTAGAGTTTTCCAACTGCACAACTTATATCAGGCACATAATACTATACCCTGTGGGTGTGTTAATCGTTTTTTTGACAGCTGTCTTAGAACATACTATTCCAGATTACGTAATAGTTAATTTTAAAATGAGTAATAAAATAAATATATAAACTGCCTTATCTTATTTATGGCTTCTTACAGACATTATAATACCGTACGTGTATCTATCAATGTATTGTGTGTTGCTGCAATCACTAGTTCCATCTGTCAAAAAATGGTTTACCTAATGGACAGGGTATGGCAGGCACATAATACTAAGTACAATTTTTTTTTAGAGAAATAGATGCTAAAAATATTGACGACTTGTTCCTAAACCAGCCAGTTTGAACATTAGAATAAGGAATTTCTAGTTTTAACCTACTACACATATTTAAAAGGTTACCCTACTAGAAACAGCTTTACGTTAATACATAAAACCCAATAAAAGAGTATACTTTTGTTTTAACAAAACAAAACCCTACATTTTAACATTTGCGCCACTGCTGGGGAAATGCCTCCCCTTTTTCCTTTTATTTTGTGCGATCTCTGGCCATGTTGGCCCTGCAAACATAATCAGATGGTCACACAACCTTCGCCGTGGTCTAGCTTAACGACGAGAAAGACTTATAAAAAACTTCTTTTTTGTGATCCTATTATCTTTGGAATTCATTTTCATCAAGACCGTCATATTCTTTACAGCACCATGGCGAGTGAGAGCAGCTCAGCCGTGCTGGAGCTGAACGATGCTGACAACGAGGACACGGAGGCCACCACGGTGACAGATGACACGCATGAGGGCATACCGCTTATTATGGAACATGGATATGATATTGCTGTTAAGGTTAGTGTGTGCAGAATATTGTTTTTTTTTAATCTGTGCTGCATCCATCATCAGCATGATACACCTGCCCTACATCATCATCATCTTCATACAGTAGTATGAAGGGAAGGGTATTTAAGGGATAAGGGGGAAGATAAGAGTACGTTACCGAACGTAACCAAGTCCAATGGACACAGTTGCGCTCAGTCACACGCGGACCATCGTCCAAACACCACACGTCGATGCAGCTCAATAATTTTAGTTTTTGTAAATAAATACACTTCAAAAAGTCTTCTTGTGTATTTTATAAGTATTCTAAACGGGATCTCTTCTTTTCGCATAATGTTTTTTTCTCCTAATATACTTTGGTATCACTATTTAAGTATATTTTTTTTGGTATAATAATACTTTGCCATAATTGTTTTTGGCATAATTTTAATTTTAGGCGTAATGACTATTAGCATAACAGTAGGCATAAAAATTGATAGGAATAACGGAAACAATTTTAAGTTATTTTCACGTATTTATTTTAAATTTTCATGCAAAATATTATTTATACATAACTACCTCCAATATCATTACCAATGGCGCCGATTCCCTTGTTCACAAACTAAACTAAATTTAAGTTCAGTGCATCTTTTTCTTTCTATTTCATTAAGAAAAGGACAGAAGATAAATATTAGTTTAGTCCTGTCAAATTAGTCAGCCCCTGACGTAAATTGACGTATTTTTAGTAGCCATGTTTTTAATCACGTCTAAGTTGTCTATGGAGTATCTTAATTTGACAGGACTAAACTAATATTTATCTTCTGTCCTTTTCTTAGTGAAATAGAAAGAAAAAGATGCACTGAACTCAAATTTAGTTTAGTTTGTGAACAAGGGAATCGGCGCCATTGTTATTTGAAGAACTATAACCAATATTAGATGTGTAATGTAGTATATCAATAGGTTAAGGTGCAGTGGCCCCAAGCCCCCAGCATCTTTTACATACATACACCCCAGTCAGTGTGAGTACTCTTAACGCCCTCCTGATCACCAATCCTGAATGTGATCTGTTTGCCGATGAATGGAGTAGAATTATGCGTGTATGTCTGATGTTTTGTGAGAAGAAGTATGCTAGGGTGTCCTCTATTGAACAGTATGGAGACCACATATATGCAATGAATTATTCCACATTCTTGTTATCGCCTTTTCTGACGATATAAAAACAATTAACGAAATCGGTCCAGTAATTAGGTCAAAGAGGAGAGTTTTGATTTTGGGCAAATTTAAACACTGTAGAATCACTATGCCAATGATTCAATGAACTTGAATCATTGAAAACAAAATCCCGTGCACAGGATGACCACAGCTGCGTCCGTAAGTAAAACAAAAGAGGATCCTTTTAGGTCGACTAATAATATGCGCTGCAAGCAGGAATAGTCCTTACGCTGGTCAGATGTAGGTTTTGCCTAGTAAAAGAAACCCTCTGCATGCCGGCCGCTTGCACCGTTGCCTTCGCTCCTGAGGTGAAGGTCCGTTGTCTAAGCAGTGTTCACAGTTTTTTTTTTATTAGCCTATACTGTCCCACTGCTGGGCAAAGGCGTCCAGCCTCTAAACGATTGCTATTTAATTAGTAGGTACCAAGTTAGGTTAATCTTTCAATAACTTTTTGTTTTTTTTTTCCTGGGTTCCTTTATCGATACTGAACCTACCCGTTCTTTTTTTTTTTTTTGGTTGGGAAATCATCAAATGACCCCTCCCGCTCTGGGTGGAGCGGAAGGGAGTGTCAGACTCTTACTGACTAAAACCCACCCATGTTCCTTCCTTTGCCCTTTATGTTCCGGGGTAGCGGTAACCCTTTCGGACAATCCCGAACCCGGCAGGCTTCGGTCCTAAGGGGCCCCTCAAATTATGCTGACAACTCTTTGAGCGCGCGTGGAACACTTACGCGCCGTCCGGCACGGGCCTGGTCCTGATCGGACGGTGAGCTACCCATTGCTCTCCGCCCGCAGGCCCGCGCCTACGGTGGCCGGGAGTCGTCACGCGGCTCCCGACGCCCGGAGCGTCTCCCGCGGCGGCTGGGACGGGAGGCTCTCTCCCTCATCCGTCCCGCCACCCCCTTCGCTAGCATGACTGCTTCGCAGAAGGAGGCGACTGCCTCCCACTCCCTCTCGCCCCGGACCATGGCTTGCACCAGGGCCGGGTGCGAGAGGCCGCCGCCGCTGCCGATCGCCTCTACGAGGACACGGCGGTGCTCCGCCCAAGCGGGGCAGACCTCCACCGTGTCTTCTGGGCGATCCTGGCAATGGTGACACCCGGGCTTTTCCTCCCGCCTAATGATGTGTGAACCTACCCCTAAGCTATGGCACGAAATTTCTTTAACACCCTGTAAACAGCTGTTTAGGCAACGCATGCAAATAATTCTGTTTTAAGAGGTATTTCTTTCAGACTTTCTAGACAAACGTTGTGATAACTCAGATAAAATGCAAGATACAAATATAATTTATAGCCTCAGGAATAATGAAGCTTGCTACCAGTGAAAAATTTTTAGAATTGGATCATTTACTCCGGAGATTACCCTTTAGACAAAAAAAAAAAACCTCTTAATAATATTAGTATAGATTCAAAAATTATAAAGCATGAAAATGAGTACAGTTTTGCTTAAATGTAAATTATGTTCCTAAGACTTACGTGCCTGGATTAGTTATTTTGGTTCGTGATTGTGATATTCCATACGCTTTGATAATACTACATGTCGTTGGTCGTCGATAAGTTTGAATTGAATTTTTATTCCGTTAAGATGTATGATCGATTTTTCTGACATCCGAAACTATTCACATTTAATCGGATTGCGCCTGTTTTTTATAAAGGTATGCACTGTATTTTCCATTGTTAACTACAATTCACTTTACTTAAAGGATTAAATTACAACTTTGCAATAATACGTTTAGTGACACAATATTTTTCTGACAACGTCCACCGTCCACTTAGAAAAAAAATAATAATAATTGGTTCTACCTACAATGTAAAGTGCCTACAAATTTCATTAGAGCAATATTGTATAAAAAATATGTATTAGTGTCTAACATTTTAAGAGTTAATTATTGTGTGTATTTGTAATGCTTAAAAATTATGTTTTGATATCATTATGCATTAGTAAATGTATGCTTTAGAATGTTATGCTTAAACATTATTATGATTAGAGAAATTATGCGTAAATATAATTAGGATACACAAAAGTATGCCATGTTATATTATGTCTTAAAATTTTATGCAAATGGATAGGCAACCGTTCTAAACACTCAAGAAAAATAAAACACATGGAATTTATTTATTTACCAGCAGTGCCCCGCGGTTTCACCCGCATATGTGTCGATCCCGTGAGAATATCGGGATAAAAAGTAACCTATGTGTTATTCTGATGTATAAGCTATATTACTGTAAAGTTTCATCAAAATCCGTTCAGTAGTTTTTGCGTGCAAGAGTAACAAACGTCCATCCATCCAAACTTTCACGTTTATAATATTAGTAGGATGCATAATACAGCAGAAATGTTTTTACCATTTATGTACCATTGATGAAATTTGGCACACATGTGGTTTATAACTAGGATTAACATATAGGATAATTTTTATCCCGATATTCCCAGAGGATCGAATCTTATGCGGGTGAAACCGCGGGGCACAGCTAGTTTCAATTTAAAAAACAGGGGTCATTCTAATAGATCGGACCCAGGACAACTATATCTGTAGACCATAAAAATACTTGATCCGTGTGAGAATCAGACTGTCATACGTCAGCTGCAGTTTATTTCTATGTTCACTCTCACATTTTCAACTTTGCAGGTGGACGCGCCGATGAAGCAGCTGTCAACTCTGGAGACGTACGTGACGTACCGCGTGCGCTGCGTGTGCGCACGCTGGCCAACTCCGCCGCATGTAAGGAGGCGGTACAACCATTTTAAGGTAAATTATGGATATCATTCTCTAACTACTATTATATCTATAGGTCAACGATCAGCGATAATCAATGTCAACATGTAGGTAAATGCTATGCAATTTATAACAGAAACTGCACCCTGTGGTTTCACCCGCATAAGTTTCGATCCCGTGGGAATATCGGGATAGAATATATCCTATATGTTAATCCTGATTATAAACCATCTGTGTGCCAAATTTCATCCAAATCCGTTCAGTAAGTTACCATACAAACTTTCACGTTTATAATATTAGTAGGAAAGTAGGGGGTCTACTCCGAAGTAGTATCGGCCGAATGTTCGGCATTTCCTGCTACGAAGTTACTATCTGGTTCGGTCGGTCCCGATCCTACACTCCTACACTCTTTCGAATATTGACTATGGTCCCGACCCAACTGAGCCGATCGAAACTTTTTTCGCATTTTTCAATAATATTCGGTTCGGCCATGTGTCGGTCCGATCCGATCATTCGCACTTTGCACTTCGTAGTAGACCCCTAGGATTGTCACTGAATGACATTGCGAACGTTCTTAAAAATACGGGAATTGCGCCTCAATTCACATTAAAAACATAATGCCAATATCCGGCCTTGTTTCATTAAAAACGTAGCAAAATTAAAGACTTGGATCCTCTTCGCGATAAGTGCGTTAAACGTGGACGTTCACGACGCGTAGACGCTGCAATGAGTTTGCCCGGCGTCTAAGCTACGTATAAGTGCCATGAATGCCTAAGCTAGATTAGTATAATCAGCCTATAATGTTCCCACTGCTGGGACACAGGCCTCCTCTCTGTGAGAGGCAGAGGGTCGTAATCCACCAAGCGGGCCCAGCGCAGGTTGGCAGATGTGACATTTCTTGAACATTTTGGTTCTAGGACCGTCACCATTTTGAGAGCAGTGGTGATGAAATAATTTACACAAATTAAAGCGCCTGAATAGGTTCGAACCTACGACCTACAAGTCGTAAGTCGCGGCCGTTATCACTGGGCCACCACTGCTCCCTAAGTACGCAAGTGCGATGAAGGCCTAGATTAGCCCTGGATGCAAAAGTACCTGCCAAGCAGATCCTCATATTTGAAAAATAATGAATCTACTTTAAATGCCTTGATGTTTGTAATTCGTCCCCAGCTGCTCCACAAGCGCCTGGTGTCGGCGCACCCGCTGCTGGCGCCGCCCCCGCTGCCGCCGCTGCACTCGGCGCGCCAGCAGCTCGACAGGTACTCGCCGTCCTTCGTGGCGCTCAGGACTTGTGCGCTGAACGCATTTCTAGGTAAGTCTGTATAAGTATTAAGTCCACCTAAGTACGAAACCTCTGACAATCGCTACTAACTACATTTGGGGCTTATGATACGCCCCGTTCCAGATGTATGCAAAATTGCAAAAATGATTGTATCATAATGGGGTAAATGATTTTTAAAAAGAGCCGTTTTGTCAGTTATTTTCAGTAAATATTTACTGCATGGCTCTGGTCATATATGATAAAATAGCTAAAACCTGGAATTAATTGCCGCTTTCGCTACATAAAAAAGAGGCTGCGAAGCTTTTTTACAGTCAAAGCATGCTATAGTGTAACAGAATTCTTGATTGATACAAATTGAAACTTAATGTGTTCAAAATAAGAGTTGTTTGGTTTTGTGTATCTTGTCTTGTTTGTTAAACTATAGTATTTAGTTGGTTAGTGGATTCGTTTTTATTTTTGTAACTTTTCCAAGCCTGTTGGTAGAATATGGCTGAACCTATTTCCCTTTATCACCATGTACTGGACCCATATTTGCAACATAAAATATGGGTCTAGTACATGCATATATTCAAATTTTATTTATGTTTCAAACTGACGTTATTTCAAGTTAAAAAAATATCAACTTTATTTTAATGGGAATTAAGTTGATATCAGAATGACTAGCACTATTGAAAAAGTTATAAAAATGTTTGAAGTTGTAGCGTAAACTGAACTTTATTGTGTAGGAATTAAAGTTATTTTTCCATAAACTCATATTTGTTTACATTTTTGGCGAATATGTCCCGATATTAGATTAGGTAAAAATCTCACTACTATTTCCAAAAGCAATGCCTTTTACAATAAAGTAAAGATTAATAACTTTATTCCCGTGTTGTCAACAGAGCGGGTGGCGAAGCACCCCATCCTGACACACAGTGACGACTTCAGAATATTCCTGACGACACCCGACGACGAACTAGATAAGGTAACTATTTCAATATACCATTTATGAAAGTATTATTATGTTTTCAGTTTTTTTTTTGTTTTAGTTGTTTTTTTTACTGTACGCCTAGTAGCCGTTCAGTCAGCAAGAAAAAAAGGATTCTGTGGTTTTATGAAACCACGGTAAAAGTGAAACTTTAAAAAAAAAAAAAACAATATTTACATTAAACACTGACAAAAACAAACAAAATACCGTGGAGCACTGGCACAAATGAGTAATAGTCTATACACCATAGAGAAAGTAAAATTATCCCTACTCCGCGGTCGACCGTCACGCGACATGCAACACACAGACGAAAAAGTGTGAGACGATGTAATAAAAGTTTCACTTTAAAAAATCTAATTTAACTTTAAAAATAACACTTTTCTGTCTATGGGCTCCTTTTATATTAATTGGTGAAACGTCGTAGTCGATAGGCATCGGCAACGGCAACTAAAAGCAACATCATCTGCCTGCCTTTTCCCAACTATGTTGGGGTCGGCTTCCAGTCTAACCGGATTCAGCTGAATACCAGTATTTTACATGGAGCGACTGCCTATCTGACCTCCACAACCCGGTTACTGGCAACTAAAAGCATATTCTACAAAATTGTTATTTTATGAAATTAATAATTACTTATTATTTAAAATTTACTAAAAAGTTAAAATTATGATTAAAAATAAAAAGGTTTTCATCAGTGAAGTTTGACCAAGTAATTAAACAAGGCCCAGTACAACATGAATGGTGAAAACCAGAGTATCAAATAATATATTGTTAGTCTCAATTTAGATGTCATTTAAAGTAATCAGTGTTAACCAACTTTTATGGCTGACTGTACTACATGAGTAGATATTTTTCAAAAAGTTCTATAAAACGATTATTTATTTGTTACAGGTATTCAAAAGTGAAAACAGCGCGCTAAACCTATGGGGGCTAAGCAGTGCTCTGTACGGTTCAGGAGAATCTAAAAATACTAACGGACCAAGGTAATACTTTCGCCTTATAAATATACTTACATTTTTCCTTTTTTCCCCTAAATATTTTCTTCCATTTTAACTTTACTGTGTTGGGGTAGCCCAGTGGAATCAGCCACGAATTACGCGTAGTAGTCATGGGTTCGATCCAGACAGGTACTTTACCTTTTATATAGGGTTATTGGTAAAACACCAACAACCTCTTAAGAGGTCATTGTACTCATCATTATGAACAACTTTTACTATGGGACCAAACCAGAAATCGCGAAAAAAAAACAGCTGTTCTCTACATTTATGTTCGTCTGATTTTATAACATTTAATTGTTTAAATTTTGAATTGCCACCTAGCTCTCTTTCTCTCTCCTAAATGTTGCTGTGCCCGATAGGGTCCATATTGATCTTTTACCTTGTATATACCATCTATGTAACACATAAGGAATGCAATAAAGATTTGAGTATTATGTGTAATGTATTTCCTCACCACTGCTCTCAAAACGGTGAAAGAAACATTATGAGGAAACCGGCATGTCCCAGAGCCAAAAATTCGAAGACATGCGACATCTACCAACCCGCACTGAGCCAGCCTTGTAGATTATGGCCCACCCCCTCTCACAGAGAGGAGGCCTGTGGCCCAGCAGTGGGAACCTTATAGGCTAATTATTATGTGTTGTTTCAGAGTGAAAGACCCGGAGTTCACTTCAGCAGCAGACTACCTACAGTCTTTACAACAGAAGTTGACTACTCTCTGTGCGCTAACTACCAAGTTACACAAGAGTACTGTGGCGCTGAGCGGCGAGTTTATGGGGTAAGCAGTATTCATCACCTACCTAGTCTTTTCCCAACTATGTAGAGGTCGACTTCCAGTCTGACTAGATGCCGCTGAATACCAGTATTCAAATTAAACGTCATTTATTTCAATTAGGCGTTTTGGAATGTCAAAATACATGCAGTACAAAAGACATAATAAGATTTTACATGAAGCGCCTGTCTATCTGGCCTGCACAACCCAGTTACTGAGTAACACAATACCCTTGGTAAGACCGGTTGTCAGACTTTTAGGCTTCAGACTACTCGTTACGATTGTTAACATCTACAAATGATAGCCACATGACATATGGGGTAAGCAGTAATTGTACAAACTTGTTACTAGTTATTAGTAGTCAGCGGCAGACTACCTACTTACGTTTTTGCAACTGAAGTTGACTACTCTCTGCGTTACCTACCAAGTTACATAAGCTACTGTGGCGCTAATTGATGAGTTTATGGGGTAAACAATATTGTACGGACGCCAGCACATCAAGCTACTACAATCTGTCAAATTTCTTTAATAATTTTCAACTTTATCTTAAAGCATTAAGGTTCAAGGTTGATTGGGTAAATTTGACAGTTTCGGGTAGCTTGACCTGCTGGCGTCTGTACATACTTGTTATAAGTTTTATAAATTAGGGAATTCTTAAAAGCAGCCCGGTTATGTGATTTTAGAACACCTTTTTAAGTGACCTATTGTAACATTATTTTTGTTCTGATGGTCAAAAACTGTTAATTATTCAAGCTAATGGCGCTGATTCCCTTGTTCACCAGCTAAACTAAATTTAAGTTCCGTGCATCTTTTTCTTTCTATTTCATTAAGAAAAGGACAGAAGATAAATATTAGTTTAGTCCTGTCAAATTAAGATACTCCATAGACAAATTAGACGTGATTAAAAACATGACTACTAAAAATACGTCAATTTACTGCAGGCGCTCGCTGACTAATTTGACAGGACTAAACTAATATTTATCTTCTGTCCTTTTCTTAATGAAATAGAAAGAAAAAGATGTACTGAACTTAAATTTAATTTAGATTGTGTACAAGGGAATCAGCGCCATTAGCTTGCGGCCAAAAGAGCTATCTGAGCATCTAAATAAATTGCGAAATTTAAGTTAAATTCCTTCAATTATTCATAGTTAATTTCTGTAACACTCGTCACCCAGTGTCATGTCATAGATGAAACGTAGAGATAATTCGTGTCACCGAGTCACTTTGGTCATTTCCGCATCACCGGGTGTCATTTTTGTATAGCCGTGGCTTGTCCCTCTGATGTGTTGTTTGTTATCACTTGTTATCACTTCGGCTTCATCATTGGTCCCTCCCGCCAGCATGAAGCGCGCGTGCGACGCGTGGACGTCGCAGACGTGCGCGCGCACGGCGCTGGGCACGGCGGGCTGCGCGGCCGGCGCGCGCGCCTGCGCCTGCGCCTGCGCCGCGCCCGGCCCGGCCGGCCCCGGCCCGGCCGCGCGCCGCGCGCCTCTCGCGCACCGCGCCGTGCTCCCACTGCTCGCAGCCTACGCCAACGCGCACGTGCACAAGATAACGCAGAGGGATCACATACACGGTGAGTAATCCCTAACCAATATTATAAATGCAAGACGGTTTTTTTGTTTGTTACGCTTACACGCTGAAACGGCTGAACGGATTTGGATGAAACTTGGCACATGGATAGACCATGACCTGGACAAGGACATAGGCTACCTTTCATCCTGGATCGCAGATGAAGTCGCGGGCAACAGCTAGTAATAATAATAAAGTTTATTTATCTAATACAGTATTTTAATCTCATTGAGCTACTCGCGCTTTACTTGTGGTAACCAAGTGTCCAAACACACTGTGAATATGCGCGTGAAGACGAGTAGCACATAACAGACACACGCACACATACTCACACACACTTCTGACTTCGCTATTGTCTCGGCGGGTACCGAGAGCTCCTGCACACACATACAACGTGTGCCTGAGAATCAATGAGACAAAAACAAAACTACTGAAAATGAATTCCAATAAATAATAAAAGCCATTCACTTAACTAACATTTATTATTTACATTACAACAAATAAATAAGACTATGTACCCTAATTTTGGGGCGAATAGAAATCTAGGGGTGATTCAAGAAAAACAAAAAAAAAAAGATCTTTAGCTACCTACAAGTATACAATGTGGAGACGACAATAAATAAATAAAAATACGGGGATAAAGGGTAGTGACATGCGTCGATGCCTCACTGCGATACCTCATGGTCCCGGTTTAGCTCGCTACCCGATGTCACCTCCATGTAAACAAATGCATGCTTCTTCATTTTCGTGTCGCTGGCACGACTGAATTTTGTGTCTTGTGGCCCAAAACTTTGCCACTTCCACAGCGTCGTCAGTGGCAGCGCAGAGGTCGTCTGCGGACACAAGTGGGAAGATGTAAGTCCAACCTGGTAAAGTGGGGCTACTTTGACGGAACGGCAGTAGGGTGTGATTGTGAAGCTAAGTCGCAAACCATGCTCCACGTCCTATCGTGGCCTCCGTGTCCCGATAGTCCCGCGAAGCATCGCATTGAGGTATCCTTCGGCATGTGCGTGCGTAACTATTAGCGTGCATTGGTTTTACATGGAGGTGACATCGAGGCAGCGAGCTAAACCGCGACCGCGAGGTATCGAGACATGTGATTACCCCAATGAAGAGTATTTTGGAACTATGAAATAAATCTTAACGTCGAAATAAAAAAAAGTGATTTTTTTTTTCAAATAAACTAAATAGTAGTGATGGACGGATGGTTTTACCGATCTTTGACTAGCTTTAGTGACTAAACTTTTGGATATATTTGATTGAATTTTCGTATGTAGACTGGGGACGGTATTAGATACACGCAGTTTAATTTATTGTCGTCTCCATCTTGTATACAGGGTGGCAGGGACACCGACGCGTGAACTGTAACCATGAATTCAACACGTGATTCTAGAGCACAAAAATTTTCCGTCAGTTATTTTTAAAATTTTAACTGCGTAGATATTAATTACACTTTTCTATAAAAAAGCAGTTTTTTTAATAACTGACGCAATATTTCTGCGTTAGGGGTTCTGGAATCATGTCCCTGCCACCTTGTATTCAACCCTGAATTTCTATAGACCTCATTATGCCAATAATTAATCGTCCAAATTGACTGTGGCCACAATATTTTCACAAACAGACTTGATTTTCACACTATTTCCATAAGAACTCCTGGCTGCAGGTCCTTGTATCAAAGACCCTATGAAACGGTGTAATTTCTCAGGAATTTCTCCATCATTTTCACCATCAGAATTTCTCTTCATAGATCTAATCTCGCTACGTAGTTCAAATGCAATTTTATCCTGTTTGAAGTCTTCATTTTCAATAAAAGCGCTGTCGAAATCTGTTGTCCCATTCTTGAATACAATCTTCTTTTTTGATTTCGTAGTTATTTTTATCATACCCTTATAATGGGTAAGTATCTCTTCGTATAGATTTAGGACAGTGTTGCTTTCCACATCCAATGGGGTGGTCGTATTTTGAATTTCGCACAGTAACGCTTTGTAGCGTTCAAAAAGGTCGGTCAGTAAGTAGGTTTTATTCTTTTTTATGATTTTATCGTCTATGAACGCGCATAGTGCTTGAAATGCTTCGGTTTTTATATTTTTTATAACCAGCCTGACGTCTTCTTCGTTGCAGTTCTTGGTAGTTATTTTCTGGTGTTGATTTCTATATTCTACTCTGCAAAGAGGATGGCATGAAAATGCTTTATTTTCGTTCAATTTTTCTAACAAATTTTCGTCTTCCATTGCTTGAGCTGCCTCCAAAACCTTTTCAAAGTTATCCTCTTTGACTATTTCTGGCAGCTGAACCTGCAAGCCTATTTTCCTCTGCTCCTTTCCACAAAATAAACAGACGTCATTCGCTGACGAGTCCATCTCGACGATTTGAGGTCCTAATGTCTCCTCACCAAAGTTCAAATGCGATTGGTTATAAATACTTCCGTATCTGAATAGATCCATGCCAGAACCAAATGCGTAATGATCTTTCGTCATATCCTTTTTGATAGGAGATTTTCTTGTTAGTATAGACTTAAGGATTACTCCCCGAGAAATATCTGGATTGACATAACTTGGTTCATCCATTTGGTATGTCTTAAACGGTGATACTTTTAAGTCTATATCACAGTTCTTGGTGCCAAGGTGAGGGATCTCTATAAGCTTCGGAATCTCTATGCTGCTGGATGGAGTGTTTTTCTTAAATGCGTTGGGTGACTCAATTTTAAGGGGTGGTATGTTGTTGATTAGGACCTGTAAATTAAAAGAATAAGAGTTAGTATTTACACATAACATCACGCCTTGTTTTCCTGAAGGGTTGGGCAGAGGTGTACACAAATATTTCTACAGTTATGTTTAAGTTTCCCATAATAAGGGGCGCGCCTATTGCCATAAATCGGGCACGAGTCCGAACTCAGGGCTGTTACTGAGAAATTCCAGAGGGAAAACCGAATACCACTGCCTCATGCTCGGCAGTAGCACTTGCGACAACTAAACCACCAAGGAAGTCGAGTTAGTATTTTGTACGAAGAAAATAAATTTCTGAAGTCTATTCAAATTGATGTTATTTCAAGTTAAACAAATATCAACTTTATTTTAACGGTGATTAAGTTGATTTCAGAGTGACTAGCAGTATTGAAAAAGTTATAAAAATGTTTGAAGTTGTCGCGTAAACTGAACTTTATTGTGTAGGAATTAAAGTTATTTTTCTATAAACTCATATTTGTTTACATTTTTGGTAAATAAATTGCGAACGCAGATTATGTTTCTTTGTGACAATTGTTTGGCACCTTTAAAAGGATTATTCTTATTAGACCTAGGTACGTACCTCTACGACCTAGGTGGTTATGGACAACTACCTAGGTTGTAGAGATCATTCAAGCTGGATGATTTTAACTGTGTCTGATCTCCAGATCATACACGCTGCCTATCACCTCAACAACCTGCTTATTTTAGTTATGATTTAAAAGAGTGTCTATGGTGTTTCTTGCTTGTTCTGTTGTCCCTCTATAAGAATCAACTATTCTTTGGAATGAAAGAAATTTCTGGTAAACATGACGCAGAGAAAGAACACAAACACAAAAAAGGACAAATTGGGGGAAAATATGCGTCAATATGGGCAACTAACTTCATCTTTCAACCCCTTGACAGTTCAAAAGTGCCTTTAATTGGTTTAATTGAAGTAAATGCTTTGAGTTGAATTTGCAGTTACTCCATATAAAGTACTGATATTCAGGTACGGACGCCAGCACATCAAGTTACTACAATCTGTCAATTTCTTTAATAGATTTTCAACTTTATCGCTAAAGCATTAAGGTTCAAGGTTGATTGGGAAAATTTGACAGTTTCGGGTAGCTTGACCTGCTGGCGTCTGTACATTCAGTAAGATGAAGCTGTCCGTTAGGTTAACCGTTTTTTGACAGCTGTCTTAGAATGTACATATTCCAGATTACGTAAAAGTTAACTTTAAAATGCGTAATAAAATAAATATATAAACTGCTTTATCTTATTGAATTGTCTTATTTATGGCTTCTGACATACATTATAATACCGTACGTGTATCAATCAATGTATTGTGTGTTGCTGCAATCACTAGTTTCGTTTATTGACCTCGTTATTTTGTTAGGTAAACAAGAAGTAGCTTTACGTGGTCACGATGAAAGTCCGAATTCCAGAATTTTTTTTTTGCTCCGGCTTTACCTTTGTCTTAAATTCACCCTTCGCCACTGTAATGTGGCATCACAGCTTAAGTGGAAAAATGTCAACTAACCTTTGGAGTCCACTATAAGTAGTTTGTTTCTATTTTATAAAAACGTAATTTTATTCATTTCCTCAATGATGAGTCACTGGCTGATTAACACACTGTTTTTCCGATTGTATTTTTTTATTACTGTAACCTTGTTGACATTTTGCATTTTGCAACATTCTAAAGTAATTTAAACGATTTGACATTAATTTATATTATTATAATTTCCTAAATGTTATTTTAAATTATAATAGCTTTGAATTTGTGTAAATTAAATACAATTTGCATGCCAATGTGACTGTAGAACATGAAGGATTGTTATTTAAAAAAAAAGATCCATTGATTCAATCGTTACTGTGGCGGGGAACAACAACACTTTGAAAACTCCTGAGTTCCCACCGGTTGTAGGCTCCGCTTTAAAACTAGTCACTAATAGTTTTAACCTGCAAGGTACGTAGCTCCTTCAGTGAGGAGCTATGCACCTTGCGGTTTGAGAAAGACGTACCCATATAATACCCATGTTTATAAACGAATACATTATTTGATTTGACTTATTTGCTACAACTAAAATAGGATTTTGAATCACCCTCGGGACACCCAGATCTTACACAGATGTTCTCAACAGACCAGGAGATCTAATAAGCTTCTGGAGGGAGGTGGGCTGGTTGGAATAACCACCAATGGCCGCCATGGCCCACGTACAATGATCCACCTGTAGAACTAAGTGCGGAAACCAAACCCATAACATAGAACATAGAGGATTTTGAATCCTACAATAATATGTAACCATGAGATGAGCTTTACCTTTCCAGTCTGACCCTGCATTTATTTATTCATTCAAATTCTACAAGGTCCTGGTTTTTGTAGATTTATTTAAAAGAAAAACTTTTATTTAGATCAGCATTTTGAACATCTAGCCCAAATATAGTCCTATTACAAAATTACAGGAATGTCTGACAACCAGTCTTACCAAGAGGTATTGTGTTACCCAGTTACTGGGTTGTGGAGGTCAGATAGGCAGTCGCTCCATGTAAAATACTGGTATTCAGCTCCATCCGGTTAGACTGGAAGCTGAGCCCAACGTATTTGGGAAAGCGCTAGGCCGATTGATTTTTTTAAAAAAAGGACTAATTTTTAAGTTTATCGTTTTGTGACTATCTGAGCATTTACTAGGATCTAATAAAAATATAATTAAATATAAAAAAAAAATATTTACCTTGCTTTTACTGAACATAGAGTCGAACTCCTTTCTATCATTACTTTTTAAAACAATAAACTTATCATAGCATTGTAAATGATAACCTCTTTGCATCACACTCTTCGGTAAAACGACATCTTTATAGATCAGATTCTTTTTCTTCCTAAACGCCTGTATTTTGCGACATTTTTCTAATCTTTCTTCATTAAATTTCTTGATAATGATGCTCGATTTTTCGCACAAGAAACAGGTTAGCATTTTTAGTTGTATTAACTTTTCTTTTCTTAAATCCATTCCGTTTTTGCGTTTAAAATAACCTCAAAAACTATACCATAGTCTTTATCTACGCACGAATCACTATATTGACACTTTTCGTACAAAATTCACTGTATCAATGAGAAAATACGGAAGTAGAAACAAAATTAAAGAGTTGGTTTGTCTCAATGTCAACATTTAACCTCGTTTTTGTGTTCCTTGTCGAAACATTACACTTTTAACACACGTTCAGCCACAGATCACATAAATACCACCTATTATTAGTTGATAATTGATTAGGAATTAGTTTTACAGTTATTTTTAACAAATAAATCATCGCTTGTCGTTAGTCTATAGTAATGTTTACAAGGCAAGGTCGAGTGTTGACGTTTGACGTGCGCGTTTCATTGAACCACGGGGCGGTCGCTTCTTACGATAGGTAGCGGAGACTGCCGAATAGCGCCGAAGTTTGAAAATGGCCGTGAGTGTAAGAGAGATGCTAAATAGTCGTGCTCTGTCGCTCGCATGTGTTTTGTTTTGAGATAGTGATGTGATGTGTGCCGTCATGACGTGGTTATCGATACCGTTTTTGAAGTGAACTTCTTAAACGGCGGTTCGATAATTGGACGAGAATTTAGTCACATCTCAAGGACGCGTCGTAAGGGTGGGTCATAATCCACCACGCGAGCCTAGTTTTGGCTGGTAGATTTCAGATGTCATCGAATTTTTGGTAGGATATGCCTGTTTACTCAAGATGATTTCGTTCACCGTTTTGAGAACAGTGGTGATGAAATTATTTACACAAGGAAAAGCGCCTGTCTGGGTTCGAACCCACGGTCTACAACTCGTAAGTCGGGGACGTTACCATTGGGCCACCACTGCTCGTTGGAGATGTTGTAGTTAGACATAGGGAAATCACTCATTATTTTTATAAGGATTAAATGTAAACAAAAGCTCACTAATTTAATGCAAAACTTTAAATGTATCGACAAACTTATTCGATACCAAGTTATACCTCCCTACAGAATGACCGCGAGCAACGAACTCGATCGATGATAGCAAGGTCAACGAGCTTAGCACGCCATCCATTGCTCGCTTAAAAGTACGCAAGGTCGATGTCCTCACAACCAAATGGCAATGTATATCATACAGTCTATTTCAGCTGTATCTGGGTAATAGAAAAACAAATTGTCCATCACGGGACGCCCGGCAGATATGAAACATCGAAATGTTTCTCGTGATGGCAAAAGAAAAAAACAAAAGTTATTTATTCAAATTAGGCTAAGAATCAGCACTTTCGGAACGTCAAAATTACAAAACGCCCGCCCTTCACCACTTCCTAGTGCTTTCGCTAGGAAGAAGTGGCGCAACAAACTCCCCAGCAGCACAGCTGTCTGTCTGTTAGGTTAGAGGAACTTGCTTCTATACAAAGAGTGTCATGCCGTTTTCCATCACGGCATGCCAGTCAGACTTAGGTACTCCCAACTGTTTCACATCAAAAATAAGAAGGACAATAATCTTCTGCCAGCACTAATAATGAAAAACATATATCCCATACCTCAAATGGCAATTCTTACAGCTATACATTTTTTTTTATAATTTTGCCGCACATGCAGAATTATAAAAAAATATTAATTTAAAGCCTAATAAAAAAGCTTTGTTGTCTTGACTTGTGTTTTTGTAGCCTTTTGAATGCCTAACGCATTAAGTCCGCCTTCATACCTTTTTTGTATGCGAAAAGATTAAATAATTTTTATTAAAATAAAGTGTCTTTGTTACAGCTGCCTATGTCGCCGGAACAAACACTACTGATGACCTACACAATAGGTAAGATTCATAATTGTACAATACTTATTTGCCTTCAAACACTTCAGCAGTAGTAGAGCGCTTTGTGAAGAGCTGGCCCGGGGAATTACTACTATCGTCTACCTGTCCTTGTCCTATGCTACTCCGGGTTGACGCAACACATTTTCTTCTTCCATCCTCCCCTGTCAGCCATCACGCTATCATTCACTCCCTTCTCTTTCATATCATTCCTTACACAATCCATTCATCTTCTCTTTGGCCATTCTCTCCAACCGTCAACATTTATCGGGTCGCTAGTGTGAATTTTGTTATTTTTGCTTACTAGCCATTGATGCCCCACTGCAGGGCAAAGGCCTTCTTCCACCTCTCTGTCCAGCAGTGCGATTCTGTAACCATCTCACCGTTAAAACTTAGGTGAAGTGAGCGTGGAGTGAGCTGTCATTCCAACTAATGCTAGGGATTGACACTACTGACAGCTCTCATCAAGCTCACTTCACTTGAGTTTTCACGGTGAGATTTTTACAGAATCGACCGGCTGAGCTGCCAAGGACCAATTTTTATTAAAGGAGTCCAGCTCACCCCGCCATCTCCGTCTAGGCCTGCCGCGATGTCGTTTGCCATTAAGCGGCAGCCACTGGATTCTAAGTGGCTTATTGATCAAGTTGTCCGTCTCAGTCATACGCCGCACAACACTGATGTTATCTTCAGTCGTCGCCGTAGAAGGCCGTCCCTCACGCAGATCATCGGTGAGATTAGTGCGACCGCGTTTAAACTCATTAAGCCAGTTGTAAACAGTGGCACAAGATGGGGCTTCATCCTGAAAGGCCAAGTCTATCATAACTTCCTTGTTGACTTAAATGACATCGAAAGTCATAAAACACCATTATACGAAAATTTTCTCGCGTTAAATTCATGCTGACGTGACGCAGACAATTTTCAATTTGCCGCCAAATCGTAAACAAATTAATAAAATTTATACACAATAATATTGGCAGAGTTCCATTTTCAAAATTTGAACTTATTTTTTTATTATATCGTTTACAAGTGGCCAGTTCTAAAAACTTTCAGTGTCGCCCTCGTATCTTGTTTATTTATTTTTTGGAGGCGGAGGTTAACGTCTTACGATCATGTGACAACATACTTCCGGTTCATATTTTATCACAAAAGATTAAAAATAAAAGATTCGCTTGTACATCCTCGTTCAATCGTTTGAAGGTCGACCTTGGGTTTGGAATAACATCGTGAGGTCGCGCGTCCTCTCGACCTCGCCTTCAATGTATCGGAATAGTCTGTGCGTCATATTTGGCAAGGTTATCCGGGAGTTTTAGCTCACATATAATATTACGCCTGTTTTCCCGAAGGGATAGTCAGAGATGTAGGCATAGTTAGCAGCACTCGAGTCTTTTAAATTTTAATTATTGAGCTAAATACTTCATTAATCAAAATCGTAACAGAAGTAAAATTAAAAGAATATTAACTCTCGGCAATAGTTATATGAAATGCTGAAATCAATGTGCCGAATGATTTTGTGTCAATTTATATCAAAATCAAAATATTTCATTTCACATAAACCTACATGGGCAATTATGAAACGCCAGAAGCGGTGCACGGTTCTAATTGGTCGTTTCATGGAGAAGAGCCGGCAAGAAACTCCACGGCAATGTTTCTAATTACAGTGTTTATTAACACTGTAATTAGAAACATGACAGGTCTACACTGTCCTCCCATACCTATTGGTATGGGAGGACAGTGTAGACCTGTCAACAAGTACTAACAAAACTGTCAACAAATCTAGTCTACAAAGCCTACACCGTTCTCACATTCACAAAATATAAAAGAATCTATTTATTAAATAATAAAAATTAAAACCTATTTAAACTAGATGACACGACTGCCATTACAACTGTAACAAATCTAAATTATAATATCCTATCCGCAAAAATCACTAACAATAAATACTGGAAGTATTTCTGATTTGGGGGCCTCCTTGCTAAATAATAACAGTCGCTCAGGTCGATCGATCAGGTTACGCTACGCTACGCTTGCCGCGGTTGGTCTGTGGATGGGTGACCGTCTTTACATATCGACACCCCTTCCTGCCTCGGAAAGCACGTTAAGCCGTTGGTCCCGCCTGTCATTCGTGGATCTTTGACAGTCGTTACGGGTAGTCAGAAGCCCGAAAGTCTGACAACCAGTCTTAACAAGGGGTATCCTATTACCCAGTAACTGGGTTGTGGAGGTCAGAGAGGCAGTCGCTCCATGTAAAATACTGGTATTCAGCTGCATCCGGTTAGGTTAAGCACAAGGTTAGGCAGATGATGCAGACAATGGGAGTGTTTCTCATTTGAAAACAATTTCTTAATGACTACCTTTGTGCATAAGAAAATTCTTAGTTAATGATGACGATAATGGGCTCGCCTTCTGTTGCTGGAGATTTATAACATAACTGGCAAAATGTAGTCACATGACGATGACGACATGAAGCTATACATTTCCAGTAAAAGCTGACCTCTCATTGTACGGAAAGTACATACCTACAATGCGAGGTTAGCTTGATGTGACGTCGTGCGTTCTATCCTTCCCTACCGACCCCTTCGAGGAATCCAGTCGTGATGTCAAGTTATGTTATTGTATACTATAAAATTGCGGAAAACAACTAGTTTCTAATATCAACATTTCTTTGTCCGCAGGCTTGAACAGGCTTCCGAAGCACTACGCTCCGAACTATCAGACTGGGTACCAAAAACTCGCTCAGAAATCAAGACGCTACTTTTAGACCTCGCCGATAGGCAAGTCAACCTGCACACACAAATGCTCCATGGCTGGGAACACGCGTTAAAACTAGCTACGGAAGCTAATATAGATGAGATATTTAAGACTGTCTCCAAAAATGCAGTACAGAACCTTTCGCCTTCAAGGTGTAGGTCTGAAATGACTCCTACGGAGACCGAAAGGGATCTAGATGATTATAGCGAAGAATTTGATGCTAACAGTCATGATGGCTTTGAATCGAATCATATTATAGTGTACGATGAGGACAGAGTTTCAGATTCAAAGCTGAATTTAGAGAACGATATTGATGTTGATTTTGAATCGAAACTGGATGAGTTGCAAAATGATTCTTTGAGTGTAAAGGAGATTGTTGATACGGAGATTGTTAACGATAGTCAAGTTGTAAAAACACAAGAAGAGATTTTGAACGAGATTTTAGAAGACACAGCAACGGAAGCGTCGAGCAGTGATTTGAAACCAAAGTCTTTGAATTCAAAGAGTGACGGCATTTCGGATCCGTTGAGAGATTTCACGGACGTTGATCTATCATGATTTTGTGACTCTCTTTTCTTTGATTTACTTAAAGATTTTTAACCCTGATTTAGGGACTGTTATTAATGCAGTTCCTTTTATAGATCTGGATGATGCGTTTGACTTTATCAGCCAATGAGCGTCCAGTGCTGAAATTGAGTCAGCCAATCAAAGGTGGAATAGCAATAATCATTACGCTTGGTAAGGCCATTGGTGATTGCATTTTATTGTTATTAGCAGACGGGAGGCCGTTTTAAGACATTAATGAACAAAAACATTGAGGGATCCCTCTAGGCAATATATTTGGACCACTACTGTACATTTTAGGTACTCGTGGGCTCCTACGGTATGTTTTAGGTACCGTTTAGGGGTTTAGGTATCGCCAAGTCAGAATTGTAAGATATTTACGAAAACTTAGATAGATTGAGTATTCGAATACTTAGAGTTTAGTGACGAAAATTTGTTAATGTGATTTCTGATAGAAAAATGATAAGTTACAACAAGGTGATATCTACATTATTGCTATCGGGAACAGCAGATATTGATTTAATATGTTTCTGTCTCTACCATACACCTTTAAAGTAAAAGGGACAGCGTAAAACTTATCGGCGGTTTTAAATTGATTTGTGTTTTGAGTGTTCAGCCGTTAGACATTGAAAGCAGCCATCCTTGCTTTTACTAAACCAATTTGAACATCGACTTTGCATAATTTTATAAAAACCTACCAAGAGCAAAGAAAACAATCACAAATCGTATTGCGTATATCTGCCTATCCTTTTCCCAACTATGTTAGGATCGGCTTCCAGTCTAACAGAATGCAGCTGAATACCAGTATTTTACATGGAGCAACTGCTCATTTGACTTCCACAACCCAGTTACTGGGTATCATGACACCCCTTGGTAATAGTATCTTGGTTAATTTTGGCTACTATACTAGCAATTTTGAATATGGTAAATAATAAGGACAATATAAAAATGTATCCAAAGCAATTAATATCATATCATAATACAGCTGTTATATACAAATTATTAGTTTAATTATTTATTTATTTACTTACATAATCTTTAGGTTTAGAATACATTTATGTTCTTGAGATGAGAGAAAAAATAACATATGTAAAAACAATAAAATCTAACTTATATTTGTTAGATGTTATAAAATATCAAATAAAATCAACTGGCGAAACTTCACAGTCAAAGTCAAATACGCACATAATAGTCACTTTTGAACGCCAAAATGTATACAGGCCAACTCAACAACAGGGACAGGGAAACTCGACGTATTCCTTAAAAGGGGTTATACTGGGTGTCATTAGCGACAAATTAGGTCCAGTGAAATGAAAATTTTGCTAATAAAGACCTTTTATTTTGCGCATGGTGGTGTGGAAACAGTCGGCGCGCGCTTCCGCAAACATGCCCGCGGCACTGCAGAAGCGGGGCAGCCCCAACACCGCTCTGAACGCGTTATTGTACTGGACACGGAGGCTAATGACCTCTAGTACAATATAACGCCTTCCAAGGAATACATCGAGTTTCCCTGTCACCCCGTGTAAATAGAATTGATTCTAGTTGACCCTTTAGTTTCGTATGGAGAAGAATGGGCAAGAAACTCCACAGTTACTCTTTTAAACGTGAAGACGACAGAACACCTGCATACACGACTGTGAAGTTTTGTCAGCTAATCTAATTTGACCTTTATATTATATCAACCTGTATTGAAATTATTTAAAAGCTCTGAAATTATTTTTGTGTGTGCGAATATGATTTGATTGAACTGTGCCAAAAATCCCTTAAAATCAGCAGTTTCATAAAGATTAAAAGAGTTTTTTTTTTTTTTTTGAGATTTAAATGTTCGTCCTTTCTACAACCTTAGTTTGTGGTCACATCATTATTATTCTCCTGCCCTTATCCCAATTTATTTGAGTTCGGCGCAACATGTCTTTTTCTTCCATACTTCTCTATTAGCCGCCATCTCGACAGTCACCCCCTTTCTAACCATATCATCATCCACACAGTCCATCCATCGTTTCTTTGGTCTTTCCCTACTCACATAAATCGATAAAACGTCAATGGATCAGCTGATGTTTATCGCGATTTCAGGTGGTCCTATTGTTAAAGTTGTGCATAAAAATGCAGCCTATTATTGTCCCACTGTTGGGCAAAGGCTTCCTCTCATACAGAAAAGGCATGAGCATTGATCACCACGCTTGCTCAAGACAGGTTTGCGATTTCAGACTATATCTGACGGTTTCTGCACGATGTTTGTTGCATAATGATAAAAACAATTCTCAAACTCGACGCGTTTATTTCAATTAAACCATTTAGTACGTTTGAATTGTCAAGGAGTCAGTCTGTCGGAAAGATGGAGGTAGTTGCCCATTCCAAAGCGTAGTAGGTTCTTATGATCCCTTGACAGGCTTTCTTCTATAGCTAAATTAACTGGAAACTACTTTTTAGAATGTTTAAACTACTATTACTTACAGACTCAGATGGACACTATCACAAAGTCAAATTGTTTATTCTGCATAACTATTATCTTGTTTTTTTGTTCATGTTTCATTTTTTTTTTAAATTGTTAATCTGTAAATAGGATATTTAGAGGTTTGAGGAACAGGGTGTAAAGTTCACTCATCGTCCATAGAAAAGGGAGGATCCTCCGACCAGACGGGTGTTGTGTCTGGCGGGCAATTGCCCAACGATTGATGTTGGGAAATTGTATCTATGCTAATTGCGCGGTAAACTCTGCTTGCGAGATGCAGGATTTGCGTGACGTCAGTATGACGCGTTGTTCGCATGTGGCGTTGTAGATACCGCTACAGGATATATCCTGAGTTTGTTTCGACAAAACTCCGGGCTCTGTCTTTTTCTGAAGTCCAGATATAATCTTGGTCATATCATGGTCACATAATCTGACCTGTAGATTAGTGTCTGAAATGGTCTTTTGAGGAAAGAACCACAGTGGACCTGTGGAGTTTGAGTGGACCTGGTCCAGTCAGTGCAGTCAGTAATCGTGTACCATAACTCAGAATTTAGGTAGATACAAAGGACGATACGGATTTTTGGCACAGTTTATTTAGAATGTTTTATGTAAATAAATCAATGCAATACATTTGTATATAAAGGATTATTTATTACAATATTACTGACTTTTATTTACCTTTTTTTTCCTCGTCATCAGGTGATCATCATCCCTTTTCCTAACTACGTAGGGGTCTAACCGGATGCAGCTAAATACCTATATTTTACATGGAGCGACTGCCTATCCACAACCTGGTTACTGGGTAACATGACGCCCCTTCCCTCAGATGAACTAATATTTTATTTTTGATCCTTCTTTAATGTCTTATTTTTACATTTCCCCATCAATGTGAAGTCCATACTAACCACCGCTAGATAATTTAATTTGACCGTAGTGTACCGACTTCATACTATAGTTGTTTCTTGGCACCCTCGGGCTAGGTGGAGCGACGATCTTCTCAGGGTGGCTGGTAGCAGCTGGATGAGTTTCCGAGAATAGAGCTGAAAGGCGTGCAATTGGAGAGGCTGTCCAGCAGTGGAATGCTGTAATTCTGAATGGAAGGGATTGTAGGTGTGTGACCTTCACGGTTTATAAAATTAAAAGAATATTAGTAAAACCATAAAAATGTATTTTAAAATATATTTTATTTCATTATCTTTGTACGCACGGAGTGCTAATAATACATTTTGTCATAACTGTAAATTGATGACTGCAATCGAAACGAGCAACTATCGCGCAACTATCGTGCAACTATCACGCTGTGGCGCAACTTTTACAAACCAATAACAAATGTAGTACTATGTACCCTAGTTAGACGTCTGTGTGAGTAGATAATGTATTACAAGAAAGTTAGTAACTCGAACCGTATAAATATTCACTGTGCTAACAACTAACTACTAAACCTAACTAGTTTACACTGTTCGAGTAACTAAACTGGAGACGTTTTTTGTTTAGGGTGGATTCATGCTAGCGCAGAGTCGAAACGCATAGAATGTTTTAATTGTTATTTATATTTAAATTCTTTACCTAATAACATACTTTATAAGCTCCTGTTGTTACTAATCATAATGGAATCATGTTATCTGACAAGTAAATCAATAATAATAGTCCAATTCTTATCAGTTCTCGTGGATTCGGGCGTTTTCACGTTTGGTAGCGATTCTGACGCAAGTCAGGGGGTCTACTACGAAGTGCAAAGTGCGAATGATCGAATCGGACCGACACATGGCCGAACCGAATATTATTGAAAAATGCGAAAAAGGTTCGGATCGGCTCAGTTGGGTCGGGACCATAGTCAATATTCGAAAGAGTGTAGGGGTGTAGGATCGGGACCGGCCGAACCAAATAGTAACTTCGTAGCAGGAAACGGCCGAACATTCGGCCGATACCACTTCGGAGTAGACCCCTAGGACTCGACTGGCGTTTGTAGTTCGGTTCGCGCGGTAGGCGATTGAGTCTTCGCGTGCACTAATCAGTGCTGGTCGAATGCATCTTTTTTATATCGATAGAAATATGTGCATTAACGTTGTAGAGATGAGGGTGAATTTGCTATATTATCTTTTAAATTGACCTTCGCTGCACTTCGACTATTCGCTAGCTAGTATGAATCGACCATTATTGCACAATTTTTTCTTTTTTATGATAAATATTTCGAGAATCAGTTGCATAGTCAATCATCCCGATTGCCAACACCAAACATACAACTTAAATAATAATAATTATATTTATTTATATTCTATTTTACAGTAATTTACAATGTACATTAATAATTAAAATTATATTTTACACCATTTTGATATTTATACCTTTTTAACTTGTTTTTTTTATAGACAGACATTTTTGAATAATTATGGCGATTTAATTACCAACGCGCACTGTGCTTGTGTTGGCTAACGACCCTCTCACTCCCCTCTCATAGAGAGGAGGTCTGAGTCCCAGCAGTCGGGACATTATGCAAGAATTTAAATATCAAAATATTGCAACAAGGATAAATAATAATTATTTAATAATAAGATGAAACTGATATTCTTATGTTTACGATCAATTCCACGTGCACATTGTACATCTAATAAAATAATTCGACATTTCCTTCAGGCCACTAAAGTAGTTGAAATGGACTTTTAACCGACTTGAGAAAAACGAGGAGGTTATAGTATTCTATGAGTTTTTTATAGTAGTTTTCACATCCAATCTCAAGATCTAATTGAGAATTTTTCTTTAAGAAAGATACAATCATTCTTTGACTCAAGATGGACAAGTAAAAAACTTTCTTCTTCAACGAAATCTCAGCCGTTTTCTAGATATTTTGTGGAAAAAGATTAAAAAATATAATATGCACGTAATATTGATCTGTTTTTTTTATATATTTAACTTCAGACATTTTAGTATTCCAAAATATTCTTTTTACTAAATACAGCGGAGAATCCTAAAGACTTTTAAATGTAATGGGCTCTAATTTTCATAACATCACGCTGGTATTCTGACAGGTGTAAGGCAGAGGTGTATAGTACACCATAGTAGTCCATGGAGTTTCTTGCCCGTTCTTCTCCACAGGTACCTACTTAGCTTTGGAATGGGCAACTAGCTTCATCTTTTTGACTGATCGACCCTTGACAAATCAAAAGTACCTGTAATTGGTTTTGTTGAAATAAATAGTTTGAGTTTGAGTTTGACCCACATTACATGGGACTTAAAGATAACTGACGAAATGTGGGTGTACTATAGGTCCTCTGCCTAACTCTTCGGGGTTAACAGGCGTGATGTTATGGATGTATGTATAGAATGTTTTCATTCATCAAGTCTTTAGGATATTCCACCGAATTTAGGAATCAGTAACATTTGAAATTGATGGCATTTTGATCTACGTTCTTAAGGACGCAGGTAGTAATTAACTATTTGATGTGATACCAATATTATTTTATTGTTTGAGAAATATATCATCCATGAGTGGCAATATTTGACTAATGTAAAGTTAGGGAAATTAATATGTTAGCAAATTGACTAATATGTCTAAGAGCTGATTTTTTCAATGAAGATAATTTCATCCGGGAATAATTTTGAATATTTGACAATTCTTCCATATAAAATCTGTCAGACTAAACATTATCTGTCGATTGACAAATCAGCCCCAAATTGACCACTATCTAGAAACTTTTTTTTTTTTTTTGTTTGGAAATCATCAAATATCTTCTCCCGCTCTGAGCGGAGCGGGATGTCATACTTTTACTGACTGAAAGTATCTCTTTCGAACAACCCGCGACTAACTAGACCCTCGAGTTTGTTTCACCATTTCTTCAGGGGCAGTCAGATAGAAAATGTCGACTCCATGTAGCTTATTTTTTTATAAAATGACGTGTAAAAGTGATTCCGATATCCTATTTACAGAATATACAATTTCACTTAAATTGCCCGTATAAGAAACGATGGACGGACGGATGTGTGAATGATGGTATGGCTAGAAAAGGAGTGACTACAGAGATGACGACTGATAGAGGAGTATGGAAGAAGACATGTTGCGCCGACCACGAATAAATTTGGATAAAAGCTGTGGAGAGTTTTTTTTTTGTTGTTTTTGTATGCCATATCCTGGGTCCAATATTTTTTTTATCCGAAGAATAATGATATTCAAATCACAACTGTCATTCTTTGACAGTTGTATCAAATGGCTGTAACACGACAAATTGATGTAAAGTGTCAATTTTCTAAACAATTATTTTCATTGACTGTGCTTTCGTCACACCCTGGTCAATATTTTTACTGCAACATAAAATTATATTGGTATCACAGTCAAATTTGATTGTAAAAACTTTTCCGATATACCAAAAAATATACATTTTGACTAATATTAATTAAAAATTATCCTAAATTACAATTTATTTATAACAAGGCATATAATAATATTTAATTAGTGATTCCACTAATATTTCACCCCTTTGGGGTTGTTTTTAAGATCAAGTTTGTGCCCCGATGTGTTTGGGGTCTTTACTGACTTTTAACCCCCTTGATAATAAACTCGGAGTAACTACAGGGTCAAGTTAAATTAGCTAGCGAAACTCCGCAGACGTAAAGGGTATCTAAACATGATAAAACAAAAATGAAATTAATTTAATGTTTTTAGGGTTCCGTACCCAAAGGGTAAAAACGGGACCCCTATTACTAAGACTCCACTGTCCGTCTGTCTGTCTGTCACCAGGCTGTATCTCACGAACCTTGATAGCTAGACAGTTGAAATTTTCACAGATGATGTATTTCTGTTGCCGCTATAACAACAAATACTAAAAACAGAATAAAATAAATATTTAAGTGGAGCTCCCATACAACAAACGTAATATTTTTGCTTGACGCTTGAAATATTCACAGAACATTTAGTTGTATATTAACTTTAAAAATAAATAATTAAATTAAAATAAAATAAATATTTGAGGGGACTCCCATACAACAGACGTGATTTTTATAGATAATGGTACGGAGCCCTTCGTGCGCGAGTCCGACTCGCACTATTAGTTATTTACTTGAAACTTTACAAAAAACCTGTTTTTTTTTGTGCAAACTTCACAGACGTGATATCTAAACACGATAAAACATATTTTTTCAACTCAAACTTCAAGAAACAACAGTACCAGAGTCGGCGAGAAGAAACAGCATATCGTTTTTATTTATTTTTTAACGTGTTAAGATACCCATCACGTCAGCGGAGTTTCGCTAGCTAATTTAATTTGACCCTGTACAGCCACCCAAACCCACAGTCCAATATGTTTTGTAACCATGTCCTGCAATAGTCCTGCTCCAACCAGGGTTTGTCTTTAGGTGCACAGTATACAGGGATAATCGTCGGTTGGTGCCTCATTCCATTTAAAATTGATTAAGGGACCTCTGCAAGTTGGCTTCGACCCATCGTACAGGCGTCAGCGCATCAAGCTACTGCAATCTGTCTCTTTAGTAGATTTTCAACTTTATCGCTAAAGCATAAAGTTCAAATTTTATTGACAGTTTCGGGTAGCTTGAAGTGCTGGCGTCTGTACGTCTTCCACCCGGTCCAGCAGGGTAATTGCGTAACAAACACACTAACAGTAGCAATGGCTTTCATTTTGACAGTTCAACTACATTCAATGCGTTATTTACGTTGTTGAAGGGACAAATTTTTTGAACATATGAAGCAATGGATTAGCAATGTCTTTCAAAATGATTCAGATTGTGTGTTATGCAATTATGGTGCGATCCATGGTCCAGAGATCTAACAAATGACCCCAAAAACGTATGGTAACTTCACTCCGTGTTTATTCAAGGGTTAATACTCCAGGGTAAGGGAATATTTCTTTCCGTGTATATCTCTATTAGTTCTTATAATAATGTTATTTAATGTAGTTATTTCTCCGTATGTTGTTGGCTTTTAGAATGTGTAGTATTTGAGCTAAAACACCGAAGGCCAATTCTCGTAATTTAAAACGTTCAAAATCCAGTCGCAGTCTCATCTGTCGCGTGTCAAAAGTGTAAGGAAATTACAGGTATTTTTGACAGATTGAGACCGAGATCAGACTGTGAACGTTCTTGAAATTACGAGAATTGCCCCTCAGGTGTGACGCGGTTTTAGAAGCACGCGTGCGGACGTGCCCGTGCGCGTCATGTGCTAGCACCACATTGAAAACTAAACTTGTATAACTTTTACGCCGCGCCATAACCAAAGCGATCACCGCAAGATTTTTGAAGTGAAACTTCTTTACGCACGCTTGACTTGGGGAGTAAGCTGGCGAACGCGTGACGTAAGCGTTACGAAAAGTGTAATCGGACGAGGCGAACGGGAGTTGAGTGGGGGATATAAGCAAGAGAGAGCAGTGCGCGCGTACATTTTCTTTCTCTCTTTCTCTTATAGCTAGTAAGTGAAATATGTATATATCTCAGTTAGTAGTTCGTTTGAGAGTTTACTAGCGTTACGCGAACGGTGATTCTTTGGTTATTTTTCGTAATTCTATTTCGTTTTGAACAATTTAATGAATTAATATTTTGAGAAAGAAGTTTCACTTCTGTCGTGTGGTCATAAGCACACTCGGTTTTTTTTTTTTTGGGAATTCACATTTCGCAGTTCAACCTTGGAGGTTGTCATCTGCTCAACCGGAGTTACCTGCGGGTGCCTCGGTAAACTAAGGCCTCCAGCTAGGACTCGAAAACTAAGCGACAACACGTACGGATCTCGGCTTAGGGCGTCGTGTCAAGAAGGCAGCAAGGGACAGGCTAGATCAGATTATATCGGTCGCGTGCACACGCAAACGTCACTTATTTATTTTAAAAAAATCGAAAGGCGCCCTCTGTCGTAACGAACAGGCGTTCGGGCTCGCCGAACAACAAAATAAACGCGACGAACACGTGTTCGCACGACGTAGTTTGTTTAGCTCGCGGCAATAGTCCTTCAGCTCAAAAACTACACATTCAAAACGCTTTTTCTTCTCTATTCTTGTTAATTCTCTGCCATGAATTCTTACTGAGTATTCCTCGCTAACAATGGTGCTGCTCGTACAGATCGGGCTCGAGGCGGCGCACGCGCACGCGCTGGCGGTAGTGGTACTCCTTGAGGTACAGGCGCAGGCGCGGCGGCAGGGGGAGCTTCTCTACGCCTGGAATACAAGAGACGGACTTACAAAATAACGTCCCAATCAAATATCTGAAGTCCTCTCAGCGAAAATAGACTAGATATTTGAGTGGATTTTTTTATGCGGTTTTCAAAAAATTAAGCCACTATAAAAAAATATGTTAGATATCTCAAAAAATGGCGAAGCTGTATGCTGTATGTACAAGTCTACGCTACAGAGAGACAGCACAGCTGCCATGGCGTGTGATGTCAGATGGCAGCTGTGTAGTAAAGTTTGAATCAGACCGATTCAAACTTTATTGCGGCTGAGTCGCTGCGCAGTAACAACTTTGTTTTATAATATCTCTTATGTCTATACTAATAGCAGAGCTGAAGAGTTTGTTTGTATGGTACG
This sequence comes from Apamea monoglypha, assembly GCA_911387795.2. NCBI lineage: Eukaryota > Metazoa > Arthropoda > Insecta > Lepidoptera > Noctuidae > Apamea > Apamea monoglypha. The sequence goes on along the minus strand of OU426944.1, from coordinate 9,090,644 downwards.
CGCTAATCTCGGGAACCAGTAGTCGGATTTGAAAAATTATGTTCGCCTTTGATAGCGCAATTTTTGAGGAAGGCTATAGGCTGCTTTACATCACGCTATGACAAAAAAAAGTCAGATAGAATGCTAAGCAAAAACAAAGTAATACGCCAATGCGATGTGACGGGGTGGGTCGGGAGAACAAGATATTTCACGCCGACAAAGTCGCGGGTAGAAGCTAGTTCGAAAATAAGTCTGAAGCTGACATTTCTGAGACAATAAATCAAACACAGTTTGAAATTATAACTATAATAGATGCATGGTACAGACGCCAGCACATCAAGCTACCCGAAACTCAAATTTTCCCAATCAACCTTGAACCTAATGCTTTAGCGATAAAGTTGAAAATCTATTAAAGAAATTTGACAGATTGTAGTAGCTCGACGTGCCAGACGTCTGTACATTTTTTTCTTCCAAATACGTCTCAGTGTTCACTATATTCCTAGCTATTTCCAGCATTTACGGTCCACTGTCTCTCACAGAGAGGAGGCCTGTGTCCCAGCTGTGGGAATGTTATGCTTACCGTCATAGCTGGTATGTGACACGATGACGGCTCTCGCTAGCTGCTGCAGACTGAAAGGCTCGCTCCGAGGTAGTGGAGCCGTCAGCATGGGCTCGAAGAACATCACGCATGCAGGGTCCTGTATCATGAGGTATAATACGTTAGTTAGTAAAAATCATCATCTGCTAGCCTTTTCCCAATTATGTTGGGGTCGGCTTCCAGTCTCACCAGATGCAGCGGCTATCTGACCTCCACAACCCAATTACTGGGTAATACGAAACTTCTTGGTAAGACTGGTTGTCAGACTTTTGGGCTTCTGACGGCCCGTAATGATTGCCAAAGATCCACGAATGACAGCTAGGACCAACGGCTTAACGTGCTTTCCGAGGCACGGAGGGGTCTTAATAAAGGGGTCAAGCGTACCTTAGCCTGATTGATCGAACCGTGCGGCTGTTATTACTAAGACACAAGTCTCTCAAAATTAAAAAAAAAAAATCTTAAAAAAAAACACTAATTACAAAGTGAAAAATAACTGATTTCGGAGTCTTTAGTGATGTAATTTCGATTTTTGTAGTGTTTTTGGTTTGGATGTCGATAGTTTATTTTAGTAAAAAGTGTATACTACTGTGAAGGGCTAGCTGAGCCCTTCGAGGTCCCGGGAGGAATAAAACAACTATACGATTTATCTCGTTCAATAATTATTCCTATAAAACCTGTACAGTACCTTGTAGTGCTCGATGAGCTTGGTGACTGTGGCGGCTGCGAACACGGCGGGGTCGTGCGAGTCGAAGCTGAAGCGGTGCTGGTAGTGCTCGATGCGCGCGTGCAGCGAGCGGCCGTACTTGCGGAACGACACCGAGAACAGGTGCTCCTCCTGCGCGGAGTCGCGCAGCAGGAACGTGCCTGGGGAGGACACGGGCCATGAGACATCATCCAAAACATTTACAAAGAGGTTTGTGGAGGTGGACTCAGACAATTCTTCATCGGTAAAGCCTGGTCACCCATCCACGGACCAACCGCGGCAAGCGCAGCTTAACCTGATCAATCGTAGCCACTAGGGTCGATTTATCAGATTATGTAATTTAATATGGTTATGAAATAATCAATTTTTATTTAATTTTTTAAATGCGACTATCGCATCTCAAGTGTTATGGGGTCCTTTGTAATATTAATATCGCAGCAGACCACGTAGGAGATGGCAAGACGAGCCGGATAGATTCCGTTAAAACTGGAAGGAGGACGCGCGGGCTCGCGAAAGATGGAAGGGGTCGAGGGAGGCTTTGCCCAAGAGTGGAACATGAGCTAGTAAAAAAAAAAAACTTGCTTGTTAAAGAGGTATGAGGAACAGGCTGTAAAGCTCACTCATACTCTATAAAAAAGGGAGGATCCTCCGACCAGACTTGTGTCGTGTCTGGCAGGCAACTGCCCGACAGTTAATGTCGGGATGTTGTATGTATGCTAATTGCGCGGTAAACTATGCTTGCGCGATGTAGGATTTTTGTGTGACGTCAGTTTGACGTGTAGTTCGCATGTGACATTGTAGGTATTGTCAATAATATTACCTTCTGGCTTATTGTCAAGTAATCTCTCTGCCTCGTACCGGTCCATCTTGCCCCAGTAGAAGGAGCACGCTGTGATCTCTTTCAGATCTGGCACTAAACAATGTATGTAGTCCACCTGAAACATAGATTCAATCAAGAGTTTATGGAAAAATAACTTTAACAACTACACAATTCAGTTTACGGTACAACTTCAAACATTTTTATAACTTTTTCAATAGTGCTAGACACTCTGAAATCAACTTAATTACCATTAAAATCAAGTAGATATTTGTTTAACTTGAAATAATATTAATTTGAAACATAAGTTTGTATGGACTAAGCTTGAAACTAAAAATACCCCCCCCCCCCCCCCCTGCTTACGTACCTGCGTGTGCACCTTCCCGTGCGGCGCGTGCGCAAGCGGCGGCGCGCGCAGCAGCAGCGCGCGCAGCTCCCCGCCGCACACCACCTGCGGACACGCGCACGTGCTTAGGGCTGGACATATGTTGGTGAATGTCGGGAAACTATAATGTGTCTAATATACAAATTGTTTTTCTTCTTCTAAAATAAAAGTTGGCCTAAGTTACTCCTTATAACACCAGCTATCTGCCAACGAAAATCCCGTCAAAATCGGTCCAGCCGTTTCGACCGGACAAACATTTTTCAAACAGTTTTTTTTTTTTAATTAGTAAGTACCGTGTATACTTTCATATGAATTTAGTAATAATAACATTTTTTTAAAGTTTGTAAAAAAGTTTTTATTTTCACTTATTATTTGTACAGAGGCCAGCAGGTCAAGCTACCCGAAACTGTCAAATTTTCCCAATCAACCTTGAACCTTAATGCTTTAACAATAAAATTGAAAATCTATTAAAGGACTTGAGAGATTGTAGTAACTTGATGTGCTGGCGTCCGTACTAACTTACAAATTCATTTAACACTGCTTGCTATGTAAAATATCAGTCACAAGAAGTTATTAAAACATCTTCATTATTTAAATAACCTAAGTGGAAAAAAATCGTATTATTGAAGGTAACTCATAAACTACCCAAGCAGAATTAATAAAGTTTATATGGGACCAAAGATTAGATTTTTCATATTTAGTTTGTTACACTTAAACGCAAAAACGGCTGAACAGATTTAGATAAAAATAGGCACATGAGTAGACCATGCGGGAAAAGCTGCGGGGCGCTGCGAGTTTGAAAATAAAAATCTATTTTAGTTTGCATTCTATCTTCGCCAACGATAAAAATCGACAGGCGCCGATTCCCTTGTTCACAAACTAAACTAAATTTAAGTTCGATGCATCTTTTTCTTTCTATTTAAGGGGATTACCTTGCTCAAATCGCAAAAACACTGCAAGTTTAAAGAAGTTTGTAGATGAATCCTTTTGTGCGTTTTCCATATAAAAAATACATGGTATACTTAAGGTCATCACAAATAAATTGTATTGTTTAAAATGTTAATAAACTTTCCCAAATTCTGGGAAAAAATCTTATTATAAAGGTCCTCTTTCAACCTAAATTGTAAATGTTCTCTGTAACGGCTGAATAGTTCGGCATGAATTTTGTATCAAAAAATGTGTAATGCCGTATTTCACAATCTGTATTGTTTATTTTTTCTTATTTCTTTTAACATTTTTAAATAATGAATAAAAACCCGAAACTTCACTAGTACCCCGCTAGAGCACCCCCGCTAAGGCCTGTGACGCGTACTCGGGGCGCGGTACTTTAGTATCTCGACGACTCTTGTGACGGGTGGACTATACGCGCATTATTTTTCCCAAATAAAATTAAAAAGTTCACGTTTTGAATGATTTTTGAATGAAAACATATTGTAAATAGTACAAATATAATTATTTAGTAAAACAACAATAGAAATTAAGTTTGTAAATATATGTAAAGTAGTTTCTAATTTCGTTTTGTTTTTTGAACCGATCATAGAGTAAGCCTGACTTTATGAATAAGACGTGTAAGGTGAAGCGTGGCCGAGCTCTCCAAAACTATTGCTAAGTACCTACTTGAGTACATTATTTCTAGTCTAGTGTGTTTATTTTTTATCGTTTTTAGCTATCTTGAGAATTTCGTTTGACGGAGGATAGAGACCTTGGTGACTGACGATGACACCTACCTGATGGTGGACTCCGAAGGTGGGTATAGGATCTCAGTGACGGCGCTACGTAAAACCATCGTGTTTGGACTCATTTGGGAGGTCTCATGGAGACCTGGGTGCCTGATGATATCATCTACCTGATGGTGGACTCCGAAGGTGGGTATAGGATCTCAGTGATGGCGCTACGTAGAACCATCGTGTTTGGACTCATTTGAAAGGTCTCATGGAGACCTTGGTGACTGATGATGTCATCTACCTGATGGTGGACTCCGAAGGTGGGTATAGGATATCAGTGACGGCGCTACTGAGAACCATCGTGTTTGGACTCATTTGAAAGGTCTCATGGAGACCTTGGTGACTGATGATGTCATCTACCTGATGGTGGACTCCGAAGGTGGGTATAGGATCTCAGTGACGGCGCTACGTAGAACCATCGTGTTTGGACTCATTTGAAAAGTCTCATGTAGACCTTGGTGACTGATGATGTCATCTACCTGATGGTGGATTCCGAAGGTGGGTATAGGATCTCAGTGACGGCGCTACGTAGAACCATCGTGTTTGGACTCATTTGAAAGGTCTCATGGAGACCTTGGTGACTGATGATGTCATCTACCTGATGGTGGACTCCGAAGGTGGGTATAGGATCTCAGTGACGGCGCTACGTAGAACCATCGTGTTTGGACTCATTTGAAAGGTCTCATGTAGACCTTGGTGACTGATGATGTCATCTACCTGATGGTGGACTCCGAAGGTGGGTATAGGATCTCAGTGACGGCGCTACGTAGAACCATCGTGTTTGGACTCATTTGAAAGGTCTCATGGAGACCTTGGTGACTGATGATGTCATCTACCTGATGGTGGACTCCGAAGGTGGGTATAGGATCTCAGTGACGGCGCTACGTAGAACCATCGTGTTTGGACTCATTTGAAAGGTCTCACGGAGACCTCGGTGACTGATGATGCCATCTACCTGATGGTGGACTCCGAAGGTGGGTATAGGATCTTAGTGACGGCGCTACGTAGAACCATCGTGTTTGGACTCATTTGAAAGGTCTCATGGAGACCTTGGTGACTGATGATGTCATCTACCTGATGGTGGACTCCGAAGGTGAGTATAGGATATCAGTGACGGCGCTACTGAGAACCATCGTGTTTGGACTCATTTGAAAGGTCTCATGGAGACCTTGGTGACTGATGATGTCATCTACCTGATGGTGGACTCCGAAGGTGGGTATAGGATCTCAGTGACGGCGCTACGTAGAACCATCGTGTTTGGACTCATTTGAAAGGTCTCACGGAGACCTTGGTGACTGATGATGCCATCTACCTGATGGTGGACTCCGAAGGTGGGTATAGGATCTTAGTGACGGCGCTACGTAGAACCATCGTGTTTGGACTAATTTGAAAGGTCTCATGGAGACCTTGGTGACTGATGATATCATCTACCTGATGGTGGACTCCGAAGGTGGGTATAGGATCTCAGTGACGGCGCTACGTAGAACCATCGTGTTTGGACTCATTTGAAAAGTCTCATGGAGACCTTGGTGACTGATGATGGCATCTACCTGATGGTGGACTCCGAAGGTGGGTATAGGATCTCAGTGACGGCGCTACGTAGAACCATCGTGTTTGGACTCATTTGAAAAGTCTCATGGAGACCATGGTGACTGATGATGTCATCTACCTAATGGTGGACTCCGAAGGTGGGTATAGGATCTCAGTGACGGCGCTACGTAAAACCATCGTGTTTGGACTCATTTGAAAGGTCTCATGTAGACCTTGGTGACTGATGATGTCATCTACCTGATGGTGGACTCTGAAGGTGGGTATAAGATCTCAGTGACGGCGCCATGTAGAACCATCGTGTTTGGACTCATTTGAAAGGTCTCGTGGAGACCTTGGTGACTGATAATGTCATCTACCTGCTGGTGGTCTCCGAAGGTGGGTATAGGATCTCAGTGACGTCGCTACGTAAAACCATCGTGTTTGGTCTCATCTGAAAGGTCTCACGGAGACCTTAATGACTGATGATGTCATCTACCTGATGGTGGACTCCGAAAGTGGGTATAGGATCTCAGTGACGGCGCTATGTAGAACCAACGTGTTTGGACTCATTTGAAAGGTCTCATGGAGACCTTGGTGACTGATGATGTCATCTATCTGATGGTGGACTCCGAAGGTGGGTATACGAACTCAGTGACGGCACTACGTAGAACCATCGTGATTGGATCCATTTGAAAGGGCTTCTGTTTGCTTACACTGCGGTATTTGTTAGATATTAGATAGTTTCCTTGGCTAATTTAATATGACACTGTATTGTTGAAATGTTTGTATTAGGTTGAACAAGATGAAGAAGATATACTAGATTTGATTATTGAAGAAAAAGAATCACAAGCAGAAACAAAAAATATATCTGGAAGACGAGTTATAGATATAGCTTACTTTTTTCCAAAATACAAGAAATAGGCGGCCATGGTGCTTTTAACAGTGGTATACAAAGTTTGAAACTTATAGGAGAGAAATGTGTTGGACTTGCTTCTAAGTTTACAGTAGAACGTTTGATGTGTAAAGAGAAGTTTTCTCTTTGTAATGTCACTGGCGACTTAGATATCAATACAGCAGCGGTCGCCGCAACATTAAAACAAAGTCAAAACTTATTTTTTTTATTTTTATTTATGCCAGTCGTTATCAGACATCCAACTTTATTACTACATGATGGAAAATAAATGGTCAAGTTAAATTAGCTGGCGACACACATCAAGTTTCGCCAGCTAATTTAATTTAATCTTGTGTATAAGGTGTAAACAAAATACCCGGACAAGCGTATATGTATAGAACACAGTACTTAAACCTACTCATGAATATGAGCAACTTTTACTATGGATTCCATACATTTTGAGCATGTACCTGTTGCACCTTTGTATGGAACAGCTGTTTTTTTTTTATATTTTGTTCACAATTGATATATTTTGTTTGTGTAGTAGCACCCGTGCTCAATTACTTAGATAAATGTTGAAAGCTAGGTCATCCTAACTATTCCCGTTACTGAAAACCGATAAGCACGAATCTGGTCATCATCAGACCTTCAGAATGTATCATGTAGTAGCACCCGTGCTCAATTAGGTAAATGTTGAAAGCTAGGTCATCCTAACTATTCCCGTTACTGAGAACCGATAAGCACGTACCTGGTCATCATCAGACCTTCAGAATGTACCATGTAGTAGCACCCGTGCTCAATTAGATAAATGTTGAAAGCTAGGTCATCCTAACTATTCCCGTTACTGAGAACCGATAAGCACGTACCTGGTCATCATCAGACCCTCAGAATGTATCATTTAGGAAAATTAAAGCTATGTCAGCAGGCATAATGCATCGTGTGGTTCAAAATAAATATAAAATGATTGATTGATTGGTTGATTGATTGATTGATTTTTTTTTGATTGACTGATTGTTTGATTATGATGTAGGCAGACTGGCAGAAACACGTACAAGACTACAAAAACTAGAGGAACAAAATGCATTAGAAGATCTCTCAGAGAGCGAATAAAATAGGCAAAAACGATGACAACTCTGCGGCACATCTGTGTTCTTGCATAATCTTCAGTTCGTTTTATTGTAGTACGGTTGTTGGTCGGCAGGTGGCGCAAAATTAACAAGTACTTGTACAGAGGTCAAATCGTCAAAGTCATCGGGCAAGGTAATGCCCTTAATTTAGAAAAAGACAGAAGATAAAAATATTAGTGTTATCAAATTAATCAGCGCCTGACGTAAATTGACGTATTTTTAGCCGCCATGTTTTTAATCACGTCTAAACTTGCTATGGAGTATCCTAATTTGACAGGACTAAACTAATATTTATCTTCTGTCCTTTTCTTAATAAATTAGAAAGAAAAAGATGCACTGAACTCAAATTTAGTTTAGTTTGTGAACAAGGGAATCGGCACCATTGAAGCCTGAAAGTCTGACAACCAGTCTTACCAAGGGGTATATTGTATTACCCAGTAACTGGGTTGTGGACGTCAGAAAGGCTTCATGTAAAATACTGGTACTCAGCTACATCTAGTGAGTCTGGAAGCCGAACCCAACATAGTTGGGGAAAAGGCAGGCAGATAAATACCTGGAAGTGCGGATGTAGTCGTATGGCATCGTTGGTCTGTGTGAGCTCCGTGCGCCTGCCTTCCTGTGAGCTCTCGCCTTCCGCTCTGGAATAACAACAACAGAGGTTTGAGCACAATCAAAATGGCTGAACGTGGACTGAGACGTGAGAACCAATAAAAGTTGTTCATAATTATTTTAATGAATCTTATTCACTATTTATTATTAAAAGCATGTGTGAATAGAATCGCGTTATGGTATCGTATAAGCGGTCGCGTTTTTATGTGTGTGAAAAAGGGCAGTTACAGTGCGGTCTCACATGGGCCGATCCGAAAATTAGAAAAAAAAAACCTATTTATTTTATTATTGATTCGTGTCGAGAATCAGTAGCATAAGCATAGTTACCTCCTTGAATTTGACGAGGATGCAAAACGACACCTTGCACAGGGTCAAATTAAATTAGCTAGCGAACTCTGAAGACATGATGGGGTATCGATATCGACATGACAAAAAAGAAATTAAATTGATAATTTTTTTTTGTGGGGTCCTCGACCGCTGTTATTTATTTATTTAACACTTTCCAGCACACAAATTTACAGAGGCGGAATTAATGCTATGAGCATTCTCTGCTCACGGCTCTTAGTATATTACAAGTAGTATAGGTTGCTTGCTCTGTTACTTGAAATAAGTATCAGATTATTTTTATTTTTCGTTGTTGCATTCACCAATGGTACAGTTATGTCCTGGGTTAGACTTGGGACGTATAACTTACGTTCTAGGTGCGACGGACAGCACGTAGACTTCAGCGGTCGGCTCGCCATTCTCCCGGCCCGTGTCACCATCTGCAACATTATAATATTTATAGTAATATGACGGCACGGTTGGCGCAGTGGTTAAGCGATTGACTGCTGCGCTGTGAGTCGCGGGTTCGATTCCCGCACGGAACAAATATTTGTATGACCTACAAGTAGTTGTTCCGGGTCTGGCTGTTTGTGTATGTGAGTTTAAATGTTTGTAAACGCACCCACGATACAGGAGAAATTCCTAGTGTGGGGCAACGTTATTTAAAAGAAAAAAAAAATGTCAAACATGGCGAAAGCAACACCAACCGGGGGTTCTCCTTGGGTGCACTTGCATAGTGCGAACAGGGATGATCATAGGTTGGTGCCGTATTTCATTAAAAATGTCTAACAAGCCTCTGCGACCGGGACCCCATGGCCCCGAGATATGTAAAGAATGGCAAAAATTTAAGTAAGAAAATATGCTGGATATTTTTGGGAAAACTAGGGAATTTTATTAACCGCTCCCCGCAGTCGCTCCATGTAAAATACTGGTACTCAGTTGCAGATGCAACTGAGTACCAGTATTTTCCGAGTTTCAGTTTGGTCTGTGGATGGGTGACCGTCTTCACATTCCGAGACCTCTCCGTGCCTCGGAAAGTACGTTAAACCGTTGGTCCCGGCTGTCTTTTGTGGATAAATGGCAGTCGTTACGGGTAGTCAGAAGGCCGAAAGTCTGACAACCAGTCTTTCCAAGGGGTATCGTATTACCCAGTAAGTGGGTTGTGGAGGTCAGATAGGCAATGCTCCATGTAAAATACTGGTACTCAGTTGTATCTGGTAAGACTGGAAGCCGACCCCAACATAGTTGGGAAAAGGCAGGCAGATGATGACTTATGTATGTGAGTTTCTTTTTAAGGCACTGTGTACTTTATTTCTTACCTGTGTTTATGACAATCGCATCCAGCTCCCTTCGCAGGTCCCTAGCGCCGAGTGTTAGAACAGCGGCCAGCCTGTAAGAACAAATAACAATTTGATACAATTTTGAACAAATAAATTGTGACAAGGGCTGGAGAGTCATTCATTCCTCGCAAAGGACATCATTCATTTCGTACCCAAAAATTAAGTCAGCCAGAAAACGAAAACTGTTTTCTTATGGAAAATGACTTCTTGAGCATTTTTTACTATTACAACGAAATTGTAGAATTTCGTTTTAAACCCCCCCAGCTGCTATTTGAGATTGAAAATTTATAGTTAAAACATGTTTGTTTCGTCAGTGACCTCTGCGCTGCCACTGACGACGCCGTGGAAGTGGCAAAGTTTAGGGCCAACAAGATACAAAATTCAGTCGTCCCAGCGACACAAAGATGAAGAAGACATGTCTGTTCATCACGTATTACTCACCTGTCGTCACTAACCCTCCTGTAGGCCGTACAGACGCAGGCCGGGCGGCGCCAGCGCCGACGCCTGCACGCGCACTCGCGGCCGCTCCATCTGATAGTAGTGGGGGAGAGTTTATACAACAATTATGTTCGAAAATAAAAACAATACAAACGAAAAATATATATCAACGAAAATAAATTAAGAAAAAAGAACAATGAGAGAAAGAAAACCACTGAATAACATTTTTCATAGAACTATGTTGGGGAAGAATGACATAATGTAGGTCTCCTTTCCTTTCTGCCATACTTCTCGGTCCCCAGCATCCCTCAGCCAGTTATTTCCCGCCACATTTCCTGTCCTATAAGCACAGAGCCAAAGGGGAGGGAAGATTTTTTGGCACCTGAATGACATTGACAGGGGGGCGCTGTTGGTAAACGTCTGTGCAAATGTTCCGCGATATATATTGAAAAACAAGATGGCGGGGTTAGTTCCGATTTTCGCCACGCGCCAAATGATCCTTGTACAGCTTTATGTTATGTTTACCTGTCAGTGACGGCGCTGACGTACCGGTGCACACTGCTGGGCGACTCCGCGTACCGACGTCGCTCCCACGCGCCGCAGCCGCACGTGCACTCGCCGCCTAACAACAACACATCATAATTATTGTAACCAATCACCATTGATGTACAGACGCCAGCACATCAAGCTAACCGAAACTGTCAAATTTTCCCAATCAACCTTGAACCTAATGCGTTAGCGATAAAATTGAAAATCTATTAAAGAAATACGGATTGTAATAGCTTGATGTGCTGGCGACTGTACCATCGAAGCTACACAGAGCGTTTTGTACGCCCCAAAGCTGAAAGTTCATAGCTAGATTCTGAATGCATTTAAAGCGTGAGACGCGGTACACTGCTCGGGTCGGCATGGTTCGGCACAGCCGGGAGACAAATCGAATATTATGTTCGAAAAAAAGTCGCTCGGCTGTACAATGCTTTCAGGATACTGTTAGGGCTTCCGCGGTTTTGTAGTGCTTCGACTATGTTTGTTGAGGCGCGGACGGATGATTTTTTCGCGATCATAAGGAAACGGAGCGCTTCACTATTATGTCGCCTACAAAGCAGCTCGAACAGTCTCCTGAGGGTGTTGTCCGAGCGGTGGGACCTGTCCCTGATACAGAGGTGGATGCAGCTTCATGTTAGCGCCTCTCCTCGTATTATTTGACATTTTGTGTATTTTTATATTGTATATGTCTAATTTTGTAATTGATTATGTTTAAAGTGTGTTTTTATTTGATTTAATTATGTCATTAAGTAAGTAAGTAAGTAAGTAAGTGTTTATTTATTTTCTCACCACAATAAACAATACAGACATTTTTACACATGATATGTTATTTTGCTTAGTTTACTGTGGGAGACTGGTGCCTAAGCTAGGCTTTAAGGGCCTGTGTTTCAGGTCACCAGGTCTCCGCCCTCTAGCAGTTCGCATTGCAAGATACTCATAATAAAAGTGATTTAACAAATTTTAAATTAATAGGTTGAATATAAGCTTTTAGAGTCTGTAGCTTAACATAAGGTGTTTGAGAAATTAAAAATTAAAAAAATAAATAAATATTAAATGAAAGGAAAAGACAAAATAGACAAAAAGAAAATTAATAAAAAAAAAAAAAATAAAAAAAGGGTTTGTATAGTGTTGGAATTGTTAGTGGACATTATGTAGTGAGGACGTGAGTAAGATGTGTTTTGTGTGTGTATGTGCGAGAGTGCGTATGTGGGCGTGTGTGTGTGAGAGGGTGTGGGTGAGGGTTTATTAAATAGCAGTTGCTAAACATTAAGTCATACGGTAAGTAGATTTTCAGTGTCATCATAGTTGAGCCCCTGTAGCCACGTGGCAAGCTTCTTTTTACATTGTCCTTTATTAAGGTTATAAATCAGTTGAGTTTTATTGATTTTGTTGTACAAGAATCGTCCCAGAAAGCAAAAGAAGCGGTTGGAGAATACTGTCGAAAGGGGAGAAAGAGTGCAACTTACGGGATTATATCGTCTCTTGCCATGTGTCATTGATGGGTGATAGTATTGTAATGTCTTTGTCAAAATTTTTGTTATTCTTGATTTATTTTAATGTGGACATAGCTCCTAAATTCAGGATAGTTTGTTTAATGCGATTAACTATCCTGCAGTTAGGAACGACTAAATATCGGGCCCTATATTTAGCATAGTGTAATAAGCTCTCAGTATAATTATCTTCTGTCCTTTTCTTAATGAAATAGAAAGAAAAATATGAACTGAACTTAAATTTAGTTTAGTTTGTGAACTAGGGAATCGGCGCCAGTATCATGTATACTAATTGTTTTTATTATAATAATTGTATACTTATATATAAATAAATGTATACTAATAATTTTGTTATAAATAATTAATAGATGAAAGATACTCACTCTTCCTAGACGTCTGCTGACCCATCTTCAGTTTAACGCTGGTGTCTTAACTTGCACATGCAAAGTTCGTCCGGCGAACTACCATCTGGAAACAAATGACACATACATTTTAATAAAACATTAGAATTAATTCAAATGACTTACAAGGATGCTATCCGAGGCACCTGTAGGTACTTGTAGAGCATATCATCTACCTGCCTTTTACCAACTATGTTGGGGCTTCCAGTCTAACCGGATGCAGCTGAATACCAGTATTTTACATGGAGCAACTGCCTATCTAGTCTCCCCAACCCAGTAAGGGTCAGTTCACACCGAGACGCGACGCGACGCTGCGTGCACACTTTAAAACGACCTACTGCACCGCGCAACGTATTCTGAACTCTCACAATGCAATGTGTACCTTTTCGTGTAGAAAATAAAGTATATTTTGAGTCACTCTTTTAAAGTGTGCGCGCAGCGTCGCGTCTCGGTGTGAACTGACCCTAACTGGGTAACACAATACCTCTTCCTCCTCGTCCTTTTGTAATTGGAGTATATTTGGGCTAGATGTTCAAAATGCTGATCTAAATAAAAGATTTTCCTTTAAATAAATCTACAAAAACCAGGACCTTGTAGAATTTGAATGAATAAATAAATACAGGGTCCGACTGGAAAGGTAAAGCTCATCTCATGGTTACATATTATTGTAGGATTCAAAATCCTATTTTAGTTGTAGCAAATAATGTATGAATCGTTTATAAACACGGGTATTATATGGGTACGTCTTTCTCAAACCACAAGCTGCATAGCTCCTCACTGAAGGAGCTACGTACCTTGCAGGTTAAAACTAGTAGTGACTAGTTTCACCCCACAACCCAGTTACTGGGTAATATGATACCCTTGGCCAGCCGCGGTTGGTCCGTGAATGAGTGACCATCTTTACATACCAAGACCCCTTCGTGCCTCGGAAAGCATGTTAAGTCGTTGGTCCCGGCTGTTATTCGTGGATCTTTGACAGTCGTTACGGGTAGTCAGAAGCCCGAAAGTCTGACAACCGGTCTTACCAAGGGTATCGTATTACCCAGTTACTGGTTGGGTAATACGAAACCCTTAGTAAGACTGGTTGTCAGACTTTTTATTAACTGGGTTATGGAGGTCAGATAGACAGTCGCTCCATGTAAAATACTGGTATTCAGCAGCCTCCGGATAGACTGGAAACTGACCCCAACATAGTTGGGAAAAAGGCTAGACAAATGATGTTATACTAACCGACAATAATATTTTTTTTTATCTTAATAAAAACAATGCATTCTTTATGAATCACTCTGACATCAAAAGAATAGGTAGGTATTGTAAGGAAGCTATAGTAAACAATAAAAAAATCTATTTACTTCAATCAATTGTATATTTTACATGAATTTACATGAATACAATTGCATATGCCGGACACATACAAGTCTCTCCACCACCACTCTGTGTACACAGTACTATAGTACATACACCATTTACTCATTTAAATCAACAATATGATTATAACGAGGATCTATACTTAGCTGCACCATACAATAGATACACGGTACAGAAGGGCAGAACATACAATGAGCGAAAATCAGCACGCACACACAGGGCTAGCTCCTGTTCTGTTAGAAGTTTTGTTCTTCTATTTTTAATTCTTTTTACCTATAATAATTATAGGTGCATCGTCTTCACATATTATTATTATATATCTTTTTATTTAGCCTACACTGTCCCACTGCAGAGCAAAAGCCTCCCCCAAATCCTTCCATGCATCCCTTTCTAGAGCCACCTCGATTAATGTGTACAAAATATTGTAAAACATTTTTAAAGGTGCGAGTTTCTTGCCCATCCTTCTCCATACGAAACTACTTTCCACTTGATAACTCTACTCTACGCATTCCTGAGAAAAAGGGTCTTGACAGATGGACAACGAAGTGATCTTATAAGGGTTCCGTTTTTCTTTTGAGGTACGGAACCCTAAACATCATTTAATTTCTACACTAGCTGTAAGTGAAGCGTCTGTGACCCTTTTCGCTCATTGAACGGAGCCGACCTTCTGGACCTATGAATACTCTGGTCTGCACTGACTCAGTCAGCCATTAAAACTAATTGGGGAGACACTTTAATTGATTTTAATTGTAACAATTTGTTGTCGACGCATCAGAATTAATGGTGTAAATATGTGTCACATACTTGTGCTTTGTCTGGTGGACTGAAGTTCAAGTAGTACAGTTTGAAGGGGGATGCACCATGGAACCCATGAAATTCAAATGTTCTTATGTTTTTTAGGATTTAAAGGTTAGTGTGAGGTTGTCTGTAGATGAAAATAGCGGCTAGGAACGGCCTGTGCCAAACAATTCCACACAATAGGCATAACGGATAGACCTGTATGCAGGAGATGTAATTAACTTCTGGAGGGAGGTGGGCTAGTTGGGTTAACCACCGACGGTCGCCATGGTCCACTTGAAAAACTAAGTACGGAAACCAAACCATATAGAACATAATATTATATGTACACAGACTTGTTCTTTGTCTGGTGAACTGACGTTCAAGTAGTACAGTTTAAGGGGGATGCACTAAGGTAGCCCGTGAAATACAAAATTTTCTATAAATATGTATTTACAATATCATAATCATTAAAATAAACATTACCACTCTTCAAACTTCAAATTACCATATTGAATGACGATTATTTCATGAACTGGGTTATAAGAGGGAAGAGTGGGTGCACCTGTGTCTTGCTCACACTTGTGCACTATAATATCTCTCGCATCAATGGCTAGTCTGATTGGCCAAGACAATTTTTTCATGATCTTGATATTTGAGGCCAATAACGGCTCATATTTTCATCAACATTCAACCTAATATTGACTTGAAAATTAAATGAAACAAAAAAAAAGAATTTTGCTTGGAGCTTTCGCAATAAGATGTTTTTGAATCTAGTTCCTCTAACTGAACAGACAGCTGTGCTGCTGGGGAGTTTGTTGCGCCACGTCTTCCCAGCAGAAGCACTAGGAAGTGGTGAAGGGCGTGCGTGCCGGGGGACTGTCTCATGTAACTTTGACATTCAAAAAGTGCATATTGTCAGTCTAGTTTGAATAAATGACTTTTGATTTTGCCCTGAGGAAGAATCATCATCTTCCTAAAATGGAAATAAAGCACGGAACAAATATTTGTATGACCTACAAGTAGTTGTTCCGGGTCTGGCTGTTTGTGTATGTGAGTTTAAATGTCTGTAAACGCACCCACGATACAGGAGAAATTCCTAGTGTGGGGGCAACGTTTTTAAAAAAAAGAAAAGAAAAAGAAAGTCCATTAACATTCTAAATCAATAACTATCTTGTTTATTAACATTTTCCAAAAATGAAAAAATACAACATTTATTTTTGATTCCTACAAATAAATATTAGGGCACCAACCTCTATTGTCATGCTAAAATACAATAATTATAGTGCATAATACACATATAGTCTGTTCCAAATGAATCAGATGAAAATGTAAACAAATGGATTACAAAGGGAACAAGTGAATGCCCAATTTCGAGCACCACTCTACCCTGTAATGCCTTCATAAATTAAGGCTTCCAGCCAGGCTTAAAACGATTGCACATTACTGGTCCTACACGGTGCAAAAATATGAATGAATTAAACTCAATCGGTTTTGTTCAATCATTGCACAATCTTTAATATTACACAATATCATCTGCCTAGCCATCTGCCCCAACTATGTTGGGGTCAAATCTCAAACTGTTTATTGCAATCCATAATGTACAATTACAGGTGGTAAATAAAAGAAAAATAATAGAAACAATTATGAACCCTGTCGGGCACAGCAAATTTTTAAATAAATAGAGAGACGATAAGCGCTTTATTAATTTTCTTTGTTATCAAGTTAGAATTATTTTATATCCTATTAATTATTTTATACCTATGTATTTATATTTCCATTCATTCACTTCTTCTATTAATATTTTATCTATCTATTAATTTATTATTAATTTAATGATATTTAATATTGCTTATTATCGGCTACCAGTCTAACCGGATGCAGTGGAATACTAGTATTTTACATGGAGTGACTGCCTATCTGACCTCTACAACCCAGTTTCCGGGTAATACAATACCCCTTGGTAAGACTGGTTGTCTTTTCGGGCTTCGGACGACCCGTAATGACTGTCAAATGACAAAATGACAGCCGGGACCAGCTTTACATGCTTTCCAAGGCACGGAGGAGTCTTGGTATATGAAGCTTGTCACCCATCCACGGACCAACCGCGGCAAGTGGAGCTTGACCTGATTGATCAACCCGTGCAGCTGTTATTACGCCTGTTACACAATGTATTGAATATGAAAAGTAACAAACAACTGATTATCATTTACATTACGAATCTTGGCTACCTTGTTGGTCTAGCAGTAGCAAGTACTACTGAGCATGAGGCACTGGGTCATCCGGATTTTTGCCCGGTTGACGGCAATATGCTCGCCCCTATTACATGGGACATTAGCATAAAGTGGGTGTACTATAGGTACACCTGTGCCTATTCCTTCAGGCATTATAGGCATAATGTTATGTTTATTATGATTCTTTTAGATTTATTGCAGTAATTTTGAGGCCTATGTTCAGTTGTATCCGGTTAGACTAGACGACTGCCTCAACATAGTTGAAAAAAAGGCTAGGCAGATGATGACAGAATTCAACATTCACAGGACTAACATTATAGGGTCACAAATGTAACTGTGAGGAAAACTTGCGTTCTAAACCTTTGTTGACCAACTGGCTGGTAAAATTAAAACTAGGAAATTGAAGGAAGTGAGAATATAAACTTTTTAGTTTTGTGACTCAAAAATTATGCTTCTGTGAACGTAACTTGTAATTTCAAGGGGCCAGCATAAGTTATAGAAGAAACTTATCAATGAAACTTGCAGTTTTGAAATAAAGCTCGAACTGCAAACTTTTTTGTTTTTTTTTTTGTCAACTTGATGTAAACTTGGACAGGTTTCAACAAGTTCAATAACCCTATTCGACCTCTTTTCAAAGACGGTTAAAATTAATCTCCGAGACTTATTGCAGCTATTTTAAGTAACAACAAAACGCGTAAATCGAATGGTAGACTGCTAAGCTAGAGAACTAAACAAAATAATCAAAATAAAAGGTAATACTTCCGCCATCTTGGAATTCTACGTCCAAAAGAAATAACGTGTGATTAGAACAGCTAGAAATGGTAAAGTACTCACGTCTATGTTTATTTGAAGGGATTACTTTGATGGTTGTAATCTTTTATGAAATATTTTTATAACAAATCACAAAGAATCGAAGCTCGTTCGTACATTATCATAACACTTCACGTTCACTCCAAGATCCGATGTAAATCACAGAAACACTCGAATACATTAACAATAAAGGGACGCGTGAATTATTTACACATTTACAAATATAATTTATAATTTGTGACTGAAATTAGCACAACAAATACGCAGTTCTCGGTTCGTGTCTGACATTGTCTGACATTTTTGTTTGAGTTCATTCCGTTTTGCTTTACCATCACATTGATTCTGGCAATGATTGTTGCATATATATTTTTTTTCGATTTTATCTTAAAATTGCAGTCTTATTTCCACAAAGAGTTTCGAAACCTTTTGAAAACAATAGTTTAATGGTTTAGAAAGTAAGCTATTGTATCATGAGTCATCAATCACGCATTCCAGCAACGCTAGCATTAGCAAACGTATATGAAACTCATTCTCACTGTGAAAAGGAACGACTCTCAAAAGTTTCTTTTGGCGGAAAGTTATGCGAAGGAAAATACTCATTAAGTCTCACAAAGCATAGAGTAGGAATTATCGAAAATTGTTTAGTGAATACGGTCACTACCATTCTTCACAGTGTTGAAAAAAATTCTTTGTCGTCCATGCCCTTCACCGTGTCCATGGTGAGGGAAGGCGCGGTCGCAGCCCAGAGGGTAGGCTTTAATGTTGCTTTTATTTTTTATCAATTTATATGAAACATCAATCTCAGTCACCAGTGTCACGTTTCTTACTAGAACTAGGCGTTAAATAGGATCCCTATTTTTTAACTCTCCCACGGGGCCACGATACGTCTATTTTATTTTCAATTTTTTTCCCCAATGTATTATTTTTGTTCTATGCAACCCTGAACATTGAGACCATAAACAACAAAATAAACTTTTTTTGTTTCAAAGCAGCGAAGTCGCCATCTTGTTGGATGTTAAAAATTATTGGGAAGTTAGAAGAATTTTCTCGTATTTTAATTTGTTTTGGTGTTTTATGTGTTGTAATCCGAAATGTCTAAGCGCCGCATCGAAGTGATGGATCCTTTTATCAAAAAGAAAAGGTTAGTAACACGTTTTCAAACGTTTGTTATGCCATGCTCTAATTCGTCGTTTACATGCCTTTGTTTGTCGTATTTAATTTAATTATTAGTTATAGTGGTGATACTCAACCATTTACACGCTTTATCTTCGTATTTTTATGTTCTAGAAGACAAACACAAGGTTAAAAATCATCTTTCAGGGCCATAGGTACTTCATAATACCATTTCGATATTTTCTGTAGTCACCGGTTTGCATGTGTCCCTTTCGTCGTGTTACTAAATATTCTAATATGTGAGGTTAATCATCTATTACAAGAAAATAAGAAGTGCGTAGTAGTACACCTTATTAAAAATTCAGAAGCCCATAATGTAAGGGAATCTCGCGACTTTGAATGTTCTAAAGCGCATGTCCCATTCCTGAATGTATCATCATTCGTAAACGTATTGATAACGGTCGTAATAGTCTGGTTTTATAATAAAAAAAAAAATAATTAACGTAAACAACAGTCTTAGTTCCTAAAATGGAACTCAATAAAAGTAAAAAGTTATTTTATTTGTTGGTTAAAAGTTTGAAATACTTAATACCGAACTCATTTCGGACCTCTAATAGTTGTACTGGTACTTATGTCATAAACTGAAGTGCTGTCACACCTGCAGGACAATAAACATAAAAAAAAAACCAATTCTATGTTTACAAAGAGTTTTAGTTCAATACATCTATGATTTTTTTTTTATTTATTCATGACCATAGATACAAGTCTTTCAGTCAAATACATAGATGGGTTTTAACTTAGATGTAATAATATTACAATGGTTAGAGATACTTAAAATAATGTTAATACTGTTATTAAGGCACATTTTCCACATTAGTAGATTAAAATATTTTACTAATCTGCTCTTTCATATTATCCACTTGCCTCCCTTTCGGGTTGGGTGAATACATCTCAGTGATATTATCGTTTTCATACTAATTACAATTTATTACAGCTAATTATCTTATATGCATTTAAGATTACAAAATATGTTTCAATTATTGTTGCCAACCCTACTATACAAATAGTATCCTGCTATATCAGAGGCCTAAATACTTCATTTCTAAGAATAATATATAGTAGGGGTAACTAATATATTTTCATTTCAATACAAAATGGCGAGATGACCGCAATAGGGCTAGTATTAATCACTAGTACTATTTTGTAACCTTAACTTAAAGTATAATTTAAGTAATAGTTTTAAGACAAAAAAAACCTGTTAAAAGCCCAAACTCGCAAAAAGTATGTAAAATATTATTTTTTAAATAGGTATATCCTTTTTATTTGGGACATTCCTACTTACTATAATTTTTTATATTTTTTCGCCATCTACTATATTTTTTCAGGCAATAGCTTCGAAAATACAGTCGACAATAAAACATAGTCTGGTTAGTTTATAACTAAAGAATTGCTGGACCGATTTCTATGATCATTGATTTGTTGAATTGGTCTTGGCCCTGAATAGCAGAATAACTATTAAAAAAACATGGGAAAAATTCACAAAAACAAAAGTTAATTCTTTTTTCATACATTTTGTATTTATTGATTCTGAGGCGATGCGAAGTTCGCAGCGTGCACAATGAGTTACATACCAAGCCCCATCCGTGCTTTGGAAAGCGCATTAAGCCGTTGGTCCCGGGTGTCATTCGTGGATTTTAGTTGTTATGGGTGGTCAGAATCCCAAAAGTCTGACACCCAGTATTACCAAGGGGTATTGTATTATCCAATCACTGGGTTGTGAAGGTCAGACAGGCAGTTGCTACATGTAAAATACTGGTATTTAGCTGCATGTTGTTGCGCTTGAAGACGTCTCCAACATAAACTTGCAAAAAGGTTAGGCGAGATTCTCCCTATCCATCATTATTATTCATGTGCTGGGACATTTTGCCAATTGGGCATAGCACTCAGGCTTTGCCAAAAATGTTAGCTGGCAAACAAATTATAAACTCAGTAGTTTATAATTTGTTTTAAAGTTCCTGCCCGCGACGTCGTCCGCGTGAAATTTCTCACCCCTATTTTGGACTTGTGAACAGCGTTTAGAGGACTGCTACGATAATATAGTTTGACGTTCGATTCGGTACGGGAGCGTATCGAGTAGTCGTGAATAGCGATGCGGTCGTATGCACAGTCGGCGCCACGAAGTTTATTAGTACTGCTGTCTCTACAGACTGCCTACGCCTACGCCTAGCCTACGCTAGACGCTGCCGCCGCGGGGATTCCGTGCTCTGTGATACACTGTATCACAGAGCACGGAATCCCCGCGGCCGTTGAATCACAACATAATCAGGGGACTACTCCGAAGTGGTATCCGCCGAACGTTCGGCCGTTTCCTGCTACGAAGTTACTATTTGGTTCGGTCAGTCCCGATCCTACACTCCTACACTCTTTCGAATATTGACTATGGTCCTGACCCAACTGAGCCGATCCGAACTTTTTTCGCATTTTTCAATAATATACGAACGGTTCGGCCATGTGTCGGCCCGATCCGATCATTCGCACTTTGCACTTCGTAGTAGACCCCCTGCGTATAATGTTCCCACTGCTGGGACAAGCCTCCTCTCTTCGAGAGGGAGTGGGCTATAATCTGCCACGCAGGCCCAGTGCAGGTTGGTAGATGTCACATGCCTTCGAATTTTAGGTTCTAAGACATGCCGGTTTCCTCACTATGTTTTTCTTCACCGTTTTAAGAGAAGTTGTATACGAAATTATTTACACAAAGTAAACCGCCTGCCTGACTGGGTCTGAACCCACGACCTACAACTCGTAATTAAAATATGTAATGTGCTAAAACTTGATTCACTAATGATGTGGGTGATTACCCATATCCTTAGTAAATCACCCTGATACCGAGAATACATTGAACGCCCTATATAGACCGACCTAAGCTGCTATCGCATCGAAAAGTGGGGGAAGGTCTTAAACACCTCTTTAGGTCTAGCACCCGACTCTTAATACAAGTACCTGATAATCGCGTAATACCACAATTGCTGTTAATATAATAATTATGATTCAGTATCGACAACACCGTTAGCTAGAACGGTCGTGTTTGCAGCACGTTGTTAATTTGGTCCCAAAGATGGCGCGCGCCAATCTAAGTGCTACCATTGTTGTTGATAAGCTTCTGGCTTTCATACAACATAATCTCCGCGTGATGGATGAGGAAACTCTCGAACATATTTGCGTGTCCAGCTTTACGAAGAAAGAAATATTTGAAGCCAAGAAGACGCTGACAATGATTCCTCATTGTGACATTCCGTTTACAGTAAGGAGACAGGAAGACCTGAAAGACATCTTACGATTCTTCAAAAATACAGATCCTGAAGAAGTTCCAAGATACGTAGCACAAGAAAATTTTGATTTAGTTACTTACGAAGTCGGTGTCGAAGGACTGTTAAAAAAAATTAATTCGCTGAAATTGGAACTGGTCAAGGACATCCAGAACAAGCTTGAACTTGCCAGTGCTGATGCGTCCGATGATATGGAGGAAACAGATTTAGAATGGTGGCATGAACTTCCTGAAGAGACGCAGCTAACATGTTCCGGATTGAGACAAGAACTGACTGATGCTAATGCGTTAGCTCCGGCAACAAGTGTGTTGTTAGTACCATCCTACGTACACATTAGTCTAAGCGGCCCTCTACCCGCCATTACGACCAAGGGCCAGTAAGACCAGCGGTGGCCCAGTTGAAGCCGCGACTTACGATTTGTAGGTGAAAGAAAAGGAGAAAGAAAGCAAAAACCGTTTATTTGCGGTAAACATGACGCAAAAAAGAACATAAAAAACAATAAGAAATGGGTTGACATGCGTCACATCCACGCAAAACAGCTACCGCTCAGCATTATGCTGCTAGATCTTAGGTAGCACCTACACCTGCGTTTTCATCATGATCATTGACAGCCTCGTTCCACTCAGTGCTGAGTGTAGACCTCTCTTGTATGCCATGCTTCCCTGGTCTGTAAGACTATTTTTACTTTTAAATTATTTCACCACCACTGATCTCGAAGGAAAACATCGCACCGCACTGGGCCCGCGTGGTGGATTACGGCCCGCTCCCTCTCACAGAGAGGTCTGTGTCCCAGCAGTGGGAACATTACAGGCTGAATAGCCCTTTTACGGACCCGGTAGATTTGATAACCTGAGCTTCTTTGAATGTGACCACTATGTGGGTATATCTCAGCTAGTTAATGGTCTGGCAGTTTGCTGTTTGAGTACTTTTTCGGCCTACTCAAACATCCTTTCATCGGTATTGTTCGTCGAGTCGTTGAGCTGCACTGTCTGGACAGGTCCAGTCAAATCTGTGTGGTTCTATCCTCAAAAGACCATTTCAGACACTAATCTACATGGACCTCACATGATCTGAACAAGATTATGTCTGAACTTTAAAAAGCACTGTGGTCGCATAAGAGACACCGAACTCGTCTAATTTTAAAACATTACTTATTTTTGTTTGTTTTTTCGATAGGCAGTCGCTCCATGTAATCTAATTATCTCTGTACTGCTAAGTTCGTCTATACTTGTTAGTTCTAGAGAACTTTTCAATATAACAAACGTCGATCTAAGGTTAAGCTACGCTTGCCGAGGTCGGTCCGTGGATGGGTGACCATTCGTAACATATCGAGACCCCTCCGTGCCTCGGAAAGCACGCTACGCCTTTGGTCTCGGCTGTCATTCGTAGATCTTTGACAGTCGTTACGGGTAGTCCGAAGCCCGAAGTTTGACTACACCAGTCTTACCAAGGGGTATTGTGTAACCCAGCAACTGGATTGTCTAGGTCCGATAAGCAGTCGCTCCATGTAAAATACTGGTATACAGCTGCATCCGGTTAGACTAGAAGTCGACCCCGACATAGTTGGGAAAAGGCAGGCAGATGATGACTTGTTTTTGACGTGTTTATACAAACCTACTTACAGAAATTAAATCATTTGTCTTTTGTCTACAGGGAAGAAAAAGCTGCTGCGGCTGCTAAGTCTGGCGCTAGCGGGGAGTCTTCTGAAGCCGCGCTGACGACTCTGGCTACCACCATGACCCCTTCTGCCACCAGTACACCTGGCATCAACCCGTTCACTGGTAAGTCTAAGCTTAGTTTTTAACATAACATCATGCCTTGTTGCCCGAAGGGTTGGGCAGGGTTCCATCAAAGATTTCCTTGTTAATCAATACATATAAATAAATAAAATTGAAGTGTCTGTTTATGATATTACATTTTTATTTTTTTGCTTGTGTTTACAAGTGGCAGGAAATTATTGCATGTATTTACAAGTGGCAGGACACTTAAAAAGTATATCAGCTACTTTATAATAGCCTCGCCCCCTGTTACATGTGTCTTACGCATAACTGGCGAAATACAAGTGTACTATAGGTACAGATGGCAGCACATCAAGCTACTACAATCTGTCAAATTTCTTTAATAGATTTTCAACTTTATTGCTAAAGCATTAAGGTTCAAGGTTGATTGGTAAAATTTGACAGTTTGGGTAGCTTGACCTGGTGGCGTCTGTACACCGCTACCTAACCCTTCTGGGATTACAGGAGTTATGTTATGTTGACTCGATAACAGCACAGCAAACCGCCGCACAGGTCGATCGATCAGGTTAAGCTAAGCTTGCCGCGGTTGGTATGTGGATTGGTGACCTTCTATACATTCCGAGACTCCTCCTCGGAAAGAACGTTAAGCCGTTAGTCCAGGCTGTCATTCGTATATCTTTGACAGTTACGGGTAGTCAAAAGCCCGAAAGTCTTACAAAGGGGTGTTGTATTACCCGGTAACTGGGTTGTGGAGGTCAGATAGGCAGTCGCTCTATGTAAAATACTGATATTCAGCTGCATTCGGTTAGACTGGAAGCCGACCCCAACATAGTTGGGGAAAGGCTAACATTACAACACAAAGATATACTAGCTAGCACGCGCTAAGCCTAGGTCCGAACGGGCACGTTCTTCCCGCGGCGTTTTTTTTTGTAGCGCACTGGATATTCAACACTCTGCTTACCGCCAAGAGTTGAAAATCCAACAGTGTTTTTTTTTTGACGCGCTGGGATGCGCTCTGTTGGATTCTTAATGCTCGGCTCAACACCGAGAGTTGAAAATCCAGTGCGCGATAAAATCCCTTCGCGATACTTTACAAACGTCGGCTGATTCTTGTAATTTATTCCTCTCTCTTTGTCTCCAGGTCTCCCACACTCGCAGCGCTACCACGAGCTCCTCTGCCGTCGACTAGGTCTCCCCGTTTGGGAATACAAAAACGATTTCATGAGACTCCTAAACACACACCAATGCGTCGTCTTAGTCGGCGAGACTGGCTCCGGAAAGACCACACAAATTCCACAATGGTCCGTGGAATTTGCTGCGGTGACCGCTGGGAAGTCTAAAGGCGTTGCTTGTACTCAACCCAGACGAGTAGCCGCCATGTCAGTAGCCCAGAGAGTGGCAGAAGAAATGGATGTAGCGTTGGGCCAGCAGGTTGGTTACAGCATCCGTTTCGAAGATTGTTCCGGACCACAAACAATACTAAAATACATGACAGACGGTATGCTGTTAAGAGAAGCCATGTCAGATCCGATGCTGGAACAGTACAGGGTTATATTACTAGATGAAGCCCACGAAAGGACGTTAGCAACAGATATTCTGATGGGTGTGCTAAAAGAGGTCATAAAACAGAGGTCGGATCTCAAACTGGTTATCATGTCAGCGACGCTGGATGCTGGAAAGTTTCAACAGTACTTTGATAATGCACCGCTCATGAATGTCCCTGGTAGGACGCATCCAGTAGAGATTTTTTATACACCACAGCCCGAGAGAGATTATCTAGAAGCAGCTATTAGAACAGTGATACAAATACACATCTGCGAAGAAATTTCTGGTGATATACTACTATTTTTGACGGGACAAGAGGAAATTGAAGACGCTTGCAAGAGGATTAAACGGGAAATTGATAACCTAGGACCTGATGCAGGCGAACTGAAGTGCATACCCTTATATTCTACACTCCCACCGAATTTACAACAAAGGATTTTCGAGCCAGCGCCGCCGAATCGGGCAAACGGAGCGATTGGTCGAAAAGTTGTCGTCTCCACCAACATTGCAGAAACTTCTCTGACAATTGACGGTGTCGTTTTTGTCATAGACCCAGGGTTTGCTAAGCAAAAAGTGTATAATCCCAGGATTCGTGTGGAGTCCTTGCTAGTGTCTCCTATAAGCAAGGCGTCGGCCCAGCAGAGAGCAGGCAGAGCGGGTAGAACTCGACCAGGCAAATGCTTTAGACTTTACACGGAAAAGGCTTACAAAAATGAGATGCAAGATAATACTTATCCGGAGATTTTAAGGTATTTGGTGGTATTCGAGTTTTTTTTATTATTTAGTTTCAAACTATTTTTATCTATTAGCTATTTTCATGTGTCATGCCTTGTTGGGCTAGTCGTGAGTGCGACTACTGAGCGTGGGGTCCTGGGTTCGATCCCTAGGTCGGGCCAGAGTAATGTCTTTCCATTTGGACTTAGTGGCCCAGTCGTTTTTGGCATTGTATTACCCCCGTATACACAAATGACACCAGATTTCATGATCTTTTTGAGGGTTATTGTGGACTACAATACACCAAAGGGTGGAGTCAAAAGAGTGATTTAGTGATTTGTGAGCTGTGAGTCGCGTAATAGACGCTGCATTCGGTTTCACATAGAAACCCTGTTTGTGAGTCGTACGATGACGACAAATGAACGCAATGAAATGAATTTATTTCAACGTAAATAACGAGACTCATTTTGTGCAGCCGAAATTACGCGACTCATTTTGCGCTGCCGAAATTATGCTCGTTTGGCATCAGCCTTCGATTGACAGCTTGATATTTAACGTCGACTTTAAATTTGGTTGCCAATGATTTCATCATACATTTTAGTGTTACAATCAAGACCCCTTTAACAATACTTCGTTTATAGAGATCACAAACCCCTGAAGAGTCCCTGCAGACAGTCTGAGCTAATACAACGCACAATTGTTGCCGTTGCAGATCAAACTTAGGCTCTGTAGTTTTGCAGCTGAAAAAGCTTGGCATCGATGATCTGGTGCACTTTGACTTCATGGACCCACCTGCTCCGGAGACGCTGATGAGGGCTTTGGAGCTTTTGAATTATCTGGCTGCGTTGGGTAAGAGATTTTGTAATTATTTGTTTTTTCTTGTTGAATATATGAGTGGGCATAAGCTCTCAAACGACCAGTGGTCTACTTTAGCCCTGGGTCGAAAGAGCTGGAAGTCGTGGGGACAGGTCTTTGCCCAGCCGTGGGATGATACAAGCTAACAGTAACCGTAGTAAGCTCTGAAAAAAATTACATTGTAATAAACTTTCGTACTCCTTTCCAAGCTCTAGATTGTTGTAAAGCTTGTATATGAGCAATGGTGGCCCAGGGGTATCGACCTGGCTTACCCAGTACCCTTGAGTTCGAACCCAGACAAGCACTTTACTTTGTGTATTCAATTTCATCACCACTGCTCTCAAAACTGTGAAGGAAAACATCGTAAGGGAACCGGCATGTCCTACAACCAAAATTTCGATGACATGTGACATCTACCAAGCCGCACTGGGCCCGCGTAGTGGATTACGGCCCACTCCCTCTCACAGAGAGGAGGCCTGTGTCCCAGCAGTGGGAACCTTACAGGCTGATTATGTTTGTATATAAAGTCTTGTGAATCTTTATGCTAAGGGTAATTACATTCAGCGGGATTGTCCGAAAGGGTTACCGCTACCCCGGAACATAAAGGGCGAAGGAAGGAACGTGGGTGGGTTTTAGTCAGTAAGAGTCTGACACTCCCTTCCGCTCCACCCAGAGCGGGTCATTTGATGATTTCCCACCAGAAAAAAAAAAAAAGGGTAATTACATGCCTCGATGTCTCACTGCGATACCTCGCGGTCGCGGTTTAGCTCGATCCAGCTCCATGTCAAACACATGATAATAGACACTCACATGCCAAGCCTCGAGGTAAACCCTCAAGCAGCCCGCGAGGTATCGCAGTGAGGTATCCTTCGGCAATTATTTTAAATTGTATTAACTTAGGTATCTACCTACATACTAACATAATATAAACTTGTATCAATTACTGTGTGCTTAGTCTGAAATAAATATTTTCAATTTGAATTATTTTTGTTTCAAATCAATAGTATTTCAATTAATTGTGAAATCAAGTTGAAATAATAAATATGTAATTTCAATTTTCAAGTGATTGTGAAATCAATTGAAATAACATATTTCTCAACATTAGTCAAGCGATTTGATCACTGTTTTAGTGAATAGTTCTTTAAAAAATAATACATACATACATAAACTCACGCGTTCTTCCCGTGGAGGTAGGCAGAAACTACAGAACTTTTTTTTCTTAAAAAAACAATGTTTTTTTTTCTCCGTAAAGACACTTGTTCACGAAATTTTAAGAGTGACAGAGCACGAATGTCTGGTAATTATTGATTATGGTAGTTTTTTCATGGAATTGAATAAGAAAATTGGGCCTGTGAAGGGACTGGTGAATTGCTTGTGTATCGACTCACCGCAGTGTACCTACCTCTTATATTATTATCTAATTATGTATTTATGTAACAGTTGGTTTCTGTATTTATTTCTGTGTTTGGTTTAAGCTATAAACCTACATATTATGCAAATAATCTGCATTCGCGATTTATTTGTCAAAAATGTAAACAAATATGAGTTTATGGAGAAATAACTTTAATTCCTACACAATAAAGTTCAGTTTACGCTACAACTTCAAACATTTTTATAACTTTTTTGATAGTGCTATTAACTCTGAAATCAACTTAATTACCATTGATATAAAGTTGATATTTGTTTACCTTGAAATAACGTCAATTTGAAACATTACTTTGAATAAACTTACATCAAGTTCTTTTACCTAATATTATCAAGTTTTAAACAATAAACAACACCCTCATCGCGTAACACAATTTCAATCACAATCTGAATCATTTTCAAGGATATTGCTAATCCATTGCTTCATATGTTCGAAAAAATTGTCTGCTCAACAACGTAAATAACGCAATGAATGTTGCTGAACTGTCAAAATGAAACCCATTGCTACTGTTAGAGTGTTACGTAACTACCCCGCAGTTTCTAGGAATACAGGCGAAATGTCATATTAAAACCTGTAACATGTAATTTACAGACGATGACGGCAACCTGACAGACTTGGGCGCGGTAATGGCGGAGTTTCCCCTCGACCCTCAGCTCGCCAAGATGCTGATCGCGAGCTGCAACCACAACTGTTCCAACGAGATCCTCTCCATCACGGCTATGCTGTCAGGTAAGTCATTCCTGAGGAGTTTGTGTTCAAGACTACCTTGATAAAACTGCCATGTCTAATTTTGTAGTATTTTGTATAGTCAGCAAAAAAAAGTACAGTATCCAAAGATACAGATTGCGTAGTCTTGTATACAGGTTAAATTAAATTAGCTAGCAAAACTCCGCTTTTGTGATGGGTATTAATATCTAAACAGATAAACGTAAAAAAATAATTTGTTGATCTTCTTTGGGGTCAACGACCTCAGGTAGTGAAAATCCGTTGTCTTTGTTTAGATATTGATACCTATCATGTACCCAGTAGCAATAGTAGTATGTATTACCCAGTAACCGGGTTGTGGAGGTTAGATAGGCAGTCGCTCCATGTAAAATACTGGTATTCAGCTGCATCTGGTTAGACTGGAAGCCGACCCCAACATAGTTGGGAAAAGGCAGGCAGGTGATGATTGATACCTATCATGTAGGTAAGTGTTGTTTACAAAATAAAAAGTCTGCGGAGTTTCGCGTGCTAATTTAATTTATTTTGAGTATTGAATGATTTTACACCTTAGGATGAGATGGCCAAACCAGCTACAAATCATCAAAATACTTAGATTTGTCTTACATTCCTGACTTTTCTTCAAAAGTACTTAAAAGTACATAAAGGGCTATCTAATAAAATCAGAAGAAAGTATATACTTTACCTGTTAAAATCAGCGAATATTTTACATTTTTTCGCGACAGTTAAGTGTCGACTCCTCCACACCGCTGTCATCCGCAACCGTGCTCTGAAGACTGGCACAAACTTAAAATTGGTGTTCTCAAATGTTTCCCAGCTAATACAATGTCGGCAATTTGACGGTACGGTTGGCGCAGTGGTTAAGCGATTGACTGCTGCGCTGCGTGTCGCGGGTTCGATTCCCGCACGGAACAAATATTTGTATGACCTACAAGTAGTTGTTCCGGGTCTGGCTGTTTGTTTATGTGAGTTTAAATGTTTGTAAACGCACCCACGATACAGGAGAAATTCCTAGTGTGGGGCAACGTTTTAAAAAAAAAGAAAATGTACAAATAAAATAAAATGTTATTCCTTCATCTTCCAGTCCAGCAATGCTTCGTGCGACCCAACGAGGCGCGCAAGGCAGCCGACGAGGCCAAGATGAGGTTCGCGCACATCGACGGAGACCACCTAACGCTACTCAATGTGTACCACGCTTTTAAACAGAGTAAGTTTACCCTAAGACATGATAATATTAGTTACTAGCTGCGCCCCGCGGTTTCACCCACATTTGTTTCGATCCCGTGGAAATATCGGGATAAAAAGTATCCTGGGGGTCTACTCTGAAGTGGTATCGGCCGAATGTTCGGCCGTTTCCTGCTACGAAGTTACTATTTGGTTCAGTCGTTTCCGATCCTACACTCCTACACTCTTTCGAATATTGACTATGGTCCCGACCCAACTGACCGATCCAAACTTTTTTCGCATTTTTCAATAATATTCGGTTCGGCCATGTGTCGGCCCGATCTGATCATTCGCACTTTGAACTTCGTAGTAGACCCCCTGGTTATAAACATTTGTGTAAACTATTTGTTGCTCAAAACGGTGAAGGAAATCATAGTAATGAAACCGGCATGCCCTATGGTTAAAAAATCGAAGACATCTACCAACCCGCATTGGGCCCGCGTGGTGGATTACGGCCCACTCCCTCTCGAAGAGAGGACGGGCCTGTGTCCCAGCAGTGGGAACATTAAAGGCTGGCTATACAGAATTTTCAACGCACTGCTTAACACCTATAAATCCAACTGCGCTTTTTTGACGCGCTGGGATGCGCTCTGCGGGATAAAATATCGTCGAGTAAAAAAATCGCCCGTGCGTACGAGGACCAAAGGTGCACTCGACTCGTGCATTAGTGTGCATACACGCGTCTACGACAGAGGTAACTGCAACTGCAGAGGCCTTTTTTTTTTTCTTTTTCCTTTTTTTTTTTTTTTTTTTTTTTTCTGTGTGGGAAATCATCATATGACTTCTCCCGCTCTGGGCGGAGCAGGAGGGCGTGTCAGACTTTTACTGCCTAAAACCCACCCTTGTTCCTTCAGTTGCCTATGCCAGGGATCACGGTATCTCTTCCGAACAACCCGCGGCCCTGGCAGGCATCGGCCCTAGCGGACCCCGTCACTTCTTGCTGACATCTCTTTGAGGCGCGCGTGGAACACAACGCGCCGTCGACTCGGGCCTGCCCCTTGCCGGGCGGCGAGCTGCCCATAGCTCGCCGCCCGCGCGCCGCGCACTGCAGAGGCCTGTTGTCGACACCGTACTCAAATACACGAGCGGCATGTCGTCGGCGCCAACACGCGTCGCCGATAGCAGTTGCCTCTGTCGTATGCACGCTTAGACGATAAGATTATTGACAAGTGTTACAGATTACACACACTTGTTTGAAGTGCATAATTTCTTGTGCTTAGTGGATAAACATGTAAAATAGGCATGATAGGCAGTCGCTCCATGTAAAATACTGGTATTCAGCTGCATCCGGTTAGACTGGAAGCCGACTCCAACATAGTTGGGAAAAGACTAGGCAGATGATGATAGTGGATAAACATGTTATGTTATGTTATTCCAGACATGGAAGATCCCCACTGGTGCTACGACAACTTCATCAACTACCGCTCGCTGAAGTCCGGCGACAACGTGCGGCAGCAGCTCAGCAGGATAATGGATAGGTGTGTACTATGCAGGCATTTGTTTAATTACACACAAATATACGGACGCCAGCACATCAAGTCACTACAATCTGTCAAAATTCTTTAATAGATTTTCAACTTTATTGCTAAAGTATTAAGGTTCAAGGTTGATTGGGAAAATTTGACAGTTTCGGGTAGCTTGACCTGCTGGCGTCTGTACAAAGGCGGACTTAATGCCTTAGGTATTCTCTACCAGTCATCAAGGGTGGTGAAGAGATTAGATGGCAGGTGCTTTGGTTGAGAGGAACAATTATTTAAAAAAAAACTAGGTACACAAATACATGACTGGGTCGTCCATTAATTACATGATGTTTTTTAGCAACTTTTTAACTAACCAACGGCTCCCGAGGCACGAAGGGGTGTTGTGTGTAAAGATGGTCACCCATCCACGGAACAACCGCGGCGAGCGTAGCTTAACGTGATCGATCGACCCGTGCGACTGTTATTATCGAGAAACGAGTCCCCCAAGTTCAAATTTTAAGTCCTAAAACTAAATAAATATTATTTGGCGAACGAGTCGTCTCCATTTTAAAAGCGTTCGAGTTTACGTTACGTTTACTCCGTGCAGTCGTGCTAGGACCACAGAATCAGAACGCCAATACTCGTAATTTAAAACGTTCAAAATCTAGTCGCAGTCTCATCTCGGCGACAAACAAATGTCAAAAACTTGTCAAAATGTAGGGAAATTAGAGGAATTTTTGACAGATTGAGACTGAGATCAGACTGTGAACGTTCTTAAAATTACGAGAATTGCCGCTCTGATATCAAGTTACTGTTGTGTACGTGTTACTAATTTCTTAACCTTAACCAAGAACAGTTCATCACATGTCAAAAATAAATTATTTTTTAATATTAGATAAGATTGGTATATATAATATGTAATGTTTGTATGTCTGTCTGTTTCAGGTTTAACTTAAAGCGAACAAGTACAGAGTTCACAAGCAAGGACTATTATATTAATATAAGGAAAGCACTAGTTAATGGATTCTTTATGCAGGTACAATATATTTGTTTTATCTTCATATTAAAAACCTACTCTCAGTTCTACGTCTGCATCTGCCTTTTCCCAACTATGTCGGGTCGGCTTCCAGTCTAACTATTTTACATGGAGCGATCCCTTAGTAAGACTGGTTGTCAGACTTTCGGGCTTCTGACGACCCGTAACAATTCTCAGATCTACGTAGTTGATGATAAGTATCCTGGTTCTAAAGTATGATCATGCCATTTCTTACCTTTTTCTATAAGGTTTTCAATGTATGGCAAACCCCTTAGTTTTGTCTAGGGCACAGACCTTATCTGTTATCAGAGAAGAAATGATCAACCAATATGATAAAGCGTCGTATTCATGGTAAACATTTGTTATAAACAAAGTTTAATCAACATATTGCTGAGATGCTGGCAACATGTTGCTGAGATGCTGGCAACATGTTGCTGCCAACACTGTGTTGCAGAGCTGATCACGGCATGTTGACAAGTTCTCGCTTGAAAACATCTGTTTATCATTAATTGTTGAATTGTGTGGACGTGTTTGCCAGTCTATAAAATTTACGCAGCCGCCATTTTGGATTTTTATTTTGTCTTCAGTATCGTGAGGCTTCAGCACCCTCGAAAACCATGAAAAAGTGAGAATTTTCGCAGCCGCTATCTTGCATTTTCATTTTGACCGTTGGCTTCAGCACCCTCGAAAACTACGGAAACAATCTGTCTCACTCTCTTTGTCCCGTTCTATTATATACAAAAAAAAAACGCATGTTTTCATGGATTTCTCCCAGTTTACTCCTGAACCACAAGCTCCGTTAAAGATCTTTGTTCCAAAAAATAAACTTAAACAATATTGTTTGTACATTCCAGGTAGCCCACTTAGAGCGGACAGGCCACTACCTCACGGTGAAGGACAACCAGGTGGTGCAGCTGCACCCGAGCACGTGCCTGGACCACAAGCCCGACTGGGTCATCTACAACGAGTTCGTGCTCACCACCAAGAACTACATCAGGACTGTCACTGATATCAAACGTGAGTACTGATCATCATCACCTGTGCAGCCTTCTCCCAGCGAAGTTGGGATCAAACTGGATGCAGCTCAATATCAGTATATTACATGGAGAGACTGCTTATCCGACCTCCACAACCCAGTTACTGGGTAATACTGGTAACATGTCACCCCCTTGGCAAGACTGGTTGTCAGAATTTCGGGCTTCTGACGACCCGTAACGACTGTTAAAGATCCACGAATGATATCCAGGACCAACGGCTTAAAGTGCTTCCCGAGGCACGGAGGGGTCTTGGTATGTAAAGATGGTCACCCATCCACGGACCTTACGCGGTGAGCGGCGACTGTCGCCTGCTAGTATTCTTTAAAAATTTAAAGATCTATGGGTTTCAAACCCACATTATCATGCCAGACTTGCTTTGACTGCCCTGTTGTTGGTCTCGTGGCTGCAAGCGCGACTGCTGAACGTGGGGTCCTGGGTTCGATTCCC
The DNA here is from genome assembly GCA_911387795.2 of Apamea monoglypha. Taxonomy (NCBI): domain Eukaryota; kingdom Metazoa; phylum Arthropoda; class Insecta; order Lepidoptera; family Noctuidae; genus Apamea; species Apamea monoglypha. The sequence continues at coordinate 9,055,907 of OU426944.1, read as the reverse complement.
GGGTCGGACAGTGTTATTGGGTTTTCCATTAGGAATTTCTTAGTAACAGCCCAGAGATAGGAAGTTGGCGGTGTGATACCCCGAGCCTCCGTGCGCGTGAAGCCTTTGCTCCTGCGCCGGATCTCTCCCGGTCGTGTCGGATTGCTGTCCCATCGGAATAAAGGAACAGAGTGCATCTGAGTTCGCGCACACACTTGTGCACTATAATATCTCCTACGTACCTGGCTAATCTCCGGTGAGAATCTGTCGGAAGGATCATGCTAGAATAGTGTCTCTCTCAAACCTCCACACCATCACGACATTTAACTATAAACTAATAACTATATTTTTCTCTTTCACAGCGGAATGGCTCCTGAAAATAGCCCCACAGTACTACGAGCTAAATAACTTCCCACAGTGCGAGGCGCGGCGGCAGCTCGAGCTATTACAAGCGAGGCTCGAGTCTAAAGTTTATCAGGAGGGCTTCTAGGTAGCGCGGGGATGCGACTGGGATGTGACGACAGACAGAATATGTTGGGACAGATGTCGGCTCCATACAGGGAATGAAAATGTATGTCTAATCAAATTCATGTTGACTCCACTTCAATCAAATATCAACCTTATTCTAATGTTGATTTCAGAATGACTATTGAAACAGTTGTTGTAACGTAAATCTAACTTTGTTGTCTAGGTATTAAAGTTATTTTTCCAATAACTCATATTTGTTTATATGTTTGGAAATTAAATCGAGAATGCAGATTACACATGAGATGTTTCACAGATGCTCTAAGCGAATCTCAACTTTATGTTAGTGTGAATTAAGTTGAGTTCAGAATAAATGGTACTGTCGAAATAAATAACTCTATACTACTAATAGAGCTGAAGAGTTTGTGACGCGTTAATCTCCGGAACTACCAAAACTTTTTTTTTGAGTTAATGTCCTACTGCTGGGCAAAGGCCTCCCCACTCTCTATCCACCTCTCTCTCTCTCTCCCCCTCTAAACTACAGGTAAATTATTTTTGCATTTGACAGCCATATTTTTGAAGAAGGTTATTTAAACTTACGCTAGAACTCTTAGCCGAGCAAAAAGAAAAAAAGTCTGAACGAAAGTGAAAGTTGTAGCGCAATTTGAACATTATGTGTGAGTGTTAAGGTTGATTTTCTAAAAATACATATTGGTATTGTTGATGTGTGTGTGTTTTCGTTCGCTGTATGGAGCCGAATTTCTAGACCATTTTATTTTGTGCAAATACTAAGCTGAACAGGATATAATTCATTGGACGCCATCTTTTAATTGTGTAGTCTAATAGATGCATTCTTTATTGTATTCGACTGGATAAAGCGTTAGGTACGCGAGTGTAGTGATGGTCCTAGGTTCAATTCTCAGGTCAGACAAAATCTTACGACTTTCGACCACTATCTGACCAGATGGTAAGATAGTGATCAAAAGTGATACTGTGACGGATTTAGGGCAAGATTCCTAGATCGCACTTTGCTAGGAAAAGTTCGCTTCAAATGAATGTGAACCTTAATCCTACCTCAATAAGGTTTATATTCGTATGTAACGTTTTCCCACATTGTTTATACGATTATGAATCTTGTTCGGTTTTAGTAAGGTTCATATTCGTATAAAACTCGTAACTTAGCGAAGGATATATGAATGTTGTCCTTAGTATGGTTCAAAGCAGGTTCATTTCTCATTTCGTTTGCATAGCAACACATTAATTACTTCTTCACCATGAAAATTAATTTAATCAGGTCAAATTAAATTAGCTAGCGAAACTCTGCAGACTTGATGGGTATCGATAACAAAACATAATTTTTTTTCTGTGGTCAATCATCGACCACAAATTCAGTTTAAAAAAAATCAGTTGTTTTTGTGTAAGCTTCACAGACGTTATTAGTATATCGTCTGTGATATCTAAACAAGTTGAAACATATTTCTATCTTTTTTTTAGCCGTCGTTGACCCCTGAAAAAACCATAAAATCTTTTTTATTTTAACATGTTTAGGTATCGATACTCACGTCTGCAGTTTCGCTAGCTAATTTAACTTGACCCTGTATTGCCCAGTTATTGGGTACAAAATGGCAATTATTAAATGATATTCAGCCGCCTCTGGTTAGACTGGAAGCTGACCACAAGTTAGTTAGAAAGGCTAGTATAAAGATAAAACAGTTAGGCTTAATGTAGATAATAATATATATTTTTGACTAAATTGTGCTGTAGTTTTATAATATTGTCGAAGTTGTCTGGTTTTTAAAAGCCTTGACAAAAAGGGGAAACACCCCGATTCAAACTTTATGTCGGCTCTGAAGTGCGCAGGACATCAAGGTACTACAGTCTGTCAAATTTCTTTAATACATTTTAACTTTATCGCCAAAGTATTAGGTTCAAAGTTGATTGAGAAAATTTGGCAGTTTCGGGTAGCTTGACGTGCTGGCGTCTGTACCTCCCCCTCTCCCCCACTGGATTTTCTACTCTCGGTGTTGAGCCGAGCTTTGAGAATCCAACAGAGCGCATCCCAGCGTGTCAAAAAGACACACTGTTGGATTTTCAACTCTCAGTGCTGAGCAGTGTGTTGAAAATTCAGTGCGCGAAAGAAAACCCTCCCGCGGGAACTTCAGCTTACTGTGCAGCGACTCGCCTCATGTTCCGAGTTGCCATAACGCTTGAATTGGGCTATCTATCATAAGGTCAGTTCTCGTAATTTAAAAAGTTCAAAATCTAGTCGCAGTCTCATCTCGGCGACAAAATGACAAAATGTAGGGAAATTTGAAAGAAAAAAAAATATTGCGACTCGTACCGGAAGATCACAACCTCAACTAAACAAATTAAAAAAAAAAAAAAAAAAATATATAAAAAAATTAAACAGTCGCGGCCAAAACGCTCCAGAAGCATTACGAAGTATTTTTGACAGATTGAGACAGATCAGACTGTGAACGTTCTTAAAATTACGAGAATGGCCCCTCTGATAAAGATTGAGCTTTCGCAGACTTTTAAAAACGGGAGTTACTTGCTTAACTAAGTTAAGATATAAGAACATACATTTATTACAAATAAAAAATGATTTGCAAAGAAAAGAAAATAAATGATGTATGAGTGCGAGAGATGCATTTTATTTTAAAGAAAATGTACCAATTTGATTTGTAATAATATTAGTTTAAAATATTTTAAAGGGTATCAGCTGTTTGAGCAAATAAACGAATTAAAAGGAGTAAGGATCGTAGTAGGCGGCGTTCTGTCTTTTCTGCCTAGGCCCATGGGGAACAAGCGTGAGTTTGTATGTATTAGGAGTTCCATACGAAAATTAAAGACTTTTCCAAAATGTATTAAACTCGCTGTTTCGTTGAAGACATGTGACATCCACCAACCCGCACTGTGATCGCGTAATGGATTACGGCCCACTCCCTCTCGCAGAGAGGAGGCCTGTGTCCCAGCAGTGGGAACATTATAGGCTGATTATGGTCATCCTAATTCCTACTAATATTATAAACGTGAAAGTTTTGATGGATGGATGGATGTTTGTTACTCTTTCACGCAAAAACTACTGAACGGATTTGAATGAAATTTGGCACACAGATGGTTTATAACCAGGATTAACATATAGGATACTTTTTATCCCGATATTCCCACGGGATCAAAACTTATGCGGGTGAAACCGCGGGGCGCAGCTAGTACTTTCTATATGTCATGTAGTTCCATAGTAGGTACTTGTTGACAGGCCTACGCTGTCCTCCCATACCTGTTAACACAATAATTTGAGAACGTTGTAAAAATCAATTATTTTTAAAATGGTAACCGTGGAGTTTCTTACCGGCTTTTCTCCATGAAACGTCCAATTGGAACCGTGCACCATTTCTGACGTTTCATAAGTGCCCATGTACAGACGCCAGCAGGTCAAGCTACCCGAAACTGTCAAATTTTCCCAATCAATCTTGAACCTTAATGCTTTAGCGATAAAGTTGAAAATCTATTAAAGAAATTTGACAGATTGTTGTAGCTTGATGTGCTGGCGACTGTACATATTTTTATGTGAAATAAAATATTTTGATTTGGAGTGTTGTTAATATTCATGAGTACCCTTAAAATATTTTAAACTATTATTGTTAAAAGTTTTTAAAGAATTTTGACTGTATTGAATGCTGCATCGAACTACAGTGAAATTAGGATAAAATTAATTGGCTCTAGGCTCGCCCCCCTATTACATGAGATTTGAACATAACGGGCGAAAAGTATTGTACAGACGCCAGCAGGTCAAGCTACCCGAAACTGTCAAATTTTCCCAATCAACCTTGAACCTTAATGCTTTAGCGATAAAGTTGAAAATCTATTAAAGAAATTTGACAGATTGTAGTAACTTGATGTGCTGGCGTCCGTACTATGCAGCGAGTATGGTGCACACCATCAAACTGGTCAATTTTCTCTATGGGACCAACATCGTGAGAGGAGCAGTGGTAACGGCCCCGACTTACGAGGCCGTAGGTTCGAATCCAGACAGGCGGTTTACTTTGTCTAAATTTTTTTCATCACCACTGCTCTCAAAACGGTGAAGGAAAACATCGTGAGGAAACCGCCATGTCCTAGAACTAAAAATTCAAAGACATGTGATATTTACCAACCCGCACTGGGCCCGCTTGGTGGATTACGGCCCACTCCCTCTCACAGAGAGGAGGCCTGTGTCCCAGCAGTGGGAACCTTATAGGCTGATTATGTTATTAAAGTTTTGTATGAGTTGATAATTTTTTCGTGATCACGATTTGGTTCTATGGAGAAAGTTGTTCAGTATGATGGTCTTTACCATACCTTTCTGATACATTGCCGTCTACCTCCTACCCCTTTGGGGACAAGCGTGATGTTATGTTAGGACAAATAATGTGAAACATGACGAAAATATTGTAATGTTCAATCAAAGGTGAAAAATGTGTGATACCTATTTGGGTATATTATGTTATATGTTGCCTAAACTGTAAAATCATACTCCGAAAACTCAAACTTCACTGAACTTTAAGACGATGTTAAAACTCTGACAGTCGCGCGTTTACGCGATCGTTAAGGGGCTGTCTTCACGAGCGAGAGAATCGCCGTGTGGAGACACGTTCTAAGAGAGTGTATAGAAATATTTGGCACGACGATAATATCGCCGCGATTCGCTCGCTCGTGGACACTAGGGGATGCGCTAAGGTAGCCCGCGAAATTCAATTTCTTTTACGTTTTTTTGCAAGTCAGTGTCAGGTTGTGTATGTTGAACAAAATATGATTAGCGACCGTAACAAGTATGTATTTACAGAATTATAATGAATACATACTTGTTACGGTCGCGAATCAAGTTGCAAGAAATATATGCAAATTTGAATTTTACGGGCTACCATGGCGCTTCCCTCTTAGCATGAATTGAGACGTACAAACGTGACTTTATTGATCGCGCGAGTACGTTGTGTTCCTATACCGCGACAGATCTCCTTCGGTTAGGACGCAGCCTGAGTGTTACCGGCGACTTAAAGTGGAGTAGCGTTTGAGAGTTCGGCCATGATGATAAAAAATATAATGTATTGTGAAGGATTGTTGTCTAGTTCCCAGTCGTTTGGCTTATGTGAAATATTAAAGTATTGTGTAAGGTATTTTTGTTGTGTTATTTAATCCTATCCTATCTAAGACTAGTCAGGAACCCGAAAGTCTGGCACCCAGTCTTACCAAGTGGTATCGTAGTGCTTCGAGCTTCGGGGTTCGTGACAGTTAAAACATGTGCGTACGCGCAGCGGAATGTTGTTGAATTTAAAGATTTTAATTATGCAGATGTTTAGTGTATGACGTCGTATAATTGTGTATGGTAAAAAAAAATTTGTGCACGCAACCATTGTGGAGAAATTCACCAAAAACTGATTCCGCTGGGCGAACGTTGTCCTGGCGGAACTTTTTTTAATCCATAGACTTTAGAAGAAAAGAGACGTGTCCAAAAATTAGTGTGTATTTGTGTGTAATTGTGTATGTATGAATAAAACTAGTGCATGCATAAACTTCGGAGAAATTCAAGTTTCCGCTACGCGAACGTTTCGCCATTAGCTAGTTTTCATATAAAGCGCTTACATAGAGAACTGTAGATTTTTACATACGTTGTTTTGAATTTGTTTATATTTGTTTAAAAAACAGATTTAGAAAAAATCGTAGGGCTTAACCTTTTGAACGCCATTGTCACATATACGTGACAAACGAAATCTTACCCTGAACGCCAACGTCACAAATAGATGACAAAATACACGTCGCACCATATTATGAAATAAACTATTTAATCATTACTTTTGTGTGTTTTTATTTATATAATTTAAAAGTTTAAGCTTCCATCTATATTGTATTGCATGAAACTAATATAAATAAACCACCAATATCGAGAAATTTGTTGTTTTAAAAGTAGATGTTAAACGCGTATAAAAGGAGTCCCCCACACGCCGTAGTCCGCTATATGTGACAGCTAGTGTTGTGACATATGATTGTAAAATCAATAAAAACTTAAGATGAATATGAAATTTTGGTCCAGAGTATATTATTTGTGTATAAGTTGGTATCAGGAGAAATAAAACGTATTTTTAAAACTACTTAGCCTTAAACTACCGTGCCTCTAGCTACACAATCAAAAATAAAATATGCAAATGTCTAATATCGACACTTGTTAAACTCATCTCTTGCGCATCCCTAGCGCAAACCAATATTATCAGTCCCTTGTACGCCATAGTCATAAATGTATGACACAGCGGTGACGTCGTAAGCGTAGGCGATTAAGTTTAGTGAAGTGCTTTAATTTTTTTTTTGTATTTATTTATTATTAAAATATCGTGTAAGTTAGTTATAGTATAAACCGCGATCATGAGTGTAATGACTACCGAAGAACTTCTTCGAATATTAGAAGGAATTTGAGATGGCGAAGAGTTCTCGGAAGCGGAATCAATACAAGAAGATGATTTAGAGGTGAATTATTTTAAAAATTATGATCAAAAATGTTATATCAACATTTTAATTTATTCATTTGGGACAAAAACAGGTCAGTAATTTCTTAAACGAAATTTTTTCAAAAAATAACTCACACTGTTGTAGAAGAACGATACAGGCTTGGATAAGCACCTGAAATATTTTCTCTTTTATTAGATTTACTTATGATATGAATCAATCGTTGAAAATATTATCTGACCTTATTGTTCTTGTTTTTTTTTATACAACTCTTACGAATGAGTAAAATGTCGTACCTAGACCAGCGCACACTGTCTACATAGGTATTTATTTAGGTATGCATTAATAAAGGTAGTAATCATAGTATGCACCTAATATGTAAGCTAACCTAATTAAAAAATGATTAATTTTAAATATACTACTAAGACGGAACCAGTTAGTGTACTTATTATTATTCTACACACTTTACCGCTTTGGCTTAGACCGGAGTCGTGGCCAGGCCGATATGGCCGCTCCGAAGTATATAGGTACATAGATTGTCGTTTACAAACTGCGGACATAAAGTTTAGAACTATAATAACTTTTGCTTTCTGATAATAATTATAAGGAAAAATAAAAAGCTTTATAGAATTTTGTGATTTTAATTTTGAACCCAAAATAGATATTATTATTATTAGGTACTAAACTGATGTTCTTCCTAGTATATTATTAGGTACATTTTGTTAAAGATTTGTGATATTTTAAGACTGATTCGTAATAATAATTATTAGATATATGTAACTGTTGATTTTTAAATTATTTCTGCGTATTTTTTACATGTAAAAAAAAACAATAGTTAAAATACTGATTTCAATTTTTTTTTATTACTACATTAAAATCCTTGCGTATTTTAGAGGATAGGTATTATATTAGAAAAGAATACTTATTAGAATCGATAACCAACGTGTACACTGCTACATCCCTAATTCGATGCGAGAGTGTCCGTTACCCTGGCCAGATGTTGTCGAAAATGGTAATTTGAATCTTATAGATAATTAGATTTGCGGCTTCTGTAATTGTTGCGCACATTTTCAAATTTGTTGCGCTTATAGTTTTTTAATTATTTCACAAAAACATTTCCTGCTGCGGTAACGTTACCCTAGCCAGACCTTTTTCTTTCTAATGGGAATATTTAAATAAAAACTAGCTATAAAATTAGTTGTCTAGATGAAGTAAATGTTGTGCCTTATTTTGTATTCAAGTTTTCTTCGGTTGCGAAGTTATTCGAGATTTTGCTGGAGTAACGTTTCTGGTTTTGCTAGATCTTTGAAACGGTTAAACGGATTCTTATCATATTTTGTACATGACTTCTTAGGAACTAGTTTAAATTTGTTTTTCAATAAAAAAACCAAAATAATACATAGCTTAAAGGTTATTTCATTAAATAGAAAAACACTTCAATTGGTCCCAGCACTCTCAATAAGAGGTCTAAAGACTTACTTTAAACATTATTTTGAAGCTTGTAACTGCCTTCAAATGTATCTGAAGTTTCATTAGTATCCTGTAAGTATTTAACAAGTTATGATGAGATTCAGTTCCTCACGAGCACGGTCTTGATGCGCGCAGTGTTATTTGGCCACTGGATTGGATATATGAACTGAATGTTATGTCAATTATTAGTTTTTTAGTTCAGTTGTATAACATTAAAATTTCAGCTCAGTACGTTGGATAATTAATGAGATAATACGATTAAAGTCATTAGGAAGTGAATGACCGTTGTAAACCGACCAAGTTTAGGTGGTTACGAAAAAGCGAAAACGCAGAACATTATACTATCTTTTGAAATGTTTAGTATAATACACCTTACAATTTCGGTACAGACGCGTACACTGTTAAATACACAATAATATAATAATATTTTCTGTACTATGAAAACATTATTATTATCTTCCAGTTGCACAGACATAACAAAAATCACCGATTTAACATGTAGTTCGGTGGGACGCGGGAGGGGTGGGGTAAAGGGATAATACATTGTTTGCATAACGCACTAAACATGCTCCATAATCACATAATTCATCTTGTAGAGAGTGCGCGTGCGCTTCGGCAGTTCCGTTTCCTGTTTTTGCAAATATTTATCGAGTGCGTGAGAGCTATTTATAATAACAAGTGTGGCGAATTACTGCTGCTAATGTGGAGTGCTTCTATTGATGATCATATTAATTATGGTGCGGGCTGCTTGCTGAATTCACGAACAAGGTAAGCTTGCATAATATAACTACAGAAATAGTGGCAAAATTATTAATAATATGTAGACTGTTAGGTACTTATCTAAAACTGTATTTATTTTAATGCTTAATTATTTGATTTTAGAACCTTTCTTATTATTTTCTTTTTTTCTCGTACTTAGTTATTACCTGGACTGGAATTCTCAACAATGATAACGACATATTTATCCTTCGCTACATAGTACCTATAAAACAAAGTCGCTTTCCGTTTGTCGGTACCTGTTTGCTTAAATCTTTAAAACTACGCAACGGATACTGAAGCAGGTTTTTAATAGATTGATTCAAGTGGAAGGTTTTTGTGTAGTACATTGTCAACATATGACTTGAAACTTGATTAATGAAATTCATGACTTAGCGACCGATTTTTACCGTTATCCCCATTATGGATTTAGGCAAAATTACTATGTGTAATTTTAATCTGTGATTGTTTTAAGTATAAGTTTATTAATACTTTAAAAGTTCAATTGAAATGATTATTTTACCTGTAAATAAACATTTTTAATAATCATGTAGTTTTTTTTAAAACTTGTGTACATGTCTGTACTAAATTTGCAACACTATCCTACATATTTTAGAAGGTACCATAATGTTCTGCGTTTTCGCTTTTTCATAACCACCTAAACTTGGTCGGGTTACCACGGTCATTCACTTCCTAATGACTTTAATCGTATTATCTCATTAATTATCCAATGTACTGAGCTGAAATTTTACTGATATACAACTGAACTAAAAAACTAATAATTGACATAACATTCAGTTCATATATCCAATCCAGTGGCCAAATAACACCGCACGCATCAAGACCGTGCTCCTGAGGAACTGAATCTCATCATAACTTGTTAAATACTTACAGGATACTAATGAAACTTCAGATACATTTGAAGGCAGTTACAAGCTTCAAAATAATGTTTAAAGTAAGTCTTTAGACCTCTTATTGAGAGTGCTGGGACCAATTGAAGTGTTTTTCTATTTAATGAAATAACCTTTAAGCTATGCATTATTTTGGTTTTTTTATTGAAAAACAAATTTAAACTAGTTCCTAAGAAGTCATGTACAAAATATGATAAGAATCCGTTTAACCGTTTCAAAGATCTAGCAAAACCAGAAACGTTACTCCAGCAAAATCTCGAATAACTTCGCAACCGAAGAAAACTTGAATACAAAATAAGGCACAACATTTACTTCATCTAGACAACTAATTTTATAGCTAGTTTTTATTTAAATATTCCCATTAGAAAGAAAAAGGTCTGGCTAGGGTAACGTTACCGCAGCAGGAAATGTTTTTGTGAAATAATTAAAAAACTATAAGCGCAACAAATTTAAAAATGTGCGCAACAATTACAGAAGCCGCAAATCTAATTATCTATAAGATTCAAATTACCATTTTCGACAACATCTGGCCAGGGTAACGGACACGATGCGAGAATTTCATAAAATTGACTGGCAAGCAACGCCATTGTCACAATACCATGACAAGTCATGTTGAATAGTGTTGTAACCATATTGTAATAAATATATTTTTTTAGTTTTCTAATATCTGCTTTTTCATTGATAGTCTCTGTTAAATGCTGTGTAAAGATTACTATATTGGAATATAGTGGCAGGTTAAATAAAATTTCAGTGTCGTGAGTACGGTTTATTAGAAAATTAAAGACGAAAATAAAAACTCAGTTGTATATCGATATAAGTTTTGGAATCCCTATTTTTTATGAAGGTCATTTGACAGAAAAGTGGCCTGGCGTCAGGGGTACGGCGATACGTTTATACTCTGGCGTTCAAAAGGTTAAAAGATAAAAATATAAACGTAAAATACGCTTATTAGGTCTTAGTTCTTAAAGTATGCACTTTGGGGTCTAGATTTTCACGTTTATACAAACCTTGTAAGTGTCTGCAACATGTTGCCAAGTATCAATGATGTTCCGTTAGTAACTAAAGAGTTATAGGACAAATTTACCATGAACAGATCACTGTTTACAAAGCAGTCAAATATCACGACGTTCTGAAGGAATTGCATGGTAATATGTATGTCAATAATTAGTGTATTCATTCAACTATTCTTATGCAAAATTTCATGTCATTAAATTCAGTAATTAAAGAAAAACAATTATAATACTGACGAAGCATCGAAAACCTACATAACCCGACCAAGTTCGGATGGCTACAAAAAAGCGGCCGTGCAATATATTTAGGTAACATCCCAAAATTTACAGTATAATACCGGTATTGAATTGGTATAGGTGATAACACAATTGTTGTTTCGATATAATTTATAGGTCATTTATTTTTGTACACCTACTTTTTTAAATGTATTTGACTATGACAGAAAGTAGGTACTATTTACGTAGGTACTTTATTTAAGTATGCGCTTGAGACTTGAGATATAATCTAAATATATTATTTAAGACAAATAAAATTCATACAGCTAATTTCTATTGAAGATTTCACGGATCAGGATTCTAACTATAGACCCCTTAGGGAAATTAAATATTTACCACATGTAAGTATGTACTACTGTTTAGGTAAATATTTATCATATTGTAGCTTATTACTTACACTATTTAACCAATAGACTAGGCATGCACGAGCGTTCCCCTTTGCAACTTTAGTGGATCAAACAATCTAATAACTTAAAAAAAACTACTTCTTGAATCGATTTTTTTTTCTTATGTATGTGAGCGTGTTCCCCCGCACCCCACCAAAATATGAATGCAATTGTTTTATTTTTTCCTAACGCTTGTGTACGCAACTGTACCATATTAATAAATACTATATTGGAAGGTTAAGAACGTTTCTTAGATATATGGCACGGCCGCTTTTTGGTAGCCATCCGAACTTGGTCGGGTTATGTAGGTTTTCGATGCTTCGTCAGTATTAAAATTGTTTTTCTTTAATTACTGAATTTAATGACATGAAATTTTGCATAAGAATAGTTGAATGAATACACTAATTATTGACATACATATTACCATGCAATTCCTTCAGAACGTCGTGATATTTGACTGCTTTGTAAACAGTGATCTGTTCATGGTAAATTTGTCCTATAACTCTTTAGTTACTAACGGAACATCATTGATACTTGGCAACATGTTGCAGACACTTACAAGGTTTGTATAAACGTGAAAATCTAGACCCCAAAGTGCATACTTTAAGAACTAAGACCTAATAAGCGTATTTTACGTTTATATTTTTATCTTTTAAGCCCTACGATTTTTTCTAAATCTGTTTTTTAAACAAATATAAACAAATTCAAAACAACGTATGTAAAAATCTACAGTTCTCTATGTAAGCGCTTTATATGAAAACTAGCTAATGGCGAAACGTTCGCGTAGCGGAAACTTGAATTTCTCCGAAGTTTATGCATGCACTAGTTTTATTCATACATACACAATTACACACAAATACACACTAATTTTTGGACACATCTCTTTTCTTCTAAAGTCTATGGATTAAAAAAAGTTCCGCCAGGACAACGTTCGCCCAGCGGAATCAGTTTTTGGTGAATTTCTCCACAATGGTTGCGTGCACAAATTTTTTTTTACCATACACAATTATACGACGTCATACACTAAATATCTGCATAATTAAAATCTTTAAATTCAACAACATTCCGCTGCGCGTACGCACACAGTTAAAACTGCCGATATAAATTACCAAAAATTACACTTTAATTAAACAACACTAATAACAACCCAAACACACTAATTATAAAACTCAAATGCACTTAAGTCGCACTTGAAGATCGCTTTCGATGTATTCGCTTGTATCGCTCATCCAACTCTGCCTCTGTCTTCGAGAGATCGGGTCTTATATAGTGCCGCAGATAGTTCTAGAACCTTCTCTTGTAGAAACATTATAGTGTTCGAGTACATACCGGCCTCGACTGACCAGATGTCGATAGTTCTAGCATCGAAATTTCTAGAAGGATCTTGACTCTATTAGTTCTGCTACTCGATACTAGATGGTGCTAGTGGTACCTAATGTCACCGTTAATTGTGGCGCGCAACAGTATTACCCAGTAACTGGGTTGTGGAGGTCAGATAGGTAGTCGCTCCATGTAAAATACTGGCATTCAGCTGCTTACGGTTAGACTGGAAGCAGACCCCAACATAGTTAGGAAAAGGCAGGCAGATGTGATGATTAAACCTATCCTATGGGACGTGTGGTGTTACACGAATGGATAGAATAAGAAATGAGTACATAAGAGGAAGTCTGAAGTGGCACCGGTAACTGAAAAGTTGTGTGGAAATCGGTTGTCATGGTATGGGCATGGGCATGATGAGGTGGAATGAAGAAAATGTGAGGAAAGTTTTGAGTATGAATGTCGATGGCTATAAGAGTAGGGGAATACCAAAGAAACGATGAAATGGGCATGTTGCGCCGACCTCAAATGCATTGGTATAAGTGCAAAAGAATGATTGGTGGTTATCTTTACATACCAAGTCCCTTCGCGGGGCACGCCCCGGAAAGCACGTTAAGCCGTTGGTCCCATTTGTCATTCGTGGATCTTTGACAGTCATACAGTTACGGTACGTATGAAGCCCGAAAGTCTGACAACCAGTCTTACCATGGGGTATAGTTTAATTCACTAACTGGGTTGTGGAGGTCAGATAAGCAGTCCACGCAAAATACTGGTACTCACCTACATACGGTTAGACTGGGAGTCGCCCCAAAATAGTTGGGAAAAGGCAGACGTAGATGATATTTACTCCTATGACAGCGAAATGTGGGTTACATTCAACAAGAAGTTAGGCGTACAGACAAATATCTTCATTCTTCCACCATACAATCATAATCCTGCTTTTATGCAATTTATGGTCAGCGCAACATGTCTTTTTCTTCCATGTACCATTTCCATGGACTGTAGGCACCGCTATTGCTTACCCCTTTTGAAAATTTGGGCTTGATGTTATGTGGCAAAAGGAGTATAGGGTATGGGATAGAGTCCATACTCTATCCGTACCCTATACTCCATAGTAAGGATAGTAGCAGATGGCGTTCTGGTGGTACCTTCTGCCAACCCCCATGGGAAGAAGTCATGACTTAATGTATGTAGTTTATGTAGTAAAATAAAACACTCGTATAACAATAACCAACTATATTTGGAACACTACCACCTCGCTCATCACACGTACAGATTATATATTTTGTTCACAGGAACAAACTATATAATGGAATTCTACTGAAGACTTACTGAGAGAGAGATTACAACACAATGCTGAAATTTAATGAAAACATGACATTTGACTATAAAAAATACTCATTTAGGCCCTTTGTACAGAGGGAGGGAAGAGGGAGTGCACCTGTCTGCGCACACACTTGTGCATTATAATATCTCCCGCGCAGACGAAATATTGTCTGGAGGACGACACGGTTTCTTTACGGTACGCGTATAAACCTTGCCGTAGAAAAAACGTGTCTGTCAACAAGCTTCCATAGTGATCCATACAACACTGACGATCGTGCCTACAAACGGCGCAAAAATCGTAAGAAAACCGTATGTGTACAAAGGGTCTTACACGGTACGATTAAATTGAATTAAAACAAATATTTGTTTTGCTTCAATTTTATTGTACGCCATAGACAAGAAAGTTGCATCGTGTAAATGAGACTTAAGGGATGTCCTAATAGAACGTGATTACGCTACCATCGCATGTTCGCGCGAATTTTGTTCCGTAATCAAACGAATATCTTGTGATGTAATCGCGCGATGGTCGCGTAATCGTATTCTATTAGGACAACGGCTTACACCGCGCGTTCACGCGTTCCGGTTCACCGAACAAAAAGTGACATGTGAACGCGAGAACGTGTATTCGCGTGACGAACGCTTTTTACTACTATTCCACAGCCAAGTTAATAAGACAACTGTATGAATCGGCAGTCAAACGCATACATTGAACGATTCATTTAGAATTTTATATTGAGCATGAACTATGTATTTAACACTAAATACTTTAATAAGAAAAAAAAAGCAAAGGAATTAGTCATTACTAATAAAAATGGAAGAACATAATAATTTAACTATTTATAAATGCATTCAACAAACTCTCTCTCTCTCTCATATTTAATTCTATACTATTCAATTACAAAACTAAAACCAATCGTTTTGCGTCATTCTCAATTCTCAAATATGTACACACACATCTTTGGATATTGATATTATTTGCTTGATATCAAATTGACACTCAAATCAAACCGCGTTACCTCAGCCGATATCAAGTGCTTAACTTTTGCCGTTCATTCGGTATCTTTCACTCGGAGTGAAACGTCTGAACACAGAATGAATCAAAAGTGAATAATAAATTCTTTAGTGAACCATTCCAACGATGTTAGATTTACCGAATGATCGAAAAATTAAATGAAAGGAGCAGATGAACGGATTCGTTCCTATATTTTTCGGTGTCGTGTAATCGTGAAATGATTAAGAATGAACATTCGCGCGAGTGAAGCGTCTGATACCGGCTTAATAAATTATCACGAAAATCGCACATTCGCGCGATTATCGCTTCATATTAGGACAAGGCCTAAATCAAAATAATTTAAATAGGACAGAATAATGACAATTTAAGTACACTGACAAAGATTTTAGAAGTATTCGTGAATGGTCTGCCTGTATTTATAATATTTAGACTTCTACGGTTCAATCTAAGACGACATTACTTTAATACCCTGTTCACAATGGGATCTGTTTTTCACGAATCAGCAGTAGGTAATAGCGAGTCATGAAAAACGATATCTGTCCGTCGCGTCTGTCTGTCTGTCTCTCTGAACGCACTAATCATTTTTGCATGTGAAAGCCCTATTCTTGAGGAAGGTTATAGGATAACATCACGGTACGACCCTTAGAAGCCGAGCAAAAAGAAAAAAAAACACTGCTACAAGGGATACATCTTCTGGCGCTCGACTGTCGTTGACAGGGGGGCGCTGTTGGTAAACATTTGTGCAATGAAATGTTTGAAAAACAAGATGGCCGCGTTAGTCCCGACTTTGGCCACGCGCCAAACTAACTTTGTGGCGCTAGGATCGTCGATGTTTTGTGATACGATGCTCCGTGAACAGCAGCCTAATTGCGTAACACATTTTCGGCAAATGATTGAGATTAATTGGTTTCGTTTCGATCGCTTTTTGTTACATTTTTCGTATTGCGTAACTCCACTATCATGTAATAGCAACAGCTGTTGGTTTGAAACGCTAAAGAGTGAAAGATATGTGCTTAAGAAAATCGTATAATGAAACAAAAAGCGATCGAAACGAAACCAATTAATCTCAATCATTTGTCGAAAATGGTTACGCAATTAGGCTGCAGGCTATTAAAATATGGTTCATATAAAATTAGTGCGTTACAAATGAACATAAATAAAACTTCACAATATTTCTTTTCATTGCTCACTTTAACATATCTGATGTTCATATCGAAAATCGCCGAACGTTTTTTGATAAAACTTTCACGTCCAAATGACGATATTTATTTAATTTAAAGTTCATATGCTTTATTAAAAAGAACCCTGCATCCGGTTAGACTGGAATCCGACCCCAACATAGTTGGGGATAGGCTAGGCAGATGATGATTCTTTACAAAAATACTGATCAGCAGGTTTTCGAAAATGGAGAATGTTTACAAAATACGGGAATATGTTTCTATTACTACATCTTTCATTCAGTCGTAATTTCAAACGCAACTCGTTCGAGAAGGGTTCAGCGAAATTGACTAGCGAAACTTCACAGGCTTATAAAAATAATAATCGGCCGTCCCATACGTTTCGGTCGAGTAGAAGAAGTTGGTAATTTTTTCGTGATCACGATGTTGTACCATGGAGAAAGTTGTTCATTATGATGGTGTGTACCACACCTTTCTGATACATGCAGTATAACGATCTAGTCTGTGAAGTTTTGCTAGATAATTTAATTCGACCTGTACTATTCTAAATCTAAGCAATTTAGGAAGTTATCTTAAAAAAATATTAAATGTACAGACTTTATTATTATATATTGTGTAGGTATGTATTATAATTTAATTTCTTTGTAGAGTGAGCAAGACTGATTCTATATAATTATATATGTCGCAGCCAACTGGTTTAATAAGCCGTTTAATTAACCGCCTACCCTTTTAACTAAACGGCGGCCGTTCAACTAACGGCCAGAATGATATTCAATAAATTATAGTTTAGGTTAGAACTGTAACCAATCACGTGCGAGCCGAATTGGTTGCAGTAACTAAGCCAGGGCACCCCGACCAAATGGGTTAGGTTAGAACTGTGATCAACCGCGTGCGAGCCGAGAGAGCGAAGCGAGGCGAGCACTACTTCCAAAGGCCGGGCGGTTGACTAAATGGCTAATTTAACCAGTTGGCTGCGACATATACATAGACTCGAAGTTGTCATTATTGCTTTCATAGGGAAGACCAAGTTACCTAGATATTTGTTTACATAAAATTTTATAAAAAGCCATTATTTTTTTAATAAAATGTCGAGAGGTGCTGTGGGACACCAGGTTGAAACGAAATTCCTTTCGCTGTATATTATGTACAGTATTTGTATCTCGCGACGCGCGCTTTACTTGTGGTAAACAAGTGTACGAACACACTGTGAATGTGTGCGTTAGCGTAAGAGCTCTCGGTACCAGCCGAGACACGGGAGTGTGTTTCACAGAGTTTATACATTTGGTTACTACAAGAAAAGCGCGCGTCGCAAAAAATAACAGGGACAATGAAGTAAATTAACAACGTTTGAGAGTTACAAAATGAAAAAAAAACACACATAATTAGGTAAAAGTGTCGTGACGGTCAAGGTTTAGCTCTCATTCACCAAGTGTGAAGAATAAAGTCGTTCGTGACGTGTCGTTCCAAAAAAAATATGGCCCGAGTATTTCATCAATGTACTTAGGGGCTGTTCATTTATTACGTAAGACAATTTCAACCGATCTCTGACCCCCCCTCCCCCCACGTAAGAAAAAATACGACTCGAATGAACCCCCCCCCCCCCCCCCCCTTTGAATCTTACGTAGGATCAGTATCTACCAAAATTGCAAAGAAAAAAATAGCTAAAATTTTTAAACTTATAATTTTTGCTTACTTTTGTAGGAACAATCTAGACCCCTCCCACCCCCACGTAAGAAAAAAATAAGACTTGTTCGGACCCCCTCCCCCCTCAAATCGTCTTACGTAGTAAATGAACAGCCCTTGTAACATCAGCAAAATTTGACACGAATTTGCAAAATAAAAACTGAAATATTTCATTAATTGGTTTTGTTTTTTATCTTTTTTTGTATAAGGGCTGATTTTTCCAACGCCAGATAATTTTATCCGAGGAATAATTTTGAATATTTGACATTTATTTTATACAAAAACTGTCAAACGTCAATTTTATTTCTCGAATAAAAGTTATCTGGGGATGGGAAAATCGCCGCTAAGTGAAAGAACATTGCTCTTTAAACAAATATTTGCAAAACTATCTGGCTAAAGCTCGTGGGTTTACGGTTAGTTTAAACCCGGGTAAACGTTGGTTAGGCCGGTAATCCTAGCCTCAGGTTATAGGCACATATGGGATGTTTTTAAAGCACGTTCGGCGTCGAGACGAATTTTAAACGGTCGGTCGGTCTATTTCTAACAATTTTACTAATAAATCTAGTTCAACATATCACAATCTCTAGCCTTTTCCCAACTATGTCGGGGTCGGCTTCCAGTCTAACCGGATGCAGTTGAATACCAGTATTTTACCTTCACAACCCAGTTACTGCGTAATACGATACCCCTCGGTAAGACTGGTTGTCAGACTTTCAGGTTTCTAACTACCCGTAACGACTGTCAAAGATCCACGAACTATATTGAGGTCGGCTTCCAGTCTAACCGGATGCAGCTAAATATCAGTATTTTACATGGAGCGACTGCCTATCTGACCTCCACAACCCACAATCAGCCTATACTGTTCCCACTGCTGGGACTCGGGCCATCTCTCGGCGAGAGGGAGTGGGGCCTAATCCATCACGCGGGTCCACAACCCAGTCTGGGTAACACGATATCCCTTGGTAAGATTAGTTGTCAAGACTTTTGCGCTTTGACTGCCCGTAACGACTGTCAAAATCTACAAAGATCTACAATTGACAGCCGAGACCAAAGGCTTAACGTCCTTTCCGAGGCACGATTCTCGATATGCAATGGATGGTCACCTATCCACGGACCGACCGCGGCAAGCGTAGCTTAACCTGCGATCGACCCGTGCGGCAGTTATTAGTTAGCCACGAGCCCCTCCTAATAACTCTAGTTCTGACCGCAAAAGAATACTAAGTAGTAGTACTCCTTAGTAGAATACTGGTGTTCACCTGCATCCGGTTAGATTGGAAGCCGACCCAACATAGTTGGGAAAAGGTAGGCAGATGATGAACTCAAGAGTTCTTTTAAATAACCAGACATACCTCTATTCATTGCAATGGATTGCCTCTCAATAAATTTGCTACAAGTGCAGATATCAAATATATTTTTCACCATCTCCACAAGACGAATTCACTATTTTCTCAAGTAATAAAAATTAAAATGTATTTAACGTTAAAATTATATATTATTTCAAGAACATATCGCTTTAAAAACCATCCCACACACACAAAATTCATCATTATTCCCTACAAGTAGTCATCTCGCTCACTCCTGTTCAATCTGACCGACTCCTGCGCATCACTTGGCGACACCGACTAGCGCGGGCCGCACGCACCGCTCGTGCAGCTTGTAGCCCACTTTGCTGACCGCTACTACTGTGCCGGACTCTGCGCCTTCTACTTCCTGTAAACAGAAGAGAGGAGAAGGGAATTAGTTTCGCGATTAGGATATAGAGCTATGAGGAACAGGGTGTAAAGTTCACTCATCCTCTATAGAAGAGGGTGGATCCTCCGGCAAGACGGTGTTGTGTCTGGTACTGTTGGTTGATTTTTATGATTGTCTTCTCGCTGTTCATCATAGGAGGTTGTTGTTTGCTTAACCGGGCTTGCCTGTGGATGCCTCAATAAATTAAGGCCTCCAGCCAGGGCTTATAAAACCTTAAAACTAAGCGACTACACGCTGCGGGCATCTCCTGTGGGGTACGGAGCTCGGCTTAGGGCGTCGCTGGGCAGTAAGGGACAGGCTGGATCGGAATTATTCCCCGACGATTGGTGTCGGGACGTTGTATATATTCTAGTCGCACCGTATACTCCGCGTGACGTCAGTGTGATGCGTAGTTCGCACGTGGCAATGTAGATGTCGCCACAAGGGTTTTAAGTGTGAAAAGTACAGACGCCAGCAGGTCAAGCTACCCGAAACTGTAAAATTTTCCCAATCAACCTTGAACCTTAATGCTTTAGCGATAAAGTTGAGAATCTATTAAAGAAATTTGACAGATTGTAGTAACTTGATGTGCTGGCGTCCGTACTTGTAATTTTGGGTTTATTAAGAATTTTTGCGGGTGAAACCGCGGGGCGTAGTATTTAAAATCTCACCTGTTGGAACAATGCTTCATGTAGGTTGGGGTCGAATTTCTCACGAAGCGGTGATACTGGGGACAAGCCGTGTCTACTGAACACCTGAAAATGAACGAATGGCATGCAATTAATAAGTGTACCTGTGTTGGAAAACACGATATGTCGTTGGTCCCGGCTATCATTCGTAGATCTTTGACAGTCGTTACTAGTTGTCAGAAATCCGAAAGTCTGACAACAGGTCTTACTCAGAGGTATTGTGTTACCCAATAATTGGGTTGTGGAGGTCAGATATACAGTCGCTCCATGTAAAAGACAGTATTCAGTTGCATCTGGTTAGACTAGAAGCCGACTTCAACATAGTTGGGAAGAGGCTGGGCAGAATACTCAACTTAAGACAACTGTTTTTTT
Organism: Apamea monoglypha; assembly: GCA_911387795.2. Taxonomy (NCBI): domain Eukaryota; kingdom Metazoa; phylum Arthropoda; class Insecta; order Lepidoptera; family Noctuidae; genus Apamea; species Apamea monoglypha. Next base: position 9,034,869 of record OU426944.1, on the reverse strand, counting down.
TTTCTACAATATCATAATATTATACCTGTGTGAGCTGCGCCCTGGTCAGTCGAACACCGTCGTGCAGCGAGCGCAGCGCCGCGGAGGCGCCGCCCTCCGTGCCGCCGCCCTCCGACACTTCGCTCTCCGGCACGCTCTCCGCGGCTGCCGCTAGTGTGTCTGCTACCTATAATTAGTAGATGAATATTACATTAGAAAAAAACAACAAAAAAGTCAATACAAATATTAAGGACGCTACCACATTTTTGTATCACTCAAGTTTAGGTATCTGAGTCGTAACACAACAACATTATGCGCACGCACACATTTAAAACGCTGTCCGCACGATTTTATACATTACTTAATTAATCTTGGTACTTGAACGTATTATTTTTTTAATATTTTGCTAGCATTGTTGAGTAAAGGACAATGCCCATGGATGTATGGAATCCCGTACCATGCTGCATTAAAGTTAAACTTTGGTTTTTAATAGACTACACTTATCATATTAATTCCTACAAAAGTTATTTTTGTAAACAAGAGAGAGATTAAGAAAAATCGAAATAACCTAAACACTAGGTACTTTATTTTGTTTGACACGTCATAAGCGAACGGCCATTATTGCTCTAAAAAATTATAATCGTTCTATTATAATCTAGTTATTTCTAATTAATGTAGAATCGGAAAACTATATTTTTTTTACGTTTTTTGAAAGATGTGATCATGACACTTTTAAAATTCAAGGTTATATTAGTTATATCATTTGAAACGGAACGTCATGTAAAGGTAAGTATGAACGGAAAGTCATGTCAAAGTATACAATATCAACACTTTTCTACTTTATTGAAATTCCGTGTTCAAAAATCAAATCCCTGACGCATAAAAAATTATGAAAATGTTTATTTTTTATTTTTAATGATATAAACTAGTGCTTGACTGCGATCCCGCCTGATGGAAAGCAGTGATGCAATCGTTGATGGTAAAGCGCACTAATTTATTATGAGCCTATTCACTCTAGCCTTGAAGACACTTACTGTAATTGTTACTGTAATATTTTGATCTTGATGCTTGACACTTTTGGTACGACTTTGGTCATTCTCCTTTAGTAGTAACTTTGCTTTGTGCGAGTAGGACTCGCGCTATGAGGGCTACAACAAAGCACTACAAATATTATTTTTGGCTACCATTTTTGGAGCAGGACATTAAAGAAAAATGACGACCGATAACCGTGGACTACCCTTCCCTTCAGAAAACTAAATTAAAAATGTGCTACGCACGAATACCACCTTTGATATTGGGGCGGACAGCTAGGTGGCATAGTATATATTTGATTTTGCAGCTCGGTTGTGCCGAATCATACCTCTTAAGAGACTGACGTAGCAAAGCAGCAGGATAGACAGTACTCACATCAAGCAGATCCTTGCAGAAGCTCTGTATGGCGAAGGACTTGGCGTCTTCAACTTGTTTCATCATGCGACGCCTGACATTCTCACCGTCGGCTAGCGCTCGCTTGTATTTGTCCTAGAAGTAGAATGGTTTGTGTTCAGGACTGGAGAAGTAAATATGTAGGGGGTAGCTGGCGGGACGGCAACAGCTCATTGGATGGAAAGTACAGTAGTTTTATCTCACTAAGCGACGCGCGCTTTACTTGTGTTAACCAAGTGTACAAACATGCTGTGAATGTGTGCGTGTAGACGATTAGTTATACACGATTAGTTTGTACACGCGGCCTTTACTTGTGGTTACTAAGGGTACAAACACGCTGTGAATGTGTGTGTAGCGCAAGTCTCGGTACCTTCTGTGACAATGGCGATGTCGGAAGTGTGTGTGTGCGTTATGTGCACAGCCCACGCTACTCGCCTTCACGTACACATTCACAGCATGTTTGTACACTTGGTTACCTTGCAGTAACCAAGTATTTGTGTATCTCACGAAGCGAGATACACAAATACTTGGCGCGCGCGCTTTACTTGTGTAAAGCGCGTGTCGCTTCGGGAGATAAAAATACTGTAAGATCATTTGATTATAAGCGAAAACGTTGTGGACGTGCAAAGCGATCCGGCGGAGTGGGTCGGGAGAATAAGAAATTTCACGCGGATGAAGTCGATGGCAGAAGCTAGTATATAATATTAATGATAAATGATTTTATTTTGTAAGCAGGTTTTGTACAAACACTTTTACAACGTCAATCATATTTTAAAACTAGCTGAGGTCGGCGTTTCCTATCTGACTAGTCTGAGAAGAAAGGCAGAAACAAACTCAGAGGTCAGTCTCTTTTAAAGTCCAGACATAAACTTGATCAGATCATATGAAGACCATGTAGATCTATGTCTGAGATGGCCTTTTGAGGAAAGAACCACACAGATTGAGAGGACCTGTCCAGTCAGTGCACGCATTTGTCAGAAATCGTACAGCTCAACTCAAAACTTAAGAAGCTCATCGATTCAACGAACAATACCAAAGAAAGGACATTTGGGTACGCCGGATTAATTACTCAAACTGCCAGACCATGACAAAAACTAACAGAACAGAGAGAAAAATAATATAAATAAAATGACCCCCATTGTCGTCAACTTCACAATAATAGAATACTTTACAAAGTAAGCAAATGTCAAAGTGTATATAAAAAGAAAAACAACAACAAAACAGACAAAAAAAAAAAAAAAAAACATTCAATATGTAAAAATTGGAAGCAGTTCAATCCAAAGCCTTTTTGTCCTCTATATAATCCTTAACGGTATAAAAGGCTTTTTGGCACAACTTACGTTTAATATAATATAATAATACATTTATTTCAGGCAAATAACACCCATTATTATATACTATAATGATTTGAATTTATTAAGGCTTAGATCTTGAACGGGGCTTGGATCTTTATTATAAAAGTATTAGTTCAGATACTCACTTCGAAATCTTTGGCTTGAGTCTTAAGTGTGTTCAAGTCGATGTTGAGTGCTTCAATCTGTTTGTGGCACTCCTCAATGTTGGCGGGCAGCTTGCTCTCTTCCTCAGGCTTAGTGTTTGCCTTCTCTTCTGTGCTGTATGCGCGGAGTTTGCTTGTGCTGAAAAAGGTGAAGTATGTTAGCAAACACACTTTTTAACTGTGCTGAGGGAATCGGAGCCAATGAAGCTAGGAGGTCCTATGTAAAGAATGTTGCGCAGACAATACCATCAAAATTACGGGAAACATGTGGTTGAGGGCCACAGAACTGGGAAGTATTTATATGTTATTTATTTATGAGGCTGTATAACGATGAGTATGCTGTTACTCAACAATTTGTATATTAAAAACTTAGAAAGAAGGCTTTTATAATCAGTGGGTGGATCTGGGCTGAAATGCTGATGAATCAAAAATAGAATAGAATATAATACTCTTTATTATTTACACCTTATACATTACAGACATAAGTATATAAGTTTTACAAAGGGTGACACAAATACTTAATCTTATAAAGATGAAATAGAAAATATTTTGAGGAAATCGGGCTATTCAGGGCAAACTCTTTATGAGAACAGGACTTTCCCCAACATAATGAGCCTATAGTGTTCCCACTGCTGGGATATGGGCCTACACTGTGTGAGAAAGTTGGGTTATCTACCACACAGGCCCAGTGAGGGTTGGTAGATCGCACATGTCTTTGAATTTTTGATTCTAGGATATCCCAGTTTCCTCACAATGTTTTCCTTCACCGTTTTGAGTTTCCTTTCCCCAGCAATTGGACATAAATACTAAGTTACAGATTCGAAGCTAGAGCTTGCAATGCCCAAGGGGGACATTGCAAGCTCTAAGCTAAGTCTATGGGACAGTGTTAGGACTCAGGATCAGAGAGCTCACAAATGGAATAAAAATTAGTCTGGGTCGCTGACACCAGATACGGTGAAGAGGACTATACTTATTTACATTGGGTTTTAACACTTTGATAGTGTCCTGGTTTGACTCGTTCAGCTATCGAGCAGAGAGTTGGTAAAATGATGATCTTAATTCTTGTAACTTAAATTGTATGGACTTACAGTATTTGAGAGTGTTTGTTATCTTTAGAGATAAGCATGTGGGATGGCTTGAACTTTGAACATAGCCTAATTCATGTTACGAGGTGTCTTTGAATGAGGCTGTAATACTGTAGATACTTTTAGGAGAGTTCCCTAGAAGTGGCAATGATTGAGGAGGCATATATGGATCGTATATCTAAGTTTACAGGTGATGAAACTGTAGAAATATACAGGTGACACAATAAGGCTTGCTTTAGCAGCAAGAAAACAGTAATTTTGACCTAGCAACTACGGTAAAATTATTGAAAATAGAGTTTGAGTAAATATTACATCAGCTTTAAATAACAAGCATTTAGCCCAAGAACTCTTCAAAAATAAAATGAATAAACTTCAATGTCCCCGTCTATACCAATATTTGACACTTTCATACAGTATTTTTTCCGAAATTCGAAAATGATTTCGGATTATAACCTCAAAATTGATTGCGCAATTTCACCTGTATATATTTGCTCGAAGGGTCCTCATTGATGATCCAGAAATATATTTCGCGAGTCTACCCACTGAATACACATTTAGTGAAGCCATTGCAATTTGTATTATGTAATTATTTAAAACAATTTGTAAAATAAATTCCCATAAAAAGAGGTTAGGCTACAATATTCTGAATTCTTTAGCTGTCAAGTTTTTTTTTAATGTCCAGTCTGCTACCTGACAGCCAAGAAGTATGGATGTTGACAGATTAGTTTGGATACAGTTTGTAACAGTTGTAAATCACGAGGTGTGTATACGAGGTGCTATTATTGAGAAAACAAGTAAAAAACAACTCAATAAATAGTGTAGGTCCTTTCACAGTAATTTTACCTCTGATTTTGCATCACTGTAAAATCACAGTGAACTTTATTCTCGTTACAATCTGGTTGCTGTTTTGTTGCTGCTGTCCTAGGTAGATTTACTGTGAAAGGACTGTTGTAAAAATACTACTTGTACTGACCCTTTATTTTTCATAAAAATGACCCATTACATATATTATCTCTTTTATTTAACTATAAAGCAAAACATCTCATTTACCACGTATCCGAACAAAACTTCAAGGTCACGTCAAACTCAAATCAATAACGTCAAAACAACCGATAACTGTCAAAATTTACAAGTATTTTGTGTCTCCGCAAAAACCACACATGAAAATGATTACATCATCCATAATTCCTCCGTTCCATGTCTCGATGTCCGCTGACGTCATAAAACGTGTCTCAAGTTCACGAGACATCGCCTAGGACTTCAGACACTACCGAATTCACCACTTCCACTTCAGTGTGTTTCGGACCGCGGTCGTGTGCGCGCGTAATTTTCAAACATGGCGAGCACGTCCTTAGCCGTATTTGATTTCGATCGGACTATTGTCGACGATGATTCTGACGCTACAATAATAAATAGATTAAGGGAAAAGGAACCTCCTCCAGAGTGGGAAGCTGGCAATCACGACTGGACTCCTTACATGAGCGATGTAAGTTGTTTTTTTATCATCTTGGCTTTATATTTTTGTTGCTTTTGCACGTAGCTTTTGCATGAGTAGGTGTAAAAGTTTTATCTAGGTAGAGATTTATTTTTGAAATATACATAGACACTAGGTATTTTCACAACTAGTGAAAGAGTTCGCCCGGGCATGTATTACCAATTTAACACCATGTTTACCGCCAAAGAGCATACATTCTAGAGCTTTTGGTGCTGCTGAAGTAACAGGCCCATTCTATCATCATCAGCCTAAACAAGTCTACGGCTGGATATAGGCCTCTCCAAATGCAATTCGCATGCCATTTAGAGCAAGCCTCTGTTAGCCCTAACAATTTTATTACCAGTGAATAAAAGTTTTACGAATGTTTTCAACTTGTTTTGCATTTTTTTATTACTTAATCAGTTCTGGCTGGGTTCACCTTAATTTAAAACTATTACCTAACTAGGTACCTGCTTGTACATACTTCGTACTGTTTATTGATTAATGGTTGTATTTCTACATCTTACACGTCAATCATATTTTAAAAACTAGATGAGGTCGGCGTTTCCGATCTGACTACTCTGAGAAGAAAGGCCGAAATAAACTCAGAGGACCTAGAACCTATTACATAGGTACTTCGTATAATAGGTGTTGTATTTATTTTGTCTGCCTTATATATTTGATCATTTATACATTACTTCAATCTATGACACAACTAAACCAATGAAATGCTCAATACTTTAGTTCACAGATCATTTTTGTCTACTTAATTGCATTGCAAAAGTTTTACGAACTCAAAAATATTGGGCTTCCATGAATAACGCTGCTGTCCCGTCATCCTATGCTTGTTTGCCCCAGTTTCCGAAGTCCTTAGATAAAGTTTCAAAGGCTACTATTGTTTTGAGTCTGAGTGCTCAAACGTAGTATCAAGAGTCAAGATCTTGAACCAATAGCACTATCGAATAGATTAAAACCGTTGTAGAATGCCTCAGAAACTGGCCAATGGCCTAGAAATGAAACGAAAAATTATGTGTATATCGTTCAAAATCACTTAATTTAAAATCTTAAATTCATTAACTCACTGACAGACAATGCACAGCTTAAACCGCGGGGTCTAGAAATACGAAATTTTGCACAAGAGTTCTTTATTTAACGAAAGTGAGCATTAAGGAAGGATTTTTTTAAATGTATCCCCGGGTCAAATAGGGGATGAACGTTTGTACGCTTTCAATTGCCACCCTCCGTCTTGGCAAGACTTAACAAGGCTCTGACGTTCTTGGTTGACTATAAGGTCACTATAATTCTATCACTACTCATACGATGCAAGGTAGCATGGCAAATGAAAGTGCTTTCCAATGTCCAAAGTGTGCAGACCAACAATCAGCCTATAATGTTCCACTACTCACACAGGCCTCCTTTCCATGAGAGGGAGCGGGCCGTTATTCACTACGCGGGCCCAGTGCGGGTTGGTGGATGTCATGTCTTCGAATTTTCGGTTCTAGGACAGGTCAGTTTCTTCACGATGTTTTCCTTCACCGTTTTGAGAGCAATGGTGATGAAATAATTTACACAAAGTAAAGCGCCTGTCAGGGTCCGAACCTACGACTGGGCCACCACTGGTCAAAAATGGAAGTGCTGTCATGGCAAATGATAGTGCTGTCGTAGATCAATCATTAGCAAAATAATAGTAGCATTACTGACTAAAGAATGTATGTAATCTTTGTAAAAACTCCCCTAAAGTTTGATCCATTCGCGAAGAAGAATGAAAATCGCGCTTCGGCGGACTGCCTCTGAAAGTTCTTAAACATTTCATCACCGTAAATAAAAGAAGCGCTCTATTTTTTTCCAACATCGAAAGAGTCTATAGTATTTCTTCATCATCATTTCCGCCGAAAGACTACGACCACTGCTAAACATATACCTCTCCCAAGCGTCGCCACATTTTAATTTTATGAGGATATCAATTCTCTAGAACACAAAACGTACTAATTACACAATTTTCAGCTCGTGACATTTCAATTACTGCTTCACATTGAACGAGCAAGCTATCATAAATGAATGGTGCATCATTTGCATTCAACAGGGCCTCATTACCTCATCTTTAAAAACTGCTGCAGTTACTAATTAGCACACTTGTGTTCTAGACCATCTTTAGTCACCATCTGCGTAACTTCTTCCCAACTATGTTGGGGTCGGCTTCTAGTCTAACCGAATGCAGCTGAATACCAGTTCTTTACATGGTGCGACTGCCTATCTGAAGGTTTACTCCCTAAGCACGACATCCGTATTTTCGGCTGAAGTTACAGGTGATTCCTACTTCGTATCCCTTACGGACATGCGAATAGTTTGGAGCCCGACCTAAAAATGAATGACACCACGATTTGACTGTCCTTACTCCCGATGTTTTTACCCGTCCTAAAAAGATAATTAATCGAGTGTAGGGTTCACTCCGAAGTTTAGAACTACTTTTGGACTCCATAATACAAACTCAAAGCATTTATTTCAATTAGGCCATTTACAGGCTTTTGAATTGTCAACTAGTCGATCAGTTAGTCAGGAAGTTGAAACTAGTTGCCCATTCCAAAACTTAGATCTCTACGGAGATGAACGGGCAAGAAACTCCAAGAACACTCTTTTAAAACCTGGGTACATTATTCTTGTTGCTGTTATATGTGAGAAAAATGCATAATAATCAAAATATAAGATTAAATAAATTGTAACTTCAAACAAAACAAAAACGCATTATAATCGGTCCATTCGTTATGGAGCTACGATGCCACAAACAGACACACAAACACGTCAAATCTAAAACACCCCCTTTTTGCGTCGGGGGTTACTCGGTAACACGATACTACGCAGCCATAAGATCTAAAACATCCTTAGTATGGTAGTTTTATTTTCAATGTCAAAGGCGCGACCGTGCGTCATGTGTAGTAAAATTCCAATTGAACTGAAACCTTATGTTCCGACTAGACTAATTAGTTAATTTAGGAGTTATTGTGGACTATTGCTGACATTGTTGATTAAATACTGAAGATAAAGCAGTCCTGTAATTTGATTAAAACATATTGTCACGCAGTGTCGTATGCGAGCTCTGGTGGCGCAGTGGTAACGGCTGCGACTTACGAGTTCGTCTTCATAGGTTCGAACCCAGACGGGCGCTTTACTTTGTGTAAATTATTTGCTCTCAATACGGTGAAGGAAAACATCGTGAGGAAACTGGCATGTTCTATGAATGAATGAATGAATTGCACCGATCCCAGCGTGGTTTGACCAGACTCGATTAATCGAATGTACCCCAAGATTCGCACTAGCTCCTGTAGCCTCATGTTCATGGTGCTACAGCCTCCATTGTATATCAAGAAGTAGTCCGGGGGGCGCGGTTTTTGTAGGGATGACGTGCCCGTGGGAAGGGATAGGATTTAAGAGCCTACCGGATATGCATCCTAGAGTAAGCATTGGACTAGTGGAGAGATGGGTGATATTTGTCTATGGGCATCTTTTAAAGTCTTTGCGGTCAGGTGCTTCAGGTCGAGCTTCACCCGTGAGTCTTTTGGCCGGGTTCTACTGCTTTCTCGGTTCTTTTGTATGTCCTTGCTCTGCTGTGTTATGTTGTGTTAGATGTTGCTGTTTTCAATGTTGTCGTCGGAGTTCTCGTTACTATCCGTTTCCGGTTTTTTGTATATCTCACTAGCAGCAATCTTAATCTTGTTTTTGTCTTCCGCCGTATCCATCCAAAAATCGATTCCCTTGTCGAAGTACTTTACTCAAAAATACATATAATTTCCCTACATTTTTGACAAGTTTTTGACATTGATTGTCATTGAGATGAGATTGGGACTAGATTTTGAACGTTTTTATTTACGGGAATCGGCCTTCTGGTCTAAGCGTATTATTATCTATACTATTAATAAAACTAAAGAGAGATTAGAGTGTTCAAACAAACAATGTTTGAACGCGCTAATCTCGGGAACTACCGGCCGGATTGGAAAAATACCTTTTTGCATTTGATAACCCAATTCTTGAGGAAGCCATAGGCTACCATCTCTCGCCTATAGGAAAACTCAGACAAGGACCCTTAGGAGCCGAGCAAAATCAAAAAAGGTCAGAAAGTAATAGCGCGGGCAGGCAATGCGATGCGACGGGGTGGGTCGGGGAACAAGAAATTTCACGCGGACGAACTCGCGGGCAGAAGCTAGTACATACAACTTGTCCTGGAATTAACGCACACCACCAGACACCCCAATTAGAATGTTATGTTATAATCATAATACATACACTGATTTTTTATTATTATGTAATAAACATTGTTTTTCTCATAAATTAGTTACACTGATTGTGGGAGAAAATTGTGGTCACATTACAAATCTACGCATGCAAACAGTCGCACTCGTATAAGGGTCTAGCGCAGCGGGTACTTCATCTATTTTGGTTTGTTTTGACTGTACAGCGGAAGTGTGACAGTAATTTACGTAGTTTTAATTATTTTTGGGATAAAATATTACCTATATTAAAAATTACAGAAATCGATTCAGTAAACGATTCTGAACAAACTACTTTCATAATGTGCATTAATTCAGTTACACATTGTATATAAACCATTGTTTGTTACAATAGAAGAATAGATTCCCTAGTGACTATGTTGGATGTATAGTTCTTCGTCTGTGTTGATCCCATGGGGGGAATTCATTCCATAGATTACTAGCAGAGCCCCGTGGTTTCACCCGCATAAGTGTCGATCCCGTGGGAATATCGGGATAAAAAGTAACCTATGTGTTATTTTAATGTATAAGCTATATTACTGTAAAGTTTCATTAAAATCCATTCAGTAGTTTTTGCGTGAAAGAGTAACAAACATCCCTCCATCACCCATCCTCACAAACTTTCGTATTTATAATATTAGTAAGATTTGTTTGAATCATGTGTTGTTTAAGACTAGGGGTTATCTACGGTTCAATTTAGTACGACATTCAATTTTAATAAAAACGTTTACTTTCATGCAGTCTTACCAAGTGGTATCGTATTACCCAGTAACTGGGTTGTGGAGTACCGATAGGCAGTCGCTCCTTGTAAAATACTTAGACTGGAAGCCGACCCCAACATAATTGGGAAAAGGCTAGGCAGATTGATTTATTTATCTTCATGCATATGTAGTAAGTCAAATTTGAAAACTCATCAGTTCGTGAAGAAGTTTGCGAACGAATACGTAAAGAGAGTTTATTTTGAGGACCTCAGAAAACAAGCGACGCATAAATAATAGCCAGAAGTCTGGAACTCTGCGGTTACTCCGTTTATCCACCCCAAAAAATCCACACTAAGGTGGATACGTGGACACGTATGTCCGAGAATCCATCCTAAGCCACAAATGTGAACTACGCACCACACTCACGTTACGCAAAATCCATCCGTGCAAGCAGAGTTTACCGCGCAACTAGTATATATACAACATCCAGACAACAATCGACACAGACCAGACACGACATCCGTCTTGTAAGAGGATCCTTCCTTTTTGGAAGATGAGTGAACTATACACCCTGTTCTTCTATAATATAAGCTTGGGTAACCTGGAAGTCTTTAAACAGACTCCGGAGCCTAGTTGGCCGAATCAAGGAAAACCTATTCAGGTGGAGATTCATAGACGACTCCGCCTTGGAGTATAAATGTGGTGCTGTTCCGAAACTGAATATCGTGTCCTGCATGTCCTGTCAGCTGCACGTTATAGGAACTGACGGACGCTAGTGATGGCGCCAAACAAGTAGCCAAATTCTGGGCTGAGGCCATTTAGATTGCTATTGACACGCTAAGAAGAAAAAGGGTGGATTTTTCATTCAGTTATTTTTTCGGTCCATCGATTGTTTTCCAACCTGCAGACATGGCCATGGTTATGCATATCAAACGTGTATTTTTATTGTTATCAGCAATCTGTAGCAATATACTCTTATCTTAAACCATTGTGAGCACTTTTTATATACACGAGGTTGATATTCGAAGTAATATCCGTTTCCAATATTACTTGTTTTCCTTCTCCTCACGCCATATTAAATCAAAACCAAAAGTCATTTATTCAAACTAGGCTGAGAATCAGCACTTTTCGAACTTCAACATTACATAAGACAGTCGGCACGCCCGCCCTTCACCACTTCCTAGTGCTTTCGCTGGGAAGAAGTGCCGCAACAAACTCCCCAGCAGCACAGCTGTCTGTTCAATTAGAAGATACTTGATTGTATACAATACTAGGTACTTATATAAAGTAATTAACGTTACAAGACAGAACATTAAATTAAATTATTTGCCATATGTCAGCTAGCCACGCCAATATACCAACAAATACAATAAAAACTATACGTTCTCAAGCAAAAAAATAAATAAATCAAAATTAAAAATGTAAACAAAAACTTACTACCTAAATAAAAGCCTCCAGGCATAAAGGGCTTAGCTTATGGCCCTAATATCTATATGGGCTAGGTGAAGGAAAACACTTTGAGGAAACCGGCATGTCCTAGTACCAAAAATTCGAAGAAATGTGACATCTACCAACCCGCACAGGGCCCGCGTGGTGGATTACAGCTTACAGCCCACTCCCTCTCGAACAGACGAGGCCTGTGTCCCAACAGTGGGAACTTTATAGGCTGATTGTGCTCATGCCAAGTCTTTTTTTTTATACTCATAACTTTAAAAGCGTATAACGTTCCCACTGTTGGGACACAAGTCTCCTCTCTGTGAGAGGGAATGGGCCATAATCCACCACGTGGGCTCAGTGCGGGTTGGCGGATGTCGAAACTTTGAAAGAGACATTCCAAGTTTTAATTTATTCGCACTTGACCGGTTATGTTTAAAACACTTGTTATAAAAATATGATTTTTGGCATTTTAAATCTCAAATAGCAGCCTGTTAGCACTTTCGTTGTAAAAAATGCTCAAGAGGTCATTTCCCATAAGGAAACAGTACTTATTTTTTTCTGGCCGGCTCTTTTATTTTTGGGTACGAAATGAATGATGTCCTTTCACGCGGACGAAGTTGCGGACAAAAGCTAATGATTAATTAAAATCGTGTTACCTGACACAGGTAACTGCAATCAATCAAAGCCTATCGCAGTCCACTGCTGGACATAAGGCTCTCCCACGCTGCACCACAACATCCTGTCCTCCGCCTTCCGCATCCAGTCCTCCGCCTTCCGCATCCAGTCCTCTGCCTTCCGCATCCAGTCCTCCGCCTTCCGCATCAAGTCTGTCCCAGCCACCTTCGCCTAGCCACCAGGTAACTTGGCCAGGCTAAAGAAAGTCATTTTTATAAATAAACTGAGGGCAAGGTTGACAGTTACCTTCCCAAGTATAATTTTCGAATATCCGAAATATATCTAGTTGTTAGTTTTTGGCAGCGGACCAATTTGGCGAGCTTGTGCTGTGGAACGCTTGCCAGTGAAATTGTGACAGCTTAAGACAAGAGATGTAGCGGGTTTCTTTCTGAAGAGATTTCTGTAGAATTCATGGAGTGCGTAAATTGCAAAAGCTACAGTTCACCCGACGAGAGAATGCATTCTTGACACCTGTCAGTTTCATACAAACGAATAGATGTTTTGCGAATTTGATCTTTATTGGCTACTAGAATTGTCGCACTGACAGGTGTCAGAACGCATTCTCTCGACGGCCGGACGGACTGTGGGCAAAGAATTATGCGTCTGATGTTATATTAACGTCTAAGAACCTTTCTTGCACCTAAGGGCAAGATTCTCAGATTGCAGTTTGACTTGGCTCCGTAAAAATATGAATCTTATTCGCATGCTTGTAATGTTCATATTTGAATAAGTTAACATGCTCAAGCATTTCGTACGAATATCAACATGAAGTTTATAGGAATAAAGTTCACTTTACTATGAGACGCTTACCTTACTCGGCAGAGCCAAGTCGAAGTACAACCTGTGTATATTTCCCTTAGTCCTTTTCCATTTGGTCGTTTATTGTGAACTATGGAGTCAATGTGGTAACAAAATTAATAATACTATCCTACAGTATACAAGGTGGTGTAAAAGTGATGTCATAATATGAATGTGCGACAATTTCAGCTAATGGCGTTATAATGTCATTGTGTTTTGATACATATGGTGTAGACAGATAGAGAATTAGTTGACAATGCAATGGAGCGATACACACAGTCACCAAGAACACGATGGAGATTTTGAAACACCAATTTCGGGGCCGTGTGATCTGCCGTTTTAGCGATTTGTACGGCCAGATCGCCAGATCTGACGGCGTCAGACTTCTTTCTTTGGGGCGTTTTAAAATCTCGCCTTTACCACGACAAGCCACAAATCTCGCAAGTCTTCAAAGCCAACATAGAAGGAGAAATCACCAATTTGGAAGATGGTTTGCGAGCAACAATTCAAAATGCCGTAAAACTAGCACAAAATATCTGCATCAATTCAGGAGATATCATTTCTTCGACTTAGGGCTGATTTTTCCAACGCCAGATTATTTTATCCGAGGAATAATTTTGAATTTATGACAGTTTTTCCACTAGAACTGTCAGACGTCAATTTTATTCGACGGATAAAAGAAACATTTCGTGAAAACAGAGTCCAATTTTTTTCATTTCCAAACAAATGGCAGCCAATTCACGTTAGGACAATACTTTTTGCCCCACCTCGTATATATTTTACCTTTTCATAAATTATATTGATTTACCATTTACTAAATGAATACTTTTAATCAGCATGATATACTAATACATTAGCGGAAGGTAAACGCTATTGCGGAAATCAATCAGTTACGTTTATGGAAGCCAATTTATCGGCATGTACCTATATAGTTAAGTTATGGTATGGTCGGTGACCTCAACCTAATACTAACTTGTAGGTAACTGTCCTACTGCCGGACAAAAGCCTCCGAGTGTATAGGTGTTGCCCAGTAACTGGGTTGTGAAGGTCAGATAGATAGTCGCTCCATTAAAAGTACTAGTATTCAGCTGCATCCCGAAATACTGGGAGGCGACCTCAAACGTGGTTGGGAAAAGGCAGGCAGGTGATGTAGATATACACAAAAAAGGATATATAAGTATCAACATTTCCCTGAGAGAGTACCCCCTACTGATGATTAGCGAGGAAACGCATGTGACGAAAATAGTGATGAATATATAGATGACTAGCTGCGCCCCGCGGTTTCACCCCCATAAGTTTAGATCCCGTGGCAATATCAGAATTAAAGGTATCCTATGTGTTAAACCTGGTTATAAACCATCTGTGTGCCAAATTTCATCAAAATCCGTTCAGTAGTTTTTGCGTGAAAGAGTAACAAACATCCATCCATCCATCCAAACAAACTTTCACTTTATAATATTAGAGTAGGAACATGGAGAGGGAGAGGAAGGCCAAAGAAGAGATTGAAAATATTGTGTGAGGAATGATATGAAAGAGAAGGGAGTGAATGATAGCGTGACGGTTGACACGGGAGAATGGAAGAAGGAAACGTGTTGCGTCGACCACAAGACCACAAGTAACGTGGGAGCAGGGCAGGAAGTTGATGATCCCTGGGAGAGTACTCCCTTACGTTGAAGATTGCAATTTTGCGAGCAACGGCAATTTTTTAAGAAAATCTAAAGGCATCCGCGATTTTGCGGGCAATGAGAATAATTCTTTATCCAATCGCACATAAAATAATTCTGCGACTACCAACGCGTCACGCGAAGACTATAAATAAACAAATAGTATTTATGTATCGAAATTTATATATACCAACATAGGTTGCTATATCTTTTTGTCATGTGCTTTGAGATATATTTAGATCAATATAAATAAAATACATTTCAGGGAATGCGTGGGTATCCCCCGGGTATGTGATGGGTAGATTGACGTTCATGCATGGCTAAATAGAGGATTCCTAGAGCGTTAGTTCACCGACATCGTCAACGAGAATGAGATGACGACGCCGAAGTAGCGATTCATACATTTACTATGCCGCGTGTCCATAGTAAACCGCGCGCCGGGACGTCACGTTCGGTTCGAATAATCCCGTGTCTCGTTGACGTCTAGTTGACGGTGGCGATGGACAAACGGTGTTAGGAGACCTACATCCTGCTATGGAATTAAGAATTTGAAGTTGAACTTGTCAAACTCTAGCATTGATAAAGGTGAAACTGTCAAAGCAGCCAGCGAAAAAAAAAATTTTTGCAAAAAACATTAATAAAATCGAATTTTCTGGGTTTTCACCTTGAGCAATGGTGGCCCAGAACCCAAGACCCCATGCTCAGCAGACGTGCTTCCGACTTTGCGAAGTTGGAGCCGGCGTACCTTGGTAGGTGGTATAAACGTGACAGTTATGTTAACGTGTTTATAAAACGTTTCTCATAGCTTGATCCAAATAGGTGTTAATTGTTTGACACAGTACTCTTAGTACTGTGACTATTAGTCTTTGTTATGCATCGTGTGACTTGTATGATAGGTAGGTATTATAAATGATCTACTTAATCATCACTCTCCTGCCCTTATCCCAATTTATTTGGGGTTGGCGACTCGGCGCAACATATATTTTTCTTCCATAATTCTCTATTAGTCGACATCTCCGTAGTCAGCCCCTTTCAACTAACCATAACCATATTATCATCCACTTAATAAAAATCTTGAATTTCCTTCACTGACAGACAACGAACAAAACCTTATCCGCTGGGTCTAGAAGCATAAAGTTTTACGCAAGTGTTTATTATACATATTGTTATAACGAAAGTGAGCACTAACGAAGGATGTTTGAAAATTCATTCAACTTAGGGAGTTAAATAGGCTATAGAATAATTCGTCCGCGTGAAATTTCTTGTTCCCCCGATCCACCCCGTCGCTGCTAAAGATTTGTTTAAATCCGACTGGTAGTTCCAGCAGGCCTAGCCAAGTTGACAATCTACAATCGTTAACGCTATTAGAAAACTAAATAGTTACTAACTAGTTCCAGAGGGGCTTGTGGCTAAGTAATAACAGCCGCACGGGTCGGTCGATCAGGTTAAGCTACGCTTGCCGCGGTTGGTCCGTGGATGGGTGACCATTTTCACATACTAAGACCCCTCTGTGCCTCGGAAAGCACGTTAAGCCGTTGGTCCCGGCTGTCATTAGTGGATCTTTGACAGTCGTTACGGGTCGTCAGTAGCCCGAAAGTCTGACAACCAGTCTTACCAAGGGTTGTGGAGGTCAGATAGGCAGTCGCTTCATGTAAAATACTGGTATCCAGCTGCTGCATCCGGTTAGACTGGAAGCTGAACCCAACATAGTTGGGAAAAGCCTAGGCAGATGGTGGCAGATGATGGTAGTTCCAGAGGTTAGCGCGTTCAAACAAACAAACAAAATCCTCAGCTTTATTATTAGTATGGATAGATATATTAGTATACAATATTTGCGTAAGTACAGTCGACAGCACTTCAGTGATAACACTTTGATAGAGCTGGCCTAGCGTAGAACGGAGTTTCAATAGAATGCGAGGGCACCTTATATTGGTTTTGTTACCACTTTGCTGCCTATCGTACATACTATAGATTTTTAAAACGTATATGAAATCACTTCTGTCACTGGCAGCCTTCCCAGTATACATAACAGTTAGCAAATTACCTGTAATGAAAACTGTGCCAAGCTTTGAAGTACGTTTGACTCAATTAGTTATCAATCATCATCAATTCGTTTAGGAAATCTATGTGATTGGATACATTCTAATTGCATGCATTTTTATGAACGTGCCGCTGGCTGCAATTTCCTGCGCGTATACCCGGCTAAACCGTCTCTAAGCAAAGCTTTTTGGCATCAAGATTATGATGTCCTACAGTCAAAATATATGCATGTTTCGCCCAGTGTTTTGTAATTGATAGTGTAGTCGCTATCAGCATAAAACCAATTTTTAAAGGATTTTGTAGGTCCGTGGCATACTTACTGCCCGCCGTACTGGCCGTGCGTGGAACCTATTTAAATCGATAGCTGACATCAATGTAAACATAAACTATAATAGAACCAACCCCTGAAAAGCGAGAGAGCGAGATGTTAACGTTCAAAGTTGATCACGGACATCCATATTTTTTTAACTTGAACGTGTATATCTTCTTGCTGTTTGATTATTTTAAACATTTAGAATGATTATTTCAAACATTTATGCAAGAAGATATACGCAACTTCAAAAAATATGGATGTCACGTATCAAAACGTGACGCTTTACGGTTGTTTAATACAATCTGAATAGGTTTTGAACGATATTGCTAATCCATTGCTTCATATGTTCGAAAAAAAATTCTACTCAACAACGTGAAAAACGCAATGCATGTTGTTGAACTGTCAATACAAAAGCCATTGCTACTATTAGTGTTACGCAATTACTCCTCTGGGTTTCCAAACTCCAATAACTGTAATAATCCCATTTCCTGCCCAGGTATTCGCGCACGCGTACTCCGCAGGCCTCAGTCAGGACGACATCCTGGACTGCATCGGCTCCATGCGGCCCACCCCGGGGGTCGAGAAGCTGATCACAACACTAGCCGCCGAGGGATGGGACATAGTGCTGGTCACTGACGCTAATACTGTCTTTGTGCAGCATTGGTTGAAGGTGCATGGGTTACTGGTAAGTAAAGATACTTTTAATGCTAATATATTGGCTTCCATCTAAACGGGGTCCACGCGACTCACTTCGGGGTCATCGCTGCCCACATCCGTCCATGCGGCCCACACCGGAATCCATGCAGCCCACCCTGGGGGTCGAGAAGTTGATCACAGCGCCAGCAAGCATATTGGCTGAGTGCGGTCCACATTGGGGCCATTCTTCCCCCATTGGGGTCCATTCGGCTCTCACTGTGGTCCATTCGGCCCACATTGAAGTCCACTCGGCCCACATTGGGGTGCACTCGGCCTACATTGGGGTGCACGCGCCCCGCCTCGGGGGACGTAGGGTCCCACCCCGAGGGTCGAGAGGGCGATCACAACACTAGCGGCCGAGGGATGGGGCGTGGTGCTAAACTTATTTTTTTTTTGGAAAACGTTGTTCTTCTGCGCGATACAAAACGAGGTTTTTCAGCAATTTCGAGAGAAAAAAAATATACTTTTTTCCCTGCATTTGCATTTTGAAGAAAAGGCTCTGATTCGAAGCCTAATATTATAATGAAAGAAGATGAAGACAGCCCTTTCCCAACTATGTTAGGGTCGGCTTCCAGTCTAAGCGGATACCGCTGAATACCAGTATTTTACATGGCACGACTGCCTACGTAGTTTCGAACCCAAGCAAGCACTTTACTTTGTGTAAATTATTTCATAACCATTGCCCTCAAAACGGTGAAGGAAAACATCGTGAGGAAACCGGCATGTCCTAGAACCAAAAATTCGAAGACATGTGACATCTACCAACCCGCACTGGGCCCGCGTGGTAGATTACGGCCCACTCCCTCTCACAGAGAGGAGGCCTGTGTCCCAGCAGGGGGAACATTATAGGCTGGTTATGTGCAGTGCCGGATTAGGCGGATAAGCTACAGGCCCCGCGCTTGAACGTACAAAAAACATGTCATGGTACCCTACACCACCGTTAGGTCCATTGAAATATTAGATAAGAATGGTCAAAAGAAACTCTCCGAGGCGGAATGCTAAACATTTTCGAGCTTGCTTCGCTCGCACTTCCATACTCTCACAGAACGTGTAATCACTGTTAAATCACGCGATATGCGAAAAATTAATCATGCAGGTTTTTACAAAAGTACCTACCATACTGAGCATTGTTTGACGAAAGTAATTAAGGTTACCTATAGTACTTCAACTGATATGGAACGGCAAAAAAAAACGTATTTGTTAAGAGAAATATTATATGTTGTTGTATTTGTTGAGAGATTTAACTAGTGAAAATCAGTACACAACTAAAACTATTATGACAAAGTTCTGTTTTATCTTGTAAACTTTGAACAAATTAAGCTCTACCATAAAATTTGTAGGTAAAATTTGCTACAGGCCCCGCGCGGGCATAATCCGGCACTGGTTATGTGACTTCCTATCTGAAGGGCAGGTAGTATGTGAATGAACCTTGAACAACATGATATCACCATGCGCTATCATGCAGAGTTCTAATGGTTCTATTTAGAGTGTTTTGTTTTCAAAGAAGTAAGTCACTTCTAAGAATGATCGTCGTTTACACGAGTGACGGAAGAGTCTAAGTGTGATAATTATTTTCAGTACCCGTTTTGTATAGTTGTAATATATTTTCACTATGATGTGATATTATCCCAGTCACGGAGCAATTACTGTTTATAACTAGAAAGCTTGTGGGGCTTGTGGCTAAGAAATAACAGCCGCACGGTTCGATCGATCAGGTTAAGCTGCGCTTGCCGCGGTTGGTCTGTGGATGGGTGACCATCTTTACATACCAAGACCCCTCCGTGCCTCGGAAAGCACGTTAAGCCGTTGGTCTCGGCTGTCATTCGTAGATCTTTGACAGTTGTTGCGGTTCGTCGGAAGCCCGAAAGTCTGACAACCAGTCTTTCCGAGGGGTTTCGTATTACCCAGTAACTGGACAGCACGGTTGGCGCAGTGGTTTTAAGCGATTGACTGCTGCGCAGCCTGTCGCGGGTTCGATTCCCACACGGAACAAATATTTGTATGACCTACAAGTAGTTGTTCCGGGTCTGGTTGTTTGT
Organism: Apamea monoglypha; assembly: GCA_911387795.2. NCBI lineage: Eukaryota > Metazoa > Arthropoda > Insecta > Lepidoptera > Noctuidae > Apamea > Apamea monoglypha. The sequence goes on along the minus strand of OU426944.1, from coordinate 9,014,783 downwards.
GTATGTGAGTTTAAATGTTTGTAAACGCACCCACGATACAGGAGAAATTCCTAGTGTGGGGCAACGTTTTATTTAGAAAAAAAGAAAAAAAAAAAACTGGGTTGTGGAGGTCAGATAGGTAGTCGCTCCATGTAAAATACTGGTATTCAGCTGCATCCGGTTAGACTGGAAGCCGACCCCAACCCCATATACAGGCGTATTTGTATTTATAATCAAAAATGTCCACCCCCACAAGCGGTACCTATGTAATTACGAAAATAATATGGCTTATGTAACAATTCCTCGAATATAATATGCTATAAACGCGATTAATTGGATTTAGATTTAATTAAGATAAAGATTTTTAATAAGTCTAAGTATTATGAGGTAATTAGTAAATTACCTACCATAATATCACGCCATGTATTCCTCGAAAGGTTTTCCGGGGGGGTGTACCTTTAGTACACACACATTTCGACAGTTAAAGGTCTATCCACACATATCAGGGCCGTGTCCGGGACGTGGACGGACCGTGCTCCGTCAGGGGCCGAAAAAATATCGGTGTGTACATTTTATAATTATGAACCCGTTCACACACGTCCGTGTCCGGGACGGCGACGGAGCTTCAGTGTCTGCCTTGTGTGTGCCACGGCCCTGCTACGTCCCGGACACGGCCCTGATGTGTGTGCATAGACCTCAAGTCCCGTGTAATTGGGGCCTATTGCCATCAACCGGGCACTATTTCAAACTCCAGGCTGCTACTGAGAAATTTACAAGCACCACTTTGCCTGACCTGGGAATCGAATCCAGAACCTCATCCTCAGCAGTAGTTTTTGTCCTCCTACACACTCACCCACACTGTACACTTAGCAATCCATAGACCATCTATGCATTTCACCAGCACCAGCACTAGCACCAGCTAGCGATAATTCACTTCACTTTGTATGTTGCTTTCTGCTGCATACAGGGTGGCCGGAACATTGACGTCCAAAAATAAAATTTAGGTCCCTCGTATCGTGGGGTATCCGAATCACCCCCATGTATGTTCCGCGACTTTTCATAGTTTTCGAGTTACGAATTTTTTTCTGATTTTTTGAGAATGATCGACCTGACCAATCTAAAAAATGGCTTTGTCGAGATTTTTTTTTTGCAACTGAATCTTCGTGAGTAGTACTTTTATGCATAAAATAATCAGCTTCGTAACTGTGATGAAAGTTATGAAAAAGTTGGTCTAAAGTGCTAATTTTTTTATGATTATGAAAGCTGAGAGTCTGGCGCATTCTTGAAGCCTACTTAGGAACCATGAAGTTTCCTGTTTAAATTTTTTATTTAAAGTTAAAATGCTAAGCCATAATTTACCGAACGTAATTTTTTCACTTTAGACCAACTTTTTCATAACTTTCATCACAGTTACGAAGCTGATTATTTTATGCATAAAAGTACTACTCACGAAGATTCAGTTGCAAAAAAAAAATCTCGACAAAGCCATTTTTTAGATTGGTCAGGTCGATCATTCTCAAAAAATCAGAAAAAAATTCGTAACTCGAAAACTATGAAAAGTCGCGGAACATACATGGGGGTGATTCGGATACCCCACGATACAAGGGACCTAAATTTTATTTTTGAACGTCAATGTTCCGGCCACCCTGTATATTGAATACCTAGCCATTAAATTATAAATCACTAATTGGCTGTAATACTCGTACTAGTTTATATTTAAGATAAAATTTCAAAGAGCTGTGGATTTTGTGAATAATAAATAAATAATTATGCAAGTCTTCGGATACTGCTGTTAATTAGCTCCTAAGAATCCTATATGTAGCCGTGAATGCACGTCAATTTACCCACCACATACCCATGGGATCCCGGAGTAGTAGGCTCCTAGGAGAAGAACGAACAAGAAAGTCCGTGTACCCTCTTTTTTAATCATTTATTATTGTCACCCAGTAACTGGGTTGTGGAGGTCAGATAGGCAGTCGCTTCATGTAAAACATTGATACTCAGCTGCGCCCGCTCAGACTGGAAGCCGACCCCGACATACTTGGGAAAAGGCTAGGGAGATGATGACAAAAAAGTGGTTACCCACATCATTTAAATGTTGTTTTTTTTTTCTTGTTATAGGACTGCGTAACAGAAATAATAACCAACCGAGCCTTCTGGCAAGGCGACCGCCTGTTCATAGAGCCGTGCATGCGCCAGACGAGCTGCCCGCGCTGTCCCAGTAACCTGTGCAAGTCGCGCGCGCTGCTCGAGTGGTGCGCCAAGCGCGCCTACGGGAAGATCGTGTACTGTGGAGATGGCAGGAATGATTACTGTCCCTCTATGTTTTTACCGGCTAATGTGAGTATAATGATTTAGAAATTTTTAGTAACTCATGCTAGTAACAAGCGCGAGTGACTGGCGCTAGTGACTGACGCTAGTAACTGGCGCTAGTGACTGACGCTAGTAACTGGCGCTAGTGACTGACGCTAGTAACTGGCGCTAGTGACTGACGCTAGTAACTGGCGCTAGTGACTAGACACAGCAGTTTGTTTTCCTAACTAGCGCTTTCTTTTGCTTCGTGTAGAGTTCGTAACATTTAGAGCGTTTGTATTGAAATATTTTTGTTTTTGTATGAAATAATTATTAAAAGTCATAAAACAAAAGTTGTTGTTTATGACGGTAGTAATATAGTCTTGAGAGGTTATTAATGTTTTATCAATAACCCTGTATAACCTTTTCGGACGGGCAAAAACACATTGGGAGTAAGGATAATATTACTGTCAAATCGTGTTTATTCGTTCTTAGTTGGGGCCCGAACTAATGTTATGTCCGTAGGTGATACGGAATAGGAAACGCCTTTTACTACGGCCGAAACTACAGATGCAGTAGACGGACAACCACGCACGGACCGATCTCGGCAAGCGTTGTTTAACTTTCGATCGACATGTGCTGGTGCTTTTATTTAGCCACGAGCCTCCTATCTGCCATTTAACTACACTTTCAAACTTGTATCGTTACTGAAGTGTTTTTCCGTCTTTTTCAGGCAATAGTCTTCCCCCGTCGCGGCTACCCCCTGGACGACTTAATAAAGAAGACCCTGACGTCTCCTACTCCTCAAGTGAAGGCCAGGGTAGTCCCCTGGACAGACTGCCACGTGATACTACAAGTTATCTTCCCTGGCAAGTTTACTGAAACGACTTCCATCGCCTCTCTTCAAATGTGATACTAATGTTTAAGTTCGGGTATTTAAGCTCACTTGCACCACAAATCACTTAATGTATATTCAGCCTATAATGTTCCCGCTGCTGGGATACAGGCCTCCTCTCTGTAACAGGGGGTTGGGGGTTTTTCCATTAGAAATTTCTTAGTAACAATCCGCAGTTTGGGAGCTGGCGGTGTGATGCCCGCGTGCCTCGGAAAGCACGTTAAGTCAGTGGTACTGCACCTGGGGGTCTACTACGAAGTGCAAAGTGCAAATGATCGGATCGGACCGACACATGGCCGAACCGAATATTATTGAAAAATGCGAAAAAAGTTCGGATCGGCTCAGTTGGGTCGGGACCATATTCGAAAGAGTGTAGGAGTGTAGGATCGGGACCTACCGAACCAAATAGTAACTTCGTAGCAGGAAACGGCCGAACATTCGGCCTATATCAGTTCGGAGTAGACCCCCCTGATCTCTCTACGGTCGGGTCGGATTGCCGTCCCATCGGACTATGAGAGAAAGAAACAGAGAATGCACCTTTGTTTGCTCACACACGCCTGCACCATAATATCTCCCGCGTCGAAGGCTACTCTCCGTTGAGGATGGCCGCCATGGCCGAAATAGACCCTGGAGCTGAGCCGAGCGTTGAGAATCAAACAGAGGGAAACCAGCGCGTCAAAATAACACACTGTTGGATTTTTAATTCTCAACAATCGAGTGTGAACATGGGCTAAGAAACAATGAAAATGATGTTTTCTAACACCGTTTCGGGAGCAGTGGTGATGAAATAATTTACACAAAGTAATGCGCCTGTCTGGGTTCGAATCTGCGACCTACAACTCGTAAGTCGCGGCCATTTTGTGATTTGTGGTGCATGAGCCTTAGTGTCTTCTCATAGTGCTCTTAAAAATTATTGTATAATGGCCGCTGTTTCAAACGGTACTAAAGGGCTTTGAGTATCCGTGGCATACCAACCGATCAGCCATTTTGATTTTTTTCTCAACTCGCTTGCTTACATCTTGTTGTTAAAAGTCTAAATACTCAAATTTATTTTTCAAATTGATGTCATTTCAAGTTAAACAAATATCAATCGTAATTAAGTTGATTTCAGAGTGATTAGCACTGTTGAAAAAGTTATAAATATGTTAGAAGTTGTAGCGCAAACTGAAGTTTATTGTGTAGGAATTAAAGTTATTTTTCCATAAACTCATGTTGGTTTAGATTTTTGGCTATTAAATCGCGAATGCAGATTACCTTACACTTTCAGAGAGATTATTTCTGACACATAAGAAACAAGATGTAAGCAAGTTAAAAAAAATATGGGTGTCACGTGATCAGCTTCGAACGTTTATATCTCGGAAACGTGACGCTTTACGGGGTTTGGTCTTATTATGTTTTCTGTTTGCATTGATGTCAGCTGTCGATTTATGTAGGTGTCATGCGTGGCCGCCATTTCGAAAAAAAATCAAAATGGCGCTCAATGCCCTTTTAGTTGCCGTTAAGTCACTCTGTCACTTAGTTGTTCTGTACCGACAGAAACATTTTAAGTAATCTGGTGTCGTTTGAGAATGCGGAGGTAGAATTTCTGAAATAAATGTTGATGTTTCTCAATCTAGAAGAAATTTTATTTGTTTTTACAAAATTTATCAAAAATAGTGTAATTAAAGTTGTCCGTGAAATTGTCCTATTGTTGCAAAGACCTCTTCTCAGAGAAGGAACGAGCATTGATCACCACCCTTGCTCACTCTGTGTTGGTGATTTCAGCCATTTAAAATCCAGCGGGGTACTTTCGTAATATCGGGTTCATATATGGTTCGATTTTAGTTGATCAACTGCTAAGTCGAAAGCGTTTTGAAACGTCTGAACAGATTTTAAATCGGATTCAAAGTATTATTAAGCATATTGCTAATCCATTGCTTCATAATTATGTTCGAATACTTGGTTTACTCAAGAACGTAAATAACGCAATGAACGTTGCTGAACTATCAAAATACGAGTCATTACGATCGATTGCCATTTTATGTGAGTTATCCAATTTCCCAACTGCTTTTATTGTTAGTTTTCACATGGAAAATGCATTTTATTCTATGAAATTTTGAAGCAACAGTTTCTGGGGCACCACTGCTGAGCATGGGGTCTTGGGTTCGACTCCCAGGCCGAGCAGGACCGATGACGAATGAAAGTTTTGCAAATTGACCTCGGAAAAAGAAATACAAGTTGGACAGAGGTTTTTCAATCAGAATTACACCTCTGTCAAGACAATCGGCTGCGGCAGACAGAGCGTGATGTAATCTATTAGTGTTATTTAGTATTACTTTAATAATACATTATTTATATTTTATTATTAAGATAATTATACTTCGTCCATTGAAATAAAAACTTTATTTTGAAAATTATTCTGTTTTTTTTTAACCAAATCAGCTGTTTCTTTTTCTTTTAAAAAGTCTTGCCCCACACTAGGAATTACTCCTGTATCGTAGGTGCGTTTACAAACATTTAAAATCACATACACAAACAGCCAGACCCGGAACAACTACCTGTAGGCAATACAAATATTTGTTCCGTGCGGGAATCGAACCCGCGACACGCAGCGCAGCAGTCGATCTCTCAGCCACTGCGCCAACCGTGTCGTCTATATGCTATAAACGCATATTATATTATCGAGACCCCTCCGTGTCTCGGAAAGCAAGTTAGCAATTGGTCCCAACTGTCATTTGTCAGTCAGAGATCTTTGACAGTCGTTACCGAGTAATCAGAAGCCCAAAGGCTGACAAGTTTTATCCAGTAACTGGGTTGTGGAGGTCGGATACGCAGTCTCTCCATTTAACATACTGGTATCCAGTTGCATCCAGGTAGACTGGAAGCCGACCCCAACATATTTGGGAAAAGGCTGTAAAGTAAAAGTAAAAAAAAAGTAAAAGTAAAGTAAAAGTATAAAAAAAGTAAAAGTCAGCTGTAAACGCAGTGGGAATGCACCTCAGACAAATAAAAGGCGAAAATTATATCTAACATCTTTTATTACGACAAATAACTTATAAAGTTTATAGACAATATTTCTTACTTTTTAATAAAAAGCGCATGCAACGCCATCTAGCGTCTCGTTAAGCAACACATTTTAATAGGTACATTAACCTTAAACCTACGAGAAATCTACCAAGAAGCCATTTTGGTAGAATTTTAGACTTTCCACATAGCAACATCGAGAGGTTATTTTGATATGGCAACATTGGAAATGGCAGTGATCTGTTAGCTTGATGGTAGATTTTCTCGATTCTAACATTATTTTGTTACTTTAATACTGATGATAATAATTAGGTCGTAAATGCGTTGATAAGTGTTACCATTTCATTAATTTTCTACCGTTATGGTAGTAAATAAATAGGGAATGCTTTAAATTACGTTTTTCTTATAATTACATAGGAGATAAGTTATTGTGTTGTTGATTGCTGTACATACATACATGAACTCACGCCATTATTCCCATGGGGGTAGGCAGAACGCCTGATACGATCCTTGTAGACTGTTATATTGCTTCAAAACGTTCGAACCAGTTAATATCAAGTTAATCCTTAGCGTAGCTCTCTATCAATTTCTATGTAAAATATTAATTTATCCTAAAAGTAAGAAGTAAATTAACATAAAAAATTAATAATCACATTTTATAAAAAGTACGAAAACGATTAAAAGACTGCGTTCATATTGTCCACCTAAATATTGTTTATTTTTAATAACTTAGAACGATAATACGTATGCATATGTCCAACGCCAACTCGCACTGGGATTTCGTGGTGCATTACGGCCCACTCCCTCTCACAGACAGGCCTGTGTCCCAGTAGTGGGAACGTTATAGGCTGAGTATGCTGATGTCCAACAGTGGACTAAGATCCCTTCATGTAATATGAATACAATTCACAACAACACATTAACAGATCTCCATAAATTCTTAAAGTTACTTTACAAGCTGAATCAGCAACAGAATATTTTATTTATATAAGTTTATTTTTTACAAAAAGTTCTTAAACAAAAAGATATGAGGCTCAAACTGTGAGTTATAGGAACGAATAATACTTATGGAAAAGGTTTCTTTCAATTTAGACTTTTTGTAAGTACCCAGGTATAAAGCAACTGGGTTGTGGAGGTCAGATAGGCAGTCACTCCGTGTAAAATACAAAAGCAGCAGACATATTCAGCTGCAGACTGGAAGCCGACCCCAACCCATCGAATAGTTGGGAAAAGTCTAGGCAGATGATGATAACAACTCATGACTCTAACTAGTTCTGGTGGAGACATAACTAAGTAGCAGTAAAAGGATGTATAGCCGACCTCGAAATTGCTTGGAATTGCCAGTTAATTGTAACTTTACTAAGGTTGAAACTATCTAACTGTCCCATAGACACATAGACCTTGTCGTGTTATGACGTGCAAGTAACATTCAAACTTAGGGTGATAAAGCAGAAGTGAACTACGATCTTTTGGCGTTTGAATGACTTTGGGCGTTGGTTAATATTGAAAAACAAGATGGCGGTGGTAATTCCAATTTGGCCACCCGCCGAAAGATCCTTTTACAATTATACTTTTAACAGGAAGCCACAACCACAGGTACAGCTTAATTAAGTATGAGATGTTAAAGATATATTATTAGTTCCTATCACTCCCAAGTTGTTTGCTTAAAGCTAACTTACATAAATAAGTATTTTTTACGTCTTAAATGGCAAGATTGTGTTTAGACCAACTTGAGTCCTTGTCTCAGGCAGAAGTAGGCGGCAAGAAGGTGATAAAAGGGAGGGGAGTGCTTGTGACGTCATGACATAAGTGAAAACTTATGCAGTTTGGGTTGCTGTCAGAGGTAAAATTACTGTGAAAAGATTGTAACCGATTTTATCTCAGTTACTGTCAAAATGTAATTAAGTATTAACATAAATTAAAATAAACGAGCTAATTAAAATTGAAAGTATAGACTAGACGTCATATTTCTTGTAAAGTCAGTTGTTTAGTAAAAAAGTTTTTAGTTTTTAGATTTTTCGCTAAACAAGCAAGTTCGTGTGAAGTTTCATTACTTGTATTCTTTTAAATTCAATATCGTAGTGTTGCCTACATTTTAAAGTCCTACTATGTATTTCGATAAATTACATTTTCTTAACTAATTTGAAACGCCAATAGATTACAGATTACATAATACTTAAAAACTAACTTAAATAATTTATTTTATAAAAAATAAACAACATATAAAATAATATTATTAATAAATAGTTTTAATTACATGAAATGAACACAGTGATATCATATTTTATTTCTTTTATTATTGTAAAAAAAATGCAAAAACAATTTTCCATTTGCATTTTGTCATGGATAAAATATTTTATGATTATTTTCATAACATTACTGCATAAGAATTTAAAATTATTTCAACAACATAGTAGTATGTTCAAATTAAAATAATTTAATTATTAAGTTTACTAACTTAGTTCATTCATTTTAATTGGTAAACCTTTGCTCTTTTAAAACTAAAAGCCTCATTTAATTTAAAAATCGATTTATCAATAATTTAATCTTCAATCATGAGATTGATAAATCAACTGGTCGGTTGATAAAATGTCGTCGTTCGTGAAATATTAAGCGTAATTTTAGCTTTAAAGCGCAAAATATGAGATATTATTTAATATCGCGGTTCCAAGCATTTATCGAAGTAAACAGTTCATGTCCACAAAGGTTTCAATAGCGATAAAAAATGCCTGGATGAAAATTAACTTTATCAATTTGTCTTATGATCGATTTCTCTTATATGTTATTTATTAAGTATTATTTATTTTTAATATTATGACTGGATAAGCCAATAGGTACTAACATACAAAAATGTGTTTAGGTAAATCACCATAACAGTGAGGGTATTTTACGCGCGAAGAACTGTCTAGATATTTTAGGTACTACAAGTTATGCTAGTAATACACAACATGCAAGCAACATGCTGCTATTGTGGCATTACAACTTGTACCATAACATCAGGTGTACCTATAGTACACCCCCATTTCGCCAGTTATGTTGAAGTCTCATGTAACACCGAGCGAACCTATTGCCCTGGCACAAATCCAGGCTCCGGGCTGCTACTGAGAAATTCCAGATGGAGAAACCCATCCACCCAGGTTATGTATATTCATGTTATAGGACTTGTGACATTTTAGTTTTTTTTTTATCATTTATGACAGTTCAACGCGTTTATAATTTCTAGGTTTTATTGGATGTAGTTAAATTGCATACTCTACACATTTAGGCCGTTACTACTTTTGTGTATAATTCTTATTTCAAAATGGGGGGATAAATTCGTTTCCTTAATATTGTTTTTTTTTTAAGTAAACCGCATGATTGATCAGTCGGCTGATTCATACTATATTGTTATTTGATTGATAAAATAAAAAATATCGGTTCGATTAAATCAGTCGTTATTCGATGCAATAATTAATTATGGTAAAACAACGTAGGTAATTAAATTATGTATTATGAATAATTTTCATGAAATATAAAGCAGTTTACTTAAAAAAACATAAACTTTTACACTGTATGTGATATTTAATTGCAATTAAATCAACTTTATAGATTATTTTACACTTTTCAGTTACAATTTTAAGTGTTTTAAATCCATAATGATATTTTAATTTTCTACCAATACTTTAATACAAATGCTACTATAATATTATTACAATTTGTAAGCATGTAGGTATGTATATTAATAAAAAAAGCGTGTTTTATTGTCTATTGCCTAAGATGAGCTCGTTAATGTTAGTGTTGCCATAGTTAGTAATTTCTCACGTTAGGATGTTGTACTTTAAAATTTTAAATTACGGTAATACCATAATATAAAATATTTATTCTATGTTATTCGCTGTTAGTTCTAAAAATATTTGTTTGAGAACCCTCCTTTTATAAGGATACGACAAACAAAAAAAATCACAGAAATTCTACCATTTACTTTTTGTTTTTAACATGGCAACACTTTGTTTGTAGAGAATAATAATCATTTAAAAAGTGTAGCATTTGTGGACACCATTAAATGTAATTATCATTTGGGGCACTTTGTGGAATCGGGTAATTCATAGTAACATTTAATTCCTGGGGCTACTAATTTGTGAATTAGGGCTATTCATTTATTATGGGTATATCATTTATTTATTAATTGTGGTATGTATTTAATTCCTTAAATCACTAAATCATAAGTTACTGGGATTCTATGATATCGTGTATTTTATGAAGTTGTTTTATTTATTATATTTCATACATTTAGTCTTGTAGTGGTGCCTATAACATGATCGAGTATTTCATGTCATTTATGAAATAGGGTTGTTCATGAAATTGTTTTGTTTATGACATAGGGTAATTAATGACTTGGGGTAGTTCATGGTCAGTCTTGTTCAGTGGAATGGGGTGTTTCGTGCGCATTTCTTGCCGCATGCGCACTTCCTGACTATTTCGATATCTTTGGTGTATCGCGTGCCATCCGAGCAGATCAATCTTATCTAGAAATAAGAGAAAACTGCATTAGAAAATATGTTTCGAGATATTTTGAAGCCGTTCTCGACTCGAGGTGAATGGATATAGCTCTTAATGCAAACATCCTGAAGTTTTCCAATGTAAATTAAAATCCTTTTGGTTGCTCTGTATTCTGCTGAATAGCCTTCCTTTCATTGCAAGACTGTCACAGCTTTCTTCATACAGAGTTCCCGTGTACAGGTTCACTTGATTAATTTATATCTTTTAGTAACGACACCAGCACATCAAGCTAACCGAAACTGTCAAATTTTCCCAGTCAACCATGAACCTAATGCTTTAGCGATAAAGTTGAAAATCTATTAAAGACATTTGACAGATTGATATATACACAGGCAGATAGCTTGATGTGCTGGCGTCTGTACCTAGGTACTGATGACACAAATCATGGTTTTATTAAAATTTAAAGACACTGAAAACAAGAGCTCTCTTGTTTGGGAAACTAGGACCGTGGCTGAGTTGATTTCTTGTAGAAAAGTTATAGAAAGACGATCGACCCCGCTCACTATTGTCAGAGGCATTATGTTAGAATAGTTTGGGGCCACTATCTAGTGCACACTGCCTTTGCATGCTTTTCCCTTCATAACTTAACTTCCAACCATGAAATTAAAAGTTAGAGTTTCTACGAACCTTTCTCTTCTTAGTCTTCCGGGGCGCACAGCAGTGTCCCTTAGCGCAGCCTCCGGCGCCCTGCCTCGTGTCGCGTGACACGCAGCGCGCGCCCCGCACCGCGCGACGCGACCGACAGAGACCCTCGGTTATTAGCTCACGGGTCGCCTCCTGGAAAATTAAATGAATAAAATAATAGAGCATCAGTCAAGAAGCTGACAGAAGGATTCAGTTGGGTTGGGCAGCGTTTGGAAGACTTTGCCAACTCTTCTCGTCGTCAATCCTGCAATGTTTGAATCGAATTATTTATTAGTGTGCGTAGTAAGATCTTATAAAGTATTTACATGCTCAAAAATCTACTCATTCGCTTGTCACATTCATTAATATATAGTATTTTAATAAATATGTCAAAAAAAAAAGAAAAACCGTCATATTTAATATTATATTATGCCTCCCTGGGCAGGGACATTGACGCAAAACCAATGGCGCCGATTCCCTTGTTCATAAACTAAATTAAATTTAAGTTCAGTGCATCTTTTTCTTTCTATTTCATTATGAAAAGGACAGAAGATAAATATTAGTTTAGTCCCCTGTCAAATTAGTCAGCGCCTGACGTAAATTGACGTATTTTTAGTAGCCATGTTTTTAATCACGTCTAATTTGTCTATGTAGTTTCTTAATTTGACAGGAATAAACTAATATTTATCTTCTGTCCTTTTCTTAATGAAATAGAAAGAAAAAGATGCACTGAACTTAAATTTAGTTTAGTTTGTTAACAAGGGAATCGGCGCCAATACCGACGCATAACCGACTAAATTTTTACGCTAGAGGTTCTAGAATCATGTGCTGAATTCATGGTTATAGTTTGCGCGTCCAGGTCCCTGCCACCCTGTATATATACACAGGGCAAAGACGCTGTTTACGTAATGGCTACGTCTTGCGGGTTGAATTTCTGAACGAAGCAAACCTTTAAATGTACATGTGTACCAGTGTATGTATGCATGCGAGATTTGTATTTGGGAACGCACCTAATATTACACGAGAAATTACTAGTGTTGTGGAACATTTTCAGAAACCACCCAATGAGCAAAGGAAGCATGACCGGAGCTATCACCACCTTTGTGCAAACAGATTGTTGATGATTTAGTATTAAGTACCTAACAACACAATGACATATGGGACTGGATTTAGGATTTAGATATTTGTCCAGCACTCAAGCAGTAATAGTGGTAGACGGGCTTGTGGCTAAGTGATAACAGCCGCACAGCTCGATCGATCAGGTTAAGCTACGCTTGCCGCGGTTGGTCTGTGTATGGGTGACCATTTTCACATACCAAGACGTCTCCGTGCTTCGGAAAGCACGTTAAGCCGTTGGTCCCGGCTGTTATTTGTGGATCTTTGACAGACATCATAATCCTGAAAGTCTGACAACCAGTCTTAAGATCTTATAAAATTACTGTTACCGGGTATCGTATTACTCAGTAACTGGGTTGTGGAGGTCAGATAGGCAGTCGCTTCATGTAAAATACTGGTATTCAGCTGCACCCGGTTAGACTAGAAACCGACCCTTACATAGTTGGGAAAAGGCTAGGCAGATGATGACTCAAGCAGTAATAGTCCTCCACACCGTATTTCATGGCGTCCATTCTCAATGGAGACTAGCCTGCAGGGCGGGAGATATTATTGTGCAGGCATGTGCGCGCAGACACAGGTGCACTCTCTTCCCCCCCTCTCATAGTCCGATGGGACGGCAATCCGACACGACCGGAGAAAGATCAGGCCACCGAAGCACGGGGGTATCAAATCGCCAACTTCCAAACTCCGTGCTGTTACTAAGAAATTGCTAATGGGGAAACCCAATAACATTTTGCTCGACCTGGGCTCCGAACCCAAGACCCCACGCTCAGCAGTCGTGCCAGCGATCATGAGGTCACTCTTCTCGTTGGCTTATAGTGAAGAAACAACTATAGACCTCATTTGCTTCGCGCTTACGTGTCGGTGAATTCAGATAATCGAATTGTATGTTTGAAAGAGTTCGCCTTGGTGGTACGTTTTAACCCGGATGCTGTTCAAAAAGTGGCTCTTTAACGTATATTCTGCATCAACACGTACCTTTCGGCAGGCGCCTGTGGCGGGTGTCGGCTGTGACGGCGCGTGTTCTGATGGCATCTGCTGCTTGTGAGACGGTGCAGCTGAAATAAAATAACATAAAAATAGTGTTAAGTATCAATCTAGATTTCCTTCATAATGAGCAATTATCAAATCTCTAGTCTCCAGTCCAGGTCTGCTGGAAGACATTCTTCTTCTTCTTCGTGTCGCTGGCATGACTGTATTTTAGATCGTGTTGGCCTAAAGCTTTGCCACTTCAAGGGCGTCGTCGGTGGCCAGAGGTCATTTTAACTGCATATTTTGGGACACAGAGGGCAGGATAGGAGGTGGAACATGGTTTGTGATATAGCTCCACAATAACATTCTACTGCCGTTCCGCCAAGGTAGCCCCACTTTACCAGGTTAGACTTACATCTTGGAACTCCAGTTGGAGCATCACCCTGCAGGGTGTACCCTTCCGTGATCCACTTGGAAGTCTCTGAACCGTGCCCGGACACTAGTGGGAAGATGTAAGTCCAACCTGGAAGACATTTCTTCTTACAGATGAAAGGGACGATGCTCTTCAATGCCGAATATATATAAAACTCGATGATGCAATTTTTGATATTCAGAAAAGGGTTTGTAAGAAATGGTGGTTACCTGGTGACGCTTGCACGTTGCTGATGGCTTGCTTCCGTTGCGCCATTTTGCTTCCTTGAGTTATAACGGGGGCTCCACCTGATAACAATATTGTTAGTTATTTCTTCGATTCATTTTTCAAACAGTTTCTTTGAACTGACAATTTGATAACAGTGGACAGCTTGATATAGGTTGAAGCTCCGGGGTTGAAGTATATAAAGCTCTATAAAAACAGGGAGATTGGGTCAGGGTCTGCCCGGTCTGGAGCCATCTCGGTTTATTGTTTACGTCACGTAATGGCGTCAGAGTATGCTCGAGGACTTTGAAGGTAAAGAGGTACGAGGAACAGGGTGTAAACTTCACTCATCCTCCATAGAAAAGGGAGGATCTTTCGACCAGACGGATGTCGTGACTGGTGGCCAACAGCCCGACGATTTATGTCGGGACGTTGTATATATGCTAATTGTGCGGTAAACTCTGCTTGCGCGATGCAGGATTTTGCGTGACGTCAGTATGACGCGTAGTTCGCATGTGGCGCTGCAGATGCCGCCACAAAGGCATGTCGGTATGAACAAGGTCGTGAAGACTGCCAGATAGCTGTTGTAGTTTGTTCAAAAGTTTTAGGGGTACTGAGGTAACACTTACTGATGGAAGCTCTAAGCTCGCACTGAGGTCCTGCAGTGCCGGCTCTGCAGCGACACGTGTAGTCTGATGGAGAGCCTTCCTCCCTGACGCAACGACCTCCTCGGGCGCAAGGGTTGGGCACGCAGGGGTCCTGGAAATATAGGGGATAGTTAGTTTAATGATTACAGATGTCAGAAGAGTTAGGCTTTTACCATTTAGGAGAGGAAAGACGTCGCAAACAACCATTCCTATATTTTTGCGTTATTTCCACTTCGTTTGGATTCAGCGCAACCAAATAATATATAGGTTGATGAGACAACTCTCTTCTCTACAATGGTGGAAACCGGACCTTTTGCCTAGTGGATAAACACTATTCTGGAGGCTTTGAGGGTAAGCACTTAGTTACTTACATAATATCCGCCGCCTTTAGACAATACGAGTACATTACAATAGTAATCACACATTTTATGGCTGTAGACTTGCTTGTTGGCAGATAGATTTAAAATTTATCAAAATTAAAAAATATAAAATTATTTATTGAGCATAAGGTGTACAATAGCACTAGTATGTAATATTGCACTACAAATTATGTTACCAAAAGAACAATAATTAAAACTAGCGTATTTTGAACTCTGATATCCAAAGTAAGATTTAACTTGTGTTATGGGTACCACAGTTCTAACAAAGGTAAACGTAGAGGTAAAGGTACTCATTTTCACGAGAAAGGGCAGGCGTAGTGGTGCGGTTTAGAGTCACAAAACAAATCAAATCTAAAATATTTTTATTTTTTTATATAGAGGTTTAATGCTAATACGTCAGCGGATAAACTCTGTCACAAAGAGCCTAAAAGGCCTGCCAAAGAGGATTTATTACCTGGTTATGTCTTCCTGCGTCCTCCTGCACAAACACAGTGGCTTGCACAGCACTCGTGGGCTCGTCCTCTCCACAGCCTGCTGAAGTTCTCTGTACCCTGACGGCGTTGACGTAGTCCACTCGCTTGTGGTTTATCCAGGCTGCTTTTAGACAACCTGCAATAGACGAAGAGGTTTATATTTGGTACAGCCATAACAAAATCTTTAAAATGAAACAGTTTCGAGTCAGAGCGGCAGATAATATTTAATTAACGTACAACAAAAACTTGCAAAAATTTACGTTTGGTTCTCCGATTTTTCAAACGCTACTCGAGAGTCATGCTGTCTTCACCATTTTAGAGGTTTATAAATAAAACCTTAATATACCATGACAAAAAGACTAAAGTTAAGTGCCTTTTGGGAACTCAGGAAATATGCTGATCAGCCGATCGATTCTGTTAAAATCTCACCGTGAAAAGTTGCTATACATGTAACACATGAACAAAGTGTTTTATCAATTACCAGACCCTAAGAAAGTGCTACGAAACTGTGTAAAAGTGCAAATTGACATTATTCTTAGTTATAACATAATCTATCTCGTAAAATATTAAGTTAGAGTTAAATTACTTATTAGTCTGTTAGGCTAGATTGTAATCAATTACTAGGAACACTAGTTCTTATTAAAAAAAAAAAAAACCGTGAAAAGTTAGGTGAATTGAGCTTAAAGTGAGCTGTCAATATTGTCAATCCCTAGCATTAGTTGGAATGACAGCTCACTCCACGCTCACTTCACCTAAGTTTTCACGGTGAGATGGTTACAGAATCGCACTGCAGTACCGCTCTGATAATCTTATTTTAGTAAATCCTTTGATCTGGGTTACTTTCCGTCTGCACTAATCCTTGGAGAAAAACGGTTACCTTTGAAACTGGTAATGTTTCGTAGATGCCATTTGCTGAAGGCTTCCTTTGCGATGTCTTCGGGCACTCCGCCGAGGTACATCGGTCGCTCTAGCCGAAGATACTCCTTGGCACCTGAAAATAGAAGTATGATATAAGTAAAAGCCAGCCTACATTTTACAGGATCACCTCCTGCTCATCTCAGTTTAATCGACCGCGTTCGCCATACTAAGTTTTCGTTCATACTGATTTTTCTATAACCTTCGTCAAGAATTGGGTTATCAAATTATGCATTATTGTTTCTTTTTGTTTTTTTACTCATGTGTGCCTAAGTGGTCTACTAACATAGTTTTTAAGTTTTGGTAAAACTAACACGCTATGGGCCGATGACGCCTGATAATAAACGATTTTTATTTTATTTTATTTATTTATATTATCAGCCTATAATGTTCCCACTGCTGGGACTCAGGCCTCCTCTCATCGAGAGGGAATGGGCCGTAATCTACCACGCGGGCCTAGTGCGGGTTGATGGTTCCAGAAATTAGCGTGTTCCAACAAACGAATTATGCAGCTTTATTATTAATATAGATAGATATGAAATCCCACCAGCCCATGATATTGATGCAGCGATAATCTTCAAAACAAATAATGAATCGTTTGTGCAAACTACCTCGGCGCTATTATTCTAAAGGAGGTGATTTTAAAGACTGGCTCATAAGCCACTACCCTCAAAGGCTTAGAGCCAGGGGAAGGGCATTTTGAAGCTGTGTAGGAAATTACCTTCATTGATGATAGACCTCGCTGGTCCGTCATCCACCTTCAGGGTGAAGTTCTTCTTGATGGCAATCAGCTCAGCTTTGTGGTAGTTACCGTCAGATACCATCTCGAAACTGAAATAACACAAAAACTTTGATTAAATATAACATCACCGCAGTGTTTTTCCCAAAGGGTTTGGCAGAGGCGTATAGTAAAATTTGGCGGTGTGATACCCCCGTGCCTCGGTGCGCACGTGTCGCCGTTGGTCCTGTGCCTGATCTCTCTTCGTGAGTGTCGGATTGCCATCCCACCGTACTGTGAGTATGAGGGAAGACAGAGTGTGTCTGTGCACACTTGTGCCCTATACGAAGAACATATACATGGGACTATATGTATGTGTACCGAAGGCTGGCCTCCACTGCGATTGATCGCCATGACCGAAATTCGGTCTGAAGGACTATTATAGTACAACCACATTAACCAGATGTTTAACATCTATTTAATAGGGAGTGAGGCTTTTGAGAAAATCGGGCACAAATCCTGACTCCAGGCTGAGAGATCCTATTGAAAAAAACTCAATAAAAATGTGCCACATGGGGCACGATTGCACGAACCTAAGTCCCCTCGAATAATCTGTTCTATTCAAGCTTGCTGCCAGTAAACCAACGTGGCAATTTGAAACTTATGAATTGAAACGATTTTAATAGTAGGAAGCCGCGAAACATTTTAATTTTTGGGGACAAAGTTTTGTAACTTTGTACTTTCGCTACTATTAAATCTAGAGACATGAAGAATCAAATAAAATACATGATATAATACATACCTATACATGGTAGACGTAGGATGGTTGCCGATATCGTAACTGATGCGAATCCGTCCGTTGAACAGCTCCACAGCCAGATGCTCGTTCTCACCGAAGTACATCAGCACACCGTGGAGTTGCGTTGTACTGAATACTAGAAAGACAAAGAAAAGGGTGTTTTAACGTCGGTCTAGCGTTTCAGCCTAAGGGCGCGCATTAGGCAGTTCCCACTGCCGGGACACAGGCCTCCTCTCTGTGAGAGGGAGTGGACCATAATCCACCACGCCGGCCCAGTGCGGGTTGGTAGCTGTGTGCTGCACATGTCTTCGAATTTTTGGTTCTAGGACATGCCGGTTTCCTCACGATGTTTTCCTTCACCGTTTTCGAGAGCAGTGGTGATGAAATTTACACAAAGTAAAGCGCTTGTCTGGGTTCGAACCTGGCCTGGCCTGGCCTACTCGCTACTATACACTACCCACTTTAATAGTATTGGTTGATAAATAAGCTGGTGATGTGGTCACCCATATGAAATAAGAAGAAGAGGAAAGGTATGGACTTACCTAGTGTGACATTGGCTTGTGGTGTTGTCCGCAGAGGTTCCAACTCCACCAGAGAATCATTGTGACTGAACGTCAGTGATGTGAGGTATTCGCAGAGGCGACCTGGAAAAAAAAATATTATTATTTTGTATGTGTTGTGTTGTTTTTGTGTGTGTATGATTATTTAAAAATATAATGTACTAGCTGCGCCCCGCGGTTTCACCCACATAAGTTTCGATCCCGTGGGAATATCGGGATAAAAAGTATCCTATATGTTAATCTTGGTTATAAAAAATCTGTGTGCCAAATTTCATCATAATCCGTTCAGTATTTTTGGCGTGAACGAGTAACAAACATCCATCCATCCATTGGCTTGTGGCTTATCCATCCATCCATCCATCCATACAAACTTTCACGTTTATAATACATCTTAATCCGTTTAGGAGTTTTGACGTGAACGAGTAACAAACATCCATTCATCCATCCATCCAAACTTTCACGTTTATAATATTATATAGTAGGATAGTAGGATTAGGAAGTATTTCAATGAAATAAAGGAGATTATAATATTTAAGTATTACTTGCAGAATTATATGTCTAAAGTAATTATGTATAAAAACGTGTCAACGACGCGAGGTCGTGAGTTTGTTTCCACTAGAACAAGTGTATTGTTACAAACTTTGCTCGTGGGGTTATTTAATTTTTGTATGTTATAAATATGATTTATACCTGAGTATCCCGGTGCGCATTTGCAGAGGTAGTCGTTGGCTGTGTTGAGTAGAGGGCGCTCCATTATAATATCGTCCTGAAAGTTACATAAAAAACATTTACGATTACTTCATTTCTTGATTACTGGTTTTTGTGAATGAGTTACCACAATTTGGTTAAAATCATATTATGAATTGATACACCATCAAACATGACGTTTTTTGAAGTTATTTAAAATTTCGTGGTTTGGAATCGTCAGACTTCATAAACCGGGCCAGTTCTTAGTTTAGGAGACCGACTTTTTGAATCAGATTTGAAAGCTTATTTATAAGTTTTGTGACAAAGCTATAAATTATCCAGGACGACACTTGGACTTAGGACATATCCAGTCCCTACCACCCTGCGGGGTACTTGCGTAACAAACTAACAGTAGCAATGACTTTCATTTTACACAGTACAACAGCATTCATTGTATTATTTACGTTGTTGAACACACAAATTTTTCGAACATATGAAGCAATGAATTAGCAATAGCCTTCAAAATGATTCAGATTGAGATTGATGGTGGGTTCTGCAGTGGAAGTCTTTCCTACTAAATTATGGATAGAAGTTCTCTTGTTACCTGCAGCGGCCTCGGCTGCGGCAGGTAGCACACGCCGTGCACGCAGTCGTGGTGCGCGCACGGCGACGTGCCGAGCGCGGCGTGCGGCGCCGCCTCGCAGTAGCGCCCGGCGTACCCCGCGCCGCACGCGCAGCGGTACTCGTCCAGACCGTCAACGCACGTCGCGCCGTTCTGGGGGAGGAAATAGGCTGTTAGCAACATCAATTGGAAAATAACGTTTTATTAAATAGAAAAATAAATGAAAGTGTTTAGTCTCATGCAAGTTCTTCTTTTATTTAAAACACGCTTATTAATCCAAGCGCACATTCCAGCCGCAGCGCAAACTGCGCTAGCCTTTACAAGTAGAAATACAAAGGCATACACACTTGCACATGGTGTTCATCGACCTCGAAAAGGCATATGACCGGGTGCCTCGTGAAGTTCTGTCTCCAGGTTTCGAAATTGCTTGGTACAAGTGAATCTATTCTACTAAAATTTCTAAACACAAAAAAGTGAGCTATCAATTGCGTCAATCCCTAGCATGACAGGTGGAATGTCAGCTCACTTCAAGCTCACCACACCTAAGTTAGTACGGTGAGATTTTTACGGAATGTACCAGAGGAAAGTGAACGACAAATGAAGATCTTTCTATTGACATGTTCAATCTGATTTAGATTAAGAAAGTCACATGCATAGCGAAATTTGCTACTCATTTAAAGTTACGTTGACTGTGGTGGTCAGAACAACAACATACCTGGCACATATGATTGATGCAATCATCCGCGTTGACAGTGCAGTTCTGTCCGGAGTAGCCCTTGGGACAGGCGCACGTGTAGTGACTGTGGTGGTCGGTGCAGACGGCGCCGTTCTCGCAGGGGTTGAACTCCTTGGTGCAGTAGGGGATCTTCTTCTCGCAGAATTCGCCTGGAAACAAGATGGTTTTCGGGGGTAAGTCGTGGGTAATGTTCATCGTGGATTGTTTCATTGCTCGGTAAAAGACATGTTTTTTTACAGAAAGAATGTTAATCAACGCATTTCCCGCGGGTTGACAATTTTTGATCATTATTCAGGGTTTTCTTTTAATGAGATTTTCTCGCGTCTTAGTTTTTGTACATGTTAAAAAACGAGACTTTTTGCTAGTTTAAGAACAAGTCCAAGACATCTTGTTAGATGCCTCTTTGCTTCTTAATGCTGCAGATAGTGCTATTTTTGGCACTTGGTTCCATCTCGAGGTTTTCAGCAAGAATATTCTTTGCATTTCTCTTGTGTAGTTGTCACAAAAGAGCGAAAAAGGGATATTTAGTTAACATAAAAATAGCCAAATGATTATTTAACTTAGATCACTAATCCATCAGCACCTGGTCCGAAACTGCCGATCGATTCTGTAAAAATCTCACCGTGAAAACTTAGGTGAAGTGAGCGTGGAGTGAGCTGTCATTCCTAGCTAATGCGAGGGATTGACACTATTGACAGCTCACTCTAAGCTCACTTCACCTAACTTTTCACGGTGAGATGGTTACAGAATCGCACTGCTGTACAGGTTTTGACAGCCGTAAATTCAACAGTAGCACTTACAAATTGACCATACTATTGAAACACTTACCCATAAACCCAGGAGCACATTTACAGGAGTACCCTTCTAGATGATCGACACACGTCGCGTTGTTCTGGCACTTGTTGGCTACACAGTCGTCGATGTTCACCTCGCAGCGCGCGCCGGTGAAGCCGGCCTGGCAGGAGCAGCTGGAATGAAAACAGATGATTATTTCTGGTTCGTTTAAGTTACTGGGCCTGGCAATTACGACTCGTACCTGATCGAACATTAATTTAGCAAGATTCAACAAAAGTTTTTGGGCACTTGAGTGACAGATTTGGGCATCAAAATATTATGGAGCTTATTATAAGACCCCAAACTGCACCTTCCCAAAAGACAACGAAGTGAAATGAATATAATACTCACTGGAATCTGCCCTCCTCCAGCACTCGACAGAGCCCATGAGCACACGGGCTCCCATAACACGCGTCTATCTGGTACTGACACGAGTCTCCGTGGTATCCCCTCGCGCACAGACACTCGTGCCCCCCCGCACCTCTCGCGCGGCACGAGCCGCCGTTGCGACACGGGTTGCTGTAGCAACTGTCGCATTTGGAGATTACTTCTGCTGGTGGTTTGCCTGGAGAAGATGAAACAATGGTTAGAAATGTTTTGAGGAAGAAAGTTTTTAAGTTGTTAGAATAGCTGTTTGAAGCCTCCGTGGATCTCATTTATAAAACTTTTTGTATTTTTACAACAACTTTCAACAGGAGCTTTTCGGTAGCTTTCAATACTTTTTTGATATTTCCGGCATCGTGATTGGTGATAGTCACTCTGTCAAGCCCACGCGGGCCTAACACGAACGCCCGACTTAACGTAACGCAAATTCAACGATTTTTAATCGAAAAACAAAGTTCTCCTGTTGCAACTGGGTTAACTTTCGACACCACCATTTTTATAACCCATAGATAATATATGTTTTTTTATTATTATTTTTATGAGCTTGTTTTGTCCCACTGTAGAGGGAAGGGAGCCCCCTTCCCTCTTTCCACTTGTCCCAGTCCACTGCGACTGCGGACAATCCTTTAAGAGGGAGTCCAGCTCATCATAGATGTGAATAAAGTCTTAAAACTAAGTAAATATTGTGTGCAAAACTTATTGCTAAAATGATGCAGAGAATATGAATGTTGAGCTCATTCTTCTATAAGTATAGTTTAAGTCCAGCATATAAACATACCTTTACACACAAAAGCACTGGACTGCGTGCTGAGTATGAGCTTGTCCCTCATGGCGGCCGGTTCTGAGCAGCGCGCAATCCCGGGCTCCACGTACTCCCCAGCGCTCTTCACCCATTCCGACAGCCAGCGGGCATTGCAGTCACAGTAGAGAGGATTTGAGCCGAGGGCACTGGAAAAATCAAAAGATAGTTGATAATCGATTTTCAGGCATAAGGTGTAGAGAGTAGGATTGAAATTACGATGGAAATGGGAAGAGAGCGAAGTAAAAAGTCTTTTTGTGGGAGTCGTAAAAGCGAATAAGATAAGAGGTGGGGCAGGATTAATGTGATAAACATGCAGCCGTTCCTTCTGGAAACGTCTTGAGAACACTCGAGGTCTTAGTTGATGTTTAAAGACTATCAAGAACAGCTCACATTAGCGATAAAGTAACACAGTGGACGTAAGGTCTGAATAGTCGGAAATCGAGCACGAAGTAAGCAAGCGTGGTGATCAATGCTCGTTCCTCATTTCTGTGAACCTTTGCATGCTGTGGGACAACTTCAGGCTGAAAATTTGCTAAAATAAATGATGACAGCTTAATATTATGATACTTACACATGGGAAATGGATTCTAGATCCCTGAACACGCCATCAGCCAACATGGAAATGTTGTTTCCATGGAGTGACAGCACCCTTAGTTGAGTCAAGCCTTTGAGAGCATCACGCTGAAAATAAAATATGACCATTACTAATATCAATATTTTATATAGAGCGATTTCTATCTATCAAATCCCATCATCTGTCTAGCAAGTCCCAACTACGTTGGGGTTAGCTTCCAATCTAACCGGATGCACCTGAATTCCAGCAGATATTTTACATTCAGCGATCGGGTAACATGATACTCCTTGTTAAGACGTTGCCAGATGTCAGACTTCTGGGTACTCAGAAGCCCAAAAGCCTGACACCTGGAAGGCGTCAAACCTAGTAAATAAAGATTACAGATGGAAACTTACATACTAGATGAGGGGATCTTTACATACCTGGACGCATCTCAGCTTGTTATAACTAACGATCAGCGTGGACAGCTTCGTGAGCCCCTCGAACGTGTTGTTAGTGATAACGCTTATCATGTTGTTGGACAGGTCCAGGCGCGTCAGCTGCGTCAGGTGGCGGATGTGGTCGGGCAGGATGGACGCTATCTCGTTCGATTCTAGGTAGCTGAAACATGCGAATTTCATGGGTTACATTCGTTGCTCTCTGTTGGTGGGTATACCAAAGCCCCTCGCAGTATGTCGCACTATTTACGTGACACCCTGTCGAGGAGCCAGTGTTAAATTTATCCACTCTGGTATGTTAAAATCATTTTAGAAAAACCTTGATCACTTTTAAAGTGAAACTTTTATTACATCGTCTCACACTTTTTCGTCTGTGTGTTGCATGTCGCGTGACGGTCGGCCGCGGAGTAGGGATAATATTACTTTCTCTATGGTGTATAGACTATGACTCATTTGTGCCAGTGCTCCACGCTATTTTGTTTGTTTTTGTCAGTGTTTAATGTAAATGTTGTTATTTATTTTATTATTATTATTATTTTTTATTTTTTTTTATTTTGTTTTTTATGAAAAAATGTTTCACTTTTACCGTGGTTTCATAAAACCACAATCCTTTTTTTCTGCTTAGTGATTGAAAGATCACCTTAAACTCGGTTTTGAACAGCTTTGTCAATTTGAATCAGTCTCTTTGATCATGTCATTGCAACGTTCATTTTAGATAAGTCATTACTGTTAACCTTTAGTGCTGGGCAGACATCGACGTGTAACTTGTTACCATGGATTCAGTACATGATTCTGGACTCCTGCGTAGAACTTTTTTTTTATAACGACGAAAAATTCTGTACCGGGTGTTCTAGAATCATGTGCTGGGTTCAGGATTACAGTTTGCACGTCGATGTCCCTGCCACCTTGTATATTATGTAGTATTACGGATTTTCTATCCTTAATAAGGTTGACTGAAGACCTGGAAAGGACACAGGAATCCATGGGATGCGGGAAGTGTAGGATCGGTTGTTATAGCGGAGTTTGCGGAAGGTCTCTGCCCAGCAGTGGAAAAGTTTAGGTTGAATGGTGACAAAGGTGACGATCGTACACTTCTACGATCTGGACTTTTCCACTAAAACACAAAAGTACGTACAGCTCAGTAGTTTGTTTCGGTATGTTCAGCGGGACGGTCGTCAGTTGAGCTCGGGAACAGCGCACCACGGTACCGGCGCACAAGCACTGTGACGGACAGTAGTCCGCGGATAGGCAGCCTTTGTCTTCAGCTGGAAAACGAAGCAGAGTTTCTTTGTGAGCTGGAGGTGACGGTGGCATTGTGTTTTTACATAAATGTCAAGCAGTTTTAAAAACACCCCTTGTCACTTAGCAGGACTTGAATTCTACACAATTGGCGTGAATATAGTCCCGCATGAGCCATCGTGTAAAACTCATATCAGTTGAATTTTTAAACCTTCTCATTTTAACCAATTTCGCAACATGTTTACTTAGAAGATCTGTATGAAGAGTACACAAAAAAAATTGCCAGTTCTGTTTAAGGACCATGTGGTATATTTGGAGGCGATTCTATAGTCAAAACTGGGCACGAATCCAGATTGTTACTGAGAAATTACTATGGTAAAGGCCAACCACTCTTTGCCAGAACGGGGGATCGAACCCGGGACCTCATGGTCGCACACTAGAGCATGAAGCAGTTTTTCCTCTATAAACGAACTATTATTTCATTTCTCTATGCTTCTGTCTATGCCATAGTCAGATAAGAAGTAACTCACGAGTACACTTGAAGTCAGACACCTCCAGATGATGCAGGTTAGCGTCTCTCAGTGCTGCTGGTGACCTGCAGGTGGCTGAGGGTGACAGACGACGGTTTCGTAGCCAGTTTGGCAGCCAGGAGATGTGGCATGTACAGTCTAGGGGGTTGGATTCCAAGTTCCTGTGGAAAGTAGATAAAATAATTAGGCGGAGCACAGATGGGTCCCTGTTATACGTTTCATTTAGGCTTCTGTGACATCATAGGCTCTGCCTCTGACCAAATTCCAACCACAAAGAATAGCCAAATAGACAACTTGCGGTATAATGCTTAGTACCGGGTTTTTAGTTTTGTGTTTATCGGCGGAAACTTGGAAGTGGTCTTCAATTTTGAATAGTTGAGGAACATTGTTTAAGATAACGCGTAAGGAAATGATGGGGCTGACATGACCTATTAATGGTTGCAAGTCCCTTATAAATAAAGAGAAAAAAAAAACATGGAATAAAATAAAAAAGCCTTCACGAGAGATGGTACAGTAAACTGCAAGGCGATGGTTACAGTGTAAGTTTGACTGCGCTTTTATTTCGAAGCAATAAGGGCCTGTAAACGTAGTTCAACTGTTACTAGTGACGTGCTATGGTTCGCGCTTCTGCAGTAACCTCCGTTTCCATTTATTTACATGGACTGGGTAATGGACATATACCTAATTTGTGGATGAAGATTTGGGAAGAAACAATTCCATTTAGAAAACGTTGTGTATTAATGACGAAATAGAGTTGATACTCACAAAGTCGACAGCATGGTGAGATGATCAAAGGCTCCCGGAGTGATGCACCTGATCTTATTGTCTGTTAGAGATCTGGAAATAGAAGAAATAAAAAAATAAAAAATAAAAATGTATTTAAAGAAATAATAATAAGAAGAGGAAGTAACACAAACATCCTGATGTAAGCTGGTTTGAGCGGTTTGAAATCGTCCAAATACGCAGTGAGAAAACATTCCCTGTATGAGAACAGGCTTATACCCTGCAGAGTGTCAGTACCAGGCATGCGTGAAGTTTTCTTTACAATTTTTACTCTAGGGTCTGAGTCTGTGTTCTTAAGTGGAAACCGCGAATCGGCAAACGTAATGTAGAACGCCCTCAGGCTAGATGGATAAATAATCTGCGCAGGGTGGCTGGTAGCAGTTGGATGAGAGCTGCCGAGAATCGGGCTAAATGGCGTGCAACTGGAGAGGCCTATGTCCATAGCAGTGAACAGCTGTAGACTGATAATGAAGGATATGAGAGGGTGACTGATGGACGCTTGTAAAGGTGCCAAACTCGTAGTCAAATTCTGTGCCCATTCTATTTAGATTTTCATCAATATGCTGAGAAGGGTGCTATTGCTGGATGTGCATGCTAGGTGCAACTACTTTTCCTAGGTAAAGAAACTAGAAATACTCACAGGATGCCCAAGCTGTGTAGTCCGAAGAACATCTTATCAGTGACCGTCTGTATCAGGTTGCCGTCCAGCAGCAACTCCTGGATGTTGGCAGCGCCGTCAAATGCGTTGTCTTCTATCAGAGTTATACCTGGAACAAGGACAAGATATATTTTTAGTGGAATGCATGGATGCTTTTGTGATGATGATGTTAAGTGTTAACCTGTGAATGGAACCATCTGAATACCACACGGACCGTGGCTGACTTGGAAATCTCTAAATAGACTTCGATCCTAAGTCGGCCGGAGCAAAGACAATCTCCACAGATGCGTTCACGGACGGCTCTGATCTCAAGTGCGTATGCGGCACCTCCCCACAGACAATGGCCCTCCTTCCATCCTGCGCCGCATGGGCTGTCACCTGTGCACTTGATGATCTTATTGCTGCATCAGTGTGCGGAGTTCGCGCAGCTGAGTTTGGGCAAAAGATGTTGGAACTTTTTGGCATCGATACGCTAAGAATAGTGTTAACCTTTTTCTAAAAACAACTGGAGTGCTTCGTAGGTAACGTTCATCTAGGCAGTGCTTTAACATAGTTCTAACTTACCGTTATTTCGGAGATCGAGTTTAGTAAGATCTGGGAGACGTCCGAACAGCCCATCTGACTTGATCTGGCCCAAACTGTTGTCTGACATCAGTCTGTAATCAAAATTATGACGCGTTTAAGTTCTGTCTTCATTAAAATCAAATAAGGTGGATAATAGGAAGGAGGGGATAATAGGAGGAAGACAGGAGGCGTGATAACAATGATCAGGCAGAGTTCACGATATTATATTCAAGCCACGAGCTATCATGATACAGACGAGTATACCAAGACACACACACACACACACAATATATAGACATCCATACATACATTGGTGTGCATATGTATATGGCAAAGTATCTGAATCTGGAGGCTATATTACTAAAAAAGAGGCGTCAGGCAACCACGCAACTTTGACAGGATTAATTAATGCTTCGAATAAGTGGCTATTAAAGGTTGACCACAGGAGCGAGGAATTAAGCTAGTTTAATATAAAATTGTTACTTACAATGCGTCAGTATTGACAGGCAAGTCCCTGGGCACCTCAGTGAGCGCCGCCCTGGTGCACGCCACACTGACGGCTCTCGCGCCGTACTCGCACGCACACGCCGCCGGGCACGCGGCCGCTGAGCCGCACGCGTTCGCTGATTCTTCTCCAGCTGGAATGAATAAGGAAAGGGTGAGGAGTGTTACTGTTAATGTAATACTAGTCTATTATTGTCCCACTGCAGGGCCTCTTTTCGCACAGATAAGGGATGAGCATTGATCACCACGCTTGTTCAAGACGGGTTGGCGATTTGAAATTAGTCACGACTAGAGTCGAACTAGTTAAATTAGAGCCGAACTAGTTAAATTAGAGCCGGAATAGTTTTTTTATAGTCATGACTAGTCTCGAACTAGTCAGACTAGCTTTTTAATAGTCACGACTATAGTCGAAATAGGTTTTGACCAGAGAGTGTCGTACAAGTTTTTTATTAGTTACGACTATGGCGGACTATAACGGCACATGTACGAAATACGCAAAATGTCTGACGTTACATAAATCCTAAATTGCGAAAACAAAGGTTCCCGCGAAATCTGCACCTACCTACAACAGCCCGACAACAATCATCGGGCAGTAGCCCACCAGACACAGTAGCCGTTGGTTCCGGCTGTCATTCGTGGATGTTTAACAGTCGCTATGGGTCTTCAGAAGCCCAAAAGTCTGACAACCAGTCTTACCAAGGGGTATTGTGTTACCCATTAATTGGGTTGCGGAGGTCAGATGGGCAGTAGCTCTATGTAAAATACTGGTATTCTGCTGCATCCTATTAGACTGTAAGCCGACCCCAACATAGTTGGGAAAAGGCTGGCAGATGTTGATGATGATGTGTGGTACTCACGTTTACATTTAAAGTTCTCCTCCCTCAGGGCATCGATCCTCTTCCTGCTCATCCGTTTGGGGGAGTCGCACTTGGCCCCCGACGTCTCGATGGGGTTCTTGCGAAGGTACGCTGCCAGCCATCGGAGGGAGCAGTCGCAAGCGAAGGGATTTCTGCCTAAATGTCTGTGGGATAAGGTTCAAAGTTGTAGACAATTGTTTAATGTTATACTGTTATGCAGCAACTTGATCTCTTGCTATCTTAGTAGTAAGAACACCACGCCCTTTTTTCTTAAGGGGTAAGCAGAGTCGTTGAGTGCACCCACTTTATGCCAGTAAAACCCCATTTGCACGATGCAATCTTTTTTATTTTTATGCTGGTTCAACTTATGGTAAGCCACAGCCAATTCAATCGCACAGTGTAAATACGGCTTTATGGTTTATATCCCCTGTGGGAGTAAGAATTTTTACATTCCAGGCTTTTACCGAGAAATTCCTTATGGGAAATCCCAATAGCAACCCAAGAATCCAACCCAGGAACCCAAGTTTAGCAGTTGCGCTTACGACCACTAGTCATTTTCAAGATATTTATTATTTGAGTTGAATGGTGTGCAATAGGAGAGGCCCATGTCCAGCAGTGGACTGCTATTGGCTGATGATGATGATTATATGACAGCTATGTGAACAGAACCCAGCAATGCATAAATATGTAAGCTGTCACGCCCTTTATGCCTGGAGGCTTTTATTTAGGTAGTAAGTTTTTATTTACATTTTAATTAATTATTTTTTAGCTTGAGTATATATATTTGTTGGTATATTGGCGTGGCTAGCTGACATATGGATAATAATTTAATTTTATGTTCTGTGTCTTGTAATGTTAATTACTTAACATAGGTACCTAGTATTGTATACAATCAATTTTCTAACTGAACAGACAGCTGTGCTGCTGGGGAGTTTGTTGCGCCACTTCTTCTTCCCAGCGATAGCACTAGGAAGTGGTGAAGGGCGGGCGTTTTTGGGGGACTGTCTTTTGTAATTTTGACGTTCGAAAAGTGCTGATTCTCAGCCTAATTTGAATAAATGACTTTTGATTTTGATTTGAATGAATACTTACAATGTTTGTATTCCAGTCAACGCATCGAAGGTTCCATTTGGTAAAGATCTAATATTGTTGTCGTAAAGGGACCTGAAAAAATGAAACAAATTGGTGTTTTATTAAATATTTCAGGGAGCCAGAGGTTTACTGACAAGTTTCAATTTGTAAGAATACTTACAATAATTTCAAGTTCTGAAGATCTCGGAACGTATCTTTTCTTACGCAGGTTATTTCATTTGAGTTAAGTAATCTGAAAAAAGTAATTCACAAATTATTATAGCTTTAGAAATTAAATGCTGATCGTTGGTAAGCGCAACACTTGAGTACAGCTGCCTATTAGCTGGGTATTAGCTATTTTTTTGTGTTCAATGTTCGTAATAGTCCAAATTAGGTTTTTGGGTAAAAGAACAATTTGAAAAGTGATTTCGATTTTTTTCTAAATTCGGGCAACACTGAACGTCCCTTTTTCTGTGGGATTTTTGTTGGAATTTTTTGGACACTTAAACGTCTATCCGGTCTGTGCCGTAATTCTCTATAACACAATGAACAAAACCGCAAAAATCTTGAGATTAGCGGAAATAGCTAAGGAATCGACGTGGTTTCAAAGTAAGGAATCGTTAAGTGGTCATAGTGAATTAGGGCCTCTGATACTATAATAAACAAGTACGCTGAACTAAATATACTATACGAAATGACAGTTGTTTTTTGTGCCGATTCAAAGCGCCCCGCTCGAGCGTTTCAGGAACTAAAATTGATACATTGTTGCAAATGGCCGTCGTGTTGTTTTGTTACCTCTCTCATGATTTAGGTCTAAATCATGGACTCAAGACTTTTTTGTGTATTTTGTGTCTACTACGAGATATTTCTTAATATCTAGTAGTAAACATAAAATACACACAAAACTTTTTGGCCTTTATACGCATTTTGTAAAATTTGCTATCAAAAATATGAATTAGTTCCAAGGACGCTCACGATGCTATCAGTGACAAAATGACGAAAATCAAATGTCTTCGTTTTGTCATCGATAGTATGAAGTCCAGCGTACTTTTTTTTTTTTTTTTTTTTTTTTTTGGGATGGTAAATCATCAAATGACCCCTTCCGCTCTGGGTGGAGCGGAAGGGAGTGTCAGACTCTTACTGACTAAAACCCACCCATGTTCCTTCCTTCGCCCTTTATGTTCCGGGGTAGCGGTAACCCTTTCGGACAATCCCGCTGCCCCGGCAGGCAAGTCCAGCGTACTTGTTTAATATAGGTCGGTGATTAGGGCCCAGCTAGTTCACAATAAACGAAAATGTGTTATAAAATAACCCCAAGAAGTATTGCCATAATAGTGAAAACCACAAGTAAATGTCAATAGTGCTTACAGTAACTGTAGAGACGTTAGTCCATGGAATATTCCTGACGGCAAGTCCTTTATTTTGTTCCCGTATAGAACTCTGAAATGACAAGATTGATTGATTATATATATAAATGAATATTAGGTAATAAAATCGGGTGTGGTAGTTGCTGGGTATTTCAATAACTATATAGTATTGCAACACCAATATTAACCCTTCGTATCGTAACGTAGATCCACGCGAGACACAATGACTTTTTAATTGTATCTGTAATTACGGCATTCTACGGGTTAAATGTAAATTATTAGGTATGTTATCTGTGGCCACACGCCCATTCCAACTGTGACAATGGTGTGCTCCAATAGACACGTAAGATTACTTGTCCGTCGTTTAATTAATTCTTCCTCGGCTCCAGCGCTACCAGCACATCATTAGCGCCCACCTGTACTGCTTTAATTTTGTCCAAATGACCTGAGTTTCTTTCGCCATTTCTTCTCCGCGCTTATTTTTAACACGCTTTTATTAGCTTCACTTGTAACTTGATCAAACAATGTCATAAAATCTAAGAAGTAAATTTTAACCTACTCCTATTTGTCGTATCGAAATGAAACTTTGTATGTATATGTAGTTCGGAAGACAAAACTATAATTTGGCATCTTAAAGCTGATCTGGTGATAGAGCTAGGAGGTGGATAGTGGAACTCTTCAGTGGCTACTAGTAAACTCCTCGAGTTTGGGCTCATATGATTTGTTTTGACGAGTCCAATACATTGGTCTTGGTAACGAGAGTCTGGTGATGGAGCCAGGAGATTGATAGTGAAACGCTTTAGTTTTTTTTTTTAAATATTATGTGTAAAAGTGATTCTGATATCGTATTTACAGATTAAATCATTTCATTTCATTGCAGTATGCTGTTGTTAGAAGATTGGAAGACACTGCTGCTCATGCACTGCTCTTTTTACAGCCTCCTTGGGAATTTACCTATTCTAGAAACTACTACAAGGGAACCATATAGACAATTGACTACTTAGAATGTCTGACAATGTTTGTATTTTTCAAAGAATGACTTTGTTATGTATCGCATAGTTTGGTTTTGAAACGGATATGGAAATATACGTTTCAAAACATGACATGTGGATGTGTTACAGTTAACATCGGTTTTTCATACAAAAAATAAGTTGTTTTCGCGCATCGCTCAATGGTGGGAAGATGTAACTACAAGTCTATAACCTCGTAAAGTGGGGCTATCTCAACGGTACGGCTCTCAAAGCTCGCCATCCACACCCTGCTGGTGTGGATGGCGAGCTTTGGCGTAAACTATGTCCGACCTCTTTATCTTACGAGTACCCTCTGTTCCCAAAAAAATGCAGCCATAGCGACCTCTGCGCTGCCACCGACGATGTCGTGGAAGTAACGTAGTTTTGGGTCTACAAGGTTTAATTTATTGCCGTGCCATCGACACGACAAAGAAGTTCGCTTAATGTCTGTTACTTTGTTATATAAGCCGGTCGACACTACTCCGCACCTCGCTGGAATACGATTCCGTTCCCACTCACTCAAATCCCATACATTTTTAACAAATGGTCAAAAAATGTATAGGATTTTAACGAATGCTTAACTACTGATCAAACAACTCGCCCTTAGTAGTTTATTTTTTAGTTCACTTTTTTTGCACAACGTAACAAAGCATCAATGTGACGTCACACGCGCTAGGTTCGGAGTTAACTTGACCGGGTAGTATGTACAGAAGACGTAGAATTCGCCATAGTCTTTTTACACGTTGGTTATCTTTTTTGACCCTACATATGTTCATTTTTCGTCTGAAATGTTAACTGTACTATTACTTACAAAGAAGTGAGATGCACCAATCCGCTGAAGGCATCTGCGGCCAACTTCGTGATCTTGTTATTTGACAGGTCTATCCTCGCCACTCTCTTCACTGAGGAGAAGGCGCCCGCACCGACCTCGGTTATCTCGTTCTGTTCTAGGCGGCTGGAAAGAGACAAATAGTTATGTAGTTTATAAAAGAAGACTATTTTGATGGAGCCTCGACATTACCTATATCATGCTCTAAAACACATTTGTTAAGAATGGGTAAAATATCAATTTGAAAAACTGGCATCATCGAAAAATTCTAAACTAAAATATTGATGGACTAACTACATATTATATTGGCCAGTAAAGTAAACGTATAATAGAAGTTTCACTAACAAATGTCTAGGAATAGTATTTAAACTCAAGTTTAGGGATACAAGAAGTGCCGAAACTTGAAATAAATGGTAATCGAGGTCGAAAAATCAGTACTGCTTTTACAGCGCTACAGAGATTCTGATGCTTGCACTGACGTACAGGCCGGTCATAAG
Organism: Apamea monoglypha; assembly: GCA_911387795.2. Taxonomy (NCBI): domain Eukaryota; kingdom Metazoa; phylum Arthropoda; class Insecta; order Lepidoptera; family Noctuidae; genus Apamea; species Apamea monoglypha. Next base: position 8,981,249 of record OU426944.1, on the reverse strand, counting down.
AGTATCCTATTGCTTATGGTCGATGCTTGTGTGTGACGGGTCCCGGCTGTCGCTGAAGACCAGCGCTGGTGCTTTGTCTCGCATAAGGTTGCACAGCATTATGCTGAGCGATGTCCGTTTTGCGTGGATGTGACGCATGTTTTCCCCAACTAGTTCTTTTTTGTGTTTGGGTTCTTTCCCTGCGTCATGTTTACCGCAAATAAACGTATTTTCTTTCTTCTTTCAGGAAGAAGAAGAAGACGAATCTCCAAAGTCGGTATTCTACCTGTTTCTTAAACCAGTAGTTTCCTAGAAGCAGCTCTGCAGTACTTACATCTCCGTAGCTCTATGAGGTATGGTGGCAGGTAGTTCAGACAGCAGTTTCTCCCGGCAGTCAACAGTTCCCTCTGGGGTGCAGCGGCAGGGAGGCGGGCAGCGGGGCTCCGCTGAGCATTCCACTGTCGTTGTGGTTGTAGGACCTTGGGGAAGATTGAGTATAAGGATAAGACGAAGAATCAAAATGGTACTATTAGATTTGATGATAAGGATAGATCATGGCCATAACCCAAGGCGTAGACTAATACGAGATCCGTGCAGTCCCATCGGACTATGAGAATGAGTGTCGGTCGAGCAGTGTTATTTGGGTTTTTCCATTAAGAATATCTCAGTGACAGCCCGGAGTTTGGAAGTTGGCGGTGTGATACCCCCAGTGCCTCGGTGCGCTCGTTAAGCCGTTGGTCCTGCGCCTGATCTCTCTCCGCGAGTTTTGGATTGCCGTCCCTTCGGACTATGAGAGTGAGGCAGCAGACGCTTGTGCATCTCCCGCGCCGAAGGCTAGTCTCCGTTGGGATGGCTCCCATGGCCGAAATACGGTCTGGAAGACTATTATTATACGAGATCAAAATACTATTGAACTGCACTGCTAGCACAGACTTATTTGCCTAGCAGAAAGTTTGAAGAAGTAATTGAGGACTTTGAAAAGCGCTTACCGCTGCAAATCAGCTCATGTGTTTCCAGTTCCGTCAGAAGAGCTCCTCTCAACGCTGCAGGCGCCTGACATCTGGAAATACAGTTTAAATTGGAGAACTGTTTTCAAGATCGGTTCAAGAACAATGAATCAATTTTTGAAAATTTCTAACATTTGCAGTTCAAATTGTCAGCGCTTCGTAGCATCGTCTTATTTGGCCATTGTCAGCGCAGTTAACCCATTTTTTTGTCTGAAAATTAATTGATAGAACAACAACCCCTTGTTAGCAATTAACAAAAACTTATCATAAAATGAATCACAGTGCTCATACCTGGCTCCAACTCCAAGAATACCAGCAGCTCTGACAGTGGTCGACAGCCTCGCTACTCGACAATCGCACACGACAGGATTGTCGGTCAGTCGCAGCGTGTTGAGTCGACTAATCGCAACTGGCTCCAGCGAGAGATATGTGAGGTTATTGTTGTTTAAAGTCCTGAAATAATTACAAGAATTAGTGAAAGAACTGACAAATGAATAGATTGAGTGGAACATGATATGGCTGGAAATGGGGGGAATACTGAGATGACGACTAATAGAGATGTAAGGGAGAAAAAGACATGCTGAAAGAAAGACAAAAATACAAATAAATTGGAATAAGAACAGGAGGATGTTCACCATCATGTCCTTTTCTTCCATACTTCTCTATTAGTCGTCATCTCGGTAGTCACCCCCTTTCTAACCATATCATCATTCACTCAGTCCATCCATTGTTTCTTTGGTCTTCCCCTACTCTTATAGCCATCGACATTCATACTGAAAACTTTTCTTACGACATTTTGTCCATTCTTCCGTGAAATTTCTTGTCCCAACGCGTCGCATCGCATCGCCTGCATTCTTTACGACTTTTGTTCATTTTGCTCGGCTCCTAATTGACCTAACGTGATATTGAGGATATAGCCCTCAAGAACTGGGGGCCTATGTCCATCATCGCAGCATCAGCTAGTTTAGTCAGATTTGTGGTAGATGCTTTATAGACTTGGAGAAAGCAAGGGAGCATGTAAGCTTGTGCCTACACCCATTGGAATACACGTAATTTTTTTATAGTATTATTGCCCCCTCTGGAGGGCAAATGCCTCTACTTTTACAAAGCAGGCATTAGCATTGTTCACTAGACTTGCTCGGCGGATTGGCCTTTGAAATGACTCATAAGGAACACGAATTCGTGGGCCAACAGGAGTCTTTTTAACAAATGAAAGGCCGTCAATTGACCTGATGTGACCTGAAGAATATTGATCCGACCTCAGTCTTGAATGGTCTTATTGAATCCAAATTTGACCCAATTACAGGTTCACGAGGAATTAATAAAGTGTTTGATCAAGATTCTAGACTTATTTGATTACTTAAATGGAAAAGGCATTTGAGGTTGGAAAACGGGCATTTTGATTCTTAAGTAAATAACCCTAATTTCTGATGTTTTATTTCTTGTAAAAGTCAAGTTCTCAATGTTATATTTTATGGGAAAAATATATTATAGAGCAGTGGTGGCCCAGTGGTAACGGCCGCGATTTACGAGTTGTAGGTCGTAGGTTCGAACCCAGACAGGTGCTTTACTTTACGTACATTATTTCATCACCACTGCTCTCAAAACGGTGAATGAAAACATCGTGAGGAAACCGGCATGTCCTAGAACCAAAAATTCGAAGACATGTGACATCTACCAACCCGCACTGGGCCCGCATGGTAGATTACAGCTCACTCCCTCTCATTGAGAGGAGGCTTGTATCCCAGCAGAGGGAACAATATAGGCCGATTATGCTAGACTGTCATTATGCTCTTCTAGTGCAGCGTTACCTCTGCGGTTAAAACCTCACCTGGTTTAGATATCGATACCCATCACGCCTGCGGAGTTTTGCTAGCTAATTTAATTTGACCTTCTATATGCTAGTATCTAGGACATGCCGGTTCGAAGACATGTGATATCTACCAACCCGCACTGGGCCCGCGTGGTGGATTACGGCCCGCTCCCTCTCACCGAGAGGAGGCCTGTGTCCCAGCAGTGGGAACATTATAGGCTGATTATGTATGCTAGTATAGAGCGCGGTAAACTGCTTGCGCGATGCAGGATTTTGGGTGACGTCAGGATGATGCGTAGTTCCCATGTGGCGATGTAGATGGCGCCACTGTAGTAGTTGAAGTAAGCTTTCTTCTCTCTTGTACTCCTTGTCTACTCTTAACCAACCTACTACATAAAGTAAATCTATTAAAAATGCTACTTACAGTACTTCCAAACTCTTCAGGTTTTCTAGCGCCTTCTCATCAATGCATTTGAGGTGGTTTCCATCGAGGTGCAAACTCTTCAATGCTGTTAATCCTCGGAAGGTTCTTCGACTGATTGCCGTCAGCTCATTGCGACTTAGGTCCCTAGAATACAGGATAAGTATTAGATGACTTGATTAAGAAAGTGTGTCGTCTTTTTGATGAAGGAGCATCCTGCGTTTAGCTAGTCTTAGCTCTTGGATTCGACAGGATAAGGATAAGTTTTAGTTGGCAAGAATATGAAAGATGTTTTTTGTTTTTTATTAAGGAATATCTTGTTTTTAATAAATTGTCTTTGAGGGTTTCAGTGAGCTGTGATAGTGAAAAGTCAGAGAAATTAGTTGTTAACCAACTCTAATTGTCCGTATACTCCAATCACAACTGTCATTCTTTGACAGTTTTATAAAATGCTATAACACGGCTAGTAGGTTGTCAATTTGTATAACATTTAATTTCCCTGACTGTAGGTAAATGACATGTAAAAGTTATAATTTGACTGAAATAATAGGAACCAATTACGTATTTGACAAGATACATTTGAAAACGTTAAATTGAATAGGCTGTCAGAAACCAAGGATTTTACATTATAACTGAGTTGAAATTAATATTATTTATGTTCTGATAGTCATTTTATGGTATCCGGGCGTAAGTACGAATATAATATCAAATTGAAAAAACCATTCCCGCTAAGTAATCGAAAAACTCGACTTGTGACGGTGGTCTTAAAAAAAACCGTACAGGATTAGCAAAGTTTAAAGCATTAGGTTTAAAACTTATTAGTTTTAGTTCCTTTATGAAACGAATAGTTAGTTTTACTATTCGAAAGTCATACTGTTTACGAATAGTACCATAAAGCAACCGGTTAATCTTGATTAGTTCCCCGTTTTTAGTTATATTATCTGATGTTCTTGCGTGTTAGTTTTATTATTAAATAAACTCTTTTATCCCTTCAAAAGCGTATGGTAATTATTGTGCTATGAATATTTTTTTAGAATTTAATTGGATTTGACCAGGTTAAGCTACGCTTGCCGCGGTTGGTCCGTGGATGGGTGACTATCTTCACATATCAAGACCTCTCCGTGCCTCGGAAAGCACGTTAAGCCGTTGGTCCCGGCTCTCATTCGTGGATCTTTGACAGTCGTTACGGGTCGTCAGTAGCCCGAAAGTCTGACAATATAGTCTTACCAAGGGGTATCGTATTACCCAGTACTTTACTTTTGAACATCATCATCTGCCTAGTCATTTCCCAACCATGTTGGGGGCGGCTTCCAGTCTAACCGGATGCAGCTGAGTACCAGTGTTTTACATGGAGCGATTGTTTATCTGACCTCCACAACTGGGTAATACGAAACCCCTTGGTAAGACTGGTTGTCAGACTTTCGGGCTTCCGACGTCCTGTAACGACTGTCAAAGATCCACGAATGACTGAATGACGAATGAATTAAAAAGTTTGATATCTCTAATTAAAACCAATTTTTAACCCCACATTTTTTGGTAAAAAATTATCTCTAATATTTTTAAGGAATGCATCCAATTACCAATCACCCTATATTTGAAATAGATATTAATTACTTGTTTCCATTCCAACCAATAATAACTAAAAACGTCCTAAAAATCTTGTTTTATTATCGAAGTTAATTTATTAAATTATTGATTAAAATGAAGAAAAGTATAAACACTGCCGGCTCCCTCTCGTTAACAGCTTGAAGGCATAGCGTCAGGGGTGTAGGCAGCAGTTATAGCTGTATAAAGCGTCTTCGCACGCCATCCGCGATGCTAATTTATGAAACTTTAATGGGGCAGCCCTAGGGCGGGAGGAATAGAGTGGAATTGCCTGAGATATCAATTTTCTATCAACGGCTAAGTTCTGTTTCAGCGTAAACCGTAAATAGGTATTATATAGGGTTAAATTAAGTTAGCTAGCGAAACTCCGCAGATGTGATGGGTATCGGTAACATGATAGAAGAAAAAAGAAATAAATTTTTTTTTGGTCGTGAACAGCAGTTTGTGTATTCACTTGAAATATCAGTTTTTTTCAGATTTTCTCAACTCCAACTTCAAGTAACAACACTACCAGCGGTCGCTGACCCCCAAAAAAAATCCATCAAATCCTTTTTATTTTAATTTTATCGTGGTTAGATACCCAAAACGTCTGCAGAGTTTCGCTAGCTAATTTAAATTGACCCTGTATAATGTACAATCTTTTGTTTTCGTTTATTTTTTGGCGTTGTACCGTTTTAATTAACTATAATTAAACAAAATAAATGAATAATAGATATTATAGTGCAGGCGTGTGCGCACAGACACAAGTGCTCTCTCTTCCCTCACTCTTATAGTCCGATGGGACGGCAATCCAACACGACCGGAGAGAGATCAGGCGCAGGACCAACAGCTTAACGTGCTATCCGAGGCACGGGGGTATCACACCGCCAACTTCCAAACTCCGGGCTGCTATTGAGAAATTCTTAGTCGAAAAACGGAAGAAGTAGAAAATCGAAGTATATATAAATAATAATAAATAAATAAAAACCTAATAACACAAACACTTCCCCTTTCGTTACAGGAAATAAGAAGAGTCAAAAGACAAAATGTCTGGAATGAAAGTTGAAAGAAATAACTGCCCACAAATAATTACGAATAACTAGGTACAGCCCGATTCAGTCTTTATGACGGCTCTGAAGTGAACTCGCTGCGCAGAACCTCACCACTCACCCCCGCTGACAGGTGTGTTACTGCGCAGCGATTCGCCTCATGTTCCGACTCATGTTTGAATTGGGCCACTTCTGAAATAATGTATTTGTGATCTGACAATCTCACGATACACAGGACGAGTAGCGCAGAATACCCAGAGAACATTTACTTGTTCCTTTTTATCTTTACCTACTCATAAAAACCTCATGAATAAAGGTCCAGCGAAAATAAATCAAAGAAAAAAAAAGAAAAATGTTTTACTTGTCACAGAGCACCCAAACTCTCGTGAGTAAAGTCATAACCAAACCGAGTCCTCCATCAGTTCTTGTATTTCGAACTCTACTCCGACTAGGATAAAGTTCTTAATGCAAAAACTGCTTTTAGGACAGAATCTAAGATGTCAATTTTTTATTAAGAACTTTATGTTAGTCGGAATAAAGTTCCAAATATGTACAACTACAAGGTTGTAGGCTTTTCCTTAAATAAGACCGAATAGGTTTATCCACGATAATCCAACGTTTAGAAGTAGGGATGGGCAAAATTGTTCTCTATCTGTTTTCACTGAATTATTGATACAACTCTCAAATTGGCTCTCCTCACGACAAAATGGAGGCAGAGAATTTTGGATACGGTGCAAAATTGTTTGGATTTTTCTTTGTGTAACGTATAGTATAATCTGCCTATAATGTCCCTACAGCTGGGACACAGGCCTCCTCTCTGTGAGTAGTGGGCCGTAATATATCACGCGGGCCCAGTGCGGGTTGTACATGTCACATGTCTTCGAATTTTTGGTTCTAGGACAGGCCGGTTTCCTCACGAAGTTTTCCTTTACCGTTTTGAGAGCAGTGGTGATGAAATTGTTTACACTAAGTAAGCGCCTGTCTGGGTTCGAACCTACGAACTATAATTCGTAAGTCGCGGCTTTTACAATGGGCTACCACTGCGTTGGTGTAATGTATGGTTGGCAAAAATAGTCAGGGATCAGGCTATGCCCGCACTGGGTCCGCGTGGTGGATTGCGGACTCCCTCTCACAGAGAGGAGGCCTGTGTCCCAGCAGTGGGAACATTATAGTAGTAGTTGTAACCAGCCAGCATAATATATTTGTTCGGGTAAAAAGATATAGAGAGAGAAGAGAAGAGACAGAGATATTTATCTATAAGTACTTCCTACTAATCCTACTATCCGACTAATATTATAAATGTGAAAGTTTGTATGGATGGATGGATGGATGTTTGTTACTCTTTCACGCCAAAACTAATGAACGGATTTGGGTGAAATTTGGCACACAGATAGTTTATAGCCAGGATTAACACATAGGATATGAATCCCGACATTCCCACGGGATCTAAACATATGCCGGTGAAACCGCGGGGCGCAGCTAGTAATATTATAAACGTGAAAGTTTGGATGGATGAATGTTTGTTACTCTTTCACGCAAGAACGGATTTGGATGAAATTTGGCATACAGATGGTTTATAACCAGGATTTAATATAGGTATGGGATACTTTTTATACCGAAACTTATGCGAGTGATACCGCGGGGCGCAGCTAGTAATATCATAAAGAAGTAAAATTTATTTGTTTGTTTGTATGTAGGGGTAATCTCTGGAACTACCAGTCTGATTTGAAAAAATCTTTTTCCATTTGAGAGCCCAATTCTTGAGAAAGGCTTATAGGAGTAAACTATTAACATAACGCTATGACCCTTAGGAGACGAGCAATAGAAATAGTCAGGAAGAACGCAAAGCGAAAACGATGTAATATCGCGGGCAGGCAATGCGGTGCGACGGGATGGGTCGGAGGAACAAGCAATTTCACGCGGACGAAGTCGCGGGCAGAAGCTAGTACGCAATAAACAAAAACAAAATAAACATAAACAAATATGTTTTTAAATCTAAGTCATCTTGTTAAATGAAAAGATTGTAAATCTTACGGCGAAGGCAGAAATAAATGGTTTTATATTTTATTTAGTCTGTGTTGCCCTTTTCAGGGCGAAGACCCTTTTCTTCCATTTTATGTTTAACAGCGTCCTATGCTAATATTGAACCGATATTTCCGTTGCTCAAATTGATTTAGCTAAACGATATTTTCTTCAGGGATTTCGCCATTTTATTAGACACTTTTTGAGCCCGATTTCTGGGTTTATTCTATTAAGGGCTGATTTTTCCAACGCTAGATAACTTTTATTCGAGGAATAAAGTTGACATATAACAGTTTTTGTATCAAAATTTCCAAATTATTCCTAAGTTATCAGATGATCGAAAAATCAGACCTAAATCTGTAGTTAACTCTTAGGAGTTATAACTTGACTTATATGATTAGTTATAGTTATTTCCGCCAAGTTATCACAACGAATTTACAGTTTCGGAAAGCCAGTTCATTCAGAGTGAATGAAGCTATAGTTCGTCAAATAGTTGAGCTCCTTAAGTTCTGAGTTGAGCTGCACGATTTCTGACAAATGCGTGCACTGACTGGACAGGTCCTCTCAATCTGTGTGGTTCTTTCCGCAAAAGACCATTTCAGACATCAATCTATATGGTCCAAACTAGATGAGGTCGGCTTTTCCTATCTAACTACTCTGAGAAGAAAGGCCGAAGCAAACTCCGAGTTCACAGTCTCTTTTAAAGTCCAGACATAATCTTGGTATGACCATGTAGATTGGTGTCTGTACCATGTCCATGTGAATTATTTCATCATCACTGCTCTCAAAACGGTGAAGAAAAACATCGTGAGGAAACCGGCACGTATAAGAACCAAAAATTCTAAGACATGTGACATCTATCAACCCACACTACACGTTACAGCCCTACAGCCCACTCCCTCTCATCGAGAAGAGGCTTGTGTGACAGCAGTAAGAATGTTATAGGGTTATCATGCTTTATGCTAAGGTGTTTACAATCCTCGCGGGATTGAACCAAAATTTAGGTAGGTATCGATGTAATTCCAATTCGCGTAGACATTTTTCCCAACTATTTTGTGGACGGCTTCCAGTCTCACCAGGCAGATATAGTAAAACTCCTCTATTTATTGGCTAGCCTAGCACAACGATTCGTAAGTAAAGTTACCAATGGTTTTCGCCATTGTCGGTAGAATATAGGAACCCGGTAACACAATGCCAACGGCAGCAAGACTTTGTAAAAGTCTCGAGAGCTCATTAAGCAGTTCTTAGTTCCGGTTGCGGGCAATATGGCGGCGGGGTTATTTCCGGTGCAGCTCAGTCGATGTCTGAGTGCCATCCGGAGCGGACGTGTTCTACTTTGTGATGATATTGCTATTTTATTGAATTTGACTTTTGTTAGGGTTTTAATTATTTTTTATATTTTTGTCTCCTTTAATGGTAGATTTTTTGGTGGTGCTTTACAATTTATGATTGTTGGCAGGTCATTATTAAAATTCTGGCTGGCCTTCTCATCCAACCTCCTCGAATACTTGATAAGTTATTGTCATATTTTAGAGATAAACACTATTTCGTATTTTAGAATAGAAAAAAAATTGAAACGCCTTAACGTACATTCCTAGGCACGGAGAGGTCTTGGTATGTGAAGATGGTCACCCATGCGGCAAGCGCAGCTTAACCTGATCAACCGACCCGTGCGGCTGTTATTACTTAGCCACAAGTCCCTCTAGGCTACTGTTCATACTCTAGATATAATAATTCATTGTCCACCGTTTCCAATTTATGACACACTGATTTATTTACGAAAATGGGTAGAAACATGGCTGACAGTCACATTAGGTATACTCCGTCCTCTCAAAGGTCCACTGACATACATTAAAGACCCTTACGTATGAAGGAGGCTGAAAATAATTAGTTTAAGTAATTATAACATCAAAGCGGCTCCCGCAGGAAGTGCCTCCATCTTGTGCAGCCGCGGAATGGCGGCCGGAAGTCGGGAATGGATCCTTAATTGGCGGGACTGTTGGGGTTTTTGATCGTACTTATTTTTTTCAAAATTATATTAATTTGTTTGTGTCTTTAATGTAGGAAAAGCGGATATTTTTATGCTTTCCCTGAACCATCGTTTTGAGTGTTTTGAGGTCTGAATAATTTTGGAGTTAAACATCATTGCTTAACTCCAAGACTAGCTCTCTCCATCACCTGCCCGTATCCGAATTATTTGTCGGTGCAAAATGTCTTTTTCTTCCATACTTCTCTATTAGTCGTCATCTCGGTAGTCACCCCCTTCGCAGTCATATCACCTTTCCCACAGGCCATCCATCGTTTCTTTGGTCCTCCCCTAGATACTCGTATAGCAATGCACGCTCATACTCAAAACTTTCCTTTCACGACATTGTCCTCATTCCTCTACACCTCATGATCATCTCATCTCCTATTATCAAAATGAAATCTGTTTTTTTTTAAATTTGCATAAAAAATCAGTCATAGAAGATCATTGGTAGTCTTCTATTTTCATATTCTGGTTTCAAAATATGTGTAGGATTATAGTCGCCCCACTAAAATGGAAACGTTGCGTAAAATAATTTATTTCAAGGATGGATTTAATCCATGGAGATTTCTGTAAGCCATAAAAATAACTTCCTTTCCCGAACGGGTACCTAAGTCCAGGATAACCACGAAAAACCAATCTAATATCCATAATAAGAAACCTTACAATAATCCCTAAAGTGTGCACCAAGCTTAAGTCAGCCATTTTGAAATAAAAACGCGGGAGAATAGCAAATGGCGGCCGCTGGCTTTTGTTGAAAGTAACCGAGCATAGAGTACTCGAGTTTCTCTTTGTGAAGCTGTGCGAAGTAAAAGAAATGTATTTAGGTGCTGTGGTAAAGACGATGCAGTATTTTTAACGTTCTGGATTTCATTGGAGTACCTGTATGTATGTGTATATAGTACCGATTAAAATGAATTCTTTCTCTTGATCATTATGTGTATCTTCGATTAGATTTTTTATGATTGATTTAAAGTATACACAGCTGGGCATAATCAGAATATGATTCCCACTGCAAGAACACAGGCCTCCTTTCTTCAAGAGGGAATGGGCTGTAATAAAACACGCGGGCCCAGTGCGGTGCCCTAATTGCGTAACACAGTAATTGTAATCTGAATCATTTTGAAGGATATTGCAAATCCATTGCTTCGTATGCTCGAAAAATTTGTCTGCTCAACAACGCAATGAATGTTGTTGGACTGTCTTAATGAAAGCCATTGCTACTGTTAGTGTGTTGGTAGATGTCACATGTTTTCGGATTGTCGGTTCTAGAACATGCCGGTTTCCTCACTATGTTTTCCTTCACCGTTTTGAAAGCAGTGTTCATGAAATCCTATTAATATAATAATATTATAAACGTGAAAGTTTGCCTGGATGGATGGATGGATGTTTGCTACTCTTTCACGCAAAAACTACTGAACGGATTTGGATGAAATTTGGCACACATATGGTTTATAACCAGGATTAATATATAGGATACTTTTATCCCGATATTTCGCAGCTAGTTATTTAGATAAAGTAAAGAGCCCGACTCATAGAGTCACGGCCTTTACCACTGGCCTACCACTGCCCAGAATGCATTAGTTAAATAACGCATATAAATTGGTACCACAATACCTTTAAAAAGTACCAGTTCGTCCGTACCCATCCAATTATGCCAAGTAAAGTGTGTCCGCACTAAAAGTGTCATTTTCCCATCGCGCCCCCAAAAACACGGTCCCCATGGGTTTTCCCATGACATACAGACGGAGGCATATCTTCACGATGTATAATTTATGGGGGCATTTAATTTTCTTTTGGGAAAGGGACCCTTTGAAGGGTGTTTACTCGACTTCTGTTGGGAAATTGGGGTGCTGTGTTTGACAAAGTTTAAAAAAAAGATGTGTATAGTCTGTTCCAAAAATATTTGATGAAAATGTAAACAAATGGATCAGAAAACGTATCTGTGGATGTCAATTTGTAGTGCTACTTACAAATTTAGTATTTTGGTTGGTGAAGGTTAGAGAGTCAGCTCGGGTAACTGACAGTCTAGATATTTTTTCCGTATTAAAAGAATAATTGTTCTATCTTGTTCACCCGCCTAGCCTTTTCCCAACTATGTTGGGGTCGGCTTCCAGTCTAATCCTAGGATAGCATATGTCTTTCTCAAGGATGCCAATCCTTGGGAAACACATATGCTTTCCTAGGATAATTTCCGACAGCCACGCGGGTAAGCCCCGGGCAAAAACTTTTAGCTAATATTTCAGGAAAAGTGTTTTCATTTTGATTATTTGAATGCACATTTAAAACCGAAATACTAATTTAAAATCACCTTTAAAATGTTTATCATTTGGCAATTGAGGTTAATTTTAAGGGTGACCATCTTTACATACCAAGAACCCTCCATGCCTCGGAAAGCACGTTAAGCTGTTGGTCCCGGCTGTCATTCGTGGATCTTTGACAGTCGTTACGGGTCGTCAGTAGCCCGAAAGTCTGACAACCAGTCTTACCAAGGGGTATCGTATTACCCAGTAACTGGGTTGTGGAGGTCAGATAGGCAGTCGCTCCATGTAAAATACTGGTATTCAGCTGCATCCGGTTAGACTGGAAGCCGACCCCAACATAGTTGGGAAAAGGCTAGGCAGATGATGATGAATTGAGGTTAATTTTATAACCTCAATATTCCTCCACGATTTTTTCAATTACACTTTACTTAACAATATTATTCAAACAATAATTAATGGAAAGAAGAAGTTGAAAACCTTCTAAATACAGATGAATTTGTTCTTATTCCCTTTAGTGAGTGGTTGCATAAGAATTTTACCTGAACAGGGTTTATTTACACTTTCATTAGATATTTACTTTTGGAACAGAGTATAGTGTAGTTTACAGGGAGATTCGGTAATATTGTCTTCTTGTAAACGGCAATAACCACTGTATTATCACCAAGTGTGGCGCGTGTGTGTGCTGAGAGAAAAAGAAAAACATACGAACATCGGGACTGAGAACAGTGGTGGCAATGGCAAAGGCCGCGACTTACGAATTGTAGGTCGCAAGTTTGAACCCAGACAGGCGTTTTACTTTGCGTAAATATTATTTATTTTATTACTACCTTTCTCAAAACGGTAAAGGAAAACATAGTGAGGAACCAGCGGTTCTAGAACCAAAAATTTCGAAGACACGTGACATTTACCAACCCGCACTTGGCCCGCGTGGTGGATTACGGCCGGAGTGGGCCAATGCACAAGTCACGATTACATAAGTAGTTAATCAAAATATAAAAAAATATTGAAAAGAAATGGAAAATATTGAAGATAATTAATCTTCAATATTTTATAGGAAGGTGGACATAACACTAGTACAAAAGAAAAATCCATTGTCAGCATGCAAATTCAAAAGGTTGTTCTCTATCCTTGTCGAACATAATGTCGTTCTCCCTCTAACATATGGGTTTCCACCCTAAAGTTTGTCAATACAATATTATTACAGGGCACTTACTTAAATGATATTACACGGCTCCCGGGGAAGAAACGAAAGAAAATGCACAATTTTATTTAAAGTGACGTCTCGATGTTCGTATGTTTTTTTTTCCCCTCTACAAAAACTATAATTATGAGAAAAGCTCATTCATAATCAGCCTATACTGTTCCCACTGCTGGGACACAGACCTCTTCTCTTCGAGAAAGAGTGGGCCGTAATCCACCACGCAGTCTCAGTGCGATTTGGTAGATGTCACAGGTCTTCGAATTTTTGGTTCTAGGACATGCCGGTTTCCTAATAATGTTTTCCTTCACCGTTTTGAGAGCAGTGGTGATGAAATAATTTACACAAAGTAAAGCACTTGCCTTGGTTCGAACCTTCCCTATAACTCGTAAGTTGGAGGAGTTGGGGTCGAAGCAGAAGCTAGTAGCTAATATTTCATGAAAATCAGAAATTATTTCTTTTCGCGTCTTTTTATGACATAATCAAAGTCACAATTTTAACAAAATGCCATGGCGTTTGCTATGGTTTTGTGAAAGCCTTCTTGTGTTTCATATGGTATAAAAATAAATTGCCAAGGGGTGGGAAATGGGAGTCAAACACCGATGACTTTTCATGGTGTATTTAGTGTCCTGTTGGTAGTTTGGTTCGAATCCTGGGTTGAGCAAAAGTGTTCATATGTTTTTCGCTTTCTGTATTTTGGTATGGGTAATCCCAGTAATACGTGGCATGACCTGATAAAGTGAAGGTCGTAGGAGTCCACTGATAATTCCCGACCCTTGATAATTCAAAAGTGTCTGTAATTGGTTTATTTGAAATTAATGCTTTAAGTTTGAGTTTGAGGATTATGACTTGCCAAACCTATGTAATCAAACCCTGGACCCTATGCTAAGACCACGACCACGAGACCCACGTAGCAGTCGGATGTTTAACGTTTTAATTATGTAAATGTTTGAAAGACATCTTTATATTTTAAACATTTTCTGACGTAATAGGTCTTAAATAAAGACTGATGGGTGGGAACCGTGATGTCATTGTGTTGTCGATGGTTCCCAGGAAAGAATGAACCATTTATCTATTACTGGCTGTCGTCAGTGTTGCCTACTCGTTGCAGATATTTTATACTCCGTCATTTTTGAAATTATACAGGGTAAATTAAATTAGCTAGCGAAACTCCGCAGACGTGATGAGTATCGATATCTAAACATGATAATCCCATCACCACTGCTCTCAAAACGGTGAAGGAAAACATCGTGAGGAAACAGGCATGTCCTAGAACCAAAAATACGAATACATGTGACATCTACCAACCCGCACTGGGCCCGCGTGGTAGATTCCAGCCCACTCCCTCTCACGAAGAGAAGGCCTGTGTCCCAGCAGTGGGAACATTACAGGTGGACTATGCTATGCATAGGAAGTGTATGAGAAGAAGAACCTTTGTCCTGCAGCTGGACAATTACAGGCCAATGAAGAAACGTTTCGTCTGGGAACCGAACCCTTACCTTTCGACGCTCCTAATGAAGATTTATGTTATCCAAAGTGACCCTAGGGTCCAGTGGAGCATGTACTTATCCTAGAAGGGACGTCACTATAACTAGGGCAGGAGATAATGAAAAAATTCGATAATAATATCCGTTGGTACAGTCACACTCATATAAATCATTTGCTGTCAGGATGGTAAGAAACGTGCGCCGGCGCTGGGCTAGGGAGGGGACGGTGGGGTATCGATATCGATAAAAGTGGTGCGTAATAAAATCTCGATAAGAATGGTTGTTATGGTGTAACATAGATATAAGGTGTTTTATTTAACAATATTTATATTTAGTCAAAGTTAAACTTTTTCTGGGCCAGACATTACGTCCAGTTTATAAAACGAAATATGAACCACATTTGAATTGATCCACATATAGTTAGAAATAACATACAAAGAGTAAAAAGTTCTTGATACTTGAGGAATGATAACAAATTAGATATTAAAATACGATGGTTAGACTGAGGTTTGAGCTGTATTCGACCATTTTCGAAAAGAAAAAAAAAAGAAAAAAAAACATCAAAACTCAGAAAAAAGAAAAAGAAAATCAGAAATTCAATACTAATGAACGGAGTTCGCGTCAGAACTGTGTGGCGTCGAAGTGATTCAAAAGTATGTAATTGTAAATCACATACTTTCTGTTCATACTTCTATTCTATTCTTCTATTCTTCGTATTCTGTTGTGTTTCTGTTTCATACTTTCTTTATTGTATGAATTTTTGATTTTGATCATCTACTTTTGCTGTTGACTGCACCTATATCGTACACCCGACTAGCATTTTACGAACAACAACAGCCACCTTTAAAAAAATACCTACAATCCATTTTAAATGTCTGTCCATTCAACAGTACTAATGTAACCTAGACAGCCAAGCCACAGAGTAACTACTTCTAGTGGTTCATCGTCGTCCAAACATTTGACAGGACATGAGGAATGTCAACGTTTCTGACTTTTCTCATTACCTTAGTATATTATACCTACTTATGTAGTATATTATACTCATTACCTTAGTATATTATATATCACTCTTACAATGCATTCAAAACACAACGTAGCCAGCACATAATTGCGGATCGATCACTTCTGGAGAAATGAATGCATTGGACGAACATATTGTAATCTATATTTTTAGTATTGTTCTCAAGTAAGTGACTTATGTCTTTATTGGGAATAAAGTTTCTTTAAACCGAAACCGATATATACTTATGTGAGGGGCCCGTGGCTAAATAATAACAGCCGCACAAGTCGATCGATCAAGTTAAGCTACGCTTGCCGCGGTTGGTCTATGGATGGGTGATGATCTTTACATACCGAGACCCCTCCGTGCCTCGGAAAGCACGTTAAGCCGTTGGTCCCGGCTGTCATTCGTAGATCTTTGACAGTCGTTACGGGTAGTCAAAAGACCGAAAGTCTGACAACCAGTCATACCAAGGGGTATCGTATTACCCAGTAACTGGGTTGTGGAGGTCAGATAGGCAGTCGCTCTATGTAAAATACTGGTATTCAGCTGAATCCGGTTAGACTGGAAGCCGACCCCAACATAGTTGGGAAAAGGGAGGCAGATGATTATACCTACTTATGTTCTGAACAGCTTTACTGCAGTTACCTCCGCTCACTAACAACCCAACCATACAAAAGGTTGACCCTACAAAACACACCCGTTTTACTACTGTCAGTACGTCTTACACTGTGACCAAATGCACAGCCATTACTCAAATGACGTAAACTTCTTATTCCATTTAACCAAAGACATTAAATTATTTACTTGACAATAGACGGGACATTGCGAACAAAATCGTAATCCAATACATTTGTCCTAGTGGTCAAAAGTCGCTCAGTCTAGTGTGGTACGCCTGCGTGTCAAGACGTATTTGTGTCCACCAAAAACAAATATTTTCTAAGCAAATATGCCAAGTTGCGCATTGCGATATTGTAAATCTCGTTATAGTAAAACGGCTGGACCTAACTTCGGTTTATTTTCGTATGAATTATTTATATTTACTCAGTAATTAAAATTAAACAATTTTCCTAAATAGATCTAGAAAATTTGCTAATTTTGTTATAAACGCCCTCTATTGCGGAGTAGTTTTACTACTGCCTCGTTGAGATGTGATGTTGTTTATCGATTTTGTTATCGATAATATTTATTAAGGTAAATAATAAATAACACTTAAAATATAATACTGTTTGAAAATAATCATGTCATTTTATTTAAATGTCAATAAATGAACAAGTACTATTAATTCATGTAGGTGAAAAGTGGATACGGTTTGTTCAGACAGACCGTAGAGAAGAAAATTGGTTTCCATCTGCTTCGTCAAAATTATGCTCGAAGCATTATAAAAGAGAGAACATCTACTTCGGAAAGACTGGTCGATCAATTAAAAAAAAAGGATCGGTACCCTGTACTAGAAGTGGAGTGGTCTGAAATTGTCTTTTGAGGAAATAACCGCACAGCTTTGAGTGGACGTGCAAGGTATTCAGAACGTCAAGAAATTAAAAACTGAACGCGATGTAAACCGGTTAAAATTTTATTTTATTGATCCTTTAGTAAGTGGGAGTTGGTTAACCACTTTTAAAAGTTCGTCAATGCATGGTAGGTCTGACGTTGGGGACACAGGTAGCCCATGCTCTGATGTGGTGGTGGTAGTCGCTATCATTATTCTATCGATCGTCAGGCATAACATTTTTAAATTGAACGTCCGTAGTTTCCGCAATATTAGCGGTATGAGTGTTTTTGACTTTTATATTTTGTACGTACGCATGGTCGACTGACCTGTTTGCTTCAAACCGCAGAGCAGAACTTATACTATGGATACTACGCAATGGATATAATACTTAAATACTTTCTTTTGTAAATAAATACTTATTTACAAAAGAAATACTAGGTACTTATAAACATAAGAAACACGCGGACTAACACAATCACTTATATTCATCACAAAAATATTTGTGTCCTGTGGGAATCGCATTCATGTCCTCGTCATCAGCTGCAGTCTGACACTTGGATCACTAGATCATAATAACGATAATTAGTAATTTGTATGTAAAAATAATTTTATAAATAAATAACTTGTAAACATTGAAACTGCTAATCATTTTATTGCTTTCCTAATTTTTTGGCACTTGTTTCAATCTATTCAAATGCGAAAAAAAAAGTCTTAGTAACTTTTTTCAATATTATCGATACATTTATATCGAAATGGTAAAATCCCTACCACAGGTTTTATACTTTCTACTTAGTGTCACCCTGTATTGCCAGACCTACGGATTTTTTTCATATATCTACGGATTTTGGACCTCGCCTCGGATGTACGTATACATACGGATACAAGATTTACAAATATTTTCAAACATACGTGAAAAAAATATATTTTGCTAAAACCGAAACACAACCGACAATATTGCAAAGAAAATATGCGCTTTGTGATGTAATAGCTCTACTTTACACAAAAAGCGAAATAACCTGCAAAGCAGGCACATTTGAAATGATTTTATTTTTAAATGTACGGACGCCAGCACATCAAGCTACTACAATCTGTCAAATTTCTTTAATAGATTTTCAACTTTATCGCTAAAGCATTAAGGTTCAAGGTTGATTGGGAAAATTTGACAGTTTCGTGTAGCTTGACCTGCTGGCGTCAGTACATAAACACACACTGAAACTGATACCTAGTCATAGACGGCGACACGGACAATGGATAGTAGCGAATACAATTCTAAAATCGTTTTTACTGTTTGAGACAAGTTTTGTTTAATTTGTTTAGTTTTTTTTTATATTTATTTACCATTTGAACTAAGTATATAAGGTTTTTCAGGCTTACTCCACGGATTGAAAATCGGATCTGGCAACACTGACCACACTGGCCACCTACCGTGCAATAGCTGAATATATTTTACTAAATTTAATTCATTTTTGCATTTGATGTTCCCAATTGCCGCTCTAATTTTGCTATATTATACTAGATGGCGTCACTGAGACATGGGATCACAGTTTTTCTATGACATTTCTTTGCATAGCCTCTCTATTGTACCTATCTTAAATCTCTTTGCATTTAACTATTTCAAACACACAAACATAAAAATAAGTACGTAGATACTATTCATACGCCACACGCCACTATTTCCGAACAAACAAATAAGAAAAACACCACAAAAGGCTGCCAAATCCGATTTACTTCATTACAGCTAAGCTTCCCCCACAATGAAACGAACGTGCCTCAACATAGAGCGAGCAAATCATTCATTCCATTCATTCTTTAGTTTTATCGATATAAAAGTGTCGAGCTAATCCCCTCACTAGTGAGGTGGACACGTTCAATGAAGCGGTTATTGTTGATCTGTTATTTGAGAGTGTGAGGAATGCATCCGGTTTTACTTGTGTAGTAGTTAAAGGATGGAAGCGATGAGATTTGCTGAGTGTAGGTAAGATTTTATGCCTAGGTACATAATCAGCCTATAATGTTCCCACTGCTGGGACACAAGTCTCCTCTCTGTGAGAGGGAGTGGGCCCTAATCCACCACGCGGGCCCAGTGCGGGTTGGTAGATGTCACATGTCTTCGAATTTTTGATTCTAGGACGTGGCGGTTTCCTCACGATGTTTTCCTTCACCGTTTTGAGAGCAGTTGTGATGAAATAATTTACACAAAGTAAAGCGCCTGTCTGGGTTCGAACCTACGACTTGCAACTCGTAAGTTATGGGTGGTAACCGAAAAGTCTTTAGTCACTTTCAATTTCAAAATACCATTTCACCTCAAGGTGGATGTCGTAAGCACAGCAATACAAAAATATGCAGAAGCTAATGAACACAGAATTCATCGTCATGTGATGGTTGAGGCGATCCAACTCCTTGAAAACACTGATCTGATCTAGTGCGAAGACTAAAAAGGGCAAAACGGTTTGAGTTAGTTTAGTGCAGTGTGAGTGAATATAAACTATAGTGCAAGTGCTGACTAATAAAAAGAAAACGTGAATCAAGTGTCTTCTTCCCCTTAACATCCTACTTCCTACTAATATTATAAACGCGAAAGTTTGTGTGGACGGATGGATGTTTGTTACTCTTTCACGCCAAAACTACTGAACGGATTTGGATGAAATTTGGCTCACAGATAGTTTATAACCAGGATTAACACATAGGATACTTTTTATCCTAAATAATAATTAATTCCTACTACGCTTTGGAATGGGCAACTAGCTTCATCTTTTCTGACTGACAGACCCCTTGACAATTCAAAAGTGCCTGTTTATGGTATAATTGAAATAAATGCTTTGTGCTTGAGTTTCACAATTTCACAATTTATTTATTAATCACAATTTGTATAAGAATAGAATAGACGGCGACCCCCAAACTAGGCATTTGCCTGTATCTTGGGAGTCAGAGTTGCGACATTTTCAAAGTGTGGTACAGTTTGAGAAAGTACACCCCCATGTATAAGCATGTCTCATGTAATAGGGGACAAATCTATTGCCTTCAACTGGACACAAATCAGGACTTCTAGAGTTCCTTGATGAAGAACTCCTATAACTCTTTGCCCGACTCAGAGATCGAACTCACTACCAAACTCATCACTAGAAATCGAAGATAACCTTTAAAAGAAAAAAAAAACACCCACTTTCCTCAACCAATCAGAAACCGATGTACAAAATACGATACCCCCTACCAATACAACCCATAGTTTTATAACCAAATAATGTTTAATATTTTCAAAGGAAGCCATTTTCTTGTCGTGCGGGGCACGAGGGGTGGAGGGGAGGGGGAAGTGTGAAGGAAACCTTATAATACACGCATGGCTGACTCGAAGACGTCTTTGTGTTCTTACAGCTGGGGACAGGATTATTGGGCATTCTTTATAGTTTTTGTTTTATTATTTGAAGAGTAGAGAGATATTTTTGTGAGTGACGGTTTAGATGAGCGGTTTATTTTAAAGTGTTTTAAACAACAGTTTGAGAGCATTAAAAATGAAACTTGACTTCTTTTTTTTTTTTAAATAATGTTGGCAATCAAGACGCTAAGAAGAGAAAAGTGGTATAAAAGGAACTCTTCTTCCCAGCTGAAGCACTAGGAAGTGGTGAAGGGCGGGCGTTTTGGGGGACGGTCTTATGTAATTTTGACGTTCAAAAAGTGCTGATACTCAGCCCAGTTTGATTAAATAACTTTTGATATTGATCTTGAGCAAAATTTCATGCTTCTATATAGTTCAGATTTTACGGTTGTGCGTTGTCTTTCAGTGAAGTAAAGATTTTTGTAAAGTAGATATTTGTGTAAGACCAGTATAATGAGGGTAGGTACAATGGCTGAGTTGTTGATGAACAGATTACTAAATAATTTGACTATGTTTTTCTGTTTAGCTTGCTATTTCTGTGGTTCCGGATAAAAACTAGTCGAAATACATATACTAAAATGTATTGTTGTTTGTTATCCAAATGATGGATGAGGTATGAAGCTCCAGCTACAAAAAACCTACGGTACTCGATTTTGTAATTATGTAAATGCTGCGTGTCGTGTTAATAAATAAACAAAACATAGGTAATTAGGTCAAATGGAATTGCACACGAAAACTTAAATCATATTGAAGTGAGTAACTTTTCCATGCATGTATTCTAGCTAATTACATTAATGCAGCTAGGTGAATCAAAGAAACTGTTTAAAACAATCCCTCAAAAATAAAACTACCTAAATAAAAGCTGACTCTGTATCCTCGGCCTCCACTGTACTATGCATCTTTTATCCTTCTCACGCTCGACTAGAACTGAAAGCTCTTTCAAAGTTGCTCTTTTCAAAAGATATGTATAAAAGATACGGTTATCTTTTTATTTTTACCTTTTTTAGATGTAGAACAGTAATGTTAAACTAAGTATATTTTGTAAACTGATATATTCCCCATAGGATTAGTGTCTTTTTATTTTTTTATGACGTCACTTTTTCTTTATCGGTACCTAATTATATTTTCGAGCCGTTTGGTTCAACCCCAAACAGCTCGAAAATATAATTACCCTCGGGCCGTGGGGTCCCAGGGGTCATGACTTGTTCAATGAAATCTCTAAACAGTTGGTAGACACTTCCCGTGACCCCTGGCCAAGGTAAAAACCAGGCCAGGTTTTACTTTGGCCCGAGGATAAGCATTACCACAACGCATTCCCACTGCTGGGACACAGGCCTCCTCTCTGTGAGAGGGAGTGGGCCGTAATCCACCACGCGGGCCCAGTGCGGGTTGGTAGATGTCACAAGTCTTTGAATGTTTGGTTCTAGGACATGCCGGTTTCCTCACGTTGTTTTCCTTCACCGTTTTGAGAGCAGTGGTGATGATATAATTTACACAAAATATAGCGCCTAACTGGGTTCGAACCTACGACCTACAAGTCGTAAGTCGCGGCCGTGACCACTGGGCCGCCACTGCTCACCACTCCGAGCCTCTCAAATGCTATCGCCAAATAATATAATTTCGCCTCTACGACCATAACATTCATAATTAATGCCACCTCGTGCGCAAGGACGACGTTAGGCATTAATATCATTACTTTACACCGGAAGCTGTAGCAGGCCACCGGAAGCCGCCATCTTGCAACGGATGTGCAGGTTAAATGGATTATTATGTTATTTTAATATTATGTCAGTTAGGCGGTTTGGTCTTCATGCCTCTGTGGGTGTAAAGGTCGCGAGAAAAGCGTCATAATAAAATAATAGTTTTTGATGGAAATATAAAGTTTAGATTATGATAGGATCTGAATTAAGGTTAAATGTATGAAATTCACGTGACAAAAAACCTTGACGTAAAGGTTTTTTGTCAAGTGAATGTCATACATTTTGAAAAATAAAAAAGTATTATTTTAGAATTTAAATTGGCATCCTCAAGGGACATTTTAAAAGATCGAAAGACACACTTGAAATATGATACCGTACGCGCTCTTTTGTTACAAACAACCGCACTCATAGACGCCGATAAAAGTTAATGGACCATTAACTTAAAAATTACTTAAGTAATGATAAACAAGTTGAATCTTGAAAATTCTTTAATCAGTAAATCTGCCGTTTTATCTCATTGAATGTTATTTATCATGAGATTGGACAGCAAATTAAAATGAGTCGGGTTTCAAAAATTGTGTGGAATGTGCTTATTCTTGAGTTTTTTTACGCGAGGTTATTGAGTATGTAAAGAAGGTGACGTTTTCAAGATAATGTTTAAAACAAGTACAAAAGTACGTAGAGAGTACAAATAAGTTAAAACAAATGTTAAAGCAGTATTCTTTTTTTGTTAATTTCTCAATACCTAATTATACATAATATTGTTTTTTTTTTTTAAATTTGCCATTATTTTTATATTATGTTGCGGGTTGGGTCAACTGTACGGGGTGGGATCACACCCTAGCAAAGCTCATGAGATGGATCAAGTTAATAATGTGGTTACACCATTGACAAAATTGCAGTTTTTTTTTTTTTTTTTTGGAAAAACCATTAAAAGTTTCCCCTTTTCTCCAGTCCACTGAAAAAGTGCACCTATGTATAACTAAATAAAAAAATAAAAATATTATTTACGCGTTGAAGATCAATCGACAAAAATCGCACCGATTTCGTCAATAAAATAAAAATAAAACATCTACAAGGTTGTATTTTTTTTTTGCCAAATTTGTTACATTGAACAAAAAATAAATGTTAAAAAATCCGTTTTCACTTGAGGTTAATATCAAAATGTAAAAAAAAAATTATTTACTTAATTATTTTAATTATTATATTTCTGTACAATAAAAGCTTATGTTACGGGGTTGGGTTAGCCCTACGGGTTGGGGTCACACCGTAGCGAAGCTCATGAGATGGAACAAGCGAATACTGTTAGGCCATGGGGATTTTTATGACGATTTTATAACGTTTTTATGGGAAAGGTTTCTCTTTTTCGTCTGACCAATTTGATTTGCAAGCTCAAATTTTATTGTCTCAATATTTTATTAGGGACCCTTGTCTGTTAAAAGTCGGGGCTGTATTTTCAGAATTGGCTGAGATTTTATCTGAATATTTGCCTAGCCTTTTCCCAAGTATGTTGGGCTCGGCTTTCAGTCGACCAGGATGCAGCTAGCCAGTATTTTACAGGGATACATGTAACACATTTTACATGGTAACTTTGTGTCCTCCACAACCCAGTTTCTGGGTTTCATTATAATTCTTGGTAAGAGGTATATTCTAAACAAGGCATGAATAATGATTCAAAACTTGTGAAAGCTAAATGTGGACTAGATGCGGCCGAAACTTCTTGATAAGTACTGTGGCTTTTTATGTTTCTCTACTGAAAAGGTAGGACACGTGAGTCTTGTAGCTCTACCCCAAAAACTTTGTCGAAAAAAACATTGCATAACTAGAAAATTGTTTACAGGCTTTTTTTCTTTAAAACCACATGCTTAGTGGAGGTTGATTTTGTGGCTAAGGACTATGAATGATCCTTTGAAGACCCCATAGAAATGTTTCCCACAAATGCACAAAAAAAAATCGTCATAAAAATGTCAAAAATATGGTCTTATTTGTTTTTATTGTTGTTATATGCTAGCGGCGCTGGGTAGAAAATTAACAAAATTATAATAAAAGTATATAGACACTGAAGAACCCGGTTTTAGGCACAAGCTCATGGGGTTGGGGAGATGAGTGCTGGAACTTTATTAGGATATGGTGAAGTCAAAATATTCCTAAAAGGCAGATTATACCACGTGCTTCTTCTATTCTAACCCTTTTCCCAATTATGTTATGGTTGTCTTCAGTTTAATTAACTAAGGGCTGGAGTGCCTTTTGACTACTTGCTTTGCTAAATAAAATCATACGAATGTTAACTTTATTTGTAAAACTAATGTTCAAATTCGTATGAAACGATTCCTCACACTTATATGAATATGAACATTATTGACACAACAGCATAAGGTTCACGTTCGTATGAAGCAATCTTTACTTACCAAAGTAACGACAAAGTGCGGTCTCTTGATTCAAAACAATGCTTTCATGACTTTAGCGTTACTTTTTAATGCCTAAAGTTCTCTATTGGCAATTAAAAGTGGTGCAAACCTCTTAGTGCTCATTCACACGAGCGAAAAGTGTCAACAGCAGAGGCAACTGCAGCCATCACAGATTTATAAACTAAAGGGAGATATGCTGTGGCTGCCCAACTGTTCTAGTCCGGCTGTCGCCTTCAAAAAATACAACTACGTATGCACTACAATACGAACACGCGCTCACTCACACTATAACAGTCACCACACTCAACGCGAGCCAATCGCGTAACGCAGATCGCAACGTAGAGACACACAACTACATTGACTCGACATCGCTCCGTGTGTAGTTGCGTTCACGACTAATCAACGGCGCCCGCGTTTGTTTCTGTTTTGTGCCTACATTGTTCGCACGCGCCACGCCCCCTTGGCATATCTCCCTTTAGTTTATAAATCTGTGGCAGCCATCAACACTGCCGCTCGTGTATCGAGCATCGTACTCAAATACACGAGCGACGGCTGTAGTTGCCTTTACCGTTGACGCGTGTCGCTCGTCTGTATGCACACTTAAAGTGCATCGAGAAATTCCACAACTTTACACATAGAATCATAATGTCATAGATCGATGTCGACCACATAATACTCCGAAGTGATTGATGTATCGACAACAGATCTTAAATCGATGGACTAGAGTTATCTACACCAGATACTGATACATGTATACACAATGATTGATCGTCTAAAGCTAAACCACGAACGAAAGTGTGGGTCTAGTAAAATCTGATTGTTCTGAATCTACTGTCCATTAGGGCAACCGTTTTTTGACAGCTGTCTTAGAAATTACATATTCCAGATTACGTAAAAGTTAACTTTAAAATGAGTAATAAAATAAATATATAAACTGCCTTATCTTATTGAATTATCTTATTTATGGCTTCTTACAGACATTATAATACCGTACGTGTTTAGATCAGTGTGTTGTGGGTTGCTGTAATCACTAGTTCCATCTGTCAAAAAACGGTTTACATAATGGACAGGGTGTAGCCTAACCTAATCCAAATCTTTCGTCTGACCCGATTAAACTTCGTTACTATTTGGGATGGCAATATAATGAAGCTTCACAAATTACCATTGCTAGTGTCAGCACACCTATGCTTCCGCATGTTGAGTTTTTTTTTTAAAGACTTTGGTTTGTCCTAGACTCTACTTAGCGTCACTCAACGAACACGAGTACTAGCCAAAAATATCCAGATTTGTATCCTTTGAGTGACATTAACTGGACTAGATGTACTATTTCAGAAATATAAAGGACAGCCACTCGAAAAAATATTATTTATTTATTTAATACTTTAAGCACACACATGTATGTGTGCATTTTCTACTAGTCAACCTTTGGGTGATGCAGAGACAAAAAGTATAGCGTTATTGTGAAAAATTGAGGAATAAACGGACGCAATAATAATTCTTATTTATCTCCCTACTAGTACTGACAACTGCTCCAAGCACTAATTATACCCTTGCAAAACGACTTTTCCGCTCTAGTGGCATAACGTTACCACTTCAAGCCTACAACCCTCATTTTGACTTCACCAAACCCAAACGCCCAGCACCATCCGGGGGTAAGTGAACACCAAGAACCTTGGGACGAACAGGGACCACACCATTGACCTGCTATGCCAGGTCAACTACTCACAGTCTCTGCAGGTGTCTTAGTCTCAAAAATAGCCCCTCTGGCAAGTGACCCAGGCGGTTATTGTTGAGTCTCCTGGAAGGAAATATTAATATAGTCCAGCGTTTCTTAAACTGTGGTAAATTTGACATTCTGGTACAATATTGCCTTAAAAAAAAAACCAGAATACTCGATGATCTTATGCTTATTGCTGCACAAAAATTGTATGAATTGTAAGAGGGATAGTTCCAGTGAACACTGGAAGAGTGTTTTAAAATTGTTTTAATTAATTAATTTGAAACATGAGGAAGTAACAAAGATACAATTCTGCTATTTAATGTTCACTTTTAAAGCTAAACATAAATTATTTATACATATAATTACATAAACGTAAACAATTATTAACTCCGAAATAAAAAACAAAAGGTTTAAGAAACGCTAAGACGACGCTGCAAAGTCATTGCATACGGAACAAACGCAATCAGCTATTCCAGTTGGACGTTTTAAAATTGGAACTTCACATTTTTCTGTACGACGTAAGTTTGTAATGAGGTTTTACACTCTAGACTTTTAATGGTTTTGGAATTGAAAACTTGGTCTGTAGCTGCAATCGTATAAATAATTATAATAAAAAGGTTTCTGAAATGAACTAAAAGAAAGAAAAATGGAAACACAACCACGCAAAACGGCCATCGCTCAGCATAATGCTGTGACCCAATGCAAGACAAAGCTCAGCGCTGTTTTTTTAGCGACAGCCGGCGTAGACGTGATGATGTCAACTGGTCCAGCATAAAATGCCTCGCTTTAATTTTTTAAAACATGGTTTTTGTTCCATTTGTCCTGAAAATGTTCCCCAATTCTAATATTTATTTATCCCCTTATTACTAAATTGTAAATTGCTGCTCGTTCAAAGTATTTCAGGACTAAAACCATTAAAATGCCTGCATGTAATTAAAGTAAAATTAATTAAAACGTTATGCAAATGTACTCACAGTCGTTCTAACGCGTTCAGCTCTAGGAAGGCATCCCTCTCGATCGTGTGTATTAAGTTTTCTGATAGTTGTCTGTAAAAGATAAAATATGAAAAAAATAAACACCAAACACCTCAGTTATTTTGAGAAGACAATGGCGCCGATTCCCTTGTTCACAAACTAAAATAAATTTAAGTTCAGTGGATTTTTTTCTTTCTATTTCATTAAGAAAAGGACAGAAGATAAATATTAGTTTAGTCCTGTCAAATTAGTCGGCGCTTGACGTAAATTGACGTATTTTTAGTAGCCATGTTTTTAATCACGTCTAATTTGTCTATGGGGTATCTTAATTTGACAGGACTAAATTTATATTTATCTTCTGTCCTCGTCCCCAACTGTAAACTAAAGCGAAAAAAAATTATAAGTTAATAAAGTTGACACTTACAATGTTTTCAAGTCCTTCAGGCTTTGGAAGTCGCTCTGAAAGATGATTGTGATGTTGTTGCCCTGTAGATCTCTGAAACAAAAGAGAAATACAATTAATTCATCATCTTTCAAATAAAATCATCATTCATCGGTAAGAAAATACCGGATAAGTAACACACATAAAAAATGCAGTCGAATTAAGAATCTGCAACTTTTTCAAGTCGGTTAACGATCATCATCTGCCTGCCTTTTCCCAACTATGTTGGGGTCGGCTTCCAATCTAACCGGATGCAGCTGAATACCATTATTTTACATGGAGCGACTGCCTATCTGACCTCCACAACCCAGTTACTGGGGTAATACGATACCCCTTGGTAAGACTGGTTGTCAGACTTTCGGGCTACTGACGACCCGTAACGACTGTCAAAGATCCACGAATGACAGCCGGGACCAACGGCTTAACGTGCTTTCCGAGGCACGGAGGGGTCTTGGTATGTGAAAATGGTCACCCATCCACGGACCAACCGCGGCAAGCGTAGCTTAACCTGATCGATCAACCCGTGCGGCTGTTACTTAGCCACAAGCCCCTCAAGTCGGTTGACGATAAACTTAAATGTTGTGTTATAATTGAAAGCAACTCGTTGTGAAAGATGGATAATACGGAAGCAGCCTGTGACCTGAAGAAAGACATACGCTAATATTCATATTCGTTATACTAATAATAAAGCTGAATAATTTGTTTGTTGGCTTGAACGAGCTAATCTCTGAACCTTTCAGTCGGTTTTTAACAGACTTCAAAAAAGGAGGAGGTTCTCAATTCGACGGTATGTTTTTTTTTCGTGTGTTTGTTTCGCGATTACTCCGCCAATTGTGGACCGATTTTCGAAATTCTTTTTTTGTTCGAAAGGAGATACTTCTGAAGTAGTCCCATAGTCACCAAGATAGGATCTGATGATTGGATCCTGGAGAAATCGAGGGCAACCCTCAAATTTTATGGGCCCACGCATCGTTTTTTTTAAACCAAAGTTACTGGTGAAAATTACAACTTAAAAGTGAAAAATAAAATCTTTTTTGCAAAAAAAAACCGACTTCCAAAAAAGACATTTCAAAGTGAAAAATAACTTTAATTCCGGAAGTCGGTGGCAAACAACGAAATTGCGAACTCAACGATACCGACTTCCGAAATTAAAGTTATTTTTCACTTCGCAGTGTCTTTTTTGGAAGTCGGTCTTTTTTTTTGCAAAAAAGTTTTTATGAAAAAAATCTTATAGCATTTGATAGTCCAATTCTTAAGGAAGGCTAGGCTATTTGACATCACACTAAGACACTTAGGAGCCGAGCAAAAAGGAAAAAAATCAGAAAGAACGCAAAGAGAAAACGAAGTGATACTCGTAGCGCGGACAGGCGATGCGACGCGACTGAATAAGTCGGGGGAACAAGAAATTTCACGCGGGCGCAGTCGCGGGCAGAAGCTAGTATAACATAATATTCTCGACACAGGAATCAAACCTTGAACCCCACAATCCCAAGCTACAACTGCTGGCACCACACCACATTACAAATCAGTCCTTCGGCATCATAAAACGGTTTATATTCCTAGATTGCAGACGTTAATACTAGTTGTAAATGTTGGGAGTTTACGACTAAATTGTGGAGTATTATGACCCTTGTACTAGTGATGTCCCAGTGGTAACGGCCACAGCTTATGAGTTGTACTTTTTTTTTGTTAGGCTATATTGTTCCCACCGCTGGGCAAAGGCCTCCCCTTTTTCCCTGCCTTGTGCGATCTTTGGCCTTGCACCACTTATCAGATCATCACACCCCCTTAGCAGGCGCTTTACTTTGTGTAAATAATTTCATCACCACTGCTCTCAAAACAGTGAAGGAAAACATCATGAGGAAACCGGCATGTCCCAGAATAAAAAATTCGAAGACGTGACATCTGCCAACCCGCACTGGGCCCGCGTGGTAGATTACAATCCACCCCATCTCAGTTTTCCTTCACAGTTTTGAGAAAAGTGGTGATGAAAATAATTAACATAAATAGTTTTGTGTACATCATCATCTGCCTAGTCTTTTCCCAACTATTTTGGGGTCGGCTTCCAGTCTCACCGGATGCAGCTGAAAACCAGTATTTTACATGGAGCGAACGACTATCTGATCTCCACAACCCAGTTACTAGGTAATACCCCTTGGTAAGATAGACCCCCAGGTCCTTAGTTTTGTGTACATAAATAAATAATTAAAGAAAATAAAGAAAGTAAGAACTAATCTGAACATTACGTCCTTCTCTATCATATCCTACCATTTAGCAAAGGACAGCAATATCTTTAATGTAGTTAACTAAGTAACCAACAGAACTGGCCACATTAACTCATATATGGGTAACTATGGCGCCCCGCGGTCACACATAAATGGCACTTAAATGGCACTTAGTGACACTAAATGTGCGCACTTCACTAATGCTCTAAGTGCCTCACAACTTAGTAAGCGAGGGCGTTTGATGTACCTTTGATTATGAATATGAAGATGTGTGGTTTTGAGCCAAAGTGTGGAGGTAACCTCTAGGTAGAATACTTTATGGATCTATGTACTCGTATTTGACGTTTGTAACAGATCTTATACCCCGTCCATTAGGTTAACCGTTTTTTGACAGCTGTCTTAGAACGTACATATTCCAGATTACGTAAAAGTTAACTTTAAAATGCGTAATAAAATAAATATATAAACTGCCTTATCTTATTGCATTATCTTATTTATGGCTTCTTACATACAGTATAATACCGTACGTGTATCAATTAATGTATTGTGTGTTGCTGCAATTACTAGTTACATCTGTCAAAAAACGGTTTACCTAATGGACAGGGTGTAGTTGGGCTCATTCTACTGTTTTTTTCTGTTCTGTGGTTGGGCCTGAGGTTGGTAGGCCTGGGTAGGGCTGGGTTCGATTCTCAGGTGAGGAAAAGGTATCATACCTATTGGGCTTTTCCATAAGGAATTTCTTTGCTCTCTTAGCAGCTTGGAGTCAGGATCTGTGCCCGTTTGATGGAAATAGGCCCTCTATTACGATAACTGGAAGAATGAGAGAGTTCTACACGCACTCTGTGTACACTTCCTTCGAGAAGTCATGTTATGTTTTGTAGCAGCACATGGTTTCATATTCATCATCAGCCTTAATAGCAGTCCACTGCTGGACATAGGCCTCTCCTATTGCACGTCATTCAACTCGATTTTTGGCAACTCTCATCCAGCTGCTACCAGCTACCCTGCGAAGATCGTCTCTCCATCTAGCTTGAGGGCGTCCCACCATTTTGGCTAAGCGTAATTCCTGTCCCTGTCGCACAACTGTCAAACTTGTAGTTTGACAGTTGTGCGACAGTTGTGTTACAGGTGCAAGATAGAGACGACAATGACAGCAATAACGCTTAGATAATAAACGTTCTAAGTAAAGTTTATAGATCTCGGCCTTAGACAAAACTTGTTGTGAGTCTGGTGACTCTTTTGCCTTAAATACCAATACAAATTCAACCTCTAAACTCAATAAAACCGTAACACTTCCAACCATAAACAACAAATAATCATAAACAAAACATAGTGTCGTCCAACAAAATTAAATTAGTCTATTCCCAAGCGAATAAAAATTAATCTAACGATTATTACTAATCGAATCACTTTGATTCTCACGTCGAGGCGATTGCGGCAATTCTATCGATTATCGAGCGATCGGGAACAGACGATAATTGCTTGCTGCGATAATTGTTGGATTTACAAACAGCGCTCCGAATAGTGGTGTAATTATGTCGGGTTTAATTTTTATCGATGGTTTTTTTTTGTTGTTTATGATTTTGATTATGTTGTTGTTTTTGTGAATGAATTTATAATGAAATACGTGTGATTTATTATCATTATGTGAAGTCAATTTGTGCATTAAAATGTTAGGTATACAAACAATTATTACACAACTAACTAGAAGTAACTAACGGCCGGTTTTTTCAAACAGTTGGTTAACGTAACATACTTTTCTTTTCTTTTTTCTTTTTTTTTTTTGGGTGTGAAATCATCATATGACTTCTCCCGCTCTGGGCGGAGCAGGAAGGCGTGTCAGACTTTTACTGACTAAAACCCACCCGTGTTCCTTCAGTTGCCTATGCCAGGGACCACGGTATCTCTTTCGAACCACTCGCGGCCCTGGCAAACAACCCGCGGCCCTGGTAAACGTAACATACTTACGTCGTCAAATAATAAAGAGTACGTAATCGTTATTATTTGACGTAAGCCAAGGCCATAATTTTGTAATTGTAATTTGAAATAAGGTTTTTTTTTGTTCGACGATAGTTAGCGCCATTTTTGACGTTTACGCGTGCCCCAAGTGGACGTGAAACAACCCGCCCAGATGTCGGTTTCCACACGATAACAAAGTAAAGTTCCTGCCTGGGTTTCACCTCACCAATGGGGCAACACTGTTCTAACAGATTTATCCTACTCAATCTTAGCGTACTAATATTATAAACGTGAAAGTTTGTATGGATGGATGGATGTTTGTTAGCCTTTCACGCAAAAACTACTGAACGGATTTGAATGAAATTTGGCACACGGATAGTTCAAAACCAGGATTAACACATAGAATACTTTTTATCCCGATATTCCTACGGGATTTACACTTATGCGGGTGAAACCGCGAGGCGCTGCTAGTATTCTAATAATACATTATATCCCGGTTTGCCCTAACTAAACCCAGATTTAAATATTTACCTAATTATTTCAAAACATATTGTTACACAATACAGCGCATTATGAAAAACAGAACACACAAACAGTTCTGTTGTTATTAATCCTACAAATTATATTCAAATAAACTGCTTTGATCTATTTAATTAACTGGACATCAAAAGGCAGGTGTTGTGTTTATGTAACTCATATTTAATGAGAAAATAAATCTTACCAACGTAAGAATCGTTTGTTTCGAAATCTGTGTGAGATTTTCCATAGGTATAACAATATTATAGAGCAGTGGTGGCCCAGTGGTAACGATCGCGACTTACGAGTTGTAGGTGGTAGGTTCGAACCCAGACAGGAGCTTTACTTTGTGTAAATTATTTCATCACCACTGCTCTCAAAACGATGAAGGAAAACATCGTGAGGAAGGACCAACAACGTTCTAGAACCAACTATTCGAAGACATGTGACATCTACCAACCCGTACCGTAACCAAGTGGTGGATTACGTCTTACTCCCTCTCTCAGAGAGAGGAGGCCTGTGTCCCAGCATTATGCATGCATTATGCAATAGTTTCAGCGTGTAACTGTCCCACTGCGGGACAATAGCCTCTTCTAATACAGAGAAGGAATAAGCATTGATCACCACACTGGTTCACTGGTGTTGGCACAGATTTATAAACTAAAGGGAGATATACACACTTAACGCGAGCCAATCGCGTAACGCAGATCGCAACGTTGAGACACACGACTACATTGACAATTCTTATTGACAAATCAACGGCGCCCGCGTTTGTTTCTGTTTTGTGCATACATTGTTCGCACGCGCCACGCCCCCTTGGCATATCTCCCTTTAGTTTATAAATCTGTGGGTGTTGGCTATTTCAGACTATTTAGTCCTGCGGGGTAATTGCGTAACATTCTGACAGTAGCAATAACTTTCATTTTGACAGTTCATCACCATCTTCCTGCCCTTATCCCATGTTACTTGGGATCGGCGCAACACGTTTTCTTCTTCAATTCTCCCCTGTATCGTCACGCTACCTTTTTTTTTTTTCATTTCATTTTGACAGTTCATCAACATTAATTGCGTTATTTACGTTGTTGAACCGACAAATGAAAGATTTTAAAGATTTATTGATAAACTAGGACTAAATTACATGGCAAAGTAATGTAATATAAAGCATAAGCATGAAGTTTCTTAATCTAGTTAGTGAGTGCCGTACTGCTCTCTCCTAGATAGGTTGCAAAATAACCTGTGTTTAAGAGAAACAGTTCCGATCCCCGTCATAAATGGCTGACTTATAACAGCACCTGTTAAATACGTAGGTATATCATAAATATGTGTAAAGTAATCATTACAGCAAGCTACAAAATGAAAGACAAAATTAGGTTATTAAACAAAAAAATAACTTGATTCTAAAAATAGCAATTTTGGAAAATACAAGTTTGTAAATAGGAAAAGAAAAATATTCGAATATAATTATGAAGTAATGGATTAACAATATCCTTAAAAATCATTCAGATTGTGATCGATAGTGTGTTGCGCATTTAGGATGCTGGCTTCAAATACATTTATCGGTAGCAGATTGGAAGCTGGGATTGTGCTTGGTTTTTTTATTTTTTTTTATTTGTCAGGAACAATTGGACGTAGTTAAGCAGAAAGGAATCAACCCACATTCTTCCCAATAACTCGAAAATTGCGTTAGTCTATGTAATACAACTTGACTCATAAAAATATTGGTATATTTGCCCATAAGTGACAATATTTCAAAATATTCCCTATACAACATCATTACAGCAATACAAACTTAAAACCTCGATAACTCAAAAGTTGCTTATTGTGGGTTGAGTCCGTTCTGCTTAACTAGGTCCAATTTATATTGTGTTTGTACATTATCGGTACAAGAATTCAAGTAAAACACAATACTTCAGAGCAAGACAATTTTATTTGTTTAATCCCGAGCCCTATATACCCTGTCAGGTAACGAAACCATATCGCGATCTAATTCGATCCCAACGCCATCTATCGAGCTAGCAGGTAGTTTTTAGACGAAATATTGATTGTTTGTGGAATAGCGTTGGGATCGATCAAATATTTATTATTATTATTTATACATTGAACATTCCGCCCACCAAAAGGAATATTCCTTTTAGTACCGCCCACCATGAACAAACTCAGCAACTACAAGAACAATGGACTGTATAACAATTGTAAACACTAAATAGTGGACGGCTTCATTACACATGATTGCAATTTGGTTGACAGATAACAATATGGTTCCGATCAAAACATGACAAATAAAACTAAATTTTTCTACTTGACAAGGTAGAATAACAACATACAAGTAAAACATTTTCGTAAGTAATAGTATAAATAAGTTTAATGATACACAAAATATGACACGATATTTAAAACAATAGTGCAACACAAGAAAAACATAAACAAATCTTAGCACAAAATAAATGCTTACAATTTTCACCAACATGTGGCTTATTCAGTAACAGGAAGGAAACACAATTTTGAAATTGGACGTTTAATCGTAGTGCCTTTACAACGAATAGTGACAACGCGCGTCAACCGATCTTTACCCGGATGCAGCTGTATAATTCTACCATATAACCATTTAGCTGGAGGTAAGTTATCTTCTTTAACTAATACTACATCACCTATTTTATAATCAGGGTTACGAACATTCCATTTATGTCTTTGGAAGAATTGTGTCAAATATTCCTGTTTCCATCTACGCCAGAAGTGCTGCACCATACGTTGTACCAATTGCCATCTGCGTAAAGTACTAACTGTGGCATACTCATAATTGTAGTCAGGTGCCACTACCAATGGATGACCCACTAAAAAATGGCCAGGAGTTAAAGGTACAGGATCCTCTGGATCACTGCTACCCTGAGATAAGGGCCTAGAATTTAGGCATGCCTCAATTTGAGAAAGAACTGTGGACAGCTCTTCGAACGTCAAAGTGGAGTCACCTACGACGCGCTTCAGATGATGTTTTACACTTTTGACTCCTGCCTCCCACAATCCACCAAAATTTGGAGCGTGGGGAGGAATAAAGTGCCATTCGGTTTGAGAGTTTGCAAGAGCAGCTGCAATGTCTTTAAACATTGAACTCTCTTGATTGAAGAGTATCTTTAACTCCTTGGCAGCGCCCACAAAATTGGTGCCATTATCACTCCAAATATGACGACAATGACCACGCCTGGAAACAAACCGTTTGAATGCTGCCAGGAAACCCTCAGTTGTTAAATCTGAAACCGCCTCAATGTGTACTGCGCGCGTGACCATGCACACAAATAAACTGATGTAACCCTTATACGACCGCTGTCCACGACCCTTAGAGACCCTCATGTTGATGGGGCCCGCATAATCGACACCGGAGTTAAGAAACGGTTTACTTGGGGTCACTCTGCAAGCTGGAAGCTCTCCCATCAACTGTTGTTTTGTGGTCGCAGCATATCGAATACAGGGAACACAACGACGTACATGAGCTCGTACAATATTTTTTACCCGACTGATCCAGTACTTGGTGCGTATAAAATTGAGTACCAGTTGCTGTCCTCCATGAAAAGTCTTTTCATGAGCGTCGGCTACAATTAACTTGGCCAAACTTGAAACATAAGGAACAACAACTGGGTGCTTTGTATCTTCAAGTAGTTGAGAATAGCGCAGTCTTCCCCCAACGCGCAATATCTCACATTTATCTATAAAAACATTTAATTTATATAATGGACTCGTTTTGTCTAATGGAACTTTATTTTTCAGGGCTATAAATTCTGCATGAAACCATTGCTGTTGGCTTTGCCTGATACATACATCTAAGGCTTCACGAATTTCTGAAGCTGACAGGTATGCTGTAAACTTAATGTTTGCTTTACGAACTCTGGTTGACTGCAAAAACCTTTTACAGTACGCAACAACCCTCACTAAACGTGTAAGTGATGAATACCTTGATCCCCAAATGGCTTCAAACTCAGACACGAGGTTGGCAGTGTAAACCTTAACAGGTTTTTTCTCCTCATTAGTGCGTATTGCGCTAGGTCTAGTATATTCTATGTGATCATTTCTTAGCCAACCTGGTCCTCGTTTCCATAGATCATCATTAAGTAGAACAGCTGAAGAAACTCCACGAGAAGCGATATCTGCTGGATTGTCATTGGATTTAACATAAGCCCATTGTGTAATGTCTAGCAAACTAAGGATCTCTGAAGTGCGGTTGGCCACGAAAGTTTTCCAACGACTTGGATGATCATTTAACCAGGCCAAAACAACAGATGAATCTGTCCAAGCATGGATATTAGCCTTTGGAATGTTCATTACTTCAGCTACTTCGATCAGTAGTTTTGCTACTAAAACAGAACCACACAATTCCAGCCGTGGAATAGATATCTGTTTGATAGGAGCTACCTTTGTTTTTGCGGTTATGAGGTGTGAGTGTATTTGCGCAGTAGCATCGATAATGCGACAATACACCACAGCCGCATAAGCTATATTTGACGCATCGCTGAATCCGTGTAGCTCTATCGCAATGTCCTCTTCCCTTTTGCCTATCCATCTGGGAATGTGAAAATCCACCAGTTTCTCTAATTCTGATCTGTAATATCTCCACTCCTTTGAGAGATCTGGTGGCAGTTCATCATCCCAGCCTACACCACTAATCCATAGCTTTTGTATGAAGACCTTCGAGGTTATAATGCACGGCGTTATCCACCCTAGCGGATCATAAAGTCGTGATATTTCCGATATGACCGTTCTTTTTGTTTCAGTTGCAGCAGGAGGTGACATCTTCACAGAATAATCAAATTCGTCAGTGTTCCGGTTCCAGGTAAGTCCCAAAATCTTAGTTACCTTATCAGTTTTAATTTCCAAATCTCTACCAGAATTTTCATTTAAGTTTTCCAATAAGCACATCCTATTGCTTGTCCATTTTTGCAATTGAAATCCTCCTTTCTCTAATAAACTGTTCATTTCACTATAAATTCCCTCTACTTCTATTTCAGATTGGCAGCCAGTCATCAGATCATCCATATAGAAGTCTGACTTCACCCTTTCAGCAGCCAATGGATACATATTACCTTCATCGCATGCAATTTGATGCAATGACTTGACAGCCAAGTAAGGGGCGCATGACGTGCCAAAGGTGACAGTCAGAAGTCGGAAGTCCTCTATCTCTTTGTTAGGATCCTCTCTCCAGACAATTCTTTGGAAATCCGCATCCGACTGCGCTACTTTGATTTGTCGATACATTTTTACTATGTCTGCAGCCAGACAGATCGGATGTTGTCGCCATCTCATGACAATATGTCTCAAATCTGCCTGAAGAGTGGGTCCTACCATTAAGGTGTCATTTAAGGAAACCCCGTTTGTTCCCTTACATGACGCGTCATAAACCACTCTTACCTTGGTGGTCAGCTTATCTTGTCTAATCACTGCGTGATGGGGCAAATAAACTGCATCACTTTTATTTATTTCAGACTCGTCAATGATTTTCTCCAAATGGCCCAGCAATAAATACTCCTTTATCACATCAGTATACTGTTGTTTTAATTCATGATCCCTAACCAACTTCCTTTCTAAACCTAGCAATCTTTTTACAGCTATAGTTTTAGAATGACCGTATTTACAAGGTGGATCTTCTGAACGAAAAGGTAATTTTACGACATAACGCCCATCTTCATCTCTTTTCGTCGTGTTTGCGTAAAACTCCTCGCAAGCCTGTTCTTCAGGCGTCAGAAGCTTTTTCGTTAAAGCAGGCTCGGAATCTAGTTCCCATAAACGTTTTAACATTTCGTTCTCTTCAATTTGAGTGTACATCGCGATCACAGTATTATGGGAATTCAGAGACCTATCCGCTTTACTAACATGGCCTGACACAATCCAACCTAAATGCGTGTCTTGTGCGACCGGAGAGCCCGCGGGGCTCTTAATTAGACCTTCCTTTAAAATACGGCAATATGTTTCAGCTCCTAACAAAATGTCGATTTTTTTAGGGCGATTGAACTTTGGGTCGGCTAGGTGTATACTGTGAATTTCTGGCCAATTCTCGAGTTCAAAGTTTGTATCTGGCATAACTGAGGTCAATGAGCTTAATACATGCGCAGTTACTTTTAGGTTAAAAGAGGGATCATGCAACGATTGTATATTAATATAAACCACATGTCTAGAGACGAGTTCGCCATGACCACCTCCTATACCTGCAATAGTAGTCTTCGAGATTACTCTCTTTAAACGAAGCAATTGCGCTGCTGCCTCAGTTATAAAAGACGCTTGTGATCCTTGATCCAACAAGGCTCTCAAAATTTGAGAGGACCCATTTTGTGATTCGGCCTTTACTAGCGCCGTGGCTAACAAAACTTGACCCTGTGCTTGTCCATTCACAAAATGAGTTGCTATATTTGCACTGATCTCATGTACTGGCTCTGAAGTACGTTCATGTGGGGTTGCAGGCACCACTGGTGTAGTAGCCCCACTGGCTCCACTAAGGTTCTTAGGATGCAACAACGTATGATGCTTCCGCTGACATATACGGCATTTTGAAAGAACACGGCAAAACTTGGAAGTGTGATGACTGCCCAAACAGTTAAAACAGACACCCAAAGATAGTGAAATGGCACGACGTTCGTCAATATCTAGTTGACAAAACTTCTTACAATTGCTGAGCTTGTGACTCTCAGAACAATGTGGACATGAAACATTGGTAGCACCATGCATTACTTTAGCGTGAGATGTAGAATTATTATCGACTTTTGGTTTATGTTTAGGTTCAACGCATTCTAGGGCTCGAAAACGCGTCTCTAAAAACTCGCAAAACTGTTTAAAGGAGGGTAGATCGTCGGATGATTTACTAACATGCAGTTCCCACTGCTTCCTAGATTCTACGTCCAACTTCAAGCTTACAACATAAACGACAATAACGTCCCATGAACTAACATCAATCCCAATATTGGCAAGTTCGTGCAAACAATCACTAGTAACATCAAGCAAATCTTTAAGTGCCTTTGATGATTCGATTCCAATATTTCGTTGGCCAAATAGTCGGTTTAATATACATGTTGCCATAAATTTCTTATTATTGAACCTATGTTCTAACATTTCCCAACATTTTTTATAGTTAACATCAGTTATAGGAACATGTCTTATAAGTTGCTCTGCTTCACCTGACACCTGAGTTTTTAAATAGTGGAGACGTTGTACGTCATCAAGTTTTTTATTATTGTGGACTAATGATATGAACAAATCTCGAAACGACGACCACTCTGTATATTTCCCACTAAAAGTAGGTAAAACTATTTTTGGCAATCTTCCCACACTGTCAGATGAACTATCACAAACTTCTTTATTGGAACTATTGACTTTTAATTGAGACAGAGCATTTTTTAATTCAACCTTATACACTAAATATGTTTCATAAACCTTTTCATAAACATCTTCCTGAAAGTATTCATACAATTCTTCACCCTCACATTCGCCTACTATTCCTTCGTATTTTGCAGTAAAATTTCTGAATTGGGTCTCCAAAACCTCTAGACGTGTATCCACATAAATGTAATTTAACCGATCTTTCGGAGACTTTTTGAAGTTTATCAAGCCCTTCTCAATCTGTCCTTTGACATCCTTCAACTTTCTCAGTTCCTTTTCCATGTTGTATTTCAACAGTTTTTGTAAGTGTCAACAAATGTGTGAATTTTCTAAGTCCAGTGAAGAGTAATTTTTCTAAGTCCAGTGAAGAGTAATTTTTCTAAGTGCCGCCAAGAGAGATTTTTCTAAGTGTTTGGACACATTTGTAAGATCGCTTCAAAATCGGGCATAGATTCGACGTCTTGTCGTTTTTATCGAAACTATTCTAAGTCCCTGATCTTGCACTATTTTAATTAACACTTAAATGTACTCACAGTTTTTGTCCACTTATGCACTTCACTACTCACGTGATCCAGTCCGGTTTCCAGTCCAATATATCCACAACACGAAGTTTGTTTACCGACCACTAGCGCCACCTCGTATCAAGTAGCGTAACTAATCCTTAATACTTGTGCTTCCAAAATCACCATCCGGCTCGAAGGACCATGTACATTATCGGTACAAGAATTCAAGTAAAACACAATACTTCAGAGCAAGACAATTTTATTTGTTTAATCCCGAGCCCTATTGTGCAGGACGCCCACCTACATAACGACGTAATCTTAAGATCAATGTAAATAATAGTGTATAAGATACGTTACTCACTAACTACTAACTATACTTGATAATAAGATCCTTACTCACTAACTACTAACTATACTCGCTAACTAGCAATAAAGAAAAATAGTATATAAGTTCCTTAGTATTTAAGTGATCATTGTACATAGATCGTGTCCCATTCTCGAACAGTCGTGGGCGAGTCGAACCTGTACAAACTCGCCGCCATTGGCAGGAAACAAACGGCTGCAATTGGCGAACGGTCATGGGCGAGTCGAACGGTCGTGGGCGAGTCGAACAGTCACGGGCGAGTCGAACTTGTATAAACTCGCCACCGTGATTGGTAAAAACAAACGGCTGCGATTGGCGGACCGTACGAACACACGGCCACGGCTAGCGGACCGAGAGTGAGGCACGGTCAGAGATAGCCGATTGGCGTCTTAGAAAGTAAGATAGTTTTAACCCCGCCACTACCTGCGCCCCTGTAAAAATATATAAAAGCAGGGCGCTTTCGGCCATAAGGTCAGTTCGGATCAAGATCTCACAGCGGCAACAAGTAAATAAATATTCATCGATCAACAAGAAGTTTTCATTGAACCAAGCGGTCTCCTCCAATCCAGTGCAAATATAGTTTGGGAGCACAAGAACTCGTCGCATCCCATTTATTGGTCCTTCGAGCCGGATACGAGGAAGATCACTATTAAGAAAACTACAACGAACTTATTGAAGAATATTTAAGAAGAACTCATTGAACAATGCCGGTTACAAGGTCCACGGGGAAAAAAGGCTGCAAGGCATCGACTGCGGCTACAGAACGGACAGAAACTGCTACCGAAACCACTACAGAAACTACCACGGAGACCACGACAGAAACAACGACCGGCACAAGTACTACGGAAGCTACAGGAACGACAGCTACCACAGAGACGGCCACGGCAACGACTTCAGAAGCACCAGCCGCTACCTCGTCTACAGTGAAACGTGCCGCGCCACAACAAGATGTGACTACTGAACAAAAAGAGAGTGGTCGCCGCAGCAAACCTACGTCACAGAGGAGCGACAAAAATACAAAAGCACGTCGCATAGCCAAAGCCAAGGCGGAGCTAGCCCAACGATTAGCTGAGTTAGCAGCCGCACGTCTCGCCGAAATCGAAGCTGAAACCACGGATGAAGACGTATCCTCCGTCGCCTCGGAAACAGGAAACGACCAACGAGTAACTACTTGGCTCCAATCAAGTCAGCTACTCGCCATTTCCAACAGACCGTATCAGCCCGAGGTGAAATCTTCGATTAACCCAGCCGTTCCAGTGACCACCGCCGCCATAACCTGGGACATCCCAGCGACCGTACCGGCGGGAGTCAGCACCATAGACCCACAACCTGAACCAATGAACATCACACTGCCAGTGAGCACCGCCGCCTCCTGGCAGCCGAACCTTGCGACTGAACAGCCGAACCCGCCGCCAGTGATCGCCGCCTGGCAACAGAACCTCGCGCCCGCGCAGCCACAACCGAACCACGTGCCTGCACAGCCACAACAGAACCACGCACCTGCGCAGCCACAACCGAACCACGTGCCTGCACAGCCGCGACAGATGCCAGCGCCGGTAAACCCGGGCGAATCCTGGAACAACGAACAGAACCCTACGAACACATCATGGCAACCCGTCTACACTACGGCACCGCATCACAGTTACCCTCCGAGGCCGACCGCCTCGCCCTGGGTACCGCCGTCTACAGAACCTACAACACTAGCCGTCCCAGAAACAAGGACGGACATGAAGGAACTTGCTGCTGCAATCACGCAAGCTGTGCACGCTGCGCA
The DNA here is from genome assembly GCA_911387795.2 of Apamea monoglypha. Taxonomy (NCBI): domain Eukaryota; kingdom Metazoa; phylum Arthropoda; class Insecta; order Lepidoptera; family Noctuidae; genus Apamea; species Apamea monoglypha. The sequence goes on along the minus strand of OU426944.1, from coordinate 8,938,596 downwards.
ATACCAGCAGCCAATGAAATACACTGAACTACCCTGCTTCAACGGAGCTCATCAAGATTGGCTCACGTTCCGCGCCGCCTACTGTGAGACAGCGCATCGACTAACATCAGTGGAGAACATGTCGAGATTCAGAAGAAGCCTTCGAGGAACAGCGAAAGAAGCTGTACAAGGTCTACTTATCGCGAACGCAGACCCGAACGAAGTCATGAAGACACTCGAATTACGCTTCGGACGTCCAGACTCCATCGCAATGGCTGAGATGGAGCGACTGCGAACATTACCGCGCCTCACAGAATCTCCGCGTGATGTTTGCACCTTCGCCACGAAAGTGGAGAACATCGTTGGGACCCTGCAAGCACTCAACTGCGGGCATTACCTATTCAACCCAGAGGTCACGAAGGCTATGGTTGAAAAGCTCACACCAACGTTGAAAAGGCAGTGGTACCAGTATTCAGCGGCACAACCTAGAACAGAACCTGACCTCGTGAAGTTCACACGATTCATCAAGATCGAGGCGGAGATTTGCAGCCCGTATGCATTGCCTGAGAACATCGCTGCGACGACTCAAGCCACTCAGAGCACGCAGCGACGGCAACAGCGGGTACATGCCACACAAGAGGCAAGCAAACCGAAGTGTGTTTTGTGTGAACATCAAGGTCACAGTGTCGCGGAATGCTACCAGTTCAAGAAGGCAACCACTGACACGAGATGGGACATCGCGAAGAAGCACCGCCTGTGTTTTCGTTGCCTCAAATCCCGAACGAAACAACATAGCTGCAAACCAAGGAGATGTGAGATCAACGACTGTGTACATTTGCATCACAGAATGCTACACGCCACTAGTGCAGCAACCGAGAAGAGGGAAGAAAACGAATGCTCCAAAGAGGAACAAGAAAAGGTGCATTCAATGTGGACACCAAAGGTATCGTTCCTCAAAATAATACCAGTGCACCTCTCTGGACCGGCGGGAGCTGTAGACACCTACGCTCTCTTGGACGACGGCTCTACCGTAACCCTAATCGACGAGAGCCTAGCCAAACAGATCGGGGCCGACGGATCCTACGAACCGCTTCGGATAGCATCCTTTGACGGCGAACCCACAGTCGACGTGTCATCTCGACGAGTGAGCTTCACCATCAAAGGACTTCACACATCCGAACGTAAGCTGCGCGCTAGAACAATCAAGCAGCTAGAGTTGGCGGCACAAAAAATCCCTGGAGAAGCAGTCAGGGACTGTAAACATCTTCTGGACATTGCGAGAGACCTAGTGACTGAGAATGCAAGACCCAAACTCCTGATTGGCCAAGACAACTGGGATCTACTCATTGCGACGGAGGTCAGAACCGGAAAGAAGAACCAACCAGTGGCTTCACTGACTCCGCTAGGTTGGGTCTTACATGGCAGTCACACGCGAGCACTTGGCCACAGAGTGAACTTCATCAGGCATGCGAACACAGACAACGACCTACATGAACTGGTGAAGGAATACATCACAACGGACAACATGCAAGTCAATCCGAAGAAACCTCTCAATGATCCTGAAGAGAAGGCACTTCGCATCCTTCAGCAACACACACACAGAACTCCAGAAGGAAGATACCAAACCGCTTTATTGTGGCGAGATAACAACGTCATGATGCCAGACAACTACGACAGCGCTCTGAACAGGCTCATAAGCGTAGAGAAAAAGGTAGACAAGGAACCCGAACTAAAGGAAAGGTACACTGAACAAATGGAAGCACTAGTGTCAAAAGGATACGCCGAACCAGCTCCAGCCGCGACATCAAAGCATCGAACATGGTACCTACCTCACTTCGCGGTTTTCAATCCCATGAAACCGGAGAAGTTAAGAATTGTCTGCGACGCTGCAGCCAAGACCCGCGGAGTCTCTTTGAACGACCAACTACTCACTGGCCCAGATCTATTACAATCACTGCCAGGAGTAATAATGCGTTTCCGTCAACACTCAATCGCCGTGACCGCTGACATCACCGAAATGTTCTTGCAAATCGAATTACGACCCGAAGACCGGGACGCACTTCGTTACTTGTGGCGAGGAGACCGAAGAGATGACAAGCCACCGGAACAATACCGCATGAAGTCACTGATCTTCGGAGCTTCTTGCTCACCGGCGACAGCGATATACGTAAAGAACACGAACGCCGAGAGATTCCAACAAGAACATCCGGAAGCAGTCAAAGCTGTCAAAAGAAATCACTACATGGACGATTACTTGAATAGCTTTGACACGCTGGAAGAAGCCGTGAAAGTGTCACAAGCCGTGCGCGACATACACAGAGAAGCGCGTTTTGAACTTAAAAAATGGTCATCTAACTCTACCCCCCTTCTTGAAGCGCTAGGGGAAGATGCCAAGACTGAAGATTCAATCGAACTGGAAGACAGCATCAAGACAGAACGTGTTCTCGGTTTAATATGGAAGCCGACGAAAGACTCGCTGGCCTTCAATTTGAATCTAGCGCGCATACCACAGAACATCCTACAGAACGACACGCCTACTAAGAGAGAAGCTCTTAGAATAGTAATGTCCCTGTTTGACCCATTGGGACTTGTATCCCCGGTTACTATCAGAGCCAAACAAATACTGCAAGAAGTTTGGCGTCGTGGAACAGCATGGGATGAAGCCCTGGACAGCGACCTAGCCGCAAGCTGGAGGAAATGGCTCACTCACCTCAGGAAGTTGGAGCACATGTCCATCCCACGAACTTACCCAGGCTTCAGTGCTACAGAATCGCTACAACTGCATGTGTTCACGGACGCAAGCGAATCTGCGTACGCGGCAGCGTTATATTGGCGGACGGTCACGAGGGACGGAAGAGTCAACGTCTGCTTGACCACCGCTAAAGCCAAGGTGGCCCCACTGAAGCTAATGTCGATTCCACGTTTGGAGCTACAAGCGGCAGTACTCGGCGCACGCATGGCGTCAGCGGTTAAGGAAGAACACGATCGAACGCCAGAGTCGACCACGTTCTGGACCGACAGCAGGACTACACTGTCATGGATCAGAACCGGATCCAGATCCTACAAACCGTATGTCGCTCACCGCATCGCAGCAATAGAGGAACATAGCTCCACCAATGAATGGCGCTGGCTACCGACCAAACTGAACCCAGCCGATGACGCTACAAGAGATGTACCGGAGGACTACGGTCAAGATCATCGATGGTTCAACGGTGCAGATTTCCTTCTCGGTTGCCCGGACACATGGCCAGCCGATGAAAGGAACCCTGTCATAATCACAGGGGAAGAGAGAACCTGTAGTTTGACCGTCAGAAACAAGAACATACAGATCAGCGAAGCAATACCAGACGTCAATAGATTCTCGCGATGGGAGAGATACTTGCGAGCTACCGCACGAATCCTACAGTTCCTATATCTCTGTCATCGATCGAGGGACAACGTCAACTATAAAAGGACCAAGAGAAATAGCAGCGCAGACCCTGATTGGCGAAGGAACAAACGAACATTGCCAATCAAAGTGAGAGAGACGCGAGAAACCACGAACAATTACCTTCCTCTCACCGCTGAGTCTCTACGTAAGGCCGAGAGTCTGATTCTACGAGCTTCGCAGGAACAGTCTTTCCAGGAGGAAATAGAAGCTCTAAAGGAAAAAAGGACCTTATCACGCAACAGTCGCCTGTACGCACTAAGCGTACAACTCTCAGAGGGAGAGATTCGCCTAAAGAGCCGAATAACCGCCATGACAAGCATCACAGAGAACCTAAAGAATCCGATGGTTCTTGACGGAGACCACCGCACGACGCGATTGTGGATTGAACATATCCACCGCCAATTGCATCACGCGAACACCGAGACGACAGTCAACGAATGCCGTCAACAGCATTGGGTGCTCCGTCTACGACCGACTGTCAAGAAAATTATCGGTAGATGCTTGCGATGCCGTATGAGGGCAGCCTCTCCAGCACAGCCAATAACAGGGAACCTCCCTCCCTGTCGACTAGCGCACCATCAGAGACCATTCACCTTCGTCGGGCTAGATTACTTCGGGCCGTTGATCATCACAGCAGGACGAAGCCATCAGAAGAGATACGTCGCCTTGTTCACCTGTCTCACGACGCGAGCCATTCATCTGGAACTTGTGGCATCGCTTAACACAGATTCGGCAATCATGGCGTTGCGCCGCATGATAGCGCGCCGAGGATGCCCAACGCAGCTGTGGTCCGACAACGGAACCAATTTTCACGGCGCTGAAAAGGAACTAAGAACCGCCATTTTCGCAGCTACAGCAGAGGAGGCCTCAAAAAGGATGATCGACTGGCGATTCATACCGCCTGGTGCACCATTCATGGGGGGCGCCTGGGAGCGCATGGTGAGATCTGTAAAGACAGCACTCGCCGCCACCGTCAACGAGCGATTCCCGAACGAAGAAGTGCTTCACACGCTGCTTACCGAAGCCGAACACACCGTGAACAGCCGGCCACTTACCCATGTGTCCGTGAATCACGAAGATCCTGAAGCTTTAACTCCCAATCACTTCATATTGGGTGGTCCCGGCCGCATCGCAGCGCCGGGCGAATTCGGCGACAGTGACCTGCGTCTACGCGCCAGTTGGCGCGCAGCTCAGAGGCTCGCCGATATGTTCTGGGCCAGATGGCTCAAAGAATATCTTCCAGAACTGCGAAACCGCAGGGAACCACATACCAAAGGCACGATCCCCAAGGTCGGCGATCTAGTGCTTATCGTGGACGGCAACCTTCCGCGAAACATGTGGGTCAGGGGACGCATCTGTGCTACTTTCCCCGGCCCAGACGGAGTTGTACGTACGGTGGACGTGACAACAAAAGGAGGCACCCTACGACGTCCAGTGAAGAGAATAATAGTGCTACCAATCGAGAGCAGCGATCCTGCACCATCTACGACTGCGGCGCCAGCGGCGGATGACGACGCACGGCGGGAGGAATGTGCAGGACGCCCACCTACATAACGACGTAATCTTAAGATCAATGTAAATAATAGTGTATAAGATACGTTACTCACTAACTACTAACTATACTTGATAATAAGATCCTTACTCACTAACTACTAACTATACTCGCTAACTAGCAATAAAGAAAAATAGTATATAAGTTCCTTAGTATTTAAGTGATCATTGTACATAGATCGTGTCCCATTCTCGAACAGTCGTGGGCGAGTCGAACCTGTACAAACTCGCCGCCATTGGCAGGAAACAAACGGCTGCAATTGGCGAACGGTCATGGGCGAGTCGAACGGTCGTGGGCGAGTCGAACAGTCACGGGCGAGTCGAACTTGTATAAACTCGCCACCGTGATTGGTAAAAACAAACGGCTGCGATTGGCGGACCGTACGAACACACGGCCACGGCTAGCGGACCGAGAGTGAGGCACGGTCAGAGATAGCCGATTGGCGTCTTAGAAAGTAAGATAGTTTTAACCCCGCCACTACCTGCGCCCCTGTAAAAATATATAAAAGCAGGGCGCTTTCGGCCATAAGGTCAGTTCGGATCAAGATCTCACAGCGGCAACAAGTAAATAAATATTCATCGATCAACAAGAAGTTTTCATTGAACCAAGCGGTCTCCTCCAATCCAGTGCAAATATAGTTTGGGAGCACAAGAACTCGTCGCATCCCATTTACCTATATACCCTGTCAGGTAACGAAACCATATCGCGATCTAATTCGATCCCAACGCCATCTATCGAGCTAGCAGGTAGTTTTTAGACGAAATATTGATTGTTTGTGGAATAGCGTTGGGATCGATCAAATATTTATTATTATTATTTATACATTGAACAGTGTTTGATACATTAGTTTACACTACATACATCATAATTAATTAAATTTAATATAAATTCTAAAAGTGGACATGCACAATAATAATAAAAAATATTAAAAAAAAACATGTTTATAACAATCAATATACATATGTAATGAAACCACTTTTCATGCTATTCTTGAATATATTTTCGTTAATCTCAATATCACTGTAGTATAATATGACTTTAGATTAGTTTAGATATAACTCGAGCGACTCCAAGCGTGAGCTGATCCACCATCTTTTCCCTTTGATTCCTCCATCATCCCCGGCCTCCGTGTTGGCTGTGTTGCCAATTTTTCAATCAAAGAACAATGGCAGCCACCCATACATTAATTTAGCTGAGATTTAATTCTTGCGTCTTTAAATGAAAAATATCTTGTTTAACTCGGCGTCAACTTCTGAATTAGTTTGTGCAAGAATTTTTGTTCGAGAAGTCCGAGAATAATAGAAATTCAGTCATGAACTTTTGTAGGTTATGTTTATGGTTAGCGTTGCCCGGATAAACCCGGACATAGGTAGGCTTTCTGATTGCGTGTCCAGCCAAAATAAACGGTGTCTGGCTTGTCCGGCTTTTGTTAGGCTTTTTATATTTCGCAAACGAGCGAGCGCCGATGACTGATTATGACAATAATCAAAAAAGCTTGATTTTACATACAATTTTTTTGTCGTACCTATTAATACTGAGACACAAAATCCTCAATAATGTAGGGTGTCCGGCCTTTCTACCCAAATGTCCGGCCAAACTCTGTCCGGCTATTAGGTTTGGCGACCTGGCAACCCCATTGAACAATCAACAGTTGTCAAACCAAGACTTTATATTTTTTTCGACTTGGGATAATAGTCTTTTTGCCAGTCATTAATTGAAAGTAATTAATTTATTTTTACACTACAATATTTTTACCTCCCTACAAAGAACACTTCCACTTATAAATAAACGTTATTGTTAATTCATTTACTCCTTTTTGTTACAACAACAAACTAAAACTGATTTTATTACAATAATACTGTACTTACTGTCACTTGGCAGAATAAATACAAAATGGCATCACTAATTGTCAATGAAAAAATCAAAAAACTTTTCATTTAAAATAATTTTTTTATCCGGAGTTAACTAGGTAATGTGATACTTTGAAAAAACGTAGAAAAATAATAGAACTGCCTTCGTATATAAGTCACTTTTAGACGCTCAAATTAAAGTCAGCTAAGCTTTCGCCATTGTTCTTTACCGTGTTGCCAATTGAAATAATCAAAACACGGAATCATGTATAATAAATAGCAATTTTTGTTTTGTATAGAAAATTGGATTATTAATATTAAATTATAGATCTTCCATTGAGTACAAGTTTACATCCAACAGAAATGCTTTGAGCTTAGCCATAAAAGAGCTAGTGTTTGATAAAAATTTCAAGTCCGCCGGCAGTCAGTAATGTGGGCTATACTTGACTATGTTAAAATTAAGGTTCAACTTCATTTTTAAAGTTCTTTCTACGAGTGTTTTCCCTGGCTATTCTTTCTTCCCCGGATTCGTATTCATGGATATATTTTTTAAAATTAAATAGGTTATAGGAATGGTTTCGCCCCGAAAGGGATCTTAGCAGATAGCGATCTATAGTTTCTGCCTCCCCCCATTGGAAGAAGGCGTAAGTATATGTATATATGTATGTTTGTTTCGCCCCTTATTTCATAGAACTAAAATTGAAAAGTGTTTGAGGAATATAGGCCTAACTACTAACTATATGTAAACAAGATATTGGCACAAGACATTTCAGCTTTGTCTCCAGTATGGCCACGCACCTTCTATGCCTCAAATTCTGGTATTTCAAATGTCCATAGACCGCTGTGTCAACTTACTAAGTATCAGAAGGCCAATTCTCGTAATTTAAATCGTTCAAAATCTAGTCGCAGTCTCATCTCGGCGACAAACAAAAATGTCAAAAACTTGTCAAAATGTAGGGAAATTGGAAGTATTTTTTGACAGATTGAGACTGGGATCAGACTGTGAACGTTCTTAAAATTACGAGAAACGCCCCTCAGGTATACCGTCAACGTGTTTGACAATTCAATTCTCAATTCTTTATTGCGTACCATAATGTATACAAAGAAGAAGAAGAAGAAAAAGTATTTATTGCGACTCGTACAGGAAGATCATAAAACTAAACTAAACACAACCAAAAATAATAAAAATATTTTTTTTTTTAAACCGAAACACACAGATAATTATACCTACTCGTATTAGTCACAATTACGGATTCAAAAGTGCGTGTAATTGTTTTATTTGAAATAAATGCTTGGAGTTGAATTTGATATACAATGACATACAGAAATGTAACTATAGATAGTTTTGGAATAGACCATAGGCGTCGTAATAATGGTTCCTGTTTCATCTTTTAGGCACGGTACCCTAACGAATGATTCTTCAGTCACTAATAAGCAGTGTTTGCAGTAAGAAGGCAGTCATTTCGTATCCCTGCTGCGAACGTTTCGCCATCGGAGCGCATAATTCATTCGCTTAGTGCAGACTTTATGAGCGGTATTCATCATTATTATATGGTCGTGTTGCACAGATATGAGGCAGAAGTTTCAGAGACACTGATTGCAAAACTAAAACATTAAAATCAGGGGGTCTACTACGAAGTGCAAAGTGCGAATGATCGGATCGGACCGACACATGGCCGAACCGAATATTATTGAAAAATGCGAAAAAAGGTTCGGATCGGCTCAGTTGGGTCGGGACCATAGTCAATATTCGAAAGAGTGTAGGAGCGTAGGATCGGGACCGACCGAACCAAATAGTAACTTTGTAGCAGGAAACGGTCGAACATTCGGCCGATACCACTTCGGAGTAGACCCCCTAATTTCAAAGGAACCAAATAATAGTTGGCGTGAAAGACGGGGGCCAGCCCCTTCGGCAGAAGTATAAAATACCCTACATAACATACATACTCAGCCTGTAATGTTCCCAAACTGCTGGGATACAGGTCTACTGTCTGTGAGAGGGAGTGGACTATAATCTACCACGCGGGCCCAGTGCGGGTTGGTAGATGTTATATGTCTTCAAGATTTTTGGTTCTAGGACATGCCGGTTTCCTCACGATGTTTTCCTTCACCATCTTGAGACTAGTGGTAATAAAATAATTCACACAAAGTAAAGCGCCTGTCAGGGTTCGAACCTACGACCTACAACCCTTAAATCGCGGCCGTTACCACTGGACCACCACTGGTCCGATAAGTTATTATGATTGTGATTAATATCTATATAATAACCATTCCAACCATCTTTCCATCTGTAATGGATAGCTTGATTCCTAAAATCCTACTAATATTATAAACGCGAAAGTTTGTGAGGATGGATTGATGTTTGTTACTCTTTCACGCAAAAACTACTGAACGGATTTCGATGAAATTTGGCACACAGGTAGTTTATAACCAGAATTAACAAATAAGATACTTTTTATCCTGATATTCCCAAGGAATCGAAACTTATGCGGGTGAGACCGCGGGGTGCAGCTAGTAAGCTATAAAAACACAGAAAAAATAATTTCCTTACCAAGTCAGAGATTTCCGTTCAATGTGTGTCCGTAATGAAACTTCTGCCCATCTCTCTGTGCGCACATAACTCCCGAACGAGGAGTAATTGCTTACGCAATGCAGTTTATTTTAGAACCGTTTTGTACCGTTTTGTTGTTACAACAATGTTTTACTTTCTCCCCATGGAAGTTACTTCAAGATTGAGGAAAGGACATCATCATTTATATTATATTTTACATAAAACGTTGATCAATTTACAAACTCAGGATGAGGAGGAAAGGTCCACTAAAATAGTGATGAATACAAGGTCACATAAAATTAGCTAGCGAAACTCTGCAGACGTGATGGGTCATCATCTGCCTAGCCTTTTCCCAACTATGTTGGGGTCGGCTTCCAGTCTAACCGGATGCAGCTGAGTACCAGTATTTTACATGGAGCGACTACCTATCTGACCTCCACAACCCAGTTACTGGGTAATACGATACCCCTTGGTAAGACTGGTTGTCAGACTTTCGGGCTACTGACGACCCGTAACGACTGTCAAAGATCCACGAATGACAGCCGGGACCAACAGCTTAATGTGCTTTCCGAGGCACGGAGGGGTCTTGGTATGTGAAGATGGTCACCCATCCACGGACCAACCGCGGCAAGCGTAGTTTAACCTGATCGATCGACCCGTGCGGCTGTTATTACTTAGCCACAAGCCCCAATGCAGACGTATCATCCGTAATACCAAAGACAAAGCTGGAATGTCTCCTGTGCCTGTAACTACACCCATGCCCTTCAAATTGGAGCACAGCAACGCTGCTGGGTGGCAGGTACAAGTATGTTGATATCCTACTCAATATTTCCTTGGTTCGTTTCCCAGGTTGGACAAAGTGTTATTGTGTTTTTAGGGTTCCGTAGCCAAATGGCAAAAAACGGAACCCTTATGGATTCGTCATGTCCGTCCGTATGTCACAGCCACTTTTTTTCCGAAACTATAAGAACTATACTGTTGAAACTTGGTAAGTAGATGTATTCTGTGAACCGCATTAAGATTTTCACACAAAAATAGAAAAAAAAACAAAATATTGGGGGTTCCCCATACTTAGAACTGAAACTCAAAATTTTTTTTTCATCAATCCCATATGTGTTGGGTATCTATGGATAGGTCTTTAAAAATGATATTGAGGTTTCTAATATATTTTTTTTCTAAACTAAATCGTTTGCGCGAGAGACACTTCCAAAGTGGTAAAATGTGTCCCCCCCAGTAACTTCTAAAATAAGAGAATGATAAAACTAAAAAAAATATATGATATACATTACCATGCAAACTTCCACCGAAAATTGGTTTAAACGAGATCTAGTAAGTAGTTTGTTTTTAATACTTAATTAATTTCATGGGCGAGTCCGACTCGCACTTGGCCGCTTTTTCCATTAGGAATCACCCATATGTGGACGCCATAGTTTGGAAGCTGGGTGTGAGATACCCCCGTGCCCCAGTCCTGCGCCTTTTTTCTCTTTAGTCGTGATAGATTGTTCGGAATATGTGTTTAACCTACACTATAATATTTCCCGCCATGGCCTAAGTTCAGTCTGGAGGACTATATTGGTTTAAGATTTAAAAGGTAATTTTGACACTTGCTAGGTATCAAACCCGCTTCTTCATGCTTCAGAAACGGGTCTTATAACATCCGGGCTGTCATGACTACGAGATAAAATATAAATATCAAATTCATCTATAATCTTATTGTTTATTCAAAGTACCATAAATAAAAACATAAGTGTATGCCATAGACAAGGCATAGATCGAATAGACCATCTGTGTATGTTCAAAAGAGGATTATGTCTCTAAACCATAGATTATAGAACGTATAAAAAGATTCTGAAGCGTGTCATGGCATACATTTAACGTGTTTAGAAAAGATGATTTTAAATCTAACTTATTTGAGTTGGTATTGGTATTAAAATATTTTAAACTAGCTATGGCAAGTGGATATATAATACAACTATTATGTATATATTGCGTGATGTATGTAATCTAAAGTTCTTACTTATATTATAAACGCGAAAGTTTGTGAGGATGGATGGATGTTTGTTACTCTTTCACGCAAAAACTACTGAACGAATTTTGATGAAACTTTACATTAATATAGCTTATACATCAGAATAACACATAGGATACTTTTTATCTCGATATTCCTACCAGATCGACACTTATGCGGGTGAAACCGTGCGGCGCTGAGAAAAGATTTGATTTTTGTTTGTTGCGCTTTCACACTAAAACGGATGAACGGATTTAGATGAAATTTGGCACATGGATAGCCCAGGACCTGGAGACGTAGGATACTTTTTATCCCGATATTTCCACGGGATCGAGACTTATGCGGGTACAACCGCGGGGCGCAGCTAGTAGGGAATATTTTTTCGAAATCTGTCGGTAAAAGTTCTCTGCTGAACATGGTGGAACCTTTTACTGGACTGGATTTCATTTAAAAAAAAATGTTTTTTAATTTATCCATTTATTTCAGGCATCAAGGCCCATATAAAGACATACAGGCAACATTAATATAACTTAAAAATACTATACACTAGCTATGCCCCGCGGTTTCACCCGCTTAGGTTTACCCGCATAACATTACACTTCCATGATCTACATCCTATGTACTAACATAGGATAGAATACTTCTTAACCCGCTGGCACGTTCAACATCATCTGCCTAGCCTTTTCCCAATTATGTTGAGGTCGGCTTCCAGTCTAACCGGATGCAGCTGAATACCAGTATTTTACATGGGGCGACTGCCTATCTGACCTCCATAACATAGTTACTGGGTAATACGATACCCCTTGGTAAGACCGGGCTTCTGACAACCCGTAACGACTGTCAAAGATCCACGAATGACAGCCGGGACCTACGGCTTGACGTGCTTTCTGTGGCATGGAGGAGTCTTGGTATATAAAGATGGTAACCCATCCACAGACCAACCGCGGCAAGCGTAGCTTAACCTGATCGATCGACCCGTGTGGCTGTTATTACTTAGCCACAAGCCTCCCCGTTCCCGTGGGATAACTTCCGAATAAAAGCGGGCGAAACTGCGGGCAAAAGCTAGTATACGATCAGTGCTCTCTAATAAAACTTCAAATATCTTTCAAAGTAGCTGTACATTACTATACCTACCTTTTACTTTCGATCGACTTGGAAGTCGAAGTCGAAGCCTGAAGCAAACGACTTTAGTTTAAACACAGTTTTAATTAAACTTGGTATTTGCATTGATTAATATCGGTCTGCAGCGGTACAGGTGAGGAGAGAAGTTATTTCGAATTTAATGAAAGTTAAATTTACTTTTTAGGATAGATGGAGCAAGTTCCAGATAAATTAAAATGATGACGAAAAAGTCAAAAAGGTGAAAATGATGATGCTCCATGTATTCACACTTTTGCCTGTTTTCCTACGACTTTGCTTAGAAATGAAATGTTTTATGTTCATATAATATATATTATGCAGAAAAAGATGCGTATTAGTAAAAAAAATCAAGGCTCTGCGGGGTAATTGCGTAGCAATGGCTTTTATTTTGACAGTTCAACAACATCCATTGCGTTATTTACATTGTTGATCAGATTTTTTTTCGAACATATGAAGCAATGGATTAGCTATATACTTCAAAATGATTCACATTGAGATTGATCGTGTATTACGTAATTAGGATGCTGATAGGACTCGATTGATACCTTATTTCCTCTCATAATTTTGCAGTAAAAGACCATACGTTTGTAAGTCAGACAAATAAATTGATTGCAAACTTGTTACATAATTGCAATAAGAAACAACATCCCATTCCTCAGTTCATTCACTCACATTCCATTCGTTCGGCCGTTTATTTCAGTTAAGTTAAGTATCAAGTTACTGTTATTGATTCAAGTTAAATCGGTTCTAAATGGTAACTTTATATGGTACTAATTCAGTTCTATTTTATTAACTGCACGACCCCTTTCAGTTACTGTAAATAAGTAATTACTGTTCTTTAAAACGGTTGAACATGAGATCTAGCTCGTTGTACCTATAATCCTAAATACAATCGTACTAAAATCGTAAACGCTAAAGTTTGTATGGATGGATGTTTGTTACTCTTTCACGCAAAAACTACTGAACGGATTTGGATAAAAAAAAAGTGTTTATTCACGGAAATAATTTTAACCCGAAAAATATTACCTCTGCCAAACAACAAAGCAGTTTGTTGGTAGTTGTAGCTCCTTTTTTTCTTTAAAAGCAAGCAATGCCAGAGGTCAAACGTCGTATAATTTTAGCTCCCATGTGCACTATAAGCAGGCTCCATTAGAGAGAGCAATGATAATATAAAGTGCACGAAGAGGTTAGGGTTGTCGCAGACGACGAATTAATATTAAGAGAGAGTGATTTTCCCAACAAAAGGTCTCTTCTCACTAAAATTCTCAGAATATTCTGAACATACTCTACCTAATTAAAATAATATGTAACTAAATAACAATTAATACCTAATCCTAACTACCTGACTATCTTACTTCCTACTAATATTATAAATGCAAAAGTTTGTATGGATGGATGGATGTTACTCTTTCACGCAAAAACTACTGAATGGATTTGGATGAAATTTGACACACATATGGTTTATAACCAGGATAGCAGTACACGAGATACAAATCAACTAATTTTAACACCTGAACTATTCACCAGTCGCACCAAGAATTCATTACAACACCTCTCGAGACTCCACACTCCTCGCCTCGCCTGTACCGCCTTCTCGTAAGCTATCAAGTGAAACTATTCGCCGAACGGCAGCGAGCTCTCCTAGTTCAATAATTAGTAACTTGGACAACTATTCAGAACTATTTCTCATTTGTTTCAGAGAGTCTTCGAGTCCGGAGTGAATAGTTACTTGTAGGAGTTTTAGGTGAAGTTGGACTATTGTTTTTCTCCTTATTGGTTACCATCAGCACCCTGCTTAAGACACTTTCGATCCGAATAATCCGAAGGATTTTGAAGAAAGCTCATAACACATGTTGCTTAATAATGGCTTGTGGCTAAGTAACAGAGGGGCTGGTGGCTAAGTAATAACAGTCGCACGAGTCGATCGATCAGCTTAAGCTATGCTTGCCGCGGTTGGCCCATGGATGGGTGACCATCTTCACATACTAAGACCTCTCCGTGCCTCGGAAAGCACGTTAAGCCGTTGACCCGGCTGTCATTCGTGGATCTTTGGCAGTCATTACGGGTAGTCACAAGCCCGAAAGTCTGACAACCAGTCTTACTAAGGGTATTACCCAGTAGCTGGGTTGTGGAGGTGTGATAGGCAGTTGCTACTGATATTCAGCTGCATCCGGATAGACTGGAAACCGGCCCCAACATAGTTGGGAGAAGGCTAGGCAGGTGATGATAAAAACTTCCCGACGACCGGATAATCTCTAACACTAACTTTAGATATGGTTTAGTCAAATTGATAGAACTCCTGTGTAATTTCACTACAAATATTTTCAGAACCATTTTCTTGAAAATTTCACCCGAAAATTCCGCAAAAATTTCCCCCAAACTATTTTAACAAGTAAATCAAAGGGACAGTTTTCAATAAGGTTGATCAATTGTCCGCATAGCGCAGTGGCTGGCTCTCTGCCAAGCCCGCAGTGGACGCAGCGCTAAAGGGAATTAAATGTGCAATCTGGGGGGAGAAAATTAAATAGGAGTATTTATTAGGTGTCTGCTAACGAAAACGGTAGCCGCTCCGCACCCGCGGGGGCCGTGGAAGAAAACTCAGAAATTAAATAGTGATGGAAAAACGGAAAAGGTTTCTATTTCAAAATTTGTAGTATTTAAATAGCTTATTTATGTGCTATCGGGACCAAAACTAGTAAAGTTACTCCTTATAACATCAGCTATCTGCCAGTGAAAGTCCTGTCAAAAAAGTATTTATTTATCAATGGACGCTTACATATCAGTCGAAACACGTAAACTGCTGTACATAAGCCTTCCCCAAGCATTGCCACAGGGCAAACTACACTTCAAAATCGCACGACACACTTTTATTCCCAAACCGAAAATAAATACTACATAATGGACCTTCTCTGCTGACCCCATAGCTATTAATATCAATTATCATTCGGAAACAGTTCGCCAAATGCTGTGTTATTGCGCCGTTTGTCAAAAGAGGGGCGGCTGATGGCGATAAGAAGGTTTTCTAATAGGTAATCACGGAAATGATGTCTTTTCTTTCTAATTTAAAAATGCTATGTTGCAGTTTACTATTGATTCATTGTTACTGCTTCTTGAGAGCAGAATCGGAATTAAAAAAAAAACGGTCAAGGAGAGGAGAGGAGGGTTCCGTACAAAATTGTCGGCGTGTAACTACAAATTTACGGTTTTCGGATTTTTTCCTTTACTTTTGCTACATGACACTGCTTCTTGCCAAATTTCATGATTCTAGGTCAACGGGAAGTACCCTATAAGATTTGATTCCCTTGCGAGTCAAAATATGCGGCGTAAACGGAAAATAAACGCCCGTATCTTTTGATTGCGTTGACTTAGAAGTTTGATTTTTTCACTGCTTCAAGAGATTGCAGTATTTGATATTAATTTCAAGTTGATAACTCCACGCGTTCCTGAGAAAAAGGGTCTTGACAGACGGACAGACAGGCTGACAACGAAGTGATCTTATAAGGGTTCCGTTTTTCCTTTTAAGGTGCAGAACTCTAAAAAAAACATGTTGCGCAGACCCCAAACAAATTGGGATAAAGGCAGGAGAATGATGATGAATTTATTTGTTTGAACGCCTCAATGTCTAGCACGACCAGTCGGATTTGAAAACATTTTTTTTTGCATTTGATAGCCAAATTGTTAAGGAAGGCTATAGGCTATTTAACATCACGCTACGACTCTTAGGAGCCGAGCAAAAAGAAAAAAAGTAAGAAAGAAGAAGAAGAAAAAAGAAGAAGTAGTTTTTTTTTTAAATAAATAAATAAAGAACGCTAGGCGAAACGGAAGTAAAAGCGCGGGCAGACGATGCGATGCGACGGGGTTGGAACAAGAAGCTTCACGCGGACGAAGTCGCAGGCAGAATCTAGTGTATGGATAAAAATGTGTATCATTAATTTTTTATCCGAAGCATTTTTTTTTTAAGTAAGTAAGTAAGTATTTATTTATTTTCTCACCACAATAAACAATACAGACATTTTTACTGTGGGAGACTGGTGCCTAAGCTAGGCTTTAAGGGCCTGTGTTTCAGGTCACCAGGTCTCCGCCCTCTAGCAGTTCGCATTGCAAGATACTCATAATAAAAGTGATTTAACAAATTTTAAATTAGAAGGTTGTAGAGTCTGTAGCTTAACATAAGGTGTTTGAGAAATTAAAAATTAAAAAATAAGTAATATTAAATGAAAGGAAAAGACAAAATAGACAAAAAGAAAATAAAATTTTAGAATTGAATTGAATTGGCTCACAAAAGAAACTTGCTGCATGCAAATACAGCCTCCTAACCAGGAACAACCATTCCTCATCATCATCAGCTATAGCAGTCCACTGTTGAACATAGGCGCACCTATTGCACGCCATTCAACTCGATTTTCGGTCATTTACTTCAACCACGAGCGCATGTATCAATATAATTTGATTCAAACCAATTCAGACGCACCCGCGGGCGCAGCCAGGCTCTTCTAAACCACAATAATTCGAGTACAATCCACAGTTTAAGAGACTTTTCTGAGGGATATAATATAGAGGAGCTATTGAGCGGAAACGCTCGTTGGAAGACGATGCCATCGGCGAGAGAGTAGGGCGACAACGTTGTGAGATATGTCCAGAAAGAACTCGATACAAAACATCACGCCTTGTTCCCCGAAGGATTGAGCAGCGGTGTACCTGAATTACATACACCCACATTTTGCCAGTCCCATGTAATAGGGGGCGAGCCTGGTAGCTACAAACAACAATGACAAAAAGGGGCTCAATTATTTAAAAAAAAAAAATCGTTGACCGATTTTTTTAAAATAATTCTGCCCCTTTGCTGTTTGCAATTGATTCATTGTTACTGCTTCTTGGGAGTAGAATCTGAATTAAAAAAAAACCGATCAAGTGCGAGTCGGACTCGCGCACCGAGGGCTCCATACAATTTTGTAGGTATGTAAATAGTTTCAAAATTATTTTTTGTGTAATGTAGCTATTCAACCTCCCCACCTGCCACGGTGATCATGTGATGTACGCTGTTCGTCATCAACTTGGTCTTTGACATGTCCATTTGAAGTCCTACCTCTAGGCTTGCGGTGCTGAGATCTTCTAGCATCTGTGTCAGCTTCTTCATAATGCTACAGTCAAATTTTTAAGATTAGAAGTCAAGATTACCCATTTTCCTTTACGATTTGAAGTATCTAGCTTATTTTGAGCAGCATAAATAGTAATAAAATTAATTATAATTTCGTCTAGTTGGCCATAGTCTGGCCCCAAACTAAAACGAGTGACGATTCTAAAGTGCGTGTGGCGCACCCTTTGTAATCAACCCGCTACTAAAGTATTAATCTACAACACGAAACAATTGTAATTTAACTGGGTATCGGACACATTAAGTTTCTAATCTAACTGTTCTAGGTTTCAGAAGAAAAATAATAGTTCGACAAGGTTTTATTCATAACGGTTTATTAATTTCTATTATTTAAATAGTTCATCATCATCATCAGCCTACAGCAGTCCACTGCTGGACTGCCTCTCCTATTGCACGCCATTCAACTCGATTTTCGGCAACTCTCATCCAGCTGCTACCAGCAGCCATCTTGCGAAGATCGTCGCTCCACCTAGCCTGAGAGCGTCCCATGTTACGTTTACCGATTCGCGGTCTCCACTCAAAGACAAAGACAAAGACATTTATTCGTCGGACATGGTAGGTACAAAGATGGTTGGTACATATGGATAAGTTCGTCACATCCGCCGCTACTAGCGGCATACGAATATTTACACTGTGAACCTAGTGTACACGTGGGTATAAAACTTAACTTATATACTACTTATACTCTAGTAAAGAATACAAAACACTTATACTATGGACATTTGTACTCTAATATACAACAAAAAATAAAATAAAAACACACAAGAACACGTCTACCCCAACGGTCATCGGTTCTACGGCTAATATGACCGGCCCGTTGCCACTTCAGCTTGCTTATTCTGTTTAAATAATTAGATAAGTATAAATGTAATCAAGTGACAAAACATTTTGTCACTTGATTACATTTTGCTTATTTCACAAGTGGTTATGGTTCATACTGGATTATGTTCGAAAGTAATGTGAAATGTCACTAAATAAACAAATTTAATTGATCCTGTTTTAGGATTTCACCAAAAAATCTCTTTTACACGAGAAATTTCAAGACAGTCTCCCCAAGCCCTCTCCCATGCTCCCCCGACTCGCCCGCGGCTCCCTACTTTCATAAAACGCTTGGAAGGAATCCTGCAAATGATCCTCATTGAACTTCTCTATGTACAGTCACGAGCAAAAACTTGTAAGTATATCCAGATAAAGAAAGAAAGAAAAATATTTGTTCGGGACACGCTCAGGAAAAACAAAATTTAAAAAAAAGGTAAGGAAAGAAAGACTTGTACGATGGCAGAAAAGCAGTTACTTCTCGCAGAATTATGCTGTGGTAAGTGACAAAGCAAAATTCAGAAGCAGTTTTCCTGCACCGTAATTGCGTAACACAGTATCAATATCAATCTGAATCGTTTTGAAGGATATTGCTAATCCATTGCTTCATATGTTTCATAAATGTTGCTCAACGACGTAAATGTCGCAATGAATGTTGTGTTGAAATGTCAAAATGAAAACCATTGCTACTGATGATGTGTTACGCAATTACCCCGCTAGAAAGTACTATCGATTCAAATTGTAACACAAGACACCATTCTTGATACTTTGTGCGGAACACAGAGTCGTTAAAAAAATAGTCAATTGACCAGCATACTCGTATTACATAATCAGCCTATAATGTTCCCACTGCTGGGACACAGGCCTCCTCTCTGTGAGAGGGAGTGGACCATAAGCCACCACGCGGGCCCAGTGCGGGTTGGTGGATGTTACATGTCTTCGAATTTGTGGTTCTAGGACATGCCGGTTTCCTCACGATGTTTCCCTTCACCGTTTTGAGCATAATATTAACAAAATTAAAACGTTATCAATCTGTCAATATTAGTAAAGTTGTAGTAAATGTTAATTATATAACCGGCGTCAGACAGCATCTGTCTGGCATTAATGCTTAAATTAACCTTTTTGGTGCAGCCGTGAGGCACTATTGTTGTTTGTGACATTATTTTTCTTTTGTTAATTTTGTATTTTGTGTATCATGAACTGTGTCCAAATAAATTTTATTCTTTCTATATTTTTAACTGACATCTTGTCAATAAATGCTGTAACGTTTCTGAGTCCCAAGATAAGTCTTCACAAAGTCTAATTTCGATTAATACTTCAGAAGAAAATACTTTATGAAGTTCACTCTCTGCAAAACATTTTAAAAGAGTAACGGTGGAGTCTTGCCCATTCTTCTCCATACGAAAACTAGGAAAAGGCGAAAGGACGACTAGGATAAATTCAATTTTTTGTAAATTTTGACGTTCAAAAGTGCTTTTTAAGTGCCTATTTAAAAAAAAAATAATTTGACTTTGACTCAATGTTCACATCTGTTTGCCTCTGACTGTACAGGTGATATACATAACACTGTATATCACGGGGGGTAAGCAGTAAGCTGGTAGCGCTCGCTTTGATTTGAGAAGAGGTAATTTCGTTGTTCTTTTTGTTTTGCAAAAGTGTTGGGTAACGCGTTCCTATATGTAACGGATAAAGACTCGTTTTAAGACGCCTGTAATTTTTACCATCATCTCATCTGCCTGCCTTTTCCCAACTATGTTGGGGTCGGCTTTCAGTCTAACTGGATGCAGCTGAATACCAGTATTTCACATGGAGAGACTGCCTATCTGACCTCCACAACCCAGTGACTGGGTAATACGATACCCCTTGGTAAGACTGGTTGTCAGACTTTCGGGCTTCTGACGACCCGTAACGACTGTCAAAGATCCACGAATGACAGCCCGAGACCAACGGCTTAACGTGCTTTCCGAGGCACGGAGGGATCTCGGTATGTAAAGATGGTCACCTATCTACAGACCAACCGCGGTAATCGTAGCTTAGTCAGAAGCCCGAAAGTCGGACAACCAGTCTTACTAAGGGGTATCGTATTACCCAGTAACTGGGTCCGATAGGCAGTCGCTCCATGTAAAATACTGGTATTCAGCTGCATCCGGTTAGACTGGAAGCCGACCTCAACATAGTTGGGAAAAGGCTAGGTTCTGAAGTAATATGCCTTGGATTCCAATATAAACTGCAACGAATAGTAAATTCTACTTTATGTTACATTTAGTTTGCATAAACATTACCATAAACAAACACAAATAAATAAAAATTACCCCAAAAAGCCTTTCTTCTTTACATTACTTTGCATATGCACGGACAGAACCGGAAATGTAAATTTTTCCTTTTTATTACTACAGGAAGTTGCGTCTGTGGCGCCCTCTGTATGTCCTTTGTGCAATTTAGGGAAAACACTTTACAAATATGAATATGTATTTTCCTTTATTTGGAAAGTACAAAGTCAAAAGAAATTGTGACATTGCCTGAAAAAAGGGGTAGATAAAGGTATTTTTATGACTTCAAAAGTACTGGTTCTGAATTTTATGCGTTTGGCACTTTATGTTTTTTGTTGAAACGGTATAAAGAAAAATGTCTGCCTTTGAATGTGTTTAAAAAAAAATAACATATCGATTTAATGTATTCATAGAAAAACCACGCAATAATAGCAATTCGTAAGACAGACAGAAAAAGCATTTATTTAGGAGAGACAATATACATCAGATGAAAAAAAAACAAATATAAAGCATAAAGCCCGATGTAACATATTACCCTAAAGTGTGCCTCACAGCTGCACCAAAAAGGTCGAGTGTGTTAGATTGAGAAACTTCTGAGTTTTTCATTTTTCTGTTGGTAAAAAAGTACTAACACATTTTCTAGTATACTTATTAGAAAATGTGCTATAATGGCAGCTGCTAAGGGACCTAAGACCATAAGGTGGTTAAGAGCATTGTAGCTACAGGAAAACGTAATCAAACCTCAGTTGAACCAATAGAAGTTTTGGGTCCTTAAAAGAAAAAAAGAACGATTGGCACAAAAAAGAAAAAAAGTTTTTTGAAAATTGCCCATTTTCCTGTGACTGTCAATTTTTTTTAAAATCTGTGAATGCAAATCAAAATTTCTCAAAACGTTAAGGAAAGTCTCCTCAGACCGTTTTCCTGTGGGTACAACGGTTTAGGTATCCGCCCTTACTGCCCCATCTCAAAAATCCATCCTGTATATTAGTAGTATCCATTTTTCTCACTAAGTAGCGTCCAAAGTATTTTAAAAGTGCATTTCCCTTCTTTCAAACATTCTTCAAAACCTCAAGCCGAAACGCCAGTTTAAATCAATATCTATTTGTATAGAAAAACATAATATTCCAGGTCTGCACACATGAAGACATATTGTCCGCACGTGCAGATCCGACCAATATGATGCTAATATGGACCCACCCTTACGGACAGGCGGCGACAGAAGTGCTTCGGGTAGGATTGCGATTTGAAGAGTGACTGCAAAAAGGCGGTCCCGAATAATCATTTCATTAGGATTGATTTGAGCGTTATTTTTTCATTACGATTGAGTTCATTCAGCTTTGTTTTTTTATTGTTTTACAAGCAGTACCCGCGACTTCGTTCGCGTGGATGTCGGGTAACAATAATGTGTCTCTTTACTAACTAATTCATTTAAGAAATGAAAGTATGTAGTTACAAGTTAATCCTTATTACATCAGCTATCTGCCAGTGAAAATCCCGTCAAAATCGGTCCAGCCGTTTCGGAGATTAGCCGGAACAAAAAGACAGACTTACAACAAACAACAACAAAAACTTTTTTTTTTTAATGAGTATCGTAAATACTATAATTTTTGTTCTTATGTCATAACATACAGACACTACCATTTTATTTATTTGTATAGATATAGATGTAATAATAATATAGATTGGCCAAATCCCAGGACCACCAAGGAAGTTTCCAACGGCGCTAAAAAAAAAGTGAATGGCCACCATTAAAATTAAAGGGCTTACATCACTGACCCAAAATAAACAAGTACGCTGGATTTCATACCATCGATAACAAAACAAAGACATTTGATTTTCGCCATTTTGGCGCTGATAGCAACGTGAGCGTCCGTGGAACTAATATTTTTGATAGCGAGTTTTACAAAACGCGCATACTCTCATGATAAAAATGTTCTACATATATCGTAGTAAACACAAAATAGACAAAAAAGTTTTATTCCATGATTTAGACCTAAATCATCAGAGACGTACCGAAACAAAACGACGGCCATTTGCGGTATGTGTCAATTTTAGTTCCTGAGACGCTCGAGCGGGGGCGCTTTGAATCGGCACGAAAACCAACTGTCATTTCGTATAGTATATTTAGTCCAGCGTACTTGTTTAAACCCTTCGGCGATTGCAGAACTGATATTCTGTGTGTTAAGAGAAAGCCTTCCTTATCTTTCCACAGTCACATAAAAAACTGCTCCAAAAGGAAAAAAAAATTGAAGTAACACTTGTGTACCCAACGGTCCCATCTCCCCTACCGACCGATAGTTTGCAGAATTATGAATCGGTAGAGAAGAAAAATCTTTTCTTATTTCAGAAAGGAACTGAATAAAAAGCGGTCAAGTGCCAGTCGGACTCGCTCACGAAGGGTTCTGTACCGACGTACAATATTAAATACTAGATGCAATTTTTTTTTAAAATCAAATCAAATTATTTTTTTTAATACTAGTAAATTATCTATTAAAAAAAAAAATATGTTGACGTTTCTTGTATGTGGACCCCCTTTAATTTTTAACTTTATTTTATTTTTATTTTTTGTTGTTATAGAGGCCATAGTATTTATTACACACTGAAAATTTGAAGTGTCTACCTATTACAGTTCAAAAGATACAGCCTTGTGACAGACGGACGGGTCCCGTTGGCACACATTAGGTCATCATAATAATAAGATTCCCACTGCTGGGACACAGGCTTCCTCTCTTCGAGAGGGACTGAGCTGAAGTCTACCACGGGGGCCCAGTACGGGTTGGTAGATGTCACATGTCTTAAAATGTTTGGTTCTAAGACACCAGTTTTGCAGTTTTGAGAGCAGTGGTGATGAAATTATTTACACAAAGTATAAAGCACCTGCCTGGGTTCGGAACCCACGGCCTACAACTCGTAAGTCGGTCCATTACCACTGGGCCATTACTGCTGTTATTTATTTATTAAAACTTTATGCACAAGTAAAAAAAAAATATTGTACAAAGGCGGACTTAATTCCTGAGGCATTTTCTTCCAGCCGATCTAAGGTCTTATTGGGTACGGAACCCTAAAAATGAATCCTTCACGCTTGATATAAAACTATCTGCCAGATAAAAGAGAATATTATTCAAGCATCCGTGAGGTTTTATTATTTTATCATAAAATCTGCATTTGGGAATATCTATTGAAGATTGAAGCATAATATCTGATTCTTTTATTGTTGAATTCTTGAATGTAGTTCAATTTTTAGTAGCTGTTAGATATCATACTGGCTTTAGCAGTTTAAGATGCACAATTGTGACTGCTTAGCGTTCTTGGGATTGATTCTCAGTTCGGGCAAAGGGTTATTGAGTTTTTCCATTATGAAGTTGGTAGTTAAAAATCAGGATCTGAATAAGTACAATACGTATTTAATCTAATGATACAGGCATCACCACCTATGGACTATTATACGTACGTGAGATTTAGAAAGAAAACACGCTTATATACGATAAAACATGGCTAAAAAAAAAAAAAAACAAACACGTAAAATAACAAATTCTTTGAAAATTTGCGCTCAGTCACGATCCAGCCAACGCTCAGCATAACGCTGTGATCTACGAGACAGAGTGATTTACAAATATCGGGTGTACGGACGCCCGCAGGTCAAGCTACCCGAAACTGTCAAATTTTCCCAATAAACCTTGAACCTTAATTCTTTAGCGATAAAGTTGAAAATCTATTAAAGAGATTTGACAGATTGTAGTAGCTTGATGTGGTGGCGTCTGTACTATACTTTGTACTACCCCTTCGGGGAAAAGAAGCGTGATGTATAAAGACTTTAGAATGCCCTGTATGTACTTGTCATTGGGCAACATGGCTCATGTTCAGCGGCCTTGCCAGTTCTTCACCTATTATGCTTTGAAATGCCTAACCCCTTGACAATTCAAAAGTGTATTCATGTATTTTTTTTTTGTTTCTAATTGTTTTAATTGAAATATTGAGTTTAAATTTGAGCAGTAGAACTTTATCGATTAGCTACAGCCATTTTGTGTTAGGGGCACAAAGGAGCATTGAAGGAGGCATAATATTGTAATTTTTATTATTTTATTTTTATTGTTGAATTTTATGTTTGTATAGTTTATAGATAGTTTATTAAGTGTGTATAACATCGTCTTGGAATACTGTAAGACTGTGTACTTATTGGGGTGAACAATTAAAAAAAAAAAAAAAATCAGCCATATAAGGCATTCTGTAGTTTGTGCTTACCCCCATAAGAAAAAGGCGTGAGTTTATGTATGTTTTAGTGTAAACAAATGTATTATTTATCTAGCTTTGAATTACAGGCCCAATAAATAATATTTATAAAAAAAGCCACCTCTAAATATTCAACACTCTACACCAATTTCACGGGTTTCTTTCCCTAAGGAAAATATGGGAAGGTTTTCCTATAATATTAGAGTATATTACTATGGGTTTCTCACCCCCATAAATGCTATGGGGTGTTTATTGGTAATTTAGATAGTTTTCATGGTTTTTGATATTATATCAATACTTCGGAGCCATTTTTCTTTATCCAGTGAATGCCAGTGATATGTACAATTTTGTCGGTTTGTACGATAAAAATTCTTGCTATATTTTATGGGTTTTTTTTTTCGGTATTTTTATACTAATCGAAATGAGACGGACTGGGCTAGGACTTACAATGTTGACTTGTAAATGAATCGATCGCCAAAATGTTGACTCACGTGTTTCGGAGGGCATTTGTAATGCATTAAAATAGCATCTTCTAGAGTATGTAGTATGTTTGCTGGCGCAATCTGTGTAGCCAAAAAATGAAAACCTGCTAAACTTTATCCCCATATTTATGAACGTTGCTCCGTTTTGTTAACCGTCTCCGGACACAAGTGGGAAAATGTGTCCAACCTGGTAAAGTAGGGCTACCTTGACGGAACGGCAGTAGGGTGTGATTGTGGAGCTATGTCGTAAATCATGGTCCACCTCCTGTCCTGCCCTCTGTGTCCCAAAACCTGCAGTCAAAGTGACCTCTGCGCTGCACTGACAACGCCGTGGAAGTAGCAAAGTTTTGGGCCTACATGATATAAAATACAGTAAATTCGCGTACTTTTTTCTTCTAAACATGTGGTAATCAGCAGTAATCACCATCATGCATACCGAAGCGTTATTTTAGTGGTTTGTCGATTTGTCATTCAATTATGAGCTTTTTGCTCTTTTTATCATTAGTCACCCGGGGTCTACTACGAAGTGCAAAGTGCGAATGATCGGATCGGACCGACACATGGCCGAACTGAATATTATTGAAAAATGCGAAAAAAGTTCGGATCGGCTCAGTTGGGTCGGGACCATAGTCAATATTCGAAAGAGTGTAGGAGTGTAGGATCGGGACCGACCGAACCAAATAGTAACTTCGTAGCAGGAAACGGCCGAACATTCGGTCGATACCACTTCGGAGTAGACCCCCAGGTTATTTTGTTATTTTATGACTTGTCAGTGCCGTAAAAGTATTCTGTTGACAATTTATAATTAAAAACAGTACTCACAGCCGATGCGAATCAGTAGGCAATCTCTTCGGGACATGTAACAGCCCTCGATGAGCACAGTCAGCCGCTGCAGCGCGGCACGAGCACGCCCAGGGACAGGTAGCGCCGCGCGTCAGCGACGCCGCGGTGATGACCACCACGCATACGAGGAGTACGCGGAGGTAAGCAGACATCGCGGCAAGCGTGTGCCGGACGGTTCGTGGGAGGCGTATGGTGGTTAAGTCATTTTTATGGCCTGGAAAGAGTTAGAGAAATTGGTTAATTACATGGTCGTATCAAGCTGTATACACCTCTCTATCTATTGTCCTATCGCAGGTGTGCTGGAAGAGATTTCTTATGAAATAAGCATCACCTCTGTACCTATTTTTCTGTTCTGTATAAACATGCTGTTGTTTTGCATCCTCGTCAAATCTCAGGAGGCTGTTATGAAATACATAAATAATCAAATAAAATTACGATCCCTGGTAAATAATGAACGCATACTTGTTTTTTTAGTTATTTATATTTGACAGTATTTCAGAATCACTTTCAAAGAACATAATGTGTGTAAAAGGGCAGTAACAGTGCGGTCTCACACAGGGCGCGTTTTAAAACGCGGGTGCCACACATCTTTAAAAAATTAGAAAAAAAAAAACTACTTTTTTATTATTGATTCGTGTCGAGAATCAGTAGCATAGTTACCTCCTTAAATTTGACGAGGATGCATAATCACACCTGCGTACAAAAATGGTAAAGTAAATAACAAGATAAATAAATATAATCTCAAGTCAATGATACAGTATTATCTGCAGTTTACAATGAAAGCTGTTTAATATGAGCTGTTCCATTTTATGATCTGCAAAAGTCCGTTAGTACAAGACTTTCATAATCGTAAAATCGTTTTACAGAGCAAAATATTTTAAAAACATACAAATCCACAACTGGTTGTTTGAAACACACTAAATTCGTAACTTATGCGTATCGTTTTGGGTTCTGTACCGAAACGAAACGGATTCCGTTGGCACCGCTGTCCGTCTATTTGTCACAGGGCTGTATCTTTTGAACCGTAATAGGTAGATACTTGAAATTTTCACAGAGTGTACGCTGCACATCAAGCAATACTTAAAGCTGACTTCTATTCAAATTCATGTAGTTTCATGTTAAACAAATATCAACTTTACTGTCGAGAAAATTAAGTTGATATCAGAGTGACTTGTGAAAAAGTTGTAAAAATGTTTGAAGTTGTAGCGTAAACTGAACTTTATTGTGTAAGGATTAAAGTTATTTTTCAAATAACTCATATTTGTTCATAATTATGTTTGGAAACTAAATCTCGAACGCAGATTACTTTTAAAAATTATACAGTGGAATGGATCCCTTCGTGTGCGAGTCCAATTCGCACTTGACTGCCTTTTATTTGTTTTCTTACAACTCTGCCGAGCCCGTATCACAACAATCGTGAAGAATCAATATACCTTAACTCCTCAAGCAATTACTGGCTCCAATAACTTCAATGTACCGCCGGGCATCGAACTCATAAATTTAATTCCGATGCCTTACAATTGAACTGCCCGACCTCGGTTCATTTCATTTTATGCTTACTGTTAAAGTGGTAGGCAGAAGTGGTGGTCATGGGTTTATTAAGAAAGAGATTATTAGTCAGAAGACTTTCATTTGCTTCCTGGGTCCCAATTCGAAAGAAGAAAGAAAGAAAAAGTATTTATTGCGACTCGTACAGGATTATAAACTAAACTAAACACAGTTAAAAATAAAAATAGAACAAATTATATTAAAAAAAAAAAGTAATAAAAGGTAAAATGAAACAGAAAGTCCTACACGAGGGCAAAAGGCTCCTATCTCAGCATGATGCTTCGACATTTAAAAATAAATGTCGCAGCGCTGGTATTCTGATAGGGCCCGCCGTGACGTCACGGGCAATCACAGTAATAAATAAATAATAAAATAGATTCGGTATTATTCCCCGCGAAATCTTACCACGTGCAAAACCACGTCAATATCGTGTATTGCTAACGGCAAGGAATCGAAATGTCAACTGTACGGACAACATGTATTTTGACAGTTCAAACCACGCCATTGTGTCATAGAGAATACATTAATAGCAGATGTCGTGATTAACTAAGGAATTGGCGTGGTTTCGAAGTAAGGAATCGTTAAGTGGTCGTAGTGAATTAGCGCACGCAAGTGCGTGTACGGCGACAAACAAGTTGCCGCTCATCCGAAAATTTTACAGAAAAGCAGCATTGCTCCCATGTGCGCATCGTGCAAATCTAGGCGAGGAGCCAGCGACAGAGACAAAAAAGTTCCTGGCAAATAAGTTGCTCGTGGGCCCCTAGGATTGTTTCCTATTAGGCTTAGGGAACCCTAAAAATAGGGACATGTAAGATTTTGTCCCTGCAATGGCAGCTAAATCGGTACGAGTACAGTAAGCAAACCACGAGAATGAACAATCATTTTCTCTAATTTTACACACGAATGAATTCAAATACATTTTAAAATCATAATAATCAAGTATTTTTCAAGCGCTTTCCGATTTAACAACTTAAGGGTTGTTCCCATTCAAAATAAATAATAGTTTTCACATCTATCACACCAGGTGGCGCCACCAAAACAAAAAAAGAAATAGTTCACACTACACATCCTTAAAAGACAATAGCTGGGTTGTGTGTTGAGGGAGCGGGTTCGAATCCCGGGTCGGTTAAGTGTGAAACTGCTGGTACTTATGCCTTTTGTAGTCTTTAATGCTAATGATTTTATGTGAAAGGGGTGGGAATCACCCCTTCGCTTATTCCCATCACGGTTTTATCCAGGCTTTACTTTGTGTAAATAACTTCATCACCACTGCTCTCAAAACGGTGAAGGAAAACATCGTGAGGAAACCGGCATGTCCTAGAAACAAAAATTCGAAGACATGTGACATCTACCAACCCGCACTGGGCCCGCGTGGTAGTTTATGGCTCACTCCCTCTCACAGAGAGGAGGCCTGTGTCCCAGCAGTGGGAACATTACAGGCTGATAATGCTTACTGTTTATGCATGGAAATAAGGAAATCTCAGGCGCAGGCTTAGTTATTTTTATTTCGAGCTTGGTAACACTGGTTGTTAGACTTTCGGGCTTACACCCAAAAACTGTCAGTATCAGACTTTCGGGCTTCTGACTAACCGTATTGACTGACATTGTCAGGCTTTCGGGCTTCTGAGTACCCGTAACAACTGTCTTTGTCAGACTTTTGGGTTTTTATTTACCCGTAACGATAGTCAAGGACCTACAAAAAAGAAATTAGACTGAAGTCCAGGCAATTATTCATCTAGAAAAAAGAAAAAAAAAACCATCTTAGCTGACACCTACTACTCTGCTCAAACCCGTAAACTTAAAAGCTTTGCACTAAATATGCGTCTGATACCCTTTAATGATGCGCAGCGCCCATCATACAAGTCGTAATGATAAAAACGCTAAGTCCTCAAGATATAGGAGGTAGGGTTGGCATAGAAAATATTATTTTACTGAAAATATAGCACTTTCTTCTCGGCACGAATTTCACGAAAATAGCTTATAACATTTATAAAACACTCGAGGGGCAATTCTTGTAATTTTAAGAACGTTCACAGTCAGCGGGGCAGTTTTCGTAATTTTCAGAACGTTCACAATCTGATCTTAGTCTCAATCTGTCAAAAATACCTCTAATTTCCCAACATTTTGACAAGTTTTTGACATTTATTTGTAAAGAAAGAAGAAAGAAAGAAAGAAAAACTTCAGATTAAAAAAATGTGAAATTTCATCTTTCCCCAACCCGCCCCGTCGCATCGCATTGCATCGCCTGGCCGCGGTATTACATATTTTTCGCTTTTGTTCCGACTATATTCTCTTTGCTCGGCTTCTAAGGGTGCGAGCGTGATGGTAAATAGTAAAGAATTAGGCGCTCAAATGCAAAAAGAAATGTTCATATTTGACTGGTAGCTTTCCGTAGATTAGAGCGTTCAAACAAACAAACAAACTCTATAGGTTCATTGTTGGTATTGATTCCGTTTATTTATTTACTTACTTATTAAATACATGTTTAAAAAACGTAGTCCGCCGGTATCGGAAGCAGGGGGTCCAAGCTACATTTGGTTAAGGCTCCAGAGACAGAAACCTCCTCAATTGTGAGGGCTGATAGCGAGCCGTGTCAAGGAGTACTGCCTTCTGAATCAGGCCCTTGATCTAACCAAAGCAAGTTGCTGGTGAATAATCCTGGCTACCCCTGACAATGTATAGGTAAAATTCCATGACGATCGGTTCAATGGTTTAGGCGTGAAAGGGTAACAAACTAACTTACTTTCGCATTTATAATATTACAAGCTGCGCCCCGCGGTTTCACCCGCATAACTTCCGAATCCGTGGGAATATCGGGATAAAAGGTATCCTATATGTTAATCCTGGTTATAAACTATCTGTCGGCCAAATATCCAAATCCGTTCAGTAGTTTTTGCGTGAAAGAGTAACAAACATCCATCCATCCATACTAATATTCGCGTTTATAATATTACTAGCAGCGCCCCGCGGTTAAACCCGCATAAGTTTTCTATTCCGTGGAATATCGGGATAAAAAGTATCCTATGTGTTAATCCTGGTTATAAACTATCTGTCTGCCAAATTTCATCCAAATCCGTTCAGTAGTTTTTGCGTGAAAGAGTAACAAACATCCATCCATCCATCCATACAAACTTTTGCATTTATAATATTATAAGTAGGAAGTAGGATAGTTAGGTAGTTAGGATTAGGTATTAATTGTTATTTAGTTACATATTATTTTAATTAGGTAGAGCATGTTCAGAATATTCTGAGAATTTTAGTGAGAAGAGACCTTTTGTTGGGAAAATCACAGGCTCTTATTATTAATTCGTCGTCTGCGACAACCCTACACCTCTTCGTGCACTTTATATTATCATTGCTCTCTCTAATGGAGCCTGCTTGTAGTGCACATGGGAGCTAAAATTATACGACGTTTGACCTCTGGCATTGCTTGCTTTTATACTCCAGTTTCAACCAGATTGCATGGCAAAATATTACTCGTAATAATCTGAGAAACTCCTATTTTTCAAATATCAAGGTGTAACAGAATAAACGCTAGTCCTTAAAGTAGTTTGACTACTGAATCGATTTCAGTAACTATTCATCATCAGCCTAGCCTTTTCCCAACTATGTTGGGGTCGGCTTCCAGTCTAACCGGATTCAGCTGAATATCAGTATTTTACATGGAGCGACTGCCTATCTGACCTCCACAACCCAGTTACTGGGTAATACGATACCCCTTGATAAGACTGGTTGTCAGACTTTCGGGCTTCTGACTACCCGTAACGACTGTCAAAGATCTACAAATGACAGCCGGGACCAACGGCTTAGCGTGCTTTCCGAGACACGGAGGGGTCTTGGAAGCTGACCCCAACATAGTTGGGAAAAGGCAGGCAGATGAGGCAGAAAAAAAAAAAAAAAAAAAACTGGTCCAAGAACTAAAAACTCGAAGACGTGTGACATCCACCAACCCACACACACGGATACAGGACTCCTCTCTTCGACAGGGCTTTAATCTGCCACGTGGGCCCAGTGCGGGTTGGTAGATGTCACATGTCTTCGAATTTTTGGACATGCCGGTTTCCTCACGATGTTTTCCTTCACCGTTTTGAGAGCAGTGGTGATGAAATTATTTACACAAAGTAAAGCGCCTGTCTGAGTTCGAACCCACGATCTACGACTCCCAAGTCGGGACAGAAACCACTGGGCCATCATTGCTCTCAAGTGCTGACGGAATGTTTGAAATTGATGCACGAAGAGGAGGTTCATTTGGTGCTGCTAAGAAAGTAGGAACGCACCTACTCTATGGTATAACATTGAGTAAGTAATTAATAAATTGTTCTCAACAAAGATGTCGGCCACTTGAAGTCTTCACTCGCTAATCGATTTGTGCTAAACTCGTCCCAATTATTTCCGGCTGATGGGTCGACTGACTAATCGGCCTCGTTCAAGATAATCGTCTTCTAACGATTATTCGGTTAAAAATAAACGATTAATCGGCTTAAATAGGTGTCGGACTTCATGGTCAATTTGTAGAAAGAAATGAAGTATGTGAAATCTATGCGAATTCTTTTGTTTTTAGATTATTATTTGAGGCCTCATATAGACTCTACACATAACATCGTCTTTGGTTTACAGGCTGGCAGGGACATTGAGGCGCAACCGGTTATCATGGATGCAGGACATGATTCTGAAACCGCGATGTAATTTATGCACCTATATTACTAAAAAAAAATAGTTTTTCCATATATTTTTACGGGTAGGTTCTATTTTTTTATGAACAGCAGATTTTTTTTTTTTATATCTGACGAAAAATTTTTGCGCTAGCGGGGGTCTAGAATCATGTGCTGAATTTATGGTTACAGTTTGTGCATTCTATAGGCCTTTATCCCAGATAACAGAGACAGTCATATCGTGTCTTGTCTTCGACAGTCGTTAAGGGTGGTCAATGGTGGCCCCGAAAGTCTACCAACCAGTCTTACAACGGGGTATTGTATTACCCAGTCACTGGGTTGTGGAGGCAGTCACTCCATGTAAATATGTATTCAGCTGCATCCGATTAGACTGGAAGCCGACCCCAATATAGTGGTGAAACGGCTAGGCAGGTGATGATGACGACCTTATCCCGGAAAAATGTACAGTTCCTGTGTGATAGAAATAAATAAAATTCCTCCAGACCGTATTTCGGTCACGGCGGTCTATCTCAACGGAGACCAGCCTTCGGAGCTGGAGATATTATATTGCAGAAAGAAAGAAAGAAAGAAACGCACAATTACAAGTAAAAAATAATAATAATAAAATAAAAATAAAAACGAAAAAAGACATAAGATACACATAGTCAAAAGACTCGTACTCATGCATAAAAATGTTGACACTTTTGTCTATTGCTCGCTGTCAAGGCCATGGACCAATGACAACTCACATTAATTGACAATTGACAGTAAAGATATTGGCAGATGACCACAAAACAATAACAATCACAATAACAACAAAAATGCCAAATGCAGAGTGGCGTTCACTCTGTCTTCCCTCACCCTCATAGTCCGATGGGACGGCAATCCGACACGACCGGAGAGAGATCAGGTGCAGGATCAACAGCTTAACGTAAATCCGGGCTGTTACTAAGAAATTCCTAGTGGATAAACTCAATAACACTGCCCGACCAGGGAATCGAATTCAGGACCCCCCGCTCAGCAGTCGCGCTTGCGACCACGAGACCAACAGAGCAGTCAGACTGTGTGATATACTACGAGAACGAAGCGCCGGGTAAAAGGCGGTTTACTTTAGTTCCGTAAATTCGGTTAAGTTTAGCCTAAGTACAATCTAACGATCGCAAGCCGCTTTTAGCTCTGTGGCATGACTCACAGGTAACTGGTAACTATGTACGATTGATTTATTACCCAGTGCATTATTAGGCATGGCAATGTGTTTGAGTAATGGCTGTTTGACCCAGGGGTAGTGTAGGGACCCCAAATTACGAATTGTAGGTCGTAAGATCGAACCAAGACAGGTATACAGTCGTTTTGTCTAAAGAAAGTAAAGAAAGATGGGAAAGAAAAGAAAGAAAGGAAAGAAAATAAAAGAAAAGAAAGAAATTACGTTTATTTACGGTAAACATGACGCGAGACAAGACAAAAAAGAACAAGTTATACGTCACATCCACGCAGAACGGCCATCGCTCAGCATAATGTTTGGACTTTAAAAGGGACTATGACCTCTGAGTTAGTTTCGGCATTTCTTCTCAAGGACCAGTCAGCTACGAAGGCCATCAAGCTGTAAAATATTGACGTGTAAAAGTGTCTTATAAGATCTACTTACACAAAGAAACATTTCACTTCATTTTGCTCTGAACTAGCTCCATCTGACTTCTGACTGACCGACTTCTTTGACAATTGCCTGTATTCCCCGAAGGGTTAGGCAGAGGTGTACTTATAATACACCCACCTTTCACCAGTTATGTTTAAGTCACATTTTATAAGTCAGCCAGCCTACTGCCATCAACCGGGCACATATCCAGGCTCCGGGCTGCTACTAAGAAATTCCTGACAGAAACTGAGTTACCGCGGCTATCATCATCATCATCATCATTTCAGCCGATAGACGTCCACTGCTGGACATAGGCCTCCCCCAAGTGTCGCCACATTGACCGGTCCCGTGCGACTCGCATCCAGCGGATTCCCGCAGCCTTCACCAGGTCATCGGCCCACCTAGTGGGAGGCCTTCCAACGCAACGTCTTCCGGTTCGCGGTCGCCACTCCAGAACTTTTCGGCCCCATCGGCCATCCGTTCTGCGAGCAATGTGCCCTGCCCACTGCCACTTAAGTTTGGCAATTCCGCGGCTATAAATATATTATATTCCTCCAGGCCTTATTTCGGCCATGGTGGCCACTCTCAACGGACACTACCCTCGGCGCGGAAGATATTATAGTGTACAAGTGTGTGCGCAAACACAGGTGCACTCTATTCTCTCACTCTCATAGTCCGATGGGACGGCAATCCGACACGACCGGAGAGAAATCAGACGCAGGACCAACGGCTTAACGTGCACACCGAGGCACGGGGATATCGGACCGCCAACTTCCAAACTCCGGGCTGCTACTAATGGGATAACCCATAACACTTTGCCTGACCTGGGAATCGAACCCAGCACCCCAGGCTCCGCAGTCGCGCTTGCAAACCACGGGGCAGCTGTTATAAACAAGTTGACCAAGTATCCATTCAACTTCGCCGAAAGTCTAACCAACTTTTAAAAGCAATAAATCATTTTTTTTTTCACCTTTAATTAAAAGACTGAATGGCCGACTACCTCGGCCTATAAAAAAAAATACAATTGAAACGTCAAATCCTATTGTCATAGTTTGACACCTCGAAGAATGACGTTGTGTCAGGTTGGTGAAATAAATAGAATGGGTTCCGCGTGGTTCTATTTATATTTTTATGTTCACGCCCTTTAAAATAGTAGACCCTATTTTAAGTCTTTGAAAATACTGACCCTTCCAGCATTATACATTTTGGAAACTGCGTTGTTTGTAAAAAGAAACACACAATTGTTTGATAAAATTATTTCCACTAGAAAAACTCCATTACGTGCCCAATATGTAAATAAACTATGTCATCAAAAATGTAAGACCGCATTGATGCGAAAAAGCTTTTTTGGTATGGCACCTAAAGTGTATAATAAAATTCCTGATGACATAAAAAACATGACATTATATAAGTTTAAAAAAGCTCTTACTAAATTATTAATTGACAATTGTTATTATACTGTAGATGAATTTTTGAACGACCAATTATTATAATATTTTTTGTAAACACCTACCTATGTAAACATCTATGTTTTACAAATGGATTGATGGATTGATTGATAGACTTTGGACATTTTTATTATTTTGACATAGATTTTTGATATTTTAATTATTTTGACATAGTTTTTTTTTTTTTTTTTTTTGTGACCTTATAATAATTCCTCATAATAGGTCTGACATAATTGGGTAATATGTAATTGTTAATATATATGTAATGCATTAAATAATATGTAATTGTTAAATTTATAACTATGCACTTTTATCAAATATTTTAGTGCACATCATATTTGTACGTCTCCTGGCATGACATAGCGCACTATTCCTCAAACATAAGATCTGTACATACTTTACCTATGTTAACAAATAAATTATGATTTGATTTGATTTGATTTGATTTAAAAGGCTTTGGAAAAGCAGTGTTGAGTCTTTTTGTGTTTTTGTAGTGATCAAAGATATTTTGCACGGTAGCGCAATCTAAAAATGGTTTTTTTCCTACTAATATTATAAACGCGAAAGTTTGTATGGTCCATCCATACAAACTTTCGCTTTTACAAAGTTTGTATGGATGGATGGATGTTTGTTACTCTTTTACGGAAAAACTGCTACACGGATTTGGATGAAATTTAGCACACAGACAGTTTATAACCCGGATTAACACATAGGATACTTTTTAACCCGATATTCCCACGGGATCGAAACTTACGCGGGTGAAACCGGGGGCGCAGCTAGTAGGGAATATTTTTTCCAAATCAGTCGGTTGAAGTGCTCTGATGAACACGGCCTTTTACTGGTCCGGTATGAGATATTTTGTTATTGAAAATATTATACATAGTAGTCTAAACACTTTTACACTTTTTTGTGTTTCGTAATGTTAATTACTATTGTATAGAATCAAGTTCGTCTAACTGAACAGACAGCTGTGCTGCTGGGGAGTTTGTTGCGCCACTTCTTCTTCCCAGCGAAAGCACTAGGAAGTGGTGAAGAGCGGGCGTGCCGGGGACTGTCTTACGTAATTTTGACGTTCAAGAAGTGCCGATTCTCAGCCTAATTTGAATAAATTATTTTTGATTTAGATTTAACATCACATCGAACAAAAAGGACGAATTAAGTGAGTTACTTTGAATTGTTTCTTCATTTGTTTTTTTTTACATTGTTCTCATAATATATAGAAGCAACAAGAATAATGTATCCAGGATTTTGTAATATCTTTAATAGAGTGTCCTTGGAGGTTCTTGCCCGTTCTTATCCATAGAGATCTACGTTTTGGAATGGACAACTGGCTTCAAATTTCTGACTAACTGACCGACTATTTAATTTTGACAATTTAATGAGTTTGAGTTAGGTAGGTACTTGCCAGTTGCCAGGTTTTGAAACCAAGACCTAGTGCTTGGCTTATACCTATAAACCTATACGTAGCTGTGTAAAAATAATTCCCATTAAACCCGAAACGACTGGCAGAAAAACATATATTTTTTTTCATTAATTTTTTTTTAATTTAATTTTAATTTTCCGAGATAACGAGCAAACCGTTTAACCAATTATACTTTTAAACCTAAAAAGCGTCCTAAAGCTTGTTAAAAACCCTTACAATTAATTTAACGTGACAGCTATATCATTACAAGTACCTACATAAATATATACAACTGTCTAAAGGGTGCTTCGTAAACGGAACTCTAAATGAGCTCAGCGGGAACCTGTCAAAAACGTGACGTTTTAATTAAATTCCAAGGCTTTTTGTCTGCTTGACTGTGTGTTTGTTTGTGTAGCTGTATACAATGTAGATGAGAACTGGGTGAAAGCTACTGTATCTTTTTGTTGTCGAAAGGTTGGCGAAAGACTCGTCACGTGACTTTTTGAATGAAAATACGGCGAGCAACGATGCTGGGTGGCAAAAATAAGTGCAGTTAGTAACTTCCTGGAACTCCAGGTTAACACAATGACCTTCAAACTAGTAACACCTCAGACATAAGTATTGCTAGGTCTATTGACTGGATGACCTAAGAGCTTTTTTTTTTCTTTTTTTTCTGGTAACATAACATACTTTTCTTTTCTTTCTTTTTTTTTTTTTTGGGTGGGAAATCATCATATGACTTCTCCCGCTCTGGGCGGAGCAGGAGGGCGTGTCAGACTTTTACTGACTAAAACCCACCCGTGTTCCTTCAGTTACCTATGCCAGGGGCCACGCTATCTCTTTCGAACAACCCGCGGCCCTGGCAGGATGACCTAAGGGCTTAGACATGTGGAAAGCGCTTACAACGCGTTTTGTATTCATTCTACAACGACTTTCAACAGAATTCACTATACGTTTTCGGTAACCTATGTCAATCCAAAACACTTCTGACTTTTCTATCATATTTATTACTGACGACTTTTTGTCTGATGACTGCTGGTGATGGCGCCAAACAAGTGACCGAATTCTGAGCCGAGTCCATTTAGATTGCTATCGACACGCTAAGATGCAGAGATTACTGATATAATGTCATTTGGACGAGGCCCTATGGTTTGATCTGGTGACCCGTCAATATTGAGGATGTTTTAGATAGAGTCAGCGGTACCTACATTTTACACCCCTTCGTAATGCTTTGACCTTCACAAGCTGCATTCAATGTGTCAAATCATCAAAAATAACTAATATCCTGCCTCTTGTAATCTCAAAATCAAAGCAGGCCAGCCTGTCTCTCTTTTCGTACTATGGCAAAACTGCATAACATCTTCCTATCTATGTGACAAGCTTCCATCCTTACATAACACTACCATATCCTGTGCTAAACGCCGCTATGATCATAAATCCATACACACGGCAGGGCAGTGCGCACAGTCCGCGAATTGACACACAATTGCGAGGGGAGCGTAAGTAAGATGGACGGACGACACGCGACTCCGGAGTACAGTTGTGGAGGTTAGTGTTGAGCCTGCACTACACTACTCGAGAAGTTGATCGAAGTTAACCGAATACGGGAGTGTACAAGGGCACTTCGGTTCGCTTCGTCCAACCTCGGCTAAACTCGGGCGACTTCCGATCGTTGTCGGATTTTGCGCCCGAGTCAAAGGACTAGAAGCGACCCCTAGTTCTTATTCGACACTAATCACGTCTGTGAAGTTAACACAAAAAAACCTAATTTTTAAACTGATATACTTCTGTCGATGAAAAAATACTGCGGTGGATAACCCCTCAAAAAAAAAAAAAAACATTAAATTAATTTCTTTTTTTGTTTTATCATGTTTAGATATCCATACCCATCACGTCTGCGGAGTTTCGCTAGCTAATTTAATTTGACTCTGTATAGAGAAAAGTTGCTTGCTCACTGAGCCTTGAGCACTGAGCCACTGACTTTATATTGAGGAAATATGTAAATTTACCAAATCTCACCCTGAGATATTTGAAAAACTGGGAGATAAATGTAAGTTCAAAACTAGATATCCTAACAGACTGATTATTCCTAGAAAGAAAACGGAACTATATAGAAGTTGCTACCCTATGTGTACTCAGATCAAGATTCCTAACCAAATTAAATAACTTCCAATGGTCCGCTTCAGAAGGGCTTTACACAGGTGGCTAAATGAGAATCCCTTCTATACTGTTAAAGAATTCCTTCAGTTAAAATCTAAATGATCTAATTGTACCTATACCAGAAAATTTGCATGACATTATGTTATGATTGAATATATTAAGCTACTATTACACTACCATTGTAAAAACTTTTGTAACCATATTTATCTGCAAATAAATCTTTGACTTTGACTGAAAATTCAAATTATTAAGTCCACGGGGTCTACTCCGAAGTGGTATCGGCCGAATGTTCGGCCGTTTCCTGCTACGAAGTTACTATTTGGTTCGGTCGGTCCCGATCCTACACTCCTACACTCTTTCGAATATTGACTATGGTCCCGACTCAACTGACCCGATCCGAACTTATTTCGTATTTTTCAATAATATTCGGTTCGGCCATGTGTCGTGTCGGTCCGATCCGATCATTCGCACTTTGCGCTTCGTAGTAGGCCCCCTGGTTTATTCACTATGTTTTCCTTAACTATTGAGTCTGAGGCTTCATCGTAGTAACGGGTAATCGGAAACTTATGATCGGTCGGTACTCTCCAGTAATTGGGTACCCAGCGGCGTCAGATGTCAGTAACTCTATGTAATATTCTGTGTATAGGTACTAAATGGTGCCTGAGACTTACAAACTTTAATTATTTATCAGAGGTTGCACCCCTTTGTAACCCCATCATCTGCCTAGCCTTTTCCCAACTATGTTGGGGTCGGGTTCATATCTAACCGGATTCAGCTGAATACCAATATTTTTACATGGAGCGACTGCCTATCTGACCTCCACAACACAGTTACTGGGTAACACGATACCCCTTGGTAAGACTGGTTGTCAGACTTTCGGGCTACTGACGACCTGTAACGTCTGTCAAAGATCCACGAATGACAGCCGACGGCTTAACGTGCTTTCCGAGGCACGGAGGGGTCTTGATATGTAAAGATGATCACGCATCCACGGACCAACTGCGGCAGGCGTGGCTTAACCTGTTCGATCGACCCGTGCGGCTGTTATTACTTAGCCACAAGCCCCTCATAACATAGAGTACCTGTGTGCAAAATCTCATCCAAATTCATTCAGGTTTTATAGCCTGATGGGGTCACAAACATACCTACTGTCGGCAAAACCACTATTTCTGACCATTTTAAAAACAAAATACCGTGCACATGATAACCACAGCTGCGTCCGTAAGTAAAACAAAAGAGTATCCTTTTTAGGTCGACTAATAATATGCGCTGCAAGCAGGAATAGTCCTTACGGTGGTCAGATATAGATTTTGGATACATCGTTACAAACTTTCTCATATAAAAATGAAAGGACGAAATATAATTTCTCCGGTAAATGCATCCACTTCTCTCCCTGCTAGTACAGTTGAATCAAATGGAAGCTGCGACATAGATTCAATGAGCCTAATTGTGCGTCGCTTGCATGCTGGGACGTAATTATATTATGGAACGTATAATTAATTTCTAGCTGTCCGTTGGGCTGGAGGATATTGTTCGGGGAGTTGGTTGGGTTTGATTCTTGTGTGGAGCAAAGGTTGGCATTACAAACGCTTTTTAAAATATTAAATATTAAGGTTTAGGTCCCTGTAATATTTGTGTCTATTAAGTTATTATTAAGGTAAGACTATTTTATGCTTGTGGAACTCTGTGACAATTACCGCGGGGATAGTAAGTCCATTTTCTACGTCTTGCAATTTCATCAATGACAGGAAATGGTCCCGATCCATATAACTTATATCTATGGTCCAGTCTGACTTTGGACCAAAATATCAGTTCCCTGCACCCATCCTCTCCTGCCTTATCCTCTTTCATCTGGGCCCTTAATTCACTGTGACCACTTAACGATTCCTTACTGCGAGACCACGTCAATTCCATAGTTAATCACGACATCTGCTATTAACGTATTCTCTATGACGCAATGGCGTGGTTTGAACTGTCAAAATACATGTTGTCCGTATGGTTGACATTTCGATTCCTTGCCGTTATCAAGACACGATATTGACATGGTTTGCACGTGGTAAGATCTCGCCAACCCACACTGGGCCCGCGTGTTCACACAGCCCTCCCGAAGAGAGGAGGCCTGTGTCCCAGCAGTGGGAACATTATAGACTGAATAAGTAAGATTTCGCCGGGAATAATAAGGAATTGGGGCCCTGATGTGCATTTCATTACATCATTTAACATATTACGTTCACATCCCGGTTGCTACGTCATGCGTCGTAACTCCGCATCCCGGGCGCTACGTACGGCAATGCATCAAAACTGACACTTGTCTCTCTTGTGCTTTGATACTCGTTGATAAATCGACTCCCCCACCAAGATGGAGGATGCCATTGATAAATAAACGTACTTTAAAATTGGTGCAGAGAGATGTTTTAAAACTACGTCCGTCACGATTTCTTAGCCGGTTTTTCTAGGTTAGAAAACCACTTGACTTTACCTCCTATTAGGTGGTGAGAAATGGCTTGTGGCTAAGTAATGATAACAGCACGGGTCGATCAATCAGGTAAGCTACGCTTGCAGCGGTTGGTCCGTGGATGGGTGATCATGTTTACATACCAAGACCCCTTCGTGCCTCGGAAAGCCGTTGGTCCCAGCTGGCATTCGTGGATCTATG
Source organism: Apamea monoglypha (assembly GCA_911387795.2). NCBI lineage: Eukaryota > Metazoa > Arthropoda > Insecta > Lepidoptera > Noctuidae > Apamea > Apamea monoglypha. Next base: position 8,896,791 of record OU426944.1, on the reverse strand, counting down.
ACAGTCGTTACGGGTCGTCAGAAGCCTTAAAGTCTGACAACCAGGCAGTCAGATAGTCTGGCATTTGCGTAGCAACTGGGACCGACGCTCTTTGTGGCATGTAGTTAGGGTTCCAATCTCTGTGTATTTCCGTTCGTCCCATCGCCGTCGTCGAACGGGAATGCGATTATTTTTTTCCCAATTTTTCTATTTTGTTGGTGCGACGAATGGGATTTTAAAGTCCCATTGGTCTCACCGAATAACTGGAAAACTCGATGTGTTAGGTATGAATGGTCACCCATCAGAGGACTGCTCAATTCCTTCGGCTATTACTCAGCCATGAGCCCCTCAAAGTTACAATAAACTTATTAATGAAATCATTCACATAATATGTAACTTCGTGTCCGGAATGAAGGCAGTAATTCGAACCAAATTTTTTTCCTCCTCTCTTCATTCTTGTTACGTATGTATGTGTGTGTGTGTGTATGTATGTGTGTGTATAGGTGTAACACACGTATTATCTTGTGAATGACTTGACATGTTTGAACAGGCTGTCTTCACTGCACTGACGGGATGATAAGCTGTTGTTACGTGTTGGATCGGTGAGCGGGTCAGCAGGAATGGAAGGTGTATTTTTCTTCTTCTATTTTTATAAGAAATTTTTACACTTTTAGCAAGTTTTATAGGGATATATTCTTGTTTTGTTTTAGCAGCGGTTAAGGCATTGGTCCCGGCTGTCATTCGTGGATCTTTGACAGTCTTTACGGGTAGTTAGAAGCCTGAAAGTCTGACAACCAGTCTTACCAAGGGGTATCGTATTACGCAGTAACTGGGTTGTGGAGGGAAAGTACTGGTATTCAGCTGTATCTGGTGAGACTGTAGTCGACCTCAACATAGTTGGGAAAAGGGTAGGCAGATTGATTTGTGTAAACCTAGGATAAATCCTATAGTATGTTTCAGAACGTGAAGAAAAGTTAGTTTCAGCATGATCAGCCCATATAATGTTCCCACTGCTGGGACACAAGCCTCCTCTCTGTGAGAGGGAGTGGGCCGTAATCCACCACGCGGGCCCAGTGCGGTATGGTAGATGCATCATGTCTTCGAATTTTTGGTTCTAGGACATGCCGGTTTCCTCACGAAGTTTTCCTTCACCGTTTCGAGAGCAGTGGTGATGAAAATAAATACACATAGTCAAGTGCCTGTCTGGGTTCCAAATCCCAACCTACAACTCGTAAGTCGGGGCTGATACCACTGGGCCTCCACTGGTCCCCAAGAAAATTAATTGATAAAAAAAAAAATTACAGAGCAATTTAAGGTTTGTGTTATAAAATCTTACCTTTGTTAAAAACTAGATCATAAATTAAAACTAAGCCTTCTAATTAATAATTCGGTCCTGCAGCTGTGAGCCTGACCGACATGACTCCAATACGTTATCTATTAAAACTATCAGTGACAGGAATTAACCCAGTTCAGTGCAGTATTTTGTAAAATAAACATGAATTTAAGCCCAGATTAATTGTAGGATATCCTTGATTAGTTACGTGTTAATGGATTACTGGGTCGCGTGAAAAGGCTGTTTTAAATTTATATAAAGTATCTAAGCTTAGCAGTTGTCATTTTTAATACGCAGTACTAATCTCAAAATGGAGAAGGATATAATTGTAGTGACCTTGTTGATGATGTTCTTCAGAAATGTTCAGGCGCGTAGTACTCCCAAACGGCGTACCGTACGTGTATAACCAGAGGGGCAATTCTCGTAATTTTAAGAACGTTCACAGTCAGATCTCAGTCTCAAACTGTCAAAAAATACTTCTAATTTCCCTTCATTTTGACAAGTTTATGACATTTGTTTGTCGCCGAGATGAGACTGCGACTAGATTTTGAACGTTTTAAATTACGAGAATTGGCCTAGAATTGGGAATCGGTTTTTTATTACGACTCAACATGATTTTTTTTAAGTTATGCAAAGGTATTTACAATATCGTCTCGAGCAGATTAGACAGTTTCAAATTTTGACATTTTCCAATAATTTGAAAACCGCTCTTACTAAGGGGTATCGTTTTATCCAGTAACTGGGTTGTAGGGGTCAGATAGACAGTCGCTCCATTTAAAACACTGGTATTCAGCTGCATCCGATTAGTCTGGAAGCCGATGCCAACATAGTTGGGGAAAGGCTGGAATATGATGTTTACTCTGCGCATTTGTGCTTGGATCAAATCTGTCCGAATTTAGAAAATTTCCTATTCGGTTAAAACAATGTTTTATTCGAATAGCAAATCTTGGATTTGTATCTGATGTGTGCAAACGCTCTAAAACGAAAGTGGACCCAGATTTAATTATCTAAGTTGACCAGTAGCTTACTTGTAACATTGTAAGGCGTAAACACACACCCTTCACAACTCACAAACTATTTGTTCTATTACAAAAATCCTACATAATATTCAAACACTCACCTTTCTCTTTCCCCCACAGCTATTAAACCAACGAGTGAGCGAGACAGATGCAGTGTAGGAATGCAATGAATGTCAGTAAATCACTTAACGGCTAGGGATGTGCGGTTGTCGATAAATTTAGTGTTGTTACAAGTAACGTTTCCTTTGTTATTGTCGATATTTATAGAATGTGTGGTGGAGTCATATATGACGGAATTAGGTGTTTTGTGTTTAAATGAATTGTTTTTTTTTGTTTTTGGGTAAAAATGGATATATTACAGGACGTTTTCTGTTTTTTGAAATTTTTTGTCAACAATGTGGGTTGCATTTTACTAGTATTGTAGTAGTACTATTATAGTTACAAATACACACATGTCACACACACACACACACACACACTTCCGACCTCGCCATTGTCTCGGAAGGTATCGAGATCTCCTGCGCTTACAAACACATTCACATTGTACACTTGGTTACCACAAGTAAAGCTTCCTATGAACATCAGGACGGCAACAAGTCGGTTATCTTTTAAAGTGAAGGCGCGTGAACATATCCGTCAGAAGATGGCCGAAAAAAAACGAAAAAAAAATAAAACGAATCCAGCAAGATTTGTTTTCTCCTCTACCGATATTTTTTTCTCTTGACAGTTAATTTTGTTTATAATAATGTGTATGTATGTATCTATCTATTTATTAGTATTTATTCTTGTATTTTATTGTCATTTGTTAGTTATTTATCCCGTATGTTGCAACTGTCATGTTTTGTCTCTGCTAAGGTCGATTGGTAGAAAATGGCCCTGGCATTAAGTCCGCCTTTGTACAGTATTTTGTTTACTTGTGCATAAAGTTTTACTAAGTAAATAAATAAATAAAGCGCGCGACGCTTCGTGAGATAAAAATACTGTAATATAAATGGAACCACATATTCACACACAATAAGTGCAGTTTTTCTGCGAGGTGTTGCTGACCCTAGCAACAAAGTTGTAACTTTTACTTGAGGTGTTGTATGCCCTTTACGTCACCGGCAGTCGTACCCTTCAAACAGAAAAATTTCATAGCTTCCACAGACAAACTTCTTCTTAGAAAAAGTCTCTAGCTCTACCATGAGTTTGCACAGCTACAACTCGCTAGCGTGTCCATAAATAATATATATAATACTGTACAGCTCCCCTAGCGGTCACAGAAAGAATTAAAATTCGTACCATGCGATTGGTAAGATTGCTAACGTAATCTATTCGATCGTCACTCTGTTTTATTCCTAATTAACTTCATCGGCAATAGGCTCGTCTCCTATTACATGGGACTTAAACATAACTAGCAAAACGTCATTGTACTACAGATACACTTGCCCAACATGTCAGGGAACACAGGTGTGAGGATATGTTTGTTATTACTGTGCGAGAGAACTCGTTCTTGACACCTGTCAGTTACAAACAAACGAATACGTGTTTTGCGAACTTGATCTTTATTGCCTACTAGAATTGTCGCGTTGACAGGTGTCAGGAGCGCAATCTCTTGTCGACCGAACTATAGTAGACGAGCCCTTCGAGGTACCCGGAGGAATCAAACAACGATACGATTCCTTTAAGTTTATTCACTGAATATCTTTACATATTTCCGACTAAACTGACACTGAACACTGAATTTTCTAAACAAAAATCCTAATAAAATATTTGACACTTGTTCGAATGGAACCCGCGTTAAATTATAGCCGGCCTGCACTACATAAGGTTGCCTTTTTTTTTTTTTTCTGGTGGAAATTCATCTAATGACCCCTCCCGCTCTGGGTGGAGCGGAAGGGAGTGTCAAACTCTTACTGACTAAAACCAACCCATGTTCCTTCCTTTGCCCTTTATGTTCCGGGGTAGCGGTAACCCTTTCGGACAATCCCGCTGACATAAGGTTGCCTTCGGCGGACAAACTTTACAGAAGCTTTCATCAAAAAAAGCTTTCAGAAAAAGGCTTGTTACACGTTACTTTCATCTTCCATAGAGGAATCTCGTTCCTCTATATTATAATCCCTATAATGTATTACATCACTAGTCACAATGCATCGTATGTGCTTAATGGTTGTGCCTAACGAACTGTTGATATTATCTGTGGTCGCTGGAGGGGCGGACAACATTTTGGATATGAGTTTCGTGATATACCGTGCCTCGGAAAGCACGTTAAGCCGTTGGTCCCGGCTGTTAGTGGATCTTTGACAGTTGTTACGGGTCGTCAGTAGCCCGAAAGTCTGACAACCAGTCTTACCAAGGGGTATCGTATTACCCAGTAACTGGGTTGTGGAGGTCAGTTAGGCAGTCGCTTCATGCAAAATACTGGTATCCAGCTGCATCCGGTTAGACTGGAAGCCGACCCCAACATAGTTGGGATAAGGCTAGGCAGATGATGAGATGATGATATACACTTGTTTTGCTTGGAATTAACTGGCAGAAGAATGATGATAGAGGTGCAAGAAAGAAATAAAGAAAATACATTTATTTGCGGCAAACATGACGCATAAAAAAGAACATAAACACACACAAAAAAAAAAATAACAAGTTGGGGGTAAACATGTGTCACATTCAATTCAATCAATGACTTAAAATGATAGCAATACAGTATACTAAGAGGCAATTCTCGTAATTTTTTAGAACGTTTGCATTCTAATCTCAGTGTCAATCTGTCAAACATACTTATAATTTTCATACGTATTTATCAAGTTTTTTAATACTCAATACTTTATTGCATTCCACAATGCAGGCTTAGGTGCTAAATACATATTTGCTAAAAGAAACAGTCATGGACCCTGTCGGGTACAGCAAAAGAATGTGGGGATTGCGAATTGAATTCGAACGTTTTTTAACTACGAGAAATTGGCCTTAAGCAGCCTAATTGCGTAACACATTTTCGGCAAATGATTGAGATTAATTGGCTTCGTTTCGATTGCTTTTTGTTTCATTTTACGATTTTCGTATTGCGTAACTTCACTATCATGTAATAGCAACAGCTGTTGGTTTGAAACGCAAAAGAGTGAACGATATGTGCTTAAGAAAATCGTAAAATGAAACAAAAAGCGATCGAAACGAAACCAATTAATCTCAATCATTTGCCGAAAATGTGTTACACAATTAAACAGCTGGTTTCGCTTGTTAGTTGCTGTATAAAACAGAAATTACAAAGGCATCGAAAAGCACCCAAAATAGATAAGAGTCAAGGTTTCCACAATTAATTCATAAAAAAAGATTTTGGCTTATTATATGAAGCCTTGTCATATTCAGAAGTGTTTTTGCATGATGCTGCATCAGTCCGATAGAAAAGCAATCTTACAACAAAAAGGTACATATTTTTAACACGCTTTTATTAGCTTCACTTGTAACTAACTAAGTAACAATGTAACAAAATCTTAGAAGTCAATTTTAACCTACTTCTAACTGTCGTATCGAAATGAAACTTTGTATGTATATGTAGTTCAGATGACAAAACTATAATTTGGTATCTTGGAGCTGATCTGGTGATAGAGACAGGAGGTGGATAGTGGAACTCTTTCATGGCTACTAGTAAAGCCCTCGAGTTTGGGCTCATATGATTTGTTTTGATGAGTCCAATATATTGGGCTTGGTAACGAGGGTCTGGTGATGGAGCCAGGAGGTGGATAGTGGAACTCTTTCGTGGCTACTAGTAAACCCCTCGAGTTTTGGTTCATATGATTTGTTTTGACGAGTCCAATAGCGTCTTTTTTTTTTTTAATCTACATATTAATCATATTTTTTTGGTTAATTGACTGTAGGTACTGAAAGATCCTTTAAAGATACGTCATAAAGAATCAAGAGAACCAATCAATTCGGATTAGCGCACAAGCCACTTAAACCTTTTTCTACATCCTTTGAAATTGTTTAACTACACAGCAAGTCAAAAAAATCGACCCACAAATAGGCACCAAGTTTTCTGAAACACTTTGTAACTAAAATGTTGCCAACCCCTGCGTGTAACTTGATCTAGAGATGTAATCTGCCTCAGTCATGGCTAGTTAGTTTATTATTACGACCTCTTGCCTTATAGGGACCGGCAGAATTCTAGGCGTGCTCGGAGTAACTGAGTTTTTTATAAGTTCCCGGTCAAAAGCTTGCCCCCCTTTATATGGGACTTTACAACATAGATGGAACATACCTTTTGTTTTTATTAAATACCTTCTTGGAGAAGAAACACAACATCACGCCTGTATTCCACAAAGGGATAGTCACAAAGAATTTTTGCATGCCGTAAGGTAAAATGTACTGGCACTCATAATCATCTGCCTAGTCTTTTCCCAACGATGGTAGGGTCAGCTTCTAGTCTAACGAGATGCAGCTGAATACCAGTATTTTACCTGGAGCGACTGCCTATCTGACCTCCCCACCCCAATTTCTAAGCAGTATGATGATAACCCTTGATAAGACTGGTTGTCAGATTTTCGGGCTTCTGACGACCCGTAACGAGTCATTACGGGTCGTCAGAAGCCCGAAAATCTTCGATCTTTGACAGTCGTTACTAACGAGTACGACTGTCAAAGATCCACGAATGACGGGGACCATCGGCTTAACGTGCTTTCCGAGGCACGGAGGGGTCTTGGTATGTGAAGAGGGTCACCCATCCACGGACCAACCGCGGCAAGCGTAGCTTAACTTGATTGATCGACCCGTGCAGCTGTTATTACTTAGCTAAAAGTCCCTCCCCTGTATATACATATATATACCTATATACTAATAGTAGGTACATCATTCGATTTATGTTTCAAACAGCACAGCCCTAAAGTAAGCAATTGACACAGTGTCAAACAAATCATTGCAAAATTAACAGAGAATTATACAGGATTAGATAAATCATAATGCATTCACTAAACTATTCACGATATTCGGAGGCCTGAGTAGGTCATTAGGCATGTGCGTGAGAATATAGCCTCTACACTTCTGTACTGCGACTGCCGACCCTCGGCAAGTTCCTGCAACCCAACTGTGTAACGCGATTTTGAAGGAAATTGCTAATCCATCCTATCCTTTCCTATTAATGTTATAAACGCGACCGTTTGTCAGGATGGATGGATGTTTGTTACTCTTTCACGCAAAAAATACTGAACGGATTTGGATGAAATTTACCACACAGATGGTTTATAACTAGGATTAACACATAGGATACTTTTTATCCCGATATTCCTACGAGATCGAAACTTATGCGGGTGAAACCGCGGGGCGCAGCTAGTAATATTATAAACGCGAATATTAGTATGGATGGATGGATGTTTGTTACTCTTTCACGCATAAACTACTAAACGGATTTGGATGAAATTTGGCACACAGATGGTTTGTAACCAGGATTAACACATAAGATACTTTTTATCCCGATATTTCTGCGGGATCTAAACTTATTCGGGAGAAACCGCGGGACGCTAGTTGCTTCATATTTGTTTGAAAAATTCGTCTGCTCAAAAAAAAATGATGGCAGCGGGGTTTGACCTTACGAGGTCAGAAAACGCTCTCTAGGGTACCAAATTTCATAAATAAAGTTTTAGTGACGTCATTCGAGTCGAGCAGACGAGTCCTACAGTATCCACTCTAGGACTACTAGGGTGTGGGACCCAGCTAGATGGACCGACGACCTTAAGAAGGTGGCTGGGACAGACTTAATGCAGAATGCGGAGGACAGGATGTTGTGGTGCAGCCTGGGAGAGTCCTATATCCAGCAGTGGGCTATGGTAGGCTGAGTTAATTGACGTCAAATCGATCGACGGTAAATTGCGGACGCTGTTTGTCGGTCACCGCATTTTTAGGAAACGTCTTTAAAAAAGAACCTTTATTTTGGATATCACAAACGAGTCCCCACGTATGTGATTCCCTCTCATAGAGAGGAGGCCTGTGTCCCAGCAGTGGGAACATTCCAGGCTGATCGTGCAAACGTGTTGGTATGCCTGTATAAAACCTTTACATGTGCGACTTAAAATCGATCATGTGCAACACGCATAAAGGAACTAATGATACCTGCATTGTTTCCTTCGTTAATATTTTTAGGGTTCCGTAGTTTAACAGAAAATCCTTGGTTTACGTCAATATGTTGTTGCAAAATCATCTGCATCATCTGCCGAGACTTTTCCCAACTATGTATGTTGAGGTCGATTTCCAGTCTAACCGGATGCAGCTGAATACCAGTATTTTACATGGAGCGACTGTCTATCTGACCTCCACAACCCAATTTCTAGGTAATACGATACCCCTTGGTAAGATTGGTTGTCAGACTTTTGGGCTTCTGACGACCCGTAACGACTGGCAAAGATCCACAAATGACAGCCGGAACCAACAGCTTAATGTGCTTTCCGAGGTCCTGGTATTTAAAGATGGTCACCCGTCCACGGGCCAGCCGCGGCAAGCGTAGCTTAACCTGATCGATCGACCCGTGCGGCTGTTATTACTAAGCCACAAGCCCCCCTCTCTCGTCTCGTCAATGTGTTTGCAAATTGGCGTGAGTTTATAGTTTCGAATCACAAAAACAAACATAATATATGCGTTGCCATGTAGTCCAACCTGGATTACCCGTAAAAAAGGTACAACGCAGTAAATTTATTACATAAAACAAAGACTAAGGGAACACAGAGCTACGGGGTAATTGCGTAACACACTATCAGTAGCAATGGCTTCCATTTTGACAGCGCAACAACATTCATTGCGTTGTTGAACAGACGATTTTTTCGAACATATGACGCAATGGATTAGCTAGCCTTAGAACTTAGAGGGTTGTCTTAATGATTTTAATGATTAAAATCATTAATACAACCCCTGTTTTCCCCTTAATATCCAGCCGGAAATGAGACAAGCGGAACCCATCTTTACTCTTCACAAAACACCCACTTGACATCCCCCAAAAATACCACATGGATTATGAAATTGGAAACGGACAAAAAAGGGTCTTTTTTGGGATATGGCCCATGGATGGGGTCTGTGGCATTAAAAACATGTTATGTAACCGCTACAGATTAGATCGAGTGTCATCCATCATTGGCGCCTAGGGTCAAAAGGACCTCAGGTAATATTATCATCCCTGTCTTAATATGGTATGAGCAGGGACTGTGTTTTTGGTAATAAAATTTGTAATAAATTAAATATCATTCTGTTATCTTTAATGATTTATCTTAATGACTGTTATGGCAGTATTTTACAGCTGTTAACGCAAAAACTTATATAATTATACGATTTCTTACTTGTGAGTTTGTTACTGTCGTTCGATGCCTTTGTTGCCATCATAAAATATTCAATTATTAAAAATACAAGGTAAATTTTTCAGATGGATTTTCGATTTTAGATTTTCGATTCGAGTAAATACAATTTGTCTACATTGGTTAAATTAGCCGTTTAGTCAACCACCTGGCCTTTGGAAGTAGTGCTCGCCTCGCTTCGCTCTCTCGGCTCGCACGCGGTTGATCACAGTTCTAACCTAACCCATTTGGTCGGGGTGCCCTGGCTTAGTTACTGCGACCAATTCGGCTCGCTCGTGATTGGTGACAGTTCTAACCTAAACTATAATTTATTGAATATCATTTCAGGTTAGTTGAACGGCCGCCGTTTAGTTAAACGGCTAGGCGGTTAACTAAACGGCTAATTAATCCAGTTGGCTGCGACATATAGACAAATTGTATTTACAATTATCACACAGCTAACTATTTCAAAATCAAACAACAACTATTTACACTACTACTATACTAAATTAAATGACTAACTATACAAATACACTGTATACATGTAAATAGGACTAACATGAAGGCTTTTTTTTTTAATTTTTTTTTCTTGTGGGAAATCATCAAATGACCCCTCCCGCTCTGGGTGGAGCGGAAGGGAGTGTCAGACTCTTACCGACTAAAACCCACCCATGTTCCTTCCTTCGCCCTTTATGTTCCGGGGTAGCGGTAACCCTTTCGGACAATCCCGCTAACCCGGCAGGCTTCGGCCCTAAGGGGCCCCACGAATTATGCTGACATCTCTTTGAGGCGCGCGTGGAACACTTACGCGCCGTCCGGCACGGGCCTGGTCCTGATCGGGCGGTGAGCCATCCATTGCTCTCCGCCCGCAGGCCCGCGCCTACGGGGGCCGGTAGTCGTCACGCGACTCCCGACGCCAGGAGCGTCTCCCGCGGCGGCTGGGACGGGAAGCTCTCTCCCTCATCCGTCCGGCCACCTCCTTCGCTAGCATGACTGCTTCGCAGAAGGAGGCGACTGCCTCCCATTCCCTCTCGCTCCGGACCATGGCTTACACCAGGGCCGGGCGCGAGAGGCCGCCGCCGTAACATGAAGGCTTCGGTATTACTCAATTAGTTACCAAAAGAGTTTACTATTGCAAAATTATGCATAGCCAGCCTATAACGGTCCCACTGCTGGGACACAGGCCTCCTCTCTGTGAGATGGAGTGGGCCATAATCCACCACGCCGGCCCAGTGCGGGTTAGTAGATGTCACATGTCTTTCAACTTTTAGTTCTAGGACATTCCGGTTTCCTCACGATGTTTCCCTTCACCATCTTGAGAGCAGTGGCGATGAAATAATTTGCACAAAGTAAAGTGCCTGCTTGGGTTCGCACCCACGACCTACAACTCGTAAGTTGCGACAATTACCAATGGACCACTACTGCTAAAAAAAAAACTGCAGAATTATAGCCAACTTAATTACAAAATTGATAAATAAATATTAAGTTTAACATTAGAATAGTTATGAATGCATAATGCATATAAAATGACCTGAGATGCCAATCAAATACATAATTAGAGAAAAGATATTAATAATTCATGAGATTTACGTGTATAAATCAAGTTATATTATTTATTTCATGTTTCTTAATTAATTAATTCATTGACACTTGTAATCCCCAAAGGGTAAGGCAGAGGTGTAAATATAGTACACCCGTTTCGTCCCATGTAATAGGGGGCGAGCCTATTTGCATCAACCGGGCACAAACTTAGAGTCCGAGCTGCTACTGAGGTAAGTTATAAAATTTTGCTAGGAGCTTTAAAGCTGCTCTCAAAACGGTGAAGGAAAACATTGTGAGGAAACCGGCATGTCCTAGAACCAAAAATTCGAAAACATGTGACCTCTACCAACCCGCACTGGGCCGCGTGGTAGATTACAGCCCACTCCCTTTCGAAGAGAGGAGGACTGTGTCCCAGGAGTAGGAAGTGGAACATTTTAGTCTGGATAGTCATTTTACCTTTTCAAAAAGTATCAAACATTTTTTTTTTAATGCGTAGGTTCTTATGTGTCTGGTGGGATAGCTGGAGAAGAAAGTTTTGAGTATGAATGTGGATGCTTAGATAGAGTACAGAAAAAATCGATGGATGGACTGTGTGACTTGGTTCAAACATGTTTTTTAAAGGATAAAGTCTGTTTGGTTTCCTTTTGGGCTCGCGTGGTAGATTATAGCCCACTCCCGCTTGAAGAGAGGAGTCCTGTGTCCCAGAAGTGGGAACAGTATAGGCTGATTAGACTATAAAAGCCTTTTATTCAGCTGGTGAACATTTTATTTCCGACTTTGTATTCAAATTTTAATAACGCCATACCTCCGTACACCTAACTCATACAATGTGGGTACCTAAACGTCCTCAATTGAAAGGTCGATGCCCCCATTTTAATAAAATTTAATAATTGAGTCATCGTGGCGCCGAAGTGGGGTGAGCACAACACAATGGGCTCTCCTGGGACCTGAGTATTGGATCAAGGGACTGAAGATTCCATGGTATTGGAGATGTATATTGGTTGTAAGTTGGAGTATTGTTGATGAATCCGAAATTTATCCAACTTCCAATATCCTAGTTCCTTTTTATTTTAATTGTGAGTTAGTTAATATACAGGGTTAAATTAAATTAGCTAGCGAAACTGCAGACGTGATGGGTCTCGATATCTAAACACGATAAAATAAAAATTGCTTCATGTTTTTTTTTTGGGGGTTCATTTTGAAACTGTTGAGAGAGAGAGATCGGCTAGGCAATGACGCTGCGTTTGATTTTTGGATGGGTTTTCATATAACTGATTCGGCCTTCAAAAAAACCAACTACGACTATTTCAACGGAGTGTCCATTGTGAAACTGTTGAGAGAGAGATCGGTTAAGCAATAACGCTGCTTTTGATTTTTGGATGGGTGATGAGGTGTAGGACTTTTTCAACAAATGCTCTCTCACATAGAGGAGGCCAGTGTCCCAGCAGTGGGAACATTACGGCTGTTTATGCTTAGCAATACAGATGAGATTTGGATCATTTTGGATCAGATTTGGATCGGTTGAATATTAATTAGGTACTTAACCAGCATGTCCTAGAACCTAAAATTCGAAGACATGTGACATCTACCAACCCGCACTGGGCCCGCGTGGTAGATAGCCCACTCCCTCTCGAAGAGAGGAGGCCTGTGTCCCAGCAGTGGGAACATTATAGGCTGATTGTGCTTATTAAGCTAACTAAAGTTGTCAAGAAATAAAAGGCCCGTTTTGACATTTGAGAATGCGTTCTTGACACCTGTCAGTTTCATACAAACGAATACGTGTTTTGCGAATTTGATCTTTATTAACTACTAGAACTGTCAATGTCAAAACGGGACTTTTATTTTTTGACAAGATTAGGTACCACATTCTTCTTATTGATAAGTGTAAAACTTATTATAAAGCTATATAACAGTTAAATAGACGAATCAAATCTATAATGCCAGCGGGATAATAACACACTAACAGTAGCAATGTCTTTCATTTTGACAGTTCAACAACATTCATTACGTTATTTACGTTGTTGAGCAGACAATTTTATCGAACATATGAAGCAATGGATTAGCAATATCCTTCAAAATCATACAGATTGTGATTGAAAAGCGTGTTATGAAATTAGGGAGCAGGTTGGGACAACCCTTAGTAAAATATTGAGTCTTCTTCATCTTAGCGTGTCGATAGCAATCTAAATGGACTCGGCCCAGAATTCGGCCACTTGTTTGGCGCCATCACCAGCGTCCATCAGTTCCTGTAACGTGCAGCTGACAGGACACGCAGGACACGATATTAAGTGTCCCATCGTTTGTGGAAAAGCACCACATTTACACTCCAAGGCGGAGTCGTCTATGAATCTCCACCTGAACAGGTTTTCCGTGACTTTAAACGGACTCCGGACCCAGGTTGGCCGAAGCAAGAAAAATATCGGGTAGTTTTTTTATTTTAATTAAATACATATTTGGACAAACGAAGACCTAAAATATGAACATGAAATTAGTGACAACAAAAAATATTTGAATATTTAATTACTTAAACAAATTATGAATAGTGTTTAATAATAAAAATCGAGCGCCACCGGGGGGCGCGCTTAGTAAATTGCGCCGTGGTTTTATGAGCCCCAGCAAAAAAGATTAGGGTAGGAAGGGTGACCATAAAATAGAGTTTTAATCATAATAATGAGGACAGTCTCGATGTTTTTGTAGTTTCTATAGAGTTCCAATTAATTAAAGGGGTATCGGTGCCGTAAAAATACTTTTTTTTTGTTGTGTTTATTAATTTAAACTGTTTTCGTATGATTTGATAGTTTTATGGTATTATTTTTACGAAAAATTCGGCAAGGTACAGACGCCAGCACATCAAGCTACTACAATCTGTCAAATTTCTTTAATAGATTTTCAACTTTATCGCTAAAGCATTAAGGTTCAAGGTTGATTGGGAAAATTTGACAGTTTCGGGTAGCTTGACCTGCTGGCGTCTGTACACTTATCGTTCACTCACGAGTTGTAGATCGTGGGTTCGAACCCAGGCAAGCTCCTAGGTATTTTGTGTAAATAATTTCATCTCTACTGAATTAAAGTAATGAAGTAATTTCATGTCCTAAAACTAAAAATTCGAAGACATGTGACATCTACCAACCCATACTGGGCCAGCGAGTGGGCCTTAATCCACCACGCGTGCCCAGTACGGGCTGCATGTGAGAGGTGCGGATTGATGAAGCGAAATTATTTTCCACTTTTATTTTTGGACCTACTAACATAATTTTTAAGTTTTTTTTTGTAACTAACATTAGGGGCCCTGGTTCAGCCACCTGCTTTAGGTCGTCCGTCCATCTAGCTGGAGGGCGTCTCATATTACGCTTGCAGATACGCGATCTCCACTCTAGGACTCGTCTGCTCCAGCGGCCATCGGCCTTTTATGTGCTCATTTGAAAAAAAAAACTTGACTTTGACTTTTTTTTTAGCTTTGACAAATATTCGTATTAGCGGTGGATGTGTCCTGAACTTATCCATATACAGGATGGCAGGGACATCGCAACCGCATACCATGGATTCAGTACATGATTCTGGACCCCCCTGCGTTGAAATTTATCGTCGGCTTTTTCTTAATTTTTACGTTCTTTTTCTGATTTTTTTTTTACTATAAATTGTATAAAATCATTATTTCTATCTAACCCAATGAGATTTTTAATAAAAAAAATAGTAAATTCACTTCTTTCATTTAAAACAGCAATGTAAATAAAACTCGAAAGGGAAGCGCGCGGTATCGCGGTAGGTAGCGCGCGCGCGCGCCATCCGCGGAGCGTTTTGATCGCATTGTTTGCAAATAAATTCCGCACTCAAAAATGACAATTTTATCACCGGTCATTTCCGAGATGAATGACTTTCGTAATTTTATTTATGGCATCAGGTGTAACCTTTTCACGACGTTTGCGCGTCCATGTCCCAGCCATCCTGTATACCAACTTGTACCTATCGTATCCGACGAATAAATATCTTTGTCTTTGCAAATTGCAAAAAAAACGTAAGTAAAATTCGAATGAAAAAATGCCAATAAAACAACATTACACACTATCATTCATAATGTCCAGTCCGATTTATTTTCTCAATCACGGTCACCCCACATAACGTGTGCGTTCATCCACAATAGGGGATGGCCAGGGGATCATCGGGGGATGACCATTGGCATTTTACTTTTAGTAGTTTTGCATAATCTTTCATTGGCGTAGAGGCGACCGTTTTGCACAACTGTAGCCGTTCCATTCTCATTAATTCGTTCATTCTTTTCATTCTTATTTGACACAAACTGACTAACGTAATGGGATTTTGAATTATTATTAACTGGCGACTCGCCCCTGCTTCGCACAGTTTTTAGGACCTGACAGAACATGTTCGGAAAGTACTGATTCTCAGCCTAATTTGAATAAATGGATTTTCATTTTGATTCATGAATGTTTCTTTGGCTTTCTACGACTTGACAAAACATCGAGATTTCTTAATTATATGTTAGTTTGATATGAGTGTATTGTACATAAAAACTATCCGGAGTAAATTCTCTAAATGATCATGCAAACATGTGTGTGTGTGATGTGTGTATATATAAATAAATAAATAAAACTACATCAAAATTCGTTGCGTTGTCACAAATCGTCTTTTATAATATGCATATGGAAGTCGCGTTGATGTTGGTCTTGTGCTCGATTGCTGAGTATAGGGTCCTGGGTTCGATCTACGGAATATTGATTCCGTGGTTCGGTTAATCAGGCACAATTATCAGAATCTTTTCAAATAAGATAAAAAGATATTTAAAAAGATACAATATGTGTTGGAAGCATAAAAATATATCCGGGGGCAATTCTCGTAATTTTAAGAACGTTCACAGTCTGATCTCAGTCTCAATCTGTCAAAAATACCTCTAACTTCCCTATATTTTGACAAGTTTTTGACATTTTTTTGTCGCCGAGATGAGACTGCGACTAGATTTTGAACGTTTTAAATTACGAGAATTGGCCTTCTGATCTACGGTTGGAAGTACATACACACTTATTGTTTGTGGAACCGTTAGTAAATATACTCGTAAATGCCAACTATTCGTTAAAGAATGATGGGTATATTTGTATGAAACCTGCCGATCGATTGTGATCTGTAAAAATCTCACCGTGAAAAGTTAGGTGAAGTGAGCTTAGAGTGAGCTGTCAATAGTGTCAATCCCTAGCATTAGTTGGAATGACAGCTCACTCCACGCTCACTTCACCTAAGTTTTCACGGTGAGATGGTTACAGAATCGCACTGCTGGGCGTAAGACCAACAAAACTGCAACTAGTGCTAGTTATTGGGACCCGCTGCCAGATTCGTAATTATATAAATAACCCCAGCCATATCCACCGGGTTTACTTGAAAATATTGTTTTAACAAAAATGAAATAAAACACGAAACTTTTAATAATTACGTATAGTTAAAATAATCCGCTTTATAGACGAACTCAGTATTTCACTTTTAATCCTCAACTCTGCTGACCCTATAAACCTAGCTACCGTGCCAAACAAACCCTTCTCATGTGTGACGGTATGTAAGTCCTCACATACCGTCACACACCCTTTGCCGAACATATTTGCATTAGATCTTAATTGATGGGGTCGAAACTACCCCATGGGGTCGAAATTACCCCGTGGGGTAGTTATCACCCCTGTAATTGAGTTTGTTGTACATGCGGAGGTTGCTATGGGACCTTTGGAGAGATATGAGTATGATATCTACCCGTAGACGATCTCCTATTATATTCGCTTGTAATTTGATTGTACTAAGAGGCTTTTTCCTTTCGAAGGAACAAGCGTTAGGATCCCAAGACTCAAGAGGAGAGGGACCAGACGAGCGGCATTTGACTCTAATTTTTTCCCTTCTGTAGTCAAATCGACACAGTCCATTCATACATGCATCAATTGGAACCTCATTGCGAAACACTGTCTCTTAAGATACAGGTTACCCTAGTTTAAGAGACAGAGTTTAATTCTATTGTGTACAGATTTCTGCAGCATCCAAATATTTTATGTAAATGTTCTCTACCTCATATTCAAGAATTGTAAACTTAAGTACAATTATCTGTATTTTTGGGAAATAAATATATTTGTTATTATGTTTATTCGCTTTCAAAATGTTTCATCATTCTTTTACCATGTTATATCACCGTCTCCATCATCTGCCAGCCTTTTCCCAACTATGTTGGGGTCGGCTTCCAGTCTAACCGGATGCAGCTGAATACCAGTATTTAACATGGAGCGACTGCTTATCGGACCTAGACAACCCAGTTGCTGGGTAATACGATACCCCTTGGTAAGACTGGTAGTCAAACTTCGGGCTTCGGACTACCCGTAACGACTGTCAAAGATCTACGAACGACAGCCGAGACCGAAGACGTAACGTGCTTTCCGAGGCACGGAGGGGTCTCGAATCTCTATACGTTACGAATGGTTACAGATCCACGGACCGACCTCGGCAAGCGTAGCTTAACATTAGATCGACGTATGTTATATTGACGGCACGGTTGGTGCAGTGGTTAAGCGATTGACTGCTGCGCTGCGTGTCGCGGGTTCGATTCCCGCACGGAACAAATATTTGTATGACCTACAAGTAGTTGTTCCGGGTCTGGCTGTTTGTGTATGTGAGTTTAAATGTTTGTAAACGCACCCACGATACAGGAGAAATTCCTAGTGTGGGGCAACGTTTTATTAAAAAAAAAAAAAAAAATCCTTAGATCGACGTATGTTATATTGAAAAGTTCTCTAGGGAACTAACAAGTATAGCCGAACTTAGCAGTACAGAGATAATTAGATTAGCACTCATTTGCATGATCAATTATTGACTCAAACAGCTTTATTTAATCGGAGTGTTTGTTTTAAAGCTTATTTTCTCACCACGATTGGCACTTGGCAGTATTTGCTTTCGAGTTGATTAAAACAAGAATCGGTCAATAGCGAATCGGGTTTGGGCAGTCCGGGTTCCGTCGACTTCGGTATTTATGTATTTATTTTGCCGTCCGCGTTGAATTCGGAAATTATCCCACGGAAACTCTATGTCCTATCCCAAGTATATGTCGCAGCCAACTGGTTAAATTAGCCGTTTAGTCAACCGCCTGGCCTTTGGAAGTAGTGCTCGCCTCGCTTCGCTCTCTCGGCTCGCACGCGGTTGATCACAGTTCTAAACTAACCCATTTGGTCGGGGTGCCCTGGCTTAGTTACTGCGACCAATTTGGCCCGCACCTGCAGCCTAATTGCGTAACACATTTTCGGCAAATGATTGAGATTAATTGGTTTCGTTTCGATCGCTTTTTGTTTCATTTTACGATTTTCGTATTCCGTAACTCTATCATGTAATAGCAACAGCTGTTGGTTTGAAACGCTAAAGAGTGAACGATATGTACTGAAGAAAATCGTAAAATGAAACAAAAAGCGATCGAAACGAAACCAATTAATCTCAATAATTTGCCGAAAATGTGTTACACAATTAGGCTGTTGATTGGTTACAGTTCCAACCTAAAATATAATTTATAGAATATCATTGAAGCCGTTAGTTGAACGGCCGCCGTTTAGTAAAAAGGCTAGGCGGTTAACTTAACGGCTAATTAAACCAGTTGGCTGCGACATATGTACATCACTATCCAAAAGATTAACTTCCTGCTCTGGTTAAGAAAACAACATCCGATCTATTTTGTAAGAATGTCATCGTGAAAACTTATGTGAAGTGGCCTGTCATTCCAGTTGAAGACATTCTTAACAGACTTCAAAAAAGGAGGAGGTTCTCAATACGACTGTATTTTTTTAAATGTTTGTTACCTTAGAACTCCGTTATTTATAAGCCGATTTGCAAAATTATTTTTTTAATTTCGGAAGTCGGTGGCAAACAACGAAATTGCGAACCCAACAACACCGACTTCCGAAATTATAGTTATTTTTCACTTTGTAGTTGTCTTTTTTGGAAGTCGGTTGTTTTTTTTTTTTGCAAAAAAGTTTTTTACAGAATAGATCGGTAAAAACTGGAATTAGGAAAGAAAGTTTTGTAGATCGCGAACCTTCCCATCACTTCTGTGAAGTTTCTCGAACTTGAGTTTAGAGGTAAACTGCACGATTACTGACAAATTCGTGCACTGACTAAAAAAACAAAAGACCATTTCAGACATCAATCTACACGTTTTTGTCATGTTCTGACCAAGATTATGTCTGGACTTGGAGAGACCTTTGTGACCTCTGAGTTGGTTTGACATGACGTTGACATGTAAACGTGTTGGTACAAACCTACGCAAAAATAAAATTATTTATCCCTAGCTGCGCCACGCGGTTTTTCCTGTATAAGTTTCGATCTCGTGGGAATATCGGGATAAAAACTATCCTATGTGTTAATCCTGGTTATAAACTATCTGTGTGCCAAATTTCATTCAAATCCGTTCAGTAGTTTTGGCGTGAAAGAGTAACAAACATCCATCCATCCATACTAATTTTCGCGTTTAAGTATAATATTAGTAGGATTTACCAACACACCCATCACGTCTACGAAGTTTCACCAACAAATTCAAAACATCGTTAGAAAAGTAGGTACTGCAGTGATTTAACTATGATTCCCTTTTAATTCTTGGGTACGTAGCAGCTGGTTACACACAGATCTACACCCCTCCGTGTTGGAGAGCGCGTTAAGCCGTCAATATACGGGTACACCTATCTATGGCTAGGTGGGTAGTTAAAAGCGCGAAAATGTACAAACTGTCCCCTTTTTCTTCAGTAGGATTTTCGGATTCAATAAGAATCTAAATAATTTTGAGGGATATTACTAATCCATTGCTTTATAGGTCCGAAAAATTTGTATACTCAACAACGTAAATAACGCAATGAATGTTGTTGAACTGTCAAAATGTAGACTTTTCGTTTCTTTTAAGCAATGTGAGCAAGCAAGTGCAAAATCAAAAGTCATTTATACAAACTAGGCTGAGAATCAGCACTTTTCGAACGTCAAAATTAATTATATATGACATTTCCCCGTCACGCTCGCCCTTCACCACTTCCTAGTGCTTTATCTGGGAAGAAGAAATGACGCAACAAACTCCTCAGCAGCACAGCTGTCTGTTCAGTTAGAGATCAATGACAAACTGACAGCCCCGAAATTATTCCATCACATTTCCATTTCCCCAATGCAAGCCGGAACACTAAAGATAATCAATGAAAGTATTTCTCAATCAACGGGATCTTTTAAAATTAATGCCAAAATAAACACAAGTCTGTTTTCGTTTCCGTCTGTCTGCCAACTGAACGGTTTTAGGTTAGAATCCGGAGAAGTTAAAAATGGAGGAATCAAAGATGGCGTCGTTTGCCTACTTGCGTATGACAGTATAATTAAGCGATTGGCGTTGCAATAACTGATTGAGATTCAATGTCTGGCTGTTCAACCCTGCCAGGGTCGCGGGTTGTTCGAAAGAGATACCGTGGCCCCTGGCACAGGTAACTGAAGGAACACGGGTGGGTTTTAGTAAGTAAAAGTCCGACATGAGAGCGGGAGAAGATATTTGATGATTTTCAATAAAAAAAAGGGTTTCAACGTCTACACTAAAATATATTTTTTACGTGTTTCAAATCTCATACGTGCCAAAACATTTTTTTGAATTTCAAACCTAACTCAAAGTCGTAGCTTCTTGATAGTATTCCTGTACAGCCGAATATACATTACGAAACTAGTTCTTAGTTATTCATTGATTGTGTCAGGCTTTAGAACGGTTTACTTTAATCTCTTTTACTTAGCCGGTTTACCAGTAAGTAAGGGGTAAATAACTGCTATATAAGATATTACAGATTATAAACTTCATCAGCACGTCATTACATTATGCAAAGGCAGTTTGAGGAGTCAAGAGTTTTGATTTTATTCTCTTATTTCATTAATTTATTTATTAGAAAGGGGGTGACTACCGAGATGATGACTAATAGAGAAGTATGGAAGAAAAAGACATGTTGCGCCGACCACAAATGAATTGGGATAAGGGCAGGAGAATGATGATTTCATTAATTAACACAGCCTACAATGTAAACGTACCATATTGAATTAACATACCACGGAATCACGGAACGCTTAAATGAGTGCTCCATTTCTTCCTACTCTGTGTTTTAAATGTCTTTGAAATCTTTCAAAAGGTGTTTTCCATCAACAGCGGCAAGTTTATTTTATTTATTTTTAGCAGCATTTTTCCTTAACTGGGATTGGAAATCTTTGATAACTTTTTAAAAGATTGTGTATATTTTTTAGCTATTTACAAGTATTTGTGAAACTCTACTGTAATCATAACACCATAAAATCTATATATCATCTTTTTACTGGTACCCTAGTCTTCTCAGAGATGTGTCCTAACACACGTTGCACAGACGGGGATCCGGATCAGGGGGTCTACTCCGAAGTGGTATCAGCCGAATGTTCGGCCGTTTCCTGCTACGAAGTTATTATTTGGTTCGGTCGGTCCCGATCCTACACTCCTACACACTTTCGAATATTGACTATGGTCCCGACCCTACTGAGCCGATCCAAGCTTTTTTCGCATGTTTCAATGATATTCGGTTCGGCCATGTGTCGGTCCGATCCGATCATTCGCACTTTGCACTTCGTAGTAGACCCCCAATCTTTTGAGATGTAACGGTGCCCCTTCTATGTGCAGATGGTGACCACCACGGTGGTTTTAGTGAGGTAAAAATACCACACTCTCTGGTTTTATCCCCAAATATTGGGCGCGTTTTGAAGGTTTCCACCCGAACGAAAAAAAAAAGGTAGAGTAAAATATGTATACAAAACTTTTAGTTATAATTAAAGTTAACAAGAGGAACAAAAATAGCTTTTAAAACCTACTTTATCACACTTACTAACAATATCGATCAACTCTAGTTCAATATATCTATCTGCCTAGTCTTATCTCAACTGTGTTGTGGTCGGCTTCCAGTCTAACTGGATGCAGCTGAATACTAGTATTTTACATGGAGCGACTGCCTATCTGACCTCCACAACCCAGTCTGGGTAATACGATACCCCTTGGTAAGACTGGTTGTCAGATATTTCGGCTTCGGTCTACCCGTAACGACTGTCAGAGATCTACGAATGACAGTCGGGACCAACGGATTAAGGTGCTTATAGAGGCACGGAGGGGTCTCGATATGTAATGCATGGTCACCCATGCACGAATCGACCGCGGAAAGCGTAGCTTAACCTGTGCGGCTGTTATCATTTAGCCACGAGCTCCGTCACGTGATGTACCAACAAGTGAAACTAAATAAAATGTTATAAAAATGAAAAATAAAATTACCAGAACCTCCATTTTAAATGATAACACAATATTCCTCTATAAAG
Source organism: Apamea monoglypha (assembly GCA_911387795.2). Lineage (NCBI taxonomy): Eukaryota > Metazoa > Arthropoda > Insecta > Lepidoptera > Noctuidae > Apamea > Apamea monoglypha. Next base: position 8,874,280 of record OU426944.1, on the reverse strand, counting down.
TCGGCTAAAAATGAAACGTTATTATTAAGTAATAAAACCCTTGATTCATATCAGTTGCAGAGAAATTCACACACATACGGACATACGCTCACAATGAGCTGACAACACAACATGCAGTTTAGGAGGTGCGTGGGCGCAAACGATAAACACGTTATGTTAAGGAGAAGGTACTGACATAATCCAATGTACGTTTTTGGATATGACATTTTAATACTGTAAATGAAATGGAGTTTATCGATTGCTTTAAACAGCACCCTAATAGCGTAATACACTATCGATCACAATCTGAATAATAAGGATATTGCTAATCCATTGCTTCATATGTTCGAAGAATTTGTCTGCTCAACAATGTAAATAACGCAATGAATGTTGTTGAACTGTCACACTCTTCCCTTTATCATCTACATCATCTGCCTGCCTATCTGTCCTCCACAACCCAGTTACTCGATAACACGAAATCTCTTGGCAAGACTGGTTGTCAGACTTTCAATCTTCTGACGACCCGTAACGATTGTCAAAGATCCACGAATGACAGCCGGGACCAACGACTTAACGTGCTTTTCGAGGCACGGATGGGTCTCGATTTTCACCCATCCATGAACCAACCGCGGTAAACGAAGCCTCAACTTCGGCCGACCCTTGCGGCTTTTATTATTTAACCCACGAGCCCTGAAACCCGAAATTTTAACAAAAACACTCGAAAAATGGTCATGGATTTACCAAACATGCGACGAATGCTTTAGATGAGAACCTCCCCTTAAACTTACAGAAGTAAGGTAACAATGTTGTGAATAAATATCTCAATTCAAGCATCATTGAGCTCTTTATGATCTTGTGCTTACTCTTACCGACTGCTGCCAAAAGAGGTTGTGTGTTTTACCAATCAGACCAAGTTTTACCAACGATATGGGTAAAACTTCCTGTGTTAGTAAAGTGGTCCGAGATTTAAGCACGAACGACAACGTAACGTTAATTCGAACAATTTTTTCGGTACAGACGCTAGCAGGTCAGGCTACCCGAAACTGTCAAATTTTCCCAATCAACCTTGAAATTTAATGCTTTAGCGATAAAGTTGAAAATCTATCAACGAAATTTGACAGATTGTAGTAGCTCACTGTGCGGGCGTCTGTACAATTTTGTAAATTATGTGATGTGAATTTCCTATGGACAATTCCTGTAGAGAGATCAGTGGTAGCCCAGTGGTTCGTAGGTTCGAACCCAGACAGGAGCTTAATCCTCCACGTGGGCCCAGTGCGGGTTGGTAGATGTCACATGCCTTCGAATTTGTGGTTCTAGGACATGCCAGTTTCCTCACGATGTTTTCCTTCACCGTTTTGAAGCAGTTGTGATGAAATTTTTTAAACAAAGTAAAGCGCCTGTCCTGGGGGTCTACTACGAAGTGCAAAGTGCGAATGATCGGATCGAACCGACACATGCCCGAACCGAATATTATTGAAAAATGCGAAAAAAGTTCGGAGCGGCTCAGTTGGGTCGGGACCATAGTAAATATTCGAAAGAGTGTAGGAGTGTAGGATCGGGACCGACCGAACCAAATAGTAACTTCGTAGCAGGAAACGGCCGAACTTTCGGCCGATACCACTTCGGAGTAGGCCCCTAGGTTCGAACCTACGACGCGGCCGAATTGTCCATAGGAATTTCACATCTCATAATTTACAAAATGTATAATTAACTTCTAGGCGTGGTACTAATGGTTTACTTGTGAAATAATACAAATCATAAAAATATAATTTATTTGACGTAAAAATAAAAGATGACTTCAAATATTCTTTTTGATTGGATTCATTACCTCATTGACCTGATTAGCTGTCCGGGTTCGATTCTCGGGTCAGACAGTGTGACTGATTTTTATTGCAATATATTTTGATTGCAGTGGCATTCGTATGAATAATCGTCACATTCTTTGGGCTTTAAAAGTTATTAATCGATTCATTCTGTGCGAGTCATCTATAGAAAAACTAATTTTATTTAAAAGTGACAATTCACCCGTTTCGGGCGAGTAAATTCGTACGAATACGAAAGCTTTGTCTCTGGAATGACAAAGCAATGCCTTTAGTATTGCAGATTATCCTTAGGCGGCATCAGGTGGGCTTGTTTGGGACCCAATAACTTTAAAAAAGTAACTGATTCAGTCCGCTTGTTATGTTTAAGTCCCATGTAATAGGGGACGAGCCTATTGCCATCAACCAGGTACACATCCTGATTCCGGGCTGCTACTGAGAAATTCCTGATGGAAAATCACATTTTATGTCCAGGCAAAACACTGTCCATTCCAAGGTTTCCTGGAAGAGATCGCAGAAAGCGATACGGCCGCCCATTATATATTTTTAGTGTTCGATCAATTTTTTTTTAATTATGTATTTTTGTGGTGTACAATAAAGTATATATAAATAAATAAACAATTAGCCCAACCTGGGAGTCGAACCCAGGACCTCATGATCGCCAGTAGCGTTTGCGACTACCAAACCAACGACACAGAGGTATTTTAAAGCACTCAGTTATTATTTCTGCCTACGCCAGAAGTGAGACGTCGTGATGATTATGCGTATAATTAATTAATGAGTTCAATTAATTAGTAACTAATGGGTTGCGTGAAGAGGAGCTTATCAGTAGGACATTAATTATAATTAAGGCTTTGACAAAGTTGCGATTTTGCGATTATAATTTGCAATTATATTTATTCACATAAAAACAAAATCAAAAGTCTTTAATTCAAATTGGGCAGAGGAGCAGCACTTTTTGAACGTCAAAATTACATAAGACAGTCCCCCAAAACGCCCGCCCTTCATCACTTCCTAATGCTTTCGCTGGGAAAAGAAAGTGACGCAACAAACTCCCCAGCAGCACAGCTGTCTGTTCATTTAGAAGAACTTGAATCATTTTGAAGAATATTGCTAATCCATTGCTTCGTATGTTCAATAAATTAGTCTGTTTAACAACGTAAAAAACGCAATGAATATTGTTGAACTATCAAAATCATTGCCACTGATACACACAGTGTGTTACGCAATTACCCCGCAGACTGAAGACTACGATTGACAGCTACCAAGTCAGTCGCAAAGTCGTCCGTCTGCCCACAGCCTACATCACGACCTGCTGTTAATAGGTCACACATTGTCGTGAGAAATGTAAACAGGACTTGAATAATTATCACAATGATTTAATGTCTACAATATGGACGTAAATGTTAGTACTAGGAATGGTAGCATCACTTTTTTTCAGTAGACACAGAGTGTCTTGGGAAAGAGTTTGAGTAGCATACGCATACTCAGTCTTAAACGTTCCCACTGGTGGGACAGAGGCTCCCTGTGAGAGGGAGTGGGCTGTAATCCACCACGCGCGCACAGTGCGGGTTGGTGGACGTCACACGTCTTGAAATGTCTGTTTGTAATATCAAAATATTAGCTTTTGTCTGTCTGTTTTAACGATTAATCCCCGAAACGGCTGGATAGATTTCGCTGGCAGATAGCTGATGTTATAAGGAATCACTGGCTACTTTTATTTTATACGTATTAGTTCCGCAATTCAATTTGTTTTCCGGCACGCAACTGAACGAAGTCGCAGCCACAGCTAGATGTTTTTTTTTAGACGTTGATGTCCCACTGCTGGGCAAAGGCCTCCCTACTCTCCTTCCACCTCTCTCTGTCCAGAGCTGCCTAGGACTAATCTTTATGAAAGGAGTCCAGCTCATCCCGCCATCTCCGTCTGGGCCTGCCGCGACGTCACAGCTAGTTTAGAATACACGAGGTCCACAGGTCAAGTGAAATATTGAGGAACAAAATGTGGTTTGTTCAAGCTGTCTCTTTCGTTTGGGCAACGATCTAAGAAACTAAAATGGCTGACGTCTTTCGTTTTTTTCGTTTGTGCAACGATTTAAGAAACTAAAATGGCTGACGTCTTTCGTTTTTTTCTTTTGGGCAACGATCTAAGAAACTAAAATGGCTGACGTCTTTCGTTTTTTTCTTTTGTGCAACGATCTAAGAAACTAAAATGGCTGACGTCTTTCGTTTTTTTCTTTTGTGCAACGATCTAAGAAACTAAAATGGCTGACGTCTTTCGTTTTTTTTCTTTTGTGCAACGATCTAAGAAACTAAAATGGCTGACTACTTTCGTTTTTTTTTCATTTTTTTTTTCTTTTGGGCAACGATCTAAGAAACTAAAATGGCTGACGTCTTTCGTAAATATGCTGGGTACTTAACAGACATTACATTTGTGTAATCGACCAAGAAAAGCTACTAGAAACAGTCTAACTGGAAAAAGTCCCTATCCTGAAATGCTTATGGTAAGGGTGAGTTCTCGATGAACAAAATTCATATTTTTGTATCTAGCTAGCCTTTTGCCCCAGCCCCAGCTAGATGGACGGACGAACTTAAGAAGGTGGCTGGGTCAGACTGGATGCGGATGGCGGGGGACAGGGTGTTGTGGCGCAGCCTGGGAGAGACCTATGTCCAGCAGTGGACTGCGATAGGCTGAGTTGATAGTCTTTTGTGGCTCGTTTATTTTTTATTAGCCGTTAATGTCCCACTGCTGGGCAAAATCCTCCCTACTCTCCTTCCAACTCTCTCTGTCCAGAGCTGCCAAGGACCCATCTTTAATAATTTGTGGCTCGTAGCTAAGTAAAAGCAGCCGCACATGCTTGCTAAAGTTGGTTCGTAGATGACCATCTCTACATTCCGAGACCCCTCCGTGCCTCGGAAAGCACGTTATGCCGTTAGTTTCGGCTGTCATTCTTAGATCTTTGATAGTTGTTACGGGTTGTCAGGAGCCTGAAGTTCTGACAACCAGTCTTACCAAGGGGTATCGTATTACTGGGTTGTGGGGGTCAGATATATAGTCGCTCCGTGTTAAATACTGGTATTCAGCTACATCCGGTTGGACTGGAAGCCGACCGCAACATAGTTGAAAAAAGGCTAGACAGATTGATTTTGTTCTCAATAAACAAAATTCATCCTTTTGTTTATCTGCGTTTTTGTCGTAAAAATCCGATTTTATCGATAAGTCCGCCCATCGACATGTGTCCCATCCCTAGCGCGTCAATATTGACACTACTCACTGTCATGTCATTTGTAAACAGTGAGGAGACTGGCGCAGTCGATGTGTGATCGTATTATATTGCTTTTGATTCTGATGGACGAGTTCACACGGGTTGTGATTTAGAGAGAATAGATTGATAGTTAATGGCGCCGATTCCCTTGTTCACAAACTAAACAAAATTTAAGTTCAGTGCATCTTTTTCTTTCTATTTCATTAAGAAAAGGATAGAAGATAAATATTAGTTAAGAAAAAGATGCACTGAACTTAAATTTTGTTTAGTTTGAGAACAAGGGAATCGGCGCCAATGTATTTTTTGTGTTAAATGGGGTGAAAAAAAGATTCATCATGATTTTCATCATTTTCTTATCACAATTCATTTGGTGTCGGCGCAACTTATCGTTTTCTTCTGTAATTTTCTAGTAGTTGTCATCTCGGTAGTCACATTTTTTTTTTCGATAGTTCGTCTCGCAGTTCAACCTAAGAGGTTGCTGTCTGCTTAACCGGGCTTGCCTGTTGATGCCTCAATAAATTAAGCCCTCCAGCCAGGGCTTAAAAAACTTTAAAACTAAGCGACTACACTCTAAGAACACCCCCTGTGGGATACGGACCTGGGCTTAGGGCGTCGCTGGGAGAGGGCAGCAAGGGACAGCCTGGATCTTAGCGGCAGTCACAGAAAGGGGTTCTAGCTATACACAGAAAAATGTGAAACAAAAAGATTGTTGGTACAAGTTACGTGTTGGAAAATGGGTAATCATGTATGAACCCCGTAGCCAACAATAAAATTTACTGTAGCATTACGAACTATATCTGTATTTCATGCGCTGAGGGGCTTGTGGCTAAGTAATAACAGCCGAACGGGTCGATCGATCAGGTTAAGCTACGCTTGCCGCGGTTGGTCCGTGGATGGGTGACCATCTTCACATACCAAGACCCCTCCGTGCCTCGGAAAGCACGTTAAGCCGTTGGTCCCTGTCATTCGTGGATCTTTGACAGTCGTTACAGGTCGTCAGTAGCCCGAAAGTCTGACAACCAGTCTTACCAAGGGGTATCGTATTACCCAGTAACTGGGTTGTGGAGGTCAGATAGGCAGTCGCTCCATGTAAAATACTGGTATTCAGCTGCATCCGGTTAGACTGGAAGCCGACCCCAACATAGTTGGGAAAAGGCTAGGCAGATGATGATCTGTATTTCATGCGCTCAGGGAGTAGGTTAATTCATCCTAGGAAAGCATGTCTGAAATCACTTGGAGAAAAAAGAAACGTAAGGAAGTAAGATTGAAGAGAAATATTTAACTTACTAGCTGCGCCCCGCGGTTTCACCCACATAAGTTTCGATCCCGTGGAAATATCGGGATAATAAGTATCCTATGTGGTTATAAACTATGTGTGTGCCAATTTTCATCCAAATCTGTTCAGTAGTTTTTGCACCATCCATCCATCCATCCATACAAGCTTTCGCGTTTATAATATTAGCAGGATTCTCTAAAAACTTATTGACCTGCTTATGATGGACCCTTTATGAAATTAATGAACCTCCAAAAAGATTTTGCAGCTTCTAAAAAAGAATTTAAAATAAAAAAATTGATCCCCTTTTTTGAGTTTCTGCCCATCTTCATAATGTTAAAATGTTTGAAGGTACTTTAAGGTTACATAACCACAGTCTGCACAGGTAAACGTCAAAGAGACTTGACGACAGAATATCGATTTCCTCCGTCAAGTCAAGTGAATAGATTTTTTATTCACGTGTAGTTAATTAATTGATACCGAGGCCGCGCTTCTTGGTAAATTGGGCCTTTGTCAGAGGTTCCAAGTATTGAACTTTATGAAGAACTAGCAGCGCCCCGCCGTTTCACCCGCATAAGTTTCGATCCCGTAGGAATGTCGGGATAAAAAGTATCCTATGTGTTAATCCTAGTTATAAACTATCTGTGTGCCAAATTTCATGCAAATCCGTGTAGTAGTTTTGGCGTGAAAGAGTAACAAACATCCATCCATACAAACTATGTATGTCGCGTTTATAATATTAATAGAATATCAGTAGATAGGGGAAAATCATGGCGTATTTAAAAGACCTTTTCACTGCAGGGAAGGGCAGAAAGAACGAAAAAGTATTTACTGCGACTCGTACAGGAAGATCATAAGCTAAAACTGAAACTAAACGTAGTCAAAAATAAAATAAAACAAATTATATTAAAAAAAAAAGAAAAATGAAACAGAAAGTCCTATACGAGGCCAAAAGGCTCCTACCTCAGCATAATTAAAAAAAAAGGAAAAGAGAGGAAAGAAAAGGTCTCTTTTTAAACAGAGAAGGAACGAGCATTGATCACCACGCTCAAGGCGGATTGGCGATTTCAGACCTTGCTAATCCATTGCTACACATGTTCGAAAAAATTGTCTGCTCAACAACGTAAATAACGCAATGAATGTTGTTGAAGTGTCATAATGAAAGCCAATGCTATTGTTAGTGTGATTTGCAAGTACCCTGCTGGTAATTACAGGATCTAATGTTTTTCTTATAACCAAAGGTGAAGTGAGGGCGGGCGTTTTGGGGGACTGTATTATCTTGACGTTCGAAAAGTGCTGATTATCTGCCAAATTTAAATAAATGACTTTTGATTTTGAAAATATCATCATCTGCCTGCCTTTTCCCAACTACGATGGGGTCGGCTTCCAGTCTATCCGGATGCAGCTGAAGCGGGCGGCCAGCAATGGGCAGCTCGCCGCCCGGCAAGGACCAGGCCCGGGTCGACGGCGCGTTGTGTTCCACGCGCGCCTCAAAGAGATGTCAGCACGAACTGACGGGGTCCGCTAGGGCCGATAACTGCCAGGGCCGCGGATTGTTCGAAAGAGATACCGTGGCCCGTGGCATAGGCAACTGAAGGAACACGGGTGGGTTTTAGTCAGTAAAAGTCTGACACGCCCTCCCGCTCCGCCCAGAGCGGGAGACGAGAAATCACATGATGATTTCCCACCCAGGAAAAAGAAATGCAGCTGAATACCAGTCTTTTACATGAAGCGACTGCCTATCTGACCTCCACAACCCAGTTACTGGGTAATACGAAACCCCTGGGTAAGACGCCCGGGGTCTCGGTATGTAAACATGGTCACACATCCACAGACCAACCGTGGCAAGCGTAGCTTAACCTGATCGATCGACCTGTGCAGCTGTTATTACTTAGCCACAAGCCCCTCATGTATATATTTATGTTATGTTTTAGAATTTAAATCTTAACCATTCCAAATCGTCTTCCAAGTGCTGATGGTATTACTGTAAACGACACACAGAGGAACAGTCTTGATCAGTTATTAGCTTTCTACACTCCGGGGCTCGAATTGTGATGTTCGACGCACTCTAGTGGACGATCGATACGTCAATATTTGTAGTGCTAGAGCTGGGACAAAAGTATCGATGAAATTGAAAAGGGTCGACTTTTTTTTAGTTTTGTTTTTAGTGAAACGTGGTCTCTAGTTGTTTTAGGATTTTTTATCTTTATCTAGCTGTGCCCTGCGGTTTCACCCGCATAGGTTTCGATCCCGTATGAATATCGGGATAAAAAGTATCCTATATGTTAATCTTGGTTATAACCCATCTGTGTGCCAAATTTCATCGATATCAGTTCAGTAGTTTTTGCGTGCAAGAGTAACAAACATCCATCCATCCATTCATCCATCCATTCAAACTTTCACGTTTATAATATTAGTAGGAAGTAGTATTTATTATTAATATTATAAAAAAGGTAAAAGTTTGTAAGTTTGTATGTAGGGGGTTATCTCTGGAATCATCAGACGGATTTGATTTCTTTTTTTTTTGCATTTAATAACCCATTTCTTGAGGAAGGCTACACATAAAACATTACGCTGTGGTCCATAAGAGCCAAGCAAAAATGAAAAAAAGTCAGATACAATGCTACTCAAAAACGTAATGATAGCGTGGCAGGTGATGCGAACAAGAAATTAGAGGCGGACGAAGGCGTGCAGAAGCTAATTACTGATATTTTAGTTTGTCAAAAGCTTGGAAATCTGTTAATTTTACGTTAGATATTTAGAATATTATAGGTTTTGGCCAGTAATTACTTCGTAAAGATCAGACGGTCGTCGCCTCGAGTAAAATAATAACTTTAATATGTATCTGGTTACACTAGAAGCCAACTAAATCATGGTTGGAAATGGATCTCTGGGAAAATTGTATAATAGTATGTAGGTACAGTCACCAAGGGAGATAAGTAACCAGGGTCGTCGGATATAGTTGAAGTTTAGTAAGAAACCGATGGATGATTTCGAATGAGATTTTATTTTTATTTATTTATAAAGGTACACCAACAGCTTCTGTATACAAAATATCAAATAACAGTCGATAACAGTCATGGGATAATATAGTTGCAGGATACCTACATGTGGAATGCAATAAAAGTATTGAATATTGAGTATTGCCAATAGCAGGTGAACTAACATTCTCAAATACAGTGATAACCTAAAGTATAAAAATTAAGAAAAAATATAATTAAGTTTGAAATGTATTTAAATTAAGTGGTAACAAACTACATAAACAGAAATATAAAATGACACAAGAAATAAATTACAGAGGTTGCAAGAAATACCTAAATACTACCACAATGAATCCCTAGGTTGTGTGGGTTGCGTGCTTTGGGACCCTAACATGTGAGTTTTAAGGATGTTTACGGAGTCATGATATATGTCAACATCTGGAGAGGATTTTATATAAGAATTCATCTCTCTTATGAGCCTGTTGAGAGGTGAGTTTACTCCTATATTTGTTCTGGATGCTTATGCTTATTTGATAAATTAACTTTTGGTTTTCTATTCATTAAAATATTTTTTATTCGAAAACATCCATCGATCTCTTACTAAACTTCAACTATATCCGACGACTCTGGTTACTATCTCCTTTGGTGACCGTTCATATATTACATGGTCTTCTCGCTGTAGACATAATTTATTGTATATTACAAAGATATATTTTTTTGTTACGGTCCATGAGATACAGTCATACAGCCCGCTGACAGAGAGACGGTCGGATCGACGGACAGCGGAGGTTTAGTAATAGGGTCCTGTTGGCGCCTTTTGGGTACGGAACCCTAAAAATATGTCGTGTTAAATATTGTACGGTGGTACGGACACCCTTCGTGAGCAAGATCGACTTGCACTTGACTGCTTTTTTAACTACTGAAACAGAATAGGATCCAATTGAGATAAAATACTTCCGTACACAATACAATACAATATCTAATATCCTTGTTAACCCATCAATTTAGCCTGTAGCACTCGAGCTAGGACCGAGATCAATTGGAATTAAAAACACTTAACACCGGACCACACAGTTCGAAAACTTGTGTTGCAGCCACGGATATCTATGACCAGCATGTGCATTGAGAATTTGAGAAGTACAACAATAATCGCGCAGAGTTGCATTTCTGTTCGTAATTAATTTGACTGTTTGGCAAAAAGTGGTAGTTAGTTTGAACTCCACGTGCTAGTCAATTTTTTTGTCGATGTAATAAAGATTGAATTGAATTTCCCGTGAAACTATTTATCGATACTCGCTCCGCGCATCACTATTAACTCGAAGAGCCAATAAGCGTTCGTGACACTCGCATTAACACGCCACGACAGTTCCACACTAAACTCTTTTCTTTTTTATTTTTATTTTGTGAACTGACAACACTGAACACTAATGAGTTCACCACGACTGACATTTTGAGTTCATTTTACCAAAATGGTGGACGGCCGAGATTTTTTTTGTTGTTGTTTGGTATGGGCGACCCGCATTGTGTCTGCGTGGTGAACTCGAACTCAAAGCGAAAAATCAAATGGTCTAGCCTTTTCCCAAATATGTTGGGATGGGCTTCCAATATGAATCAGCCTATAACATTCCCACTGCTGGGTGTGAGACACCCAGCAGTGGGAATGTTATAGGCTAGTTTTGCTTATGTTATGGTATGGTTGTTTCCTCTTGACTGCCTCGTTGGTGTAGTGGTCGCAAACATTGACCGCTGAGCGTATGGTCCTGGGTTGGGCAAAGTGGCATTCGGTTTTTATTTTAACAACTAGCTGCGCCCCGCGTTTTCACCCGCATAAGTTTCGATCCCGTGGGAATATCGGGATAAAAGTCTCCTATATGTTAATCCTGGTTATAAACCATCTGTGTGCCAAATTTCATCCAAATCCGTTCAAGAGTTTTTGCGTGAAAGAGTAACAAACATCCATATATCCATCCATACAAACTTTCACGTTTATAAAGTTAAGTAGGATAGGATTTCTCAGTAGCAACCCCAGTGTCTGGGGTTATTACCGGTTATAGGACGCCCCCATTAGATGGGACTTAAACGTAACTGGCGATATATGGATGTACAGACGCCAGCACATCAAGCTACTACAATCTGTCAAATTTCTTTAATACATTTTCAACGTTATCGCTAAAGCATTAAGGTTCAAGGTTGATTGGGAAAATTTGACAGTTTCGGGTAGCTTGACCTGCTGGCGTCTGGTACTACTACATCTCTGCCGATTTCATCGAGTGAACAGGCGTGATCTTATGTAAATGTGAAAGTATGATGTTTCAATATTTGTACTTCATTCGCGTATTATCGGCTGAACAGATTTGTATAAATTTTGGCACAACTGACAATGCCTTTTTTTTTTCGGATGGGAGATCGTCGAATGGCCCCTCCCGCTCTGGGTGGAGCGGAAGGGAGTGTCAGACTCTTACTGACTAAAACCCACCCATGTTCCTTCCTTTGCCCTTTATGTTCCGGGGTAGCGGTAACCCTTTCGGACAATCCCGCTGACAACTGACAATGCCTTGAATATGAATGGGAGGATGCGATAGCATAAGCATAATCAGTCCGTAATGTTCCCACTGCTGGGACACAGACCTCCTCTCTGTGAGAGGGAGTGGGCCGTAATCCACTAAAACTCCAGTGCAGGTTGGCGGATGTCACGCGTTTTCCAATTTTTAGTTCTAGGACACGCCGGTTTCCTCTCGATGTTTTCGTTCACCGTTTTGAGAGCAGTGATGATGAAATAATTAAAAAAAGTAAAACGCCTGTCTGGGTTCGAACCACTGGGCCACCACTGCTGCAAACTGTTGAAATGAGATGTTAAAGTTAAAATCGAATTTGGGAAACACCAAAATCGATTCGGACAAATCCGAAACTTTGTCAAAAATCGATTTCAGAGTTTCAGTCAAGCGCTGTCAGCAAAGCGCTGATTTTTACTAAAGAAAACAACCTAGATCAGTATTCAACACACCCTGTACATCAAAAGACTGTGAACTGACATACAAATCGTTTGTTTTGTATAAAAACGAGATAAAAAACGTCTTTACTGACATTCAGATGCGTCACACTGACTTCTCATTTAAATATTTTAATTAAATTTCTGTTTTATGGTATACCTTGTTAGTTTTATACATTTTTGCTCTGATTTGAGGAGTAGGGAGGGGCCTCGTGTCAAGGGTAAGCTACGCTTGTCGGGGTCGGTTCTGAGATGGGTGACAAACTGCCTCGGAAAAAGTACTATGCCATTGGTGCCGGCTGTCAATCGTAGATCTTTGACAGTTGTTCCGGTCAGTCAAAAAATCTGAGTCTTAGCAAGGGATCAGATAGATAATTGCTCCATATAAAATACTGGTATTTAGCTGCATCTGGTTAGACTGGAAGCCGACCCCAGCATGGTGCGAGAAGACTAGGCAGATGAAATAGGTAATTGTCTATGTTTTTGGAACGAAGTTCGCACGTTAAACTCTGGGGGTCTACTCCGAAGTGGTATCGGCCGAATGTTCGGCCGTTTCCTGCTACGAAGTTACTATTTGGTTCGGTCGGTCCCGATCCTACACTCCTACAGTCTTTCGAATATTGACTATGGTCCCGACCCAACTGAGCCGATCCGAACTTTTTTCGCATTTTTCAATAATATTCGGTTCGGCCATGTGTCGGTCCGATCCGATCATTCGCACTTTGCACTTCGTAGTAGACCCCCAGCACACAATGGTGAATGAGAGTTAGACCCAAAAAAGTGTAACTTTTTGACCGTGTGACACTTTTCTATCACGTTACAAAAGCGTTTGCAAAAGAACCCACGATATCTTTTTCTTTTGGACAGATATACTACTTATTATCTATGTTTCTTCATTAAAAATTAAATTAAATAATTTCGATAATTTAATCCAGGGAGAAGGCCAATAAAGATTATATTTCTATTTGAAGTTCCGCCCATACCATAAATATTAAAGGTCGTGATGATATCCAAACTAACAAGCTATCATAAACACAAATTCAATTAAAATATTTAAATCCAACGACCAATTGGCGCTTGTAAAATGATTTTGTTAACATTTTTTTATTAATAATTTTGACATAAATAACATGACTATTATCATGCTTAATGGGATTAATTATTTAAGCCTTTAATTTTTCCACTACTGGGTACAGACGCCAGCACATCAAGCTACTACAATCTGTCACATTTCTTTAATAGATTTTCAACTATATCGCTAAAGGTTCAAGGTTGATTGGGAAAATTTGACAGTTTCGGGTAGCTTGATCTGCTGGCGTCTGTACCTCCTTAAGCCTTGGGTATGTCCAACCAATGAGGTTTCAATAAAATATTTCGTCGCGTTGGCGTTTGTACCAATGGAGTTTTTAAGGTTACACGAAATTAATGTGAATTCCGTTTTTGGCTGATTATGGTATTGTCTTATTAATGTAATGTCATGTAATATAATGTCTTATAAAACTATTTAAAACTGAACTGAACTAAAGCAGTGGTGCCTCAGTGGTAATGGCCTCGACTTACGAGTTGTGTAGGTCGTGGGTTCGAACCCAGACAGGACAGGCGCTTTACTTCGTGTGGTTCGTCTTATGGTGTTCTACTGTGAGGATCGGCAGCTGACGTAGATTCAATTTTCATTTTACAATAGAGGGCAATCCGCGCTATCTATAAAATGGGTACTCGCGAGTCTCTTAGAAACAAATTCAAAGAAATTGATATACTAACTCTGCCATCTCTTTACATTTTAGAAAGTATTTTGTAGGTTTGCAAAATCTTAGGACTTTTCAAAATAAGAATCGATTTCCATAATATAAATACACGAAGTAAAAATAAAATTGTTATACCTAAATTTAGATCAACTAAAACTAGCAAGTCATTTCTTATAAACAGCATCCGCTTATATAACAAGTTGCCAATGCCGGTTACAGAACTGAGCGATGGAAAGTTCAAAACCCTCATCAAACGTGTCCTTATCCAAAAAAGCATATTATTTATACGCATAAGCGATTTGGTAGATGTCACATGTCTTCGAATTCTTGTTTCTAGGACATGCCGGTTTCCTCACGATGTTTTCCTTCACCGTTTTGAGAGCAGTGGTCATGAAGTTATTTATACAAAGTAAAGCGCCTGCCTGGGTTCGAATCCACGATATATAACTCTAAAGTCGGTAGTTGGGGGCAGTGGTGACCGATGATAAATTAATTGATTTGTATCTTTTCCTCGAAAAACTCCATTCTTTCATTTGTTTTCTTTTCTTTTTCGATATAGATAATCGTATCGTGCCCATTTCCTCATCTATGTCTGCGACAGACATGAGACAGGTCCATCTGATAGGAAAATGATTTATTTGAGCAAATTCATCTCCGCGACAAACAAACCCGCTCTGTGTTAGTAGATAGTGCCTAATTATACGGAGAGGAGCATAGGGAGGGGACACAGTCGATAAGAATTGATAGAAACAAATGTATCGATAGTCAAATTCAAATTCAAATTCTTTATTTTAGACCTGGGTCCATAGTGTTAGTAACAACAAAATAACTTAATAACTAGTGTTACTTAATAAGAGATACAAATACAAATTTCAGCTGGTATGGATTCTTACCCAGTGACGCAGCAGAGAGGAATCCTACCGATCTGAGAACACGCTCAGGAGACCGTTGGTGGTGGCGCGTAGCCGGCCGGCTATGGAGGCGGTCCTTTTTCTTATTATGGCGTAAAAATCGCCTGTGCGCGCCTCCGCAAACATTGTGATGGGATAGTGTAGCCAATGTTGAAAAAGCCAACAGCGAAAAATATACTTTCTGCGCTCAATATTGTATAGTTTAACTGGATATTTATTTATTTATTTTAACTTCTCGCACACAATAAGGTGCTAAGGCGGACTTAATGCCCTTGGCATTCTCTACCAGTCAACAAGTGGTGAAGAGATAAGAGGCAGGAGCTCTGTTTGAAAAGAGTTAATCGGACTTAATGCCTTCGGAACAAGTGCTGAAGAGATAAAATGGCAGGTGCTCTGTTTGAAAACAGTTAATAATGAACTACGAAGCCGTTATCTGGAACTTTCTTGTCATACATACAACCTCTTCAATAGATAGATCTGCTTGATGTACGAGTTATTAAAACTCCTTTCTCAGTGACCTCAACAAACAAACACAATCAACACTATATCTACACTGGGTTTGGCTGTGTTTTTGAAAATGACACAAAACAATAAGAAATATGTTGTTGGATTGAAAACAAAGAGCCTATTATAATAATTAAATTCACTAATTAATTAATTGAGTAACACAGAAACTTTACCGTCTCCACGCCTGAATCGATCCTCAACTTCTAATACAGACAGGCAATACAAATACAATGTACAGTCGCCAAACGAGATAAGTAACCAGGGTCGTCGGATATAGTTGAAGTTTAGTAAGAAACCGATGGATTTTTCTAATGAAATTTAATTTGATAAATGAACTGTCTGTTTTCTATTAACTAAACTAAATTTTATTCGAAAACATCTGTCGGTATATCCGATGGCCTGGTTACTATCTCCTTTGGTGACCGTACCTTACTTCATCCAAACATCACGACGTTACCGCGAAATTTACGACACGACGTAATTTTTATCGATATTACAACAGACCCAACCATGTCCCATCCCTACGATCGAGTAGCAACACTGCACTGAACCGATAGCGTGTTCAAATAGTGATGTGCATACAATCTGCATAATTACGACTAGATAGACACGGTGGGTGCGTCTGCCTTGTTTTAGGTTCGAGTCTTGTGTCGGTACTACAATTGAATTAGATCTATAGAGTATGTTATATGTTACAACTCAGCCTGACGGATAACTTGTAGTGTAATTTCAACTTGAATGATGTAAGTAACTAATCATACTTCCTATTATATTATAGACGCGAAAGTTTGTGGGGATGGATGGATGGATGTTTGTTACTCTTTCAGGCAAAAACTACTGAACGGATTTGGATGAAATTTGGCACACAGATAGTTTATAACCTGGATTAACATATAGGGTACTTTTATCCCGATATTCCCACAGGATCGAAACCTATGCGGGTGAAACCGTGGACCGCAGCTAGTAATATTATAAACGGGAAAGTTTGTGAGGATGGATAGATAGATGTTTGTTACACTTTCACGCAAAAACTACAGAACGGATTTTGATAAAACTTTACAGTAATATAGATTATACATCAGAATAACACATAGGATACTTTTTATCCCGATATTGCCACGGGATCGACACTTATGCGGGAAACCGCGAGGCGTTGCTAGTATTTTATAATTCTAACTAATATTATAAATGCGAAAGTGAGTTTGTTTGTTACGCTTTCACGCTAAAACGGCTGAACGGATTTGGATGAAATTTGGTACACAGATAGACCATGACCTGGTTAGGGACATAGGCTACTTTTCATCCTGGATCGCAAACGAAGTCGCGGGGAACAGCTAATATAATAATATTTTGTTTTAAGAGAGTGTTTGTGGAGTTTCTTGCTCGTTCTTCTCCATAGGAACCTACTACGCTTTGGAATGGGCAACTAGCTTCATCTTTCTGACTGAACGACTCCTTGACAGTTCAAAAGTGCCTGTAATTAGTTTAATTGAAATTAATGCTTCAAGTTTGAGTTAGGTGGGTTATTGGAAAACACTTAAGCGTGTCAATCAATGCTAGTATCTACTTCTCTGTATGAAAGAAGCCTTTAGCCCGCAGTGCGACAGTTACAGGGTTATTTTAGAAAAACAATATAACCCCCTTTTTTGACTCGTTCAGGGTTGAATTGTTTAGGGTACAAAAGGAAAATACGGAACCCTTATAGAAGCACTTAGTTTTCCGCCCGTCTATCAGTCTGTCAAGACCCTTTTTTTCAGAAGCGCGCGAGGGTATCAAGTTGAAATTAATATCACTTAGGTAGGACTACAGTCCCTTGGAGCTCTAAAAAAATTAAGCTTCTAAGTCAGCGCAATAAAAAAATACGGCCATTTATGCGACATATTTTTGTACTTGCAAATAAATTTAAACCTACTGTGTACTTAAATTAATTTCTCTCAATTTATAATAACGGACACACACTTCCCTATGTGTTTGTTATTCCAGCGTATGGCACTCGTGGGTTGCAGCTGAAAATCAGCATCAGGTGGTACACTTGTGTTGTCATCTGACATTATGCTGAGCTGAGGCCCTTTTGGCATTATAATCTTTGTTTTCTGTTTATATAGTTTTAAGGTGTATTCATTTTGTGTAATGCCAATAAACGCATTTTTCTTTCTTTCTTTCTTACTTCCCATTGACCTAGAATCATGAAATTTGACAAGAAGCAAGGTCTCATAGCACAAAAAGGAAAAAGCCCGAAAATCGTTAATTTTCTATTCTTTTGATGGGCTTGTGGCTAAGAAATAACAGCCGCACCGGTCGATCGATCAGGTTAAGCTATACGCTTGCCGCGGATGGTCCGTGGATAGGTGACTATCTTTACATACCAAGATCCCTCCATGTCTCTGAAAGCACGTTAAGCCGTTATTCCCGGCTGTCACTCGTGGATCTTTGACAGTCATTATGGGTCATCAGAAGCCCGAAAGTCTGACAACCAGTCTTGCCAAAGGGTATCGTATTACACAGTAACTGGGTTGTAGAGGTCAGGATAGCAGTCACTCCATGTGAAATACTGGTATTTAGCCGCATCCGGTTAGACTGGAAGCCGACCCCACACTAGTTGGGAGAAGGCTAGGCAGATGAAGAGTTTTTGGGGCTCAAACGTACAAACTTGTCTTTTAGAATGATTTTTGTACTATCCTACTAATATTTGTGATAAACGCAAAAGTTTGTGAGGATGGATGGATGGATGGATGTTTGTTACACTTTCACGCAAAAACTACTGAACGGATTTGGATGAAACTTTACATTAATATAGCTTATACTTCAGAATAACATATAGGATACTTTTTATCCCGATATTCCCACCAGATCGACACTTATGCAGGTGAAACCGCAGGGTGCAGCTAGTACTCTCATTATGTTATCACCTTTTTGCTTCAGTAATGTCTACACTATAATACTAAAAGTCAAAGTAAAATGCTTTATAAATCTTATTCGGAGCGTCAAATACTCGGGTACGTCTAGACAGGAAAACTGTCCCGAACTCGATCGAATTCAATTTCCTCGCAGAATAAGAGTATTGCTTTGCAAATTGTACTGACGCGCTGTGGGATAGGACAGAATGCTTTAATGTTATCTTTACTGTCTTCGCCATCTACAGGCTGTCCCAGAAGTCGACGTCAAGCCGAAATCATCAATTTGACATGACAGGACTAAACTAATATTTATCGTCTGTCCTTTTCTTAATGAAATAGAAAGAAAAAGATGCAATGAACTTAAATTAAGTTTAGTTTGTGAACAAGGGAATCGGCGCCATTTCCATGTTTTCAGTACCTACAGTAGTCAGAATCCCGAAAATCTGACAACCAGTCTTACCAAGGTGTATCTTGTTACCCAGAAACTGGGTAGTGGTGTTCAGACAGGCAGTCGATCCAAGTAAAATACTGGTATTCAGCTGCATCCGGTTAGACTGGAAGCCGACCCTAAGATAGTTGGAAAGGCAGGCAAATGATGAAGGGACAATTACAAGATAATTTCATATCTTTATGACTAGGTAACTCAAATAAGTCATATTTGATCCGTGGGAAGATAAATATTTGTCGATAAACTTCACTTGAATAAATCAAATATTGGTTGCTTATCTTCAGTAAATAGCTGTCAAGATAATTTGAGTTTTAGAAGGTTACAGATAATCTGAATTTAAGTAACTAGATTTTTAAATAACCTATAACCTTAATATCACTCGTTGGTTTAGTGGTCGCCAGTGCTACTGCTGAGCATAAAGTCCTGGATTCAATTCCCAGCGAGGTTATTGCGTAACACTCTATCAGTAGCATAGCTTTAATTTTGACAGTTCAACGACATTCATTGCGTTATTTTCGTTGTTGAACAGACAACTTTTTCGAACATAAGAAGCAATGGATTAGAAATATCCTTTCTAAGTGATTCAGATCATGATTGAAAGTGTGGTAGGCAATTAGGGAGGGAAAAGTATTATTAGGGAGGGAAAAGTGTTATTAGGGAGGGAAAAGTGTTATTAGGGAGCGAAAAGTGATATTAGGGACGGAAAAGTGTTATTAAGTTTTTCCATCGAGAGTTTCTCAGTAGTGTTACGAGTTTCGAGGTTCGTGACAATAAAAATTACACTTTAACTAAACAACACTAATAACAACTCAAACACGCTAATTATAAAACACAATTGCACTCAAGTCGCACTTGAAGATCGCCTTCGATGTATTCGCTTGTATCGCTTATCCAACTCTCTCTCTGTCGTGGCTCATCTCGGCCTTATATAGTGCCGCAGATAGTTCTAGAACCTTCTATTGTAGAAACATCTAGAATGTTCGAGTACATACCGGCCCCGACTGACCAGAAGTCTATAGTTCTAGAAAGTTCTAGTATCGAAATTTCTAGAAGGATCTTGACTCTATTAGTTCTGCTACTCGATACTAGATGGCGCTAGTGGTAACTAATGTCACCATGTACCAGGCATTAATTGTGGCGCGCAACAGTAGCAATAGCAGCAGTCTGGATTTGTGCCGGGCTTTTGGTCACTTTTCCTGTTGATGCGGACTGATTTTTTAATGCCCTATGATTCTTTGCCCTAATTTTTATACATGTATATACATACTTACATATATTATTATTTTAAGTCGGTTGGCTCATGAACATATTTGTAAATATTATCTTGTTTCAAAATAAAAGTGATAATGTAATTTAACAATTCATTTCTAAGCATGTTGATGTTTTTACCAGTACGTGCATGCATGCCTAATCAGTCTATGATGTTCCCACTGCTGGGACACAGGCCTCCTGTCTGAGGGAGTGGGCCGCGGGCCCAATTCGGGTTGATTTTTACTTAGCTATGGAAAAATGCGGTGAAAAAATTACATATGCTTCTCTGACTAACCCTTCGTGGAAGTCAAGCGTGATATTATGTGTGGTGTGCTTTGAAAATGACGAGGATCTGTGTCCTTCACCACACAATCCTCAAATTTAAAAATTATAAGAAATGGTAGGGAGTGAAATGTCCACACAATCCTCACGATTGTATGGAGACCTTCACCACACAATCCTCACCAACCTATACGTAGCTATAACTTTGGAATCATAATGCGACTATTTTTTTGACCTTGGTGACAATTTATGAATATTTTTTGGCGTTCTCAAAATTGACTCTCGTGAAGTTTTCGAAGGTGAGGATTGTGTGGTGAAGGACACGCAGATCTTAGTGTTAATATTAACCAACAACGTACGTTATTGGTAAGACATTGGAATCGGTCATTTGTAATGAGATTAAAATAATAAATATATGTAAGCTACTTATTCTGACGGGTTTCCTAAGTGTGATGCCCTTAAAAATAAATGGAAATCGATTAATATTATCACATTCGTGATTTGTGAATGTGCTTTTGAATTTATTTGGAATATTTTAATTTCTCAAGTTATTCATGTCACAAGGTTGTGCATAATCAGCCTATAATGTTCCCACTGTTGGGACACAGGCCTCCAGGCCACTAACATTTTGCCCGACCCGGGAATCGAACCCACGACCATGTGTTCAGAAGTATCGCTGGCGACCACTAGACCAACGGAGATCTAACAAGTCTAATATAAATCTCTATTTCAGCCTACATTTTAGCAAGAAATCTATCTAATTTGGACGGAGATTAATGTTTTAGCACCATTCTAGAAAAGTTGACACGTTTTTACAATATTTTTCTGTTGGTATAGTACATATAAAAACTGTTATGATACAAACATACGTTTCAATTGGATTCAACTAAACCGCGCGTGAACCCGTGTGAACAAAATGAATTTGACCCATAAAAAAAATGTGCACGAACGCAGCAATAAATTAAGAATTAATTCGGTTTCACGTCCCTGTCAGGAAACCCGGCCGGCGCCCGTTTCAAACTGTGGCAGGATACTCTTCCCCCCTCCTACTTACTATCTACCACCAAAGAAGCATATCCCTGCAGGGTGTAATCTTCCGAGGTCCATTTGGAAATCCCTGAACTGTCTCCGGACACAAGTGGAATTATGTGTCTCACCTGGTAAAGTACTACCTTGACGGAACGGCAGTAGGGTGTGATTGTGGAGTTATATATGTCTCAAACCATACTCCATCTCCTATCCTGCCATCTGTGGCCCAAAACGTGCAGTCAAAGTGACCTCTGCGCTGCCACCGACGATGCCCTGAAAGTGGCAAAGCTTTAGGCCAACACGATCTAAAATACAGTCTTGCCAGCAACACGAAAAAGAAGAAGATTCGCTTTTTGCCATACAAAACAGACTTTTAACTGAATCAAAGACTACTATCGACTATCCTAACTAATATTCATCATCTGCCTAGCCTTTTCCCAACTATGTTGGGGTCGGCTTCCAGTCTAACAGGATGCAGATGGATATCAGTATTTTACATGAAGCGACTGCCTATCTGTCTGACCTCCACAACCCAGTTACTGGGTAATACGCTCACCCTACGTTCACTCTGTGTAAAATTTTAAATTTTATGTTCTATAATTTGTATGGTGTACAATAAAGAGTATTCTATTCTATTCTATTCTATTCTATTCTAATACGATACCCCTTGGTAAGACTGGTTGTCAGACTTTCGGGCAACTGACGACCCGTAAAGACTGTCAAAGATCCACTAATGACAGCCGGGACCAACGGCTTAACGTGCTTTCCGAGGCACGGAGGGGTCTTGGTATGTGAAAATGGTCTCCCATCCACGGACCAACCGCGGCAAGCGTAGCTTAACCTGATCGACCGACCCGTGCGGCTGTTATTATTTAGCCACAAGCCCCTATCTATCCTAACTAATATTATAAATGCGAAAGTAAGTTTGTTTCCTTTTCACGTCTAAACCAATGAACCTATTATCCTGAAGTTTTGCATATACGTTGTCAGGTGTACAGAAACGGACATAGGATACCTTTCATCCCGAAAAAAAGTGCTGTTCCCGAGGAAAACAACAATAACGTTATTATGATAATAGATGGCGCCACGTGTCTTTCGAATCATGATTGATTTATACTTATTAGAAACTAAATTCTAAATTAACGCGAGCGAAGCCGCGGGCAAAAGCTAGTATAATTATAATAATAATAACTACTATAACAAAAACAAACCAAGGTCGCATTTCTACAACCTAAAAAAAACGGTACAAAAAATAAAACATTTTAAATAGTCTCGAACGCTAACTGGGTGCGTCACCCTATCAATTTATTTACTAAGAATGATTACACAATCATTTTACTAATGGTTTCCGCTGACTCTGTTTAATCACTTGTTATTAAATATCACGCTATTATTCCTTGACGAGGTAGGCAGTAAACAACGTGACGACGAATTCAAGTACTTTAAAAAGGCATTTCTACACTGTCTGTTTTACGGCGGCAATTGCCCCGTTAGTCTAGTGGTCGCAGGCGATACCGCTGAGCATGAGGTTCTGGTTTCGATTCCCGGGTCGGGAAAAACGTTACTGGGTATATCCGTGGGGAATTTCTCTGTATCAGCATGGAGTCTGGATGTGTGGCCGGTTAATGGCAATAGCCCCCTGTTATTATAGGACTTAAACATAACTATCAAAATGAGGGTGATTTTCTTGGTACACCTCGGCCTGGTGGTTACCCAGTAAATGGGTTGTGGAGGTCAGATAGGCAGTCGCTCCATGTAAAATGCTGGTATTCAGCTGCATCCGGTTAGACTGGAAGCCGACCCCAACATAGTTGAGAAAGGCTAGGCAGATGATGATGCGCTCTGCCTGGTACCTCTGGCATCGTTCTAGAACATTTATAAATCCACACCCACACACAAGCAGAGAGCTGGTGGAGGTCGTCACCGGGCTGCAGGCAGTCCAAGGAAGCCATGCCATCATAAGATGGCAAGCTAACTAGAAGTTTACTACGCCTGGACAGGAAAGGCTGCGCTTGGTGACGGGGACCATCACGGGACACTGCTCACTAAACAAACAATTCCACACAATGGGCATAACGGACAGTCCCTTGTGCAGGGCTTGCGTGGAGGCTGATTAAACCATTGCCACCATAATTAGGTCAGAAATCCTCTGGACACCCAGATCTTACACAGATGTTCTCAACAGGCCAGGAGACTTAATCAACTTCTGGAGGGAGGTGGGCTGGTTGGAATAACCACCGACAGCCGCCATGGCCCACGCACAATGGTCCATTTGAAGGACTAAGTGCGGAAACCAAACCCATAATATCCTACTAATATTATAAACGTGAAAGTTTGTATGGATGGATGGATGGGTGGGTGGATGTTTGTTACTCTTTAACGCAAAAACTACTAAACGGATTTGGATGAAATTTGGCACACATATAGTTTATAACCAGGATTAACATATAGGATTTTTATCCCGATATTCCCACGGGATCGAAACTTATGCGGGTCAAACCGTGGGATGCAGCTAGTGGAACATGATATATTCATAAAGCCATGGGAACGCCAAAATATGTACTTAGTTGGACTCGAAAGTCCTGTCCTGCTAGCTGGGGTCGAACGGCAAACATCAACGAACACATATTTGTCTAGATTGTAAAATTACTATTTCACACTCATCTGTGAATTGAGGGAAAAGATTTGTCTTCAAATATCAATAGTATCTCTTATTTAATGTTGTGGGTAACCCAAAGATAATATATGTAAAATATAATGCAGTTACTTTGTCAATATAGTGGAGGGGCCCGTGGCTAAATAATAACAGCCGCACAGGTCAATCGATCAGAAGGCCAAGTCTCGTAATTTAAAACGTTCAAAATCTAGTCGCAGTCTCATCTCGGCGACAAACAAATGTCAAAAACTTATCAACATGTAGGGAAATTAGAAGTATTTTTTGACAGATTGAGACTGAGATCATACTGTGAACGTTCTTAAAATTACGAAAAGTGCCGCTCAGGTTAAGCTACGCTTGCCGCGGTTGGTCTGTGGATGGTTGACCACCTTTACATACTGAGACCCCTCCGTGCCTCGGAAAGCACGTTAAGCCGTTGGTACCGGCTGTCATTCGTGGATCTTTGACAGTCGTTACGGGTCGTCAGTAGCCCGAAAGTCAGACAATATAGTCTTACCAAGGGGTATCGTTAATACGCTGACCTGATACCTGAATACGCTGATTAGCTGACCTCCACAACCCAGTTACTGGGATTACCCAGTAACTGGGATTACCCAGTAACTGGGATTACCCAGTAATTGGGTTGTAATCAGTCGTTCCATTTAAAATACTGGTATTCAGCTGCATCCGGCTAGACTGGAAGCCGACCCCAACACAGTTGGGAAAAGGCAGGCAGATGATCAGTGTGTTACGAAATTAGGGTGTAGGTCTGACTGACCGGGTTACACGCTACCCTGCATAACCACTCTTAAAAACTATTTTTTTTGCGGTGCTTGGTGGTATGTCCAGCAGTGGACGTCTTTCGGCTGAAACGATGATGAAATGCGATAGTAACAGATTGATGAGAGTTGAATGCCCTCTGTTATCTCAACTCTCAGATAGTAATCTGGGACGAAATAAAAACAAAAGATTATCAGATTCATTATCAGCACATCAGTTGTCAGACGAGTATACACGATACGATTGTTATCATGTTGGTTGATTTTCTTCCGCATTGCTTTGACAAAGGTCTCCCCGTAGTTTTCTAATTATACACATACATACATAAACTTGCGCCTTTTTTGCTTTAAAAATATAAGTAATTATTTTAATACTTGTTGGTGGATAATTGTTTGCTGCACCGTACGACGTCATTACGTCGGCGCCGGCTGTCGCTGAAAACCAGCGCTGGGGCTCTGTCTTGCATAGGGTCGCAGCATAATGCTGAGCGACAGCCGTTTTGCGTGGATGTGACGCAAGTCAACCTTTTCTTATTGTTTTTTTTTTGTTTTTTATGTTCTTCTTTGCGTCATGTTTACCGCAAATAAACGTATTTTCTTTCTTTCTTTCTTTCTTTCTTTCTACCATACTCCTTTTGCCTCGTTTACGTTCATACATCTGTAAAGTTGTCAAAAAATAAAAGACCCGTTTTGACATTTGAGAATGCGTTCTTGACACCTGTCAGTTTCATACAAACGAATACGTGTTTTGCGAATTTGATCTTTATTAACTACTAGAACTGTCAATGTCGAAACGGGCCTTTTATTTTTTGACAACTTTAGCTCTATGGATCTACTGAACGGATTTGGATGAAATTTGACACACAGTTTATAACCAGGATTAACACATAGGATACTTTTTATCCCGATATTCCCACGGGATCGAAACTTATGCGGGTGAAACTGCGGGGCGCAGCTAGTAATGTATATAAAATACTGTACAGGGCCCCTAGCGGTCACAGAAAGAATTAAAATTCGTACCATGAGCACTACAGACTTCGATAGGTAAGAAATCTAACGTAGTCTATTCGATAGTCACTAACGTTACTCGATGACACAACAGTGACATATAAGGAATAAAAATTAAACAACCACTAAATTACCTTAAGTAGTTCACTAACCGCCAACCTTTCTATTTAGTCGGATTATTGACTGTCATAACATTTTTAGCACAGGCGATAGCACTACATTTTGAGCATATAATAATGCCGTTCTCTTTTCTTGTTACTGAGAAAGAAAACAACAAAACTTAAGATGACACGATCTATCGAGTTTACCTTAGCGCCTGCGTAAGACTCCGTAAAACTCATGGTGCAAGCATTATCGAAATCCATTCGATCCACGTTAATACGCTAAAAACTCATGGTAGACGTAGGTCATACACGCACGCCGGTTGCGAGTACGCAGTCTTCCAAGTTTCGTTGTATTTTATCTTCGAGGGCCAATCGGTCAGGAACGAGTCCAAATCGTCGTTTCTTAGGCCTGTCTTACTAAAAACGGCACCTCACTTTTCTTCAGGCACCCACTGTGTCACAATCCTGGCCCATCTATCCTGCACCCCAATTGCGTAACACATTGGCGCGGATTCCCTTGTTCACAAACTCAACTAAATTTAAGTTCAATGTATCTTTTTCTTTCTATTTCAGTAAGAAAAGGACAGAAGATAAAATATTTGTTTATTCCTGTCAAATTAAGATACTCCATAGACAGTTTACAAGTGATTAAAAACATGGCGGCTAAAAATACGTCAATTTACATCAGGCGCTGACTAATTTGACAGGACTAAACTAATATTTATCTTCTGTCCTTTTCTTAATGAAATAGAAAGAAAAAGATGCACTGAACTTAAATTTAGTTTAGTTTGTGAACAAGGGAATCAGCGTCATTATCAATCTGAATCATTTTGTAGGATATTGCTTATCCATTGCTTTATATGTTCGTAAAATGTGTCTGCTCAAATGACGTAAATAATGCAATGAATGTTGTTGAACTGTCAAAAGGAAAGCCATTGTTACTGTTAATGTGTTACGCAATTACCCCGCTGGTCCATCCTGTCAGTGTGACCCACCCAGTTCCATTTCACCCCCACTTTGACGGATCGCCAACATCGGCGTTGCCTGACTTGTCATAAGCTAATAAACATAATTAATTTTGTTTACTACTCCTTCTAATTTGTCTTTTAATTAATTTTGTTGCGGGTTCCGAGTGATTGCTTCCATTGCTCCGTCCAAGTTTTGGGTCAGAAGCTTATAGAAATTGATAATACAGATTATGTTTAGGTCTTTATCAAAACGTTGTCTATCGTAGGATTCGTCTTGTATCGTGGATGCGTTATCAGGTACAAATCTTATCTGTGTAGTACTGAATCTGGCGATTCTTAAATGTCTGGCGTAACCAGACAAACACTAGGCAGTAAGCTCTGTTCACAAAATATTTCGTGCCTAAATGAGAACGGAATGTATATTTGATGATGAGCAGTGGTCGTGGTAACGGCACCGACTAACGAGTTGTAGGTCGTAGGTTCGAACTCAGACAGGCACTTTACTTTGTGTAAATTATTTCATCAGCACTGCTCTTAAAACGGTGAAGGAAAACATTGTGAGGAAACCGGCAAGTCCTAGGACCGAAAATTCGAAGCCTTGTGACAGCTCGCTCACCGAGAGGAGGTCTGTGTCGCAGCAGTGGGAACATTAAAGGCTGATTTTGTATTGTGTACCAACTGCTGGACAAAGGTCTCCCCTTT
Organism: Apamea monoglypha; assembly: GCA_911387795.2. Classification (NCBI taxonomy): domain Eukaryota; kingdom Metazoa; phylum Arthropoda; class Insecta; order Lepidoptera; family Noctuidae; genus Apamea; species Apamea monoglypha. The sequence continues at coordinate 8,846,688 of OU426944.1, read as the reverse complement.
CTCCTTCCAAACTTCTTGTGCGATCTCTGGCGAAATTGGCCCTGCAAACGTTCATCAGATCGACACTCGACGGTGATTTTCTCAGGCGTCCAGTGACTGACGATCTTTGCTCATCTCTCCGGGTGCATTCGTGAGACGTGTCCGGTCCCACTTCAGCCCGACTGTTTTTTCTCCAACACCACAGCCACTTCTTACCCAATCTTATAACCCAGCGACATTATTTACGTACGCAACATCAACTGGAAAGGACTCTCATAAAGTGACGGGTCAAAAACATTAAATGTATTAAAATTAGCATCGGCACTAATACACGGAATTAACCTTCTGACCTCAACGCGCTAGAACGTGGTATTCACACCACCATAACTTATGTTTAATTACAGTCCCTAGTTCCTAATGGAACATGCTTTGAGCTAGTGTCTAGTGTTTGCTAGACATAACTTCACGCCTGTATCTCCCGAAGGGAAGAGCAGAGGTGTGTGTACCTAGTACACAAACGTCTCTTGACTTTGAAGGCTTGTGGCTAAGTAATAACAGCAGCACTGGTCAATCGATCAGGTTAAGCTACGCTTGTCGCGGTTGGTCCGTGGATGGGTGACCATCTTTACAGCTTTACCGGAACTTCTCCGTGCCTCGGAAAGCACGTTAAGCCGTTGGTCCCGGCTGTCATTCTTGGATCTTTGACAGTCGTTACGAGTCGTCAGACATAAGCCCGAAAGTCTGACAAGTCTGACCACGCGCACCTAGTTCGGGTTTGTGGATATCACATACCTTTGTAGCCGCTCGTGAACTCATGACACATTCATCGATTTTAATATCATGCCTGTACTCCCCGAAGGGTAGGCACACCCATATTTTGCCGGTTATTATCCTCGTACAAAATCCAGACTCCATTTTTTTAAAGTTTTTGCTTGGGTTAGATTTAGTAAAACTGTAACATTTTACAGAAACGCTACAGGGCTCAATTTCTTTTAGTATTTTTTTATATTTTCTTGGCACACAATGGGCGTGTTTATGATTTGTAACGTGACGCAATTATCGTGGTCTTCCACCTCTACGTCCATGAAATATAGGACGTACGTGCACGTTATACGATATCGTGGAAGGAAATTTAAAAGTGGCTATACATATTTTACAGGGTAGCAGGGCCTCGACACAACCAGAGGGGCAATTCTCGTAATTTTAAGAACGTTCACATTCTGACCGCCAATTCCCGTAATTAAATAGACTAGATTTTTAACGTTCTCACGAGTATCTACCAGTCATCATTTTTCAATCCATTCAAACTCAAACTCGAAGTATTTGTTTCAATGAAACCATTTCCAGGCACTTTTGAACTGTCAAGGAGTCGGTCAGTCAGAAAGATGAAGCTAGTTGCCCATTCCAAAGCGTAGTAGGTACCTACCTATGGAGAAGAACGGGCAAGAAACACCACGGACACTCTTTAAATCATTGTAGGACTGTCAACCAAAATTACCATAAATGTTTTTCAATCCATTAAAGATTGTGCGTGCAAATAACAGTTACTCATTCAAGACTAAACGCTTTTGATTACCCTCGACGATTCATTGATCGTCAGCTGCCATTGAGAAACGATTCACTCTCTAAATATAACTTCCTACTAACTGGCACTCGTATTAAAAACAAAATATGGTGACTATCGGCTAATCTCAAGCGAGACTCATTGATCGAAACTGGTTACTATAAGCGTCAGCGCAAACTGTGCGTCTTGTGGTAGCGTCTATTCACTGCGATAAGACGCAGAGTTCTCGTCGCGGCGACAAGACGCAGATGCCGATGCAGTTGTTGTTTGAAATCAATCAAAATTTTTAAAAAGTACATTATTCAAATTAGGCTAAAAATCAGCACTTTATATCAAAACAATTACATAAGGCAGTCTCCTACAGCCCGCTCTTCACCACTTCCTAGGGCTTTCGCTAGGAAGAAGTGGCGCAACAAACTCCCCAGCAGCACAGGTGTCCGTTCAGTTAGAAGAACTGCGTGTAACTTGCATCTGGACATCATTGAGAATTTGAGTATTTGAGAGAGACGGTCGTGTTATTCACCTTGTGAGTTGTGAGTAAATTTGCGATGTATAAACAGACCAGGAGAAGGGCGGGAGGTACCGCTTAGCAACAGCTGTCGGGGTCATAATTTAATAGAGGGAATCCTACTATCCTACTAAACGTGGAAGTTTGTATGGATGGATGGATGGATGTTTGTTACTCTTTCACGCAAAAACTGGTGAACGGATTTGGATGAAATTTGGCACACAGATGGTTTATAACCAGGATTAACACATACGATACTTTTTATCCTGATATTCCCACAGGATTAAAACTTATGCGGGTGAAACCGCGGGGCGCAGCTAGCAATATTTTAAACGCGAACGTTTGTATGGATGGATGGATGTTTGTTACTCTTTCACGCCATAACTACTCAACGGATTTAGATGAAATTTGGCACACAGATAGTTTATAACCAGAATTAACACACAGGCTACTTTTTATCCCAATATGCCCACGAGATCGAAACTTATGCGGGTGAAACCGCGGGGCGCAGCTAGTCTGCTATATAATTTACTACGAAACTTTACTCTCCACAGGACCTCTAGTTGCAGTGGTGCTTGTCATGTGAAAACTGACGCAGACCTGTCGAATGCGGCTGTAGTCGGGATTGCGAGGGCTTCGTGTGTCGCTGCGACAAGTAGCGAGAGCGTGCGACTAGCCTGTCGTTGCGAACTTAACGTTAAGTGTACGAAGATTTGAATAAAATATATGAAAATTGTCAGTCGCAGCCTGTTGTTGCGTAACTGAACTGATAGCTGTGCTGCTGGACAGTTTGCTGCGCCACTTCTTCCTCCAGCTAAAGCACTAGGAAGTGGTGAAGGGTGAGCGTGCCGGGGACTGTCTTAAGTAATTTTGACGTTCGAAACGTATGTATTCTCAGCTTAATTGCCCAGTTGGTCTCGTGGTCGCAAGTGGGACTGTTGAGTGTGGTCTCTGGGTTCGATTTCGAGGTCGCACAAAGTGTTGTTGGGTTTTTCCATTGGGAATTTCTTAGTAACAGCCCAGAGTTTGGGAGTTGGTGGTGTGATAGGTGCCTCGAAAAGCATGTTCAGCCGTTGGTCCTGCGCCTGATCTCTCTCCGGTCGTGTCGGATTGCCGTCCCATCGGATTATGAGAGTGAGGGAAGAGAGAGTGCACCTGTGTCTGCGGGCACACATTTGTGAAACTTTTGCACGATTGAGAGTAACAAAAATAAGGCCAATTACAAGTTTTCACAGATAGAAGAGAGAATATAAACAAAAAAATATTCGAGAAGGTAGACAGTGATGCAATCGTAGATGGTAAAGTAAATAATAATAATAATGTTTTGAGGAAATACATTATCATAAGTACAAATGCCTTTGAAACAGCGTGAATTGTTATCAATTAGGTTCCGTGATCAAAAAAGAAATCACAAAGAGTCTTTTGTAATTTTGAGATACCTACTGGTATTGAAAACATCGATGTCGACGTCCCGGTAGACCGCATTATACGTATGACGCGCTCTGATTAAGTATCTCCCGCGCCAAATGCTGGTCTCCGTCGAGATTGCCCGACATGGCCGAAATACGGTTACGATTATACAGGGTGTCCCAGAAGTCGACGTCAAGCCGGAATCGGGTAAAAGGCCGAGTCATAATAGTTAGCAGAAAAATATGTAAAAAAAGTTAAGATTTGTAGCAACAGGAGTGAAAAGACTATCACAGGGTGCAGATTTTCTCGATTTTTTTTAAATATTAATAATTTTTAAAATACACTATTTAGACTTTTTTTAATATTTTTCTGATTACTCTTATGACTTGGCTTAATAATCGAGTAATAAGCCAAGTCATAATCCGGCTTGACGTCGACTTGGGACATCGTGTATATTCTTAGTCTATTTCGAATAAATGACTTTTATTTTGACGTTAGTTTTGATTCGCCGAGTTGTCGCAGTCACTGCGCCCTGTCTTACCGAGTTCTATCTGGTCTGTCAACCTGTCACTACATGTCATTGTAGGTTGTTAATGTAATAAAGAAAATAAGCTTCATAGTTTTTTGTTCGGAACTAACGAGCCGGAATGCTGCGCCGGAGTTTTCGGGGCACAATGGAGGTAGTTGATAAATGCAGTTACGAGAATTGAATGGATTCATTGAATAAGTGTGGAAGGATTTTCTATTTTTATTTATGATTAATTTAGGCGTTAGAGAGGCTTGTGGCTAAGTAAAAACAGCCGCACGGTTCGATCTATCAGGTTCAGCTACGCTTCCCGCTATTGGTCCGTTGATGGGTGACCATCTTTATACACCAAGACCCTTCCGTGCCTCGGAAAGCACGTTAAGCCGTTGGTCCCGGCTGTCTTTCGTGGATCTTTGACAGTCGTTACGGGTAGTCAGAAACCCGAAAATCTGACAACCAGTCTTACCAAGGGGTTTCGTATTACCCAGTATCTGGTTTGTTGAGGTCAGATAGGCAGTCGTTGCATACTGATATTCAGTTGCATCCGGTTAGACTGGAAGCCGACCCCTACATAGTTGGGAAAAGGCAGGCAGATGATCAGTGTGTTACGTAACTGCCCGGGTTACACGGTACACTGCATACCTAACCACTCTTAAAACTATTTTAATGCACGAAACTCATTGGATAAAACCGTCACTTACATTATATCTATCCTGCGTTGTAGATATAACCTTATTTTTGCTGCAGAACTCCCGCAAATTTACTTCGTCATTGTCAGATTTCACATATAGTACCTATCTATATGTATAAAATGGCTTCGCGAGCAAAAACAAAAGCCGGCTGATGGTCCATTCGAATCAATTTAGTTTTCTTTTTTTTAAGCTAGCTTCAATGCAGCTGTGCTTAATACATTTTTAGGGAGTAGAAACGGTTTTAGAAGAAAAAAGCGGTTAATAGCGAGTCTGTTCGAGTTCCGTACCAGCGTACAATATTTAACACTACATAAAAATACTTTTGTAAAAAAAAATATGTTTATAGCACTGTGTGACCTAAACCCGCACTTAAGTCACGCGTTTCAGTGACTTAAGTAGTTCATTTTTACTCAGAAAAGTGTGACAGTGCGGGTTTAGGTCACACGAGCTATAAAATAGTATACGATACGTATGACTTAAAAAAGTCTATTAATACACGACGATGGACTACTTAAGTCACACTTATCGTAATGTTCTATTACTATTTAGATAATCAGCCTTTAATGTTCCCACTGCTGGGACACAGGCCTCCTCTCTTCGAGAGGGCCTGTAATCTACCAAGCGGGTCCAGTGCGGGTTGGTAGATGTCACATGTTTCCGAATTTTTTGGTTCTAGGACATGCCGGTTTCATAACGATTTTTTCCTTCGCTGTTTTGAGAACATAGTTTTAAGCAATAAAAACCCTCTTTAATTTTTAACTTTTTTGTGAAACTGTGAAAATTTCAAGTGTCTACCTTTTACGGTTCAAAAGATACAGCCCTGTGACAAACGGATGGGCAACGGAGCCTTAGTATTATAGAAGGGTCCCGTTGGCATCCTTTGGGTACGGAACCCCAAAAACGTAGCCTTTTAGTTAAGCTTTTAAAAGGTTTAAAGAGTATTTTCAACTCCTTAATGTGTATTTTTTTGGGATTTACTCTGGCTCAGCAGATTTTGAAGATGTTGTGTAGTCAAACGGAAAGTAATTTTAATCTTTATTTAGATAAATTGGCTTGCTTTAGAGGGGCTTGTGGCTACGCTTGCCGCGGTTGATCCGTGGATGGGTGACCATCTTTAAATACCGAGACCCCTCCGCGCTTCGGAAAGCTCGTTAAGCCGTTGGTCCCGGCCGTCATTCGTGGATGTTTGAGAGTCATTGTGGATCGTCAGAAGCCTGAAACTGACAACCAGTCCCACCAAGGGGTATCGTATTACCCACTAACTGGGTTGTGGATATCAAATAGGCATTCGTTCCATGTAAAATACTGGTATTCAGCTGCTTCTGGTTAGGCTGGAGCCGCTGGATGGATCACTGTGCCTGAATTAAATCCTACTAATATTATGAACGCGAGGATGGATGGATGTTTGTTACTCTTTCACACAAAAACTACTGAATGGATTTTGATGAAATTTGGCACACAGACAGTTTATAACCACGATTAACACATAGGATACTTTTTATCCCCATATTCCCACGGGATCAAAACTTATGCGGGTGAAACTGCGGGGCGCTGCTAGTAAATAAACAAACTCTTCAGATTTATTATTATCTATTTTATAAAGCTGAAGAATTTGTTTGTTTTCTTATGAACATAAATATGGAGTCCACAGTCTATTCAGCCGATTTTTCAGCATTTTTCGCAGACCAGACTGTTACTACAAATATTAATAATAAATAATAATAATAATAATAATTTATTTGTACGGAATATACGGTAGTACAAGGTATAGTCTTAAGAGTAAGTTGTACAACAGGGACAAAAATTCAAGGTCGAACTTCTGACTCCTAAACTAGGCAATAAGCCTGTATCTTAGGAGCCAATGTTCCCCGAAAAAGCAGCGACATACAACTATTTATATAATACACGTGCAAGTACTTCTATTATCATAATAATAAACAGGAAAAAGAGAGAAAAAAAAATAAAATATTAAAATAAAAAATAAAATAAAAAATTAAACAGAATATTATTTAATAATACAGACGACAAAATTATTGCTCTCGGCGGAGACTGTAGGATCCCAGACGTTTCATTAAAGATAAATATGAAGGCTGAATTTGGACTTAATCCAACACAAGGAGGATTGATATCTGGAATTAATAATGTACAGTTGGGCAACACTGAAGTGTTTTGAAGTGTATTATTATTGGCAGAGTAGGTATCTTGTATGAATAAAAATAATATATTTGTTAAAAAAAATACAGGCAATTAAATAATATGGTGATACACTATACGAGTCAATACAGATGTTCAATATCAGAAGGCCAATTCTCGTAATTCAAAACGATCAAAATCTAGTCGCAGTCTCATCTCGGCGACAAGTAAATGTCAAAAACTTGTCAAAATGTAGGGAAATTAAACATATTTTTGTCAGATTGAAACTGAGATCAGACCGTGAACGTTGATCTATGTATTCAGAGCTGTACTCGATAATGTATATAACCTGTAATTGAGTGTGCATTACAGGATAATGTATTTTATACAAGATTTGTTATTGTTAAAGATAATGTAATGTATCTCGTTTGTAATCCTTACATTAAATAAATATGATAAATGTTTAAATATATTTAAGGTTTACCTACTTGTTTAGTTATTTTTTTTTCTCCATATTGTTGTTCAACATCGACTCGTTAATTAATAGAAGTACTAAATGATGTTGTGGTTAGTTACATTACGTACGGTCACCAAAGGAGATAAGTATCCAGGGTCATCGGATATAGTTGAAGTTTAGTAAGAAACGGATTAATGTTTTCGGATGAAATTTTATTTAATTAATAGAAAAAAAACAGTTCATTTATCAAACTAAATTTCATTTAAAAACAGGCATTGGTTTCTTACTAAACTTCAACTATATTCGACCCTGGTTACTTATTTCCTTTGGTGACTGTACCTAATTGACAAATATCTACCTGTGTTTATAGCTAAACAACCGTTTACAAAAACAACTAACAACATTCTACGTCATTATAGTAGTCAAAATACACAAAAAACGCTGTTTTAACAACAAACAATTACAAAAACATGAGTAAAACTGCGCCAAAAGCTTATATTTCGAGTTGTTAGAGAAATACGTATTCAGCAAATTAGTAAGAGTGGTACAACCACTCATGTTAATACTGGAATCGCTCAAATAATTGAAAACACGCAAGAATTTGACACCAAACCTTTCAAGAACTGCACTCCACAACATGTTTTCGATTATTATCAATTTTACTAAGAAACTATAGGTCTTCTAACTATTTTCTTTATGTAATGTTGTACTAAAACTTGTTTATAATCAAGTACACACAACAAATAAATAAATTCCGTAACCACAGGAATGAGACACGAAAATCTCAAAAACAATTACGGTGACTACCATCAACTGTACCTTTCACCCTATGACAAAAAAATATTAAAAAAATTAAACTTACCTTTGTAAGAAAATGGCCAAAAACACACTAAAATACACAATACACAGTGTACACACGGCAAATGAATACAGTACACAAAAGTACACAGGTTTAATACACAACACACACGTTGCTCGCGGTCGGAGGGTGAACGTAGACTACATGAGCGACCGTGGTAGTTCGGTGTTGTCGTTTTAAAATCAAAAGCTCCCGGGAAAAGCACTGGGTTGACCGATTGCGGGGATGTGGGGTAATGGTTTTGTTTCATGGGAGTCGGATTACTTTTTTGAAAAAAGAATGTGTTGCATTTTGTTTAAGTTGGTATTTTTTAAATAGAAAAATAATAGTGGATTACACAAAATTATTCAGATTTTATTGGGATTTCAAAACACCACGTGACTAAATTTTGAAACGTTAGAAGAGTGAACATGGCAATTTATTTTTTTCCTGTTATGATATAAAGTACAGACGCAAGCACATCAAGCTGCTACAATCTGTCAAATTTCTTTAATAGATTTTCAACTTTATCGCTAAAGCATTAAGGTTCAAGGTTGATTGGGAAAATTTGACAGTTTCGGGTAGCTTGACCTGCTGGCGTCTGTACATACGAGTATATTGATTGACTAAGACCACCACACCTAAAAGATTGGCACCAAAAAGCGCGTTGTCGATTTTAAACGCTTAGCTCAGCGGTGATAGTTGAAAATCCAATGGCACGCTTTTATTTAGACAATTATATAGGTGCAGTATCAGTAGTAGGGTATTAATGGACTTTACTGAAGTGAAAACTAATTTAGATACTTAGTAATATTAATTTACTTGAAAAAATAAAGTACTCTTCATGCCTTCAAATCTGTACCTGTACCTGGTCGTTGTAATAAATGACAAAATAACCTAACCTAGGGACTCTACTACGAATACTAGGGAATCTACTACGAAGTGCAAAGTGCGAATGATCGGATCGGACCGACACATGGCGATATTATTGAAAAATGCAAAAAAAGTTCGGATCGGCTCAGTTGTGTTGGGACCATAGTCAATATTCGAAAGAGTGTAGGAGTGTAGGATCGGTACCGACCGAACCTAATATTAACTTCGTAGCAAGAAATGGCCGAACATTCGGCCGATACCACTTCGGAGTAGACCCCCTAAGCTAAGTATTAAAAAAAATACTAATAATCATACTATATCCACACACAAAAGCTCCCAGAACTCTACCACCCCGAATGTATTATGCTGAGATAGCTGCCCTTTGTGGCCTCACACGGGCCTTTTTTCGATGGTTCTCTTATTTTGTTTTATAATGTTCCATTTTTTTATATTTGTATATATTTCCTGTGCGTATTCCAAAATAAAATATTTTTCTTTCTTTTTTTTTATTGTCCCACAATTCAGGGTAATTTTTTCCCATCGCAACACAGTCCCTGCTACCTGTACCATGCACACAGACGCAACGCTTTCACACGCTCCATGCACATACAATAGGGCGTCACTCACACACGCATCGATAGAGGGAGAGAGCAAGATGTATGTTTGTGGTGTCAGAAAGAGATAGAAGTACAGGATTTTAATGTATGAAGTTGAAGGGTGAGTAGAGTTCTAGGTTTTTGATGTTTGACTGTGTTGATGTTTTTGAAGTGGCTCGTGGCTTAATAGTTACTATGGGAATTGTTGAGGTTGGTTTTGAGATGGGTGACCATTCTTTACACATCGAGTCTTCCTTTGTAAGAAGTTCTTAACATAACATCATGCCTTAGTTCCCCGAAGGGGTAGGCAGAAGTATACTCACATCTTACCAGTTATGTTCAAGTCTCTTGTACCTAATAGGGGGCGATCCTATTGCCAGCAACCGGGCTCTAATCCAGACTCTGGTCTGCTACTGAGAAATTCCAGATCGAAAATCTCATAAAAATTTTGCCCGACCTGGGAATCGAACCCATGACCTCTCACACACAGTGGCATTTGCGACCACCAGACCTAGTAGACCGGTAATTGCGTCATACACTTACAAAGGTTATACAATTAATTTTGATAATTCAACAACATTCATTGTGATTTACGTTGTCGAGCAAACGAGTCGCTCGCTCGTCCATCCCAAGTTCTCTTTGAAAGATCACCGATCAATCACTGCCGGCTCCAGCTATGCGGAAATTCAATTCAATTCATTTATTTTAGTCAGACAAATAAAATATCCATACAGTAATACACAATTTCGACGTACTTAACATAAAAATATTAGATAACATAATCAAAATAAAAATAAACAAAATAATGATCATAATCAAAATAGGCAATTTAAAATAACAAAATAAGTAACGTAATTATACATCATACTAATTTAAACTCTTTTTGTATCAATTTTCATTTTTGTTTGAAAAATCAATCATGTTTCTATAAAACTATAATTAAGTATTGTTTGAAGAATGTTTGTTCACGTAATCTGCATTCGCGACATATTCGGCAAAGATGTAAACAAATATGAGTTTATGCAAAAATAACTTTAATTCCTACACAATAAAGTTCAGTTTACGCTACAACTTCAAACATTTTTATAACTCTTTCAATAGTGCTAGTCACTCTGAAATCAATTTAATCACCGTTAAAATAAAATTGATATTTGTTTAAGTTGAAATAATGTAAATTTAAAACAAATAAAATTTGGATATAGGTAGAAATACGAGGACAATATTTTTTTTTTTAAATGTCATGTCGCATTTCAACCTATGAGGTTGTCGTCTGCTTAACCGGGCTTGCCTGTGGATGCCTCAAGAAATTAAAGCCTCCAGCCAGGGTGTAAAAAACTTAAAAACTAAGCGACTACACGCTGTACACACGGCTACACATCAAGCTATGCATTTCCAGTTTTAACTGACCTTGCATTGTATAGGTTTTTTGTACAATCAGAAGGCAGCCTAAACTGGTTTTGTATAGCTTGATGTGTAGCCGTGCGTACCTGTGCGGTACGGACCTCGGCTTAGGGCGTCGCTGGGAGGGCAGCAAGGGACAGGCTTTTTTTTTTCCGGATAGGAAATCATCAAATGACCCCTCCCGCTCTGGGTGGAGCGGAAAGGGGTGTCAGACTCTTACTGACTAAAACCCACCCATGTTCCTTCCTTTCGCCCTTTATGTTCCGGGGTAGCGGTAACCCTTTCGGACAATCCCGCTGAAAGGGACAGGCTGGATCAGAATTAACGAGGAAAATAACGCCTCTCTCTACTTTTATAGCACTGTGTGACTTAAACCCGCACTTAAGTCACGCTTTTCTGTGACTTAAGTAGTCCTTTTTCACACAGAAAAGTGTGACTTAAGTGCGGGTTTTGGTCACACGAGCTCATCATCATCTGCCTAGCCTTTTCCCAACTATGTTGGGGTCGGCTTCGAGTCTAACCGGATGCAGCTGAATACCAGTATTTTACATGGAGCGAGTGCCTATCTGATCTCCCCAACCCAGTTACTCACTAAACTAATACGATACCCCTTAGCAAGACTGGTTGTGAGACTTTCTGGCAATGACAGCCGGGACCAACGGCTTAACGTGCTATCCGAGGCACGGAGGGATCTCGGTATGTAAACATGGTCACCCATCCACGGACCGACCGCGGCAAGCGTAGCTTAACCTGATCGATCGACCCGTGCGGCTGGTATAATATACTTAGCCACGAGATATTAACATAATATATCTCTTTATGCAGGCAAAGCCACAGGCACAGCTAGTTATAATAAATGGCATTTCCCAACTACTATAAACGCGAGTGAATACATCAACGTCACAAGCAGAGAGCATACTTCAGTTTTTCATATAAATGCTACCTGAAAACTGTGTCGATGTTCTAGTGGCTGCAAGCGTGACTGCTGAGTCTTGGGTTCGCTCCACGAGTCAGGTAAAGTAGAATAGAATATTCTTTATTACGTACACCATATGAATTACAACTAAGAGCAGTAAAAAATATATAAGTAAAAATAAAATCTACAATTCAACACCGTTGTCTTTAAAAATCTGGATAATATTTTATGCTTATGTTGTGTATATTATCAAAATAAATGGTCTACGCGTGCATTTTCCACCATATTAATTTAAATTTTCCTCTGCAAGCGAAAAATATCGGCTTTATGGCCATTATTTATTTGATGGCTATAAATTTTAGCAAAATGGCGGCCATCTGTCAAAAGTCGTTTGCACTCCCGCCGTATTTACTATGGGAAAATGAAAAACAGGGCTTTTAAAATTAACTAGATATTGCTTTTGGTTTTACTCGTATTCTGGAGAAACTACGATACTTGTTTACGAAACTTGTTTATTCGGATAAATTTAATAAAAAAAAAAACAATCGACTTCCAAACTTTAGACTTTAATTTTTACGTAGATAGGAAATTAATGATGTCCTTATATTATGATGTCCATAAATATGTGGTCAAAATGTATGAAACAACAATTTTTTTTTTGATAACCATCGAAAAATTTCTACGAAGTACGGAAGTACGGATTTAGAATCATAAGCTGAATTCATGGTATCCGTTTGCACACTGGTTAATTTTTTTCCTGTATATTTGCTAGCTGTAATATTTGTCTAGCAAATAAAAATCTGAGCTTAGCTACTAAATGTTACCGTAAACAGCAGCCTGCAGCACAATTTTTGCGATCTAAAAGCAATGCACTTTGCACAAGAAGATTATGTCTTGTGAAGTCATAGTGAAAACTCACTCGCATTGGGTGATGTGGTGACTTAGGAAATCAGGGGTAAGTATAATACTATGCAGGGTCAAATAAAATAAGCTAGCCAAACTCCGCAGACGTAGGAAATATGAACATAATAAAAAAAAATATATATTTGATGGTTTTTTGTGTGTGGTCATTGATCGCACTCAGTATACCTCAGTTTTTTTCGGCCTTTCTTCTCAGAGTAGTAAGATAGGAAACGCCAAACTCATCTAGGTAGCTCTTATTTTTTATAAAATCACGTGTAAAATTTATTCCGTTACCCTATTTACAGAATAAACAATTTAATTTCATTGTATGTAACCACTTTAAGCCGTTGGTCCCGGCTGTCATTCGTGGATCTTTGACAGTCGTTATGGGTCGTCAGAAGCCGGAAAGTCTGACAACCTGTCTTACCAAGGGTATCGTATTACCCAGTAACTGGGTTGTGGACGTCAGATAGGCAGTCGCTCCATATAAAATACTGGGTATTCAGCTTAGACTCCGGTTAGCCTGGAAGCCGACTTCAACATAAATGTTGAGGTCGTCTCTGACTGATAACTATAATATTATGTAGTTGGGAAAAGGCAGGCAGATAATGATGTAGTTAGTCAGTAGAAATAAGTTTTTTTTTTTTTTGTGTGTAAACTTCACATACGTGGTAGGTTTTTTCTCAACTCATACTTCAAGTAAAAACACTACCAGCGATCGTTGACCTTAAAAAAAATACCAAATATTCTTTATTTTATTTTATCGTGTTTAGATATCCATCACGTCTGTAGAGTTTTGCTAGCTATAAATAAAAATAAAGTTTTTATTGTTTCTCATACAATTGTTCTACAGCACAACATTGAGGCAGCCCCAGTAAGTTATAAGGATACTTGTGATGGGGTTACCTCGCACCTTCCCATGGGTTACTATCTACAATGTTGAGACATACTTAAAAGAAAAAAGAAAAGAAATAGTTTAGTTTCTAGGATGTTACAAAACTTTTGTAGCTTGTTCAGGTATGTGTAGTGTGTGTATTTGGGTGTGAGTAGGTGTGTGTGTGTGTGATTGATTAACTGATGTATATCATAATTGGGTTCAGGTTATTCATTATCATATTCTGGTTAATATAAGTTCAATTTCGTCGTACGTTTGTGACTTTAACTATTCCGTTAGAGTATTTTTACATTCGTACCACAACGTGGGGTAAATATTCAATTTGAGGTTCAATTTATTATAAATGTAAGTTGATTGTGTTTTATACTGACGCCTGGCGAAAACCGTGCGGACCCGAGTGGAATCGGCCACAATATCTTTATGTCTCCTATCGAGATTTGATGGAACAAATGAGAGGGTCTTCTGCAGATTTAAGGTTATGTTCAATGTGTATAATTTCCTAACAGTGAGCAGTTTACTAATCTTGTAAAGGTTGTCTGTAGGATACCGAAATGGTTTAAAATATATAACTTTGATGAGAGACCTTTGAGCCCTTTCTAGGTCTAGAAGTTTGGTCTTGGTAGCCCCTCCTCAGATCGGTATACAATATGTGATGACTGATTGTGCCAGAGCAGTATAGATTTTATTAAGTACCGTCGGTGGCATCACATACCGCAACGTTTTAAAAATCCATATAGCAATTATATATTATTATTTTTATTTATTTATTTTTTCTATTTTTTTTATAGCAATTTTAGTTTAGTTTTTTAAGAGAAATGTTTTTGATTGAATGTATTCTCCTTTACTATTTCACACGCTGTCTACATCTCTGTATCTATTGTCCTGTCTCGGGTGTGCTGGAAGAGATTTCTTGTGAAATAAACATCACCTCTGTACCTATTTTTTTCTGTTCTGTTTTTCTTGTCTGTTTATATATGTGTGTACATAAATGGTAAATAAATAAATAAATAAGTTTTCTGACCCTGGCCATGGTATTTTCGATATGAGTGTGCCAGGACAATCTTTGGTCTACTGTTACGTATACCAAGATATTTAGTGAATCTAACGTGCTGTATGCCTTGACAATTGCAAGGGTAATTGGAGTTTGCACACTCATGGATCACGATCCCAAAATCAGCAGCTGGCTGCCACGTTCAGCAGTAGCACGCGCGGTAGCGGGAGTCACCGGCAAATACTACTGCTGTATCATCTGCATATGAAGACACTCTTCCGCCACTGTTCCCGATATTACATAGCTCATTTATATAAATCAGGAACAGCGTCGGGGCGAGCACACTTCCCTGAGGTACTCCAAAACATACAGTTTTTCCATCACTATAGCTAATTAAATTTGACCCCGTAAGTCGGCTCACTAATCTGAGTGAGTGATTCAGTAAGTGAATGAGGGTGAGTTAGTGAAATACTGAAACGAGTTTGTGGAAATTAGTTTCTTTATTTATTTTATTTTTTTCTTAATATAATTTTAATGAGTGAGTGAGTGAACGCATGCTGCCATTCACTCACTCATACTCACTCTTACCACAAAAGTGATGTTATTTTCAGTTATCTTTTAAGCCTTGATGTCATGAATAACGTAATAAAACTACCCTTTTATGTGGAACCTTTTATTACCTATTATAGATTTACACACACACGAGTAGGCACATATTTTAGACTCGCGCGTACAGACGCCAGCACATCAAGCTACTAAAATCTGTCAAATTTCTTTAATACATTTTCTACTTTATCGATGAAACATTAAGGTTCAAGGTTGATTGGAAAATTTTGACCGTTTCGGGTTGCTTGACCTGCTGGCTGTCTGTACATAAACTCTAAAAGAGCGGTGGTGGACTAGTGGTAACGGCCGTGACTTACGAGTTGTAGGTCTTAGATTCGAAGCGAGACAAGCGCTTTACTTTGTGTAAATTATTTCATCACCACTACTTTCAAAACGGTGAAGATAAACATCGCGAGGAAGCTGGCATGTCCTAGAACCAAAAAAAATTGCGCCGAGGACATTGGAGACATTGGCGCGGATTCCCTTGTTCACAAACTAAACTAAATTTAAGTTCAGTGCATCTTTTTCTTTCTATTTCATTAAGAAAAGGACAGAACATAAATATTAGTTTAGTCCTGTCAAATTAGTCACCGCCTGCCGTAAATTGACGTATTTTTAGTAGCCATGATTTTGATCACATCGAAACTGTCTATGGAGTATCTTACTTTGACCCAGAACTCTACTATAACAGTGCTATAAGGAAAAAATGGCCGACTCTACAGCAGCTGATTAACAAGAAAATTACATTTGACGTACAAATAGACGACTCCGCCTTGGAGCGTAGATGTGGTGCTGTTCCGCAAACGATGGGACACTTCATATCGTGTCCTGCGTGTCCTGTCAGCTGCACGTTACAGGAACTGATGGACGCTGGTGATGGCGCCAAACAAGTGGCCGAATTCTGGGCCGAGTCCATTTAGATTGCTATCGACACGCTAATATGAAGAAGAAGACGTACAGACACCAGCAGGTCAAGCTAACCGAAACTGTCAAATTTTCCCAATCTATCTTGCACCTTAATGTTTTAGCGATAAAGTTGATAATCTATTAAAGAAATTTGACAGATTGTAGTAGCTTGATGTACTGGCGTCTGTACAATTGTAACATGTATGCCAACAAACGTCGGTTTCGTAAACAGTCGTATTAGTGTTCCCAAACTAGATTAATAAAAAATAAAAAGGTACAGAACAGGTTTTCTTCATATTTATTATTTGTAAAGGACCTCCACAGTCGCCCTGAAAAACAGAAGCTACTATTATGAAGCAAGAAAAAGAAAGATAATGTAACTGTTTGCTTTGATATCCAATCTTCATTAAGTTAGAGGCACCAAAAGATGAAGAAAAAGACTGTTTAAATTAACGATAGGCCCAACTCCACATGGGAATGTGAGTGTACTAATACACCTCTGCCTACCTATTGTGGGTATTCGGGCGAGACGCTTCCGCGTAGAATAACTCTTTAATTTCTTCTAAACAGCGCCATCTCGTTTCGCTTAGAAAAGTCATTTGATGGCTCATTCGAACCCGCAAGCAAGTTCTAGTGACAACCGACAGATGGCAGTGTAGAGAGTTTTTGGCTTTAATACCTAATAAAGTTAACCACTGTGCTCAATAGATGGCGATGTCATTTTACGCATGTTTCTGAACCGCGGTTTAATAGTCTCTGCGACTGACTAAAACCACAGAATAATCAAGCTGAAGTGACAATGAGCCGGCCATATTAGCCGTAGAACAGATGACCGTTGGGGTAGACGTGTTCTTGAGTGGAGACCGCGAATCGGTAAACGTAAGCTGGGAGGCTTTCAGCCTAGGTGGAGATCGCCGATCTTCGCAGGATGGCTGGTGGCAGCTGCATGAGAGTTGCCGAAAATCGAGTTGAATGGCGTGCAATAGGTGAAGCCTATGTCCAGCAGTGGACTGCAGGCTATAGGCTGAAGATGATGAAAACCCGTCGCGAACTCTGGTACAGTATCGCTTCTTTTGGCTTTTTGACCTTTTGGCTAAGATAAAAGAGTAGTCTTTTCAGCTTAATATCTGAAAATGCTCTCACAGGGCACAGACCAGTCTATAAAACTGATTTTTGTAAGCAGATGGGATGTTAGGGGGCTCACTCCACTCCCGTCGCGGGACGGCCCGGAATTGCCCAAGATCGGCCAACAAAATAAATTATATCCCCGAAAGCAAAGATTTCGCCAAGATGTTTACTTTCCGGTAAATAGTACTATCGTAAAAACCTGACCATTTTGAAAACAAAATCCCGTGCATGTGTAAACACAGCCGCGTCCGGAAGTAAAACAAAAGAGGATCTTTTTAGGTCGACTAATAATATGCGCTGCAAGCAGGAATAGTCCTTGCGGTAGTCAGATATAGATTTTGGCAATAGTATATTATGATATTGAGCAACTACTCGGCAGCCACGTTTGCCAAGTTGCAAGTGTTGCGACGTCAAGGCTAAAAGTCAGGATTAAACGATATATTGAAGTAGTTTTCTCCGAGGATGCAAATGTAAGTCAATCGGGGGACAGCAACTAGAGGAACAAAATGTATTAGAAGATCTCTCAGAGAGTGAATAAAATTGGCAAAAACGATG
The DNA here is from genome assembly GCA_911387795.2 of Apamea monoglypha. Lineage (NCBI taxonomy): Eukaryota > Metazoa > Arthropoda > Insecta > Lepidoptera > Noctuidae > Apamea > Apamea monoglypha. The sequence goes on along the minus strand of OU426944.1, from coordinate 8,828,811 downwards.
ACAACTCTGCGGCACATCTGTGTTCTTGCTTTATCTTAGGGTCGTTTAATTGTAGTATGGTCGTTGGTCGGTAGGTGGCGCCAAATTAACAAATACTTGTACAGAGATCAACCCTTAAAAAGTCAGCCGAGTGCAAAGTGAAGGAGGAAGGATTGTCGAGGTAGGGAGAGTTGGTGAAAATTAATGATTGGGTTGTGCATAAGCGAGTATCAATCAACCTAGCCTTTACCCAGGTTTGTTAGTGTCAGATTCCAGTCTAACCAGATGCAGTATTTTACATGAAGGGACTGCCTATCTGACTTCACAGTCCAGTTACTAGTTAACACGATACCCCTTGGTAAGACTGATTGTCAGACGTTTCGGCGTCGGACTACGCGTAACAACTGTCAAAGATGTATAAATGATAGGACCATGGACCACGGCTTAACGTGCATTTTGAGGCACGGAGGGGACTCGGTAGCTGAATACCATTTAGTATTTAATATTTTACAGGGAGCAGCGGCATGTCTGCCCGCCACAGCCGCGGGGGAATTTTCTAATCTATACCCTGTCCATTAAGTTAACCGTTTTTTGACAGCTGTCTTAGAACGCACATATCCATATTACGTAAAAGTTAACTTTAAAATGTGTAATAAAATAAATATATAAACTGCCTTATCGTATTGAATTATCTTATTTATGACTTATTACAGACATTATAATACCGTACGTGTATCAATCAATGTATTGTGTGTTGCTGCAATCACTAGTTCCATCTGTCAAAAAACGGTTTATTTATTGGACAGGGTATAATAAGGAACTGTAATGGGTGAAATTGAAACAAACCATTTTCATAAGTATAAAAATATTTTATTCTTATAGTAGATAGATATGGCATTATCTCTTGATCATTTAATATAATATCAATCTCATGTTTATGGCAAACATACAACGTACAGACGCCAGCACATCAAGCTACTACAATCTGTCAAATTTCTTTAATAGATTTTTTTTTCTTTTAGTAGACTCTTCAACTTTATCGCTGAAACATTAAAGTTCAAGGTTGATTGGGAAAATTTGACAGTTTCGGGTAGCTTGACCTGCAGGCTGTCGACTGTACAATGGAGTAATAGAGGATTACTCTTGTAAAAGACAATTTAGTTTGAAAAACACGACGCTAATGTCATGGTGTACGATTGAAATGCCCTGTGGAAATGCCCATGTCCAAAGCTCCTGCCCACACTGGGGCGAGTTCCGCACGGAAAACAAAACGTGACTGCGCTTGTCGCTTGTTTTATTTATTAAGGAGCACTGACCTCTAATAAACCTCTCTAAAATGCCAGTTGTTTTTTGTGCCGATTCAAAGCGCTCGAGCGTCTCAGAAACTACAATTGACACACGGTACGTCTTGATTTATTAGGTCTAAATTTAGACTCTAAATCGTGGAATAAGAATTATTGTTTGTATATTTTGTGTTTACCACGAGATATTATAACATTTTGATCATGAAAGTATGCGCATTTTGTAAAACTCACTATCAAAAATATTAGTTCGACGAACGCTCATGTTGTTATCAGCGCCAAAATGGCGAAAATCAAATGTCTTCGTTTTGTAATCGATAGTATGATGTCCAGCGTACTTGTATAAGGGGTGTTAAGGAGTCACACGACTATTCGTGCCAGTTGGAAAATCTCCATACAAGTGGGTTGACATAATCAACGGGGTAATTACGTAACACACTAATACCCGTACTCACAAACATTACTCTCAGTGCGGCTTGTTTCGATAACTTATTACAAAGCTTTTGATTTGAGTCGAAAGCTTCAGCTCCCTAAATGCGTAACATCTATATAAATCTGAATCATTTTGAAGGATATTGCTAATCCATTAATTTATATGTTCGAAAAATGTGTCTGCTCAACAACATACCTAAACAATGCAATGTATGTTGTTGAACTGTCAAAATGAAAGCCATTGCTACTGACACTATCAGTAACAATGGCTTTCATTTTAACGTCGTTACGTGTTACGCAATTAGCCTGCTGTAGTTGTAAAAATGTATGAAAATTTGAATTTCCCAGGCCACCTTTTTGCATCCCCCTTCACATAAGTATTTTATTAAGTTTCTCATAGTTAAGTTTAAGAGAACTATGTACGTTTTATTAAAAATAAATTTCTAGAAACTGAATCGAAATGCGAGAATTTCGTCCCTGACCTCGCGCGGTTTTCGCCTAAATTTTGCCAGAGCTTAACAGTGACGATAGCTATTTAAGGCCAGACGATGCTCTCGATCCAGGGCACATAGTTGAGGACCCTGGTGTAGATGCCAGGCTCTCCCACGAAGCCACAGGCTTTGCCGAAGGATGTCACCCCGACAACGGTGTACATGCAAGATATTTTATTGTTTTTAATCTGGATCGGACCGCCACTGTCACCCTGGAAATTGAGAAAATAGATGTCAGTAAATCTCTCACCGTTGCTGCCATCGTGGGCAAAATCTGGATGAGGCTGGCATAGGAGCGTGCTGATTGGCACAAGAATAGAGATGCCTTTGCCCGATAGTGGGTGAAGTCGGGCTGTGAGTGATGATGATGATCAAATATCTCACCATGCAAAGTTGTTCATTTTAATGTCACTCAGCTTTCGAGAAAATCGTGGTTGATAGAGCGACAGATAGAGAATAGGGTCAAGTATCTTGTGATTGTAGAGGTATCTACAATGCCACATGCGAACTACGCGTCATACTGACGTCACGCAAAATCCTGCATCGCACAAGCAGAGTTTACCGCGCAATTAGCATATATACAACAGCCCCAAAATGGTTCATCAGGTAGTTGCCCGCCAGACACAACACCTGTCTAGTCGGGGGACCCTCCCTTTTCTATAGAGGATGAGTGAACTTTACACCCTGTTCCTCATACCTCTATACTGGTGACCCCAACGTGATAAAATAATTTTATGTTCATTCTTTCAGGGCTCAGTTTTGTGAACATTATTTTATAAGTAAGATTTTGTTTATCAAAATTAAGAACTATAGGTAGATTGGAAGCCGAGCTAGCTACCAAAATACTAATCTGTTATAAGTGAATGCCAAGATAACATGAAAGAAAAAACCAGGGTCAAAAATAACCAATTTCAAATAATAAAAACAATTGCGTTTTAAAAAGATACGGAGTGTAGAAATATGTGGTAGATACCTGGCAGGTATCCTTGGAAACATCTTTGTCTCCATAGCAGGTCTGAGACTGTTCATTAAAGCCCTGCTTCATCAGACGAACTGGCATGTACTTCTGCATGCATTCCGTGGTGCTGAACTTATGTAGAACCACCTGACACAGAGAACATTATTATAATTGACGATTTGTTGCCAAGGTTCCCGTTCAAGACTTCCGTTCGGAGCAGTGGGTGGCCCAAGACCAGTCGTGGCCCGTGAGCAGTCGTAGCCCCTGATGTGACATGGCGGTGATTACGAAAAAGCAGATATTGACGAGATCATGTAGACTTGGCACACGTTATATGTTCTCGTCAAGTTCTGCAGTCTCATAACCGTATGCCGCGACCGTCGATCCTTTTTGGAGACGATGACTTTCTTCTGGCGGTTTGCTTCTCAAGCCGTGTCCGGAATTGCGAAATGTGGAATGTAATGTTTCATGTATGTAACAAGCTGACATATGGCAAATAATTTAATTAATTGTTCTGTGTCTCGTAATGTTAATTACTTTACATACCTACATACTATTGTATAGAATCAAGTTCTTCTAACTGAACAGACAGCTGTGCTGCTGGGGAGTTTGTTGCACCACTTCTTCTTCCCAGCAAAAGCACTAGGGAGTGGTGAAGGGCGGTCGTTATGGAGTACTGTCTTATATAATTTTGACGTTCGAAAACTGCTGATTCTCAGCCTAATTTGAATAAATGGACTTTTGATTTGATTTGATTTTGTTCGACTGCGACAGCCCTTGTGATCGCGCCAAAAACCGTCAGCCAATGGATCAGCGCGAGCGCCAGCCCGAGCGTTGCACGCATTCGCGCACGCGCACACGTGGCAAAAACCGTCAGCCAATAGATCAGCGCGAGTGCCAGCCCGAGCGTTACACGCATTCGCGCACGCGCACACGCGGCACTACGAGTATTACACTCTTAGTGCTGCAGGATTCACGTTACATGATACATTACATTGCACATTTCATACGACTGGACCCGGCTTTTGCTTTTTCTCAACGATGTCCAGCTGCTTCCATTGGAACCGGATGTAGCAGCTGTCTGACTTCCACAACCCAGTTACTGGGTAGCACGATACTCCTTGGTAGGGCTGGTTGCCTGCGAAAGACTGAGAGTTAAAAGTAGTTCTACCCACCTTCTGCAAAGTGTCTGATACTGATCCACTATATTGTGTGAGGCCCCAACCTGTAGCCTGAACTAGGTTCTCATTGATAGGATCTCCCGCGGGAAGACATGCTGGTACGGTGAACTCGCTTAGCGCAATCCTGAAATGTATGTACCCAGAAATTTAAGTACGTCACAAAGGTACGTATACCCTGGCAGTCTTCAAGTCTCGTCACATCGTAGCGGCCGTCATGACATCCTGTCACATTCACCAGTCTTTGACAATAAGGTGTCAAAACTGGCTCTGTATCTGGGCAGCTGTTATTGTTTTACCGTACACCAGTTTCTTAGGGAACCAAAGCTTTGAGGGGGAAACGCCAGGGTAGCCGCGAAATCCAAATCTTCTTACGTTTTTGCAATTTGCAGTTTACTGTCAGGTTGTATGTAACAAGATGTAGGGGGCTGATGTTCATATATTACGTAAGACTATTTTGACCATTTTCTGACACCCCCTCCCTTTACGTAAGAAAAAATAAGACTTGAATGATCTCCCTCGTTTCAATCTTACGTAAGATCAGAATCTACCAGAATTGCAAAGAAAAATTAGCCAAAAAATTAAAGTTGTAATTTTTGCTTACTTTTGTGATCCTAAGTAAGAACAATCTAGACCCCTCCCACCCCCACGTAGGAAAAAATAAGACTTATTCCGACCCCCTCCGCCCTCAAATCGTCTTACGTAATAAATGAACAGCTTTATGTTAAAAAAATATGGATCGTCACGTGATCAACTTTGAACGTTAATACTTAATATCTCGGAAACGTGACACGGATACGGGGTTTGGTCTCATTATGTTTTCTGCAGGCGTCGATATCAGCTATCGATTTATGCACTCATTTATCAAGTTAGGACTGTATTACTAACATCATAAACAACAACTTTTGTTCTACGACTATTCACCAGATTTTAATTCATCAGACTTTTAAACAAAAATAAAAATATTCCAATCCAACGCTCAAATGTTACGGATTCTACTCGAAGCAAACGAAAACGCTAGTTAGGTAAATAAACTGCCGTGCCTAGTACAAAATGCAGCGGAGTGGAGCGGGGGTTAGATAGAACAACGAAATCTTGAAAGTTTGTTTTTGGTAAATGTATTACGTTTTGTAAAAAGTCATAGAACAAACGTTGTTGTTTATGGTGTTAGTAATACAGTCCTAGAAGGTTGTTAGAGTTCTACCAATAACCCTGTATAGGCTTCATGCGTGGACAGTAGGTACGCTACGGATCTTCGAAGCCCTTTGAATTTCGCGGGCTAACCTGTCGCATTCGCCATAACGTAAAATAGTTTGTACTTACAATTTTTCAGTCTCAATCAAGGCGATGTCATTGTACTTGGCAGGCGGCCGGTACTCCGGGTGTTTGATGATGTTCTTCACCTTGTAGGCCTTGGATCTGTCTGAAGACTCGCTTCGCCTCAATGCTCCTACCAGTACGTATGTTATTGGGCCACTGGAACGAACGAAAATAGTGAGTTATATTAATGATAGGAGAGGCTCATTTTGATTGATTGTACCTACCCTGAACTGGCGGACTCAAGTCGCTTGGATGAGCCAGAAGGTTACTGGAACGCTGCGGGCTCTGTACTGTTTGAAAAATGTATAGAGCCAGTCCGTGCCGCTGAGCCTGTAGTTTTAAATCCGTCCCTAAATAAATCCGATTCGGCCTGCCCCTTGCGATGCCCTAAGCTGAGGTCCGTACCCCACAGGGGGTGCCCTGAGCGTGTAGTCGCTTAGTTTTTAAGTTTTTTACACCCTAGCTGGAGGCCTTAATTTATTGAGGCATCCACAGGCAAGCCCGGTTAAGCAGACGACAACCTCATAGGTTGAACTGCGAGAAGTCCCATCGAAAAAAACAAAGAAAAAAAAGTGGTGTTGTACTTACAGGTCCCTGCTTGAGATGCAATGCCCAGCAGTGAGAACAAAACGATCACTGATCAGAGCGCCACCGCAGAGGTACTGCACCTCTTCTATCTTCTGTCCATAGCCGACCATGACCTGGAAATAGCATAAGGAATTCATGTAGTCAAGAGAATTTGATGTAGTTATAGTGTTATTCGGAAACATGTTACGTCTACCAACCCGCCCTGGGCCCGCGTGGTGGGTTGCGGGACCACTATCTCTCTCAGAGAGGAGGCCTGTGTCCCAGCAGAGGGAACATTATAGGCTGATTATGCTGTAATTACATACGCTCAGTTGCGTCGCTGTCCCAGAGGCAACACCGGGGTGGCAACGTCTCCGGTATTGCAGATGGCTTTGACCACTTCCCATTCGATAAACCACCTTCTGCTATCAAAGAAATTCCTTCTGCCACTTACCATGTGAGGGAACTCGTACAGTGCAGCATCTGTGCCTCCAATGATGAGTTCATCGGCGTTGTGGTGACAACGGTTGGTCCTGCTGAGCTCCCCTGTCAATGCCACCCCCTTCTCGCAAGGAAACACGTACTTCTCCTGGTACTCGATACATTCTGGAAAGTTAGAATTCACACAAAGTTACTCCTGTATTCTACACTTTGAAAAGAACAGCCACATTACGACAGTTATATGTAAAAGTCCCATGTTATACAGGGTTATTGGTAAAACACTAATAACCTTTCAGGACTATATTACTAACATCATAAACAACAACTTTTGTTCCATGACTTTTATTAATTCATCAGACTTTCATACAAAAATAAAAAATAAACAATTCAATGAATTGAAATATTCGAGTTTCTGTTACAAAATCAAATCAAAATCAAGTCATTTATTCAAATTAGGCTGAGAATCAGCACTTTTCGAACGTCAAAATTACAAAAGACAGTCCCCCAAAAACGCCCGCCCTTCACCACTTCCTAGTGCTATCGCGGGGAAGAAGAAGTGGCGCAACAAACTCCCCAGCAGCACAGCTATCTGTTCAGTTAGAAAATACTTGATTGTATACAATAATAGGTATGTTAAGTAATTAACATTACAAGACACAGAACATTAAATTAAATAATTACGAACTCTACGCGAAGCAAAAGAAAGCGCTAGTTAGGTTAACAAACTGCCGTGTCTAGCACAAAATGCAGCGGAGGGGAGCGGGGGTTAGATAGAAACGCAATCTTAAACCTTTAAGATTAGACCTAAAAGGTTCTGTAAAAAGTCATAGAAGAAAAGTTGTGGTTTATGATGTTAGTAATCCGGTCCTGCAAGGTTGTTAGTATTTTACCAATAACCCTGTATATTGCGTGACTAATGTCATCAATCAGTTTCCCTGGCTGCTCCTGAGAACTTTACTAATGGAAAAATCTAACTATAAGACCTACTGTATCACCAAAAATCACACTAATAAATACTTTGACTTTAAGATAGATAAGATAAGATAAGATATTTTTATTTGCATAAAACATGGTATACAAGGTGATAAAAAAAAAAACATTAGATCGGACATGTTTTGCTTAATACTAAAGCATGCAAAACTTACTTACTAAAGATAGGTACATTATGACATTGAAATATCGTACATTGAATTCATTCAAAAAAATCATTAATGCTATAGAAATTATTATTATTGAGCCATTTATATAATTCGATTTTAAATAATTTACAATTTAATGTTTTAAACATTTTTGGTAATTTATTATAGAGACGTACACACATAGCCAGAGAGTTTTTATTGAATTTCGCTGATCGAGGCAGCACATCCAGCACAAGTCTGTATTGGTCACGTCGACTTCGAGAGCTTACTTCCTCTGCTGTTTTAAACAGTTCCTTGTGTTTGTGAACGAACATGCATGCTTCATATACATATAATGAAGGTAACGGTAGCAAACCAAGCTCCTTAAATATTGGTTGACATGATTCGTCAGATGGAATCTCGTATATAGCTCGTAAACATTTCTTTTGGGCGACAAATGCTCTATTGTGGTCAGTACTATTTCCCCACATCATTAGTCCATACCGTAGTGACGACTCAACATATGCGCGATATGACATCACAGCCGTTTTTATGTTAGTGACTTTTTTTATTTGTCTCAAAGCATAGACAAATTTATTTATTTTATTACATACAGTATCGACCTGTGCTTTCCAGTCAAAGTGTTCGTCAATTACTACTCCTAAAAACTTAGTTTGTGCCGCTTGTGTAATTTTGGGAATGTCCATTTTAAAATTAAATGTATTATTATAAGATTGATTAAATTGTATATATATTGATTTATTAAGATTAATAGATAAATTATTATTATTTAACCAGTTAATTAGATTGTCTATTGTTTTATTTATGTCCGCTTCATGATCCGTAATTGATTTATATTTTTTATCGGTAGTCACAATTATGGAAATGTCATCGGCAAAAAGAACGCATTTATGATTGGTTACATTAACAATATCGTTTATGTAGAGTAGAAATAAGATAGGGCCCAATATGCTACCCTGGGGTACGCCGCGTTTTATACTTATATAATCAGACAAATATTCTGTCATGTCCCAACTTTCATTAAGTTTAGTGACAGTGACTCTCTGTTGTCTGTTAGTTAAATACGACGATATCCACTGAAGTGGCAGTCCTCTAATACCGATAGTCTCTAGTTTTTGTAATAATATTTCATGTGTAACCAAATCAAATGCCTTTGACAGATCAAGAAATAGCCCTGTCGTTAGCTGTTTGTTGTTAATATTGGTCAATATTTCTTTCAAAAGTGAAAATATGGCTAAGGATGTGGACTTATGTTTCTGGAAGCCGAATTGCTCTTTTTTTATAATATTAAATTTAAGAGTAGTGGTGGCCCAGTGATAACGACCGTGATTTACAGTTTGTAGGTGCGAAACCAAGCCAGGCAACTACTTTGTGTAAATTATTTCATCACCACTGCTTTCAAAATGGTGAAGGAATCACCGTGAGAAAACCGCCATGTCCTAGAACTAATAATTCGAAGACATGTGACATCTACCAACCCGCACTGGGCCCGCGTGGTGGATTACAGTCCACTCCCTCTCACAGAGGGAGGCCTGTGTCCCAGCAGTGGGAACATTAGAGGTTGATTATGCTACAAACCCAATGCTAAAAATATTTTTCATGATCCAGGGGAATTTATATCCCAGGGCGGAAGCCAAACTCATTTGTCGCACTTGCGAGGCCAGTCCAAAGGGTCCGGTAAAATCAAAAATGTATGGGACTACCATAAGCTACCGAAAAGCTTATGTGGATACAGACTTCAAAGTCTTTATAGAAATACGAAAAGGTTTGAAAGCGATTGCGATTCTCTAGGCCCTGAAACCGAGACCTACTATGATGAAGTCATGTTGTTTTTGCGGTTCTTACTGATTTATTTTGGATTTCCCTAATAGCTTAAATATAGTTCAACCTTGCCGTGTAATGTACTCATGCGTGACTAACAGCTCCGTTCGAGTAAGTACATAAGTTTGTTATGTAAAAGAATGCTAATTTGGTCAATAAAGGAGGTGTTATTCCGAGAAACCAAGGATTTAAATGCACAAAAGATTCACTTGGCAGCCTTTTAATATTTTTCTTAGACCACTGAGTACCGTACGCATACGAAATTACAGTTGTATTTTGTGCCGATTCTAAGCGCCCGCTCGAGCGTCTCAGGAACTAAAATTGACACATTGTTGCATATAGCCGTTGTGTTGTTTTGGTACGTTTCTAACGATTTAGGTCGAAATCATGGAATAAGACATGTTTGTGTATTTTGTGTTTACTACGAGATATTTAGAATAATTTTATCATGAGAGTACGAGTGTGCGTAATTTGTAAAGCTCGCTTCGACAAAAATATTAGTTCCGCGGACGCTCACGTTGCTATCAGCGCCAAAATGGCGAAAATCAAGTGTCTTCGTTTGGTCATCGATAGTATGAAGTCCAGCGTACTTGTTTATTATATATGTATAGGTCAGTGCTTAGCACGCATTGCGATCAAAGGGTATGCACTAAGATAGCCCGCGAAATTCAACTTAATTTTTTTTTGCAATTTACAGGTTGTATGCTCAGAGAGATCGCCTGTGTTCCAGCAGTCGGAACGTTATACTTAGGTTGATCATGAATTTAAAAAAGCGCGCGCACGTAAGTCGCAGCCGTTACAAAGTATTAATTTCAATGAAGCAATTAAGTACTTTTGAATTGCCAAGGGTCAGTCAGAAAGATGAAGCTAGTGGCCCATTCCAAAGCGTAGTAGGTTCCTATGGAGAAGAACGGGCAAGAAACCTCCACTCCATGGAGTGTCCGTGGAGTGGAGTTTCTTGCCCGTTCTTTTAAACCATAATTATTGTACTTACTGTCTAAAGCCTTCTGTCCTGTCTTCTTGACAGTCATAGATGGGGGTATGGGTTCACATTGGCCAGCGGTTTGACCCAAAGTTTCATAATCGTAGACTGGTGGAACGTATTCTGTGGTGCTGGACACTGATGGTCTGAACAATAAGAAACATTTGCTTATTAAGGAACATTCGTATATCTTTGGCAGTCAAAATCAAAATATTTTGTTTCACTTAAACCTACATGGGCGTTTATGAAACGTCAGAAACTAAGTGCACGGTTCCAATTGGTCGTTTCCTATGGAGAAGAGCCGGCAAGAAACTCACGGTTCTCTTTTAAAAATATTATTAAGATTATAAGGGTGGAATTACCTTCTTGTGGTGGTAGCTACAGGAGGGTTTACAGAAGGCTTGCCATCTAAACAGCATACTATTGGATCAGTGTTGTCAAACGAGCATATCTGATGAAAAAGAAAAATAAAGTTAAGATTTGGCAGTAGAGATTCCAGAGCTGGAGACCAGTCCTGGGAGCCAGTCCTGGGAGCTAGTGTTGGATAACAAATAAAATACAACGTGTGTTTAAGTCTAGACAATTAAAAAGGTAATTATTAATTCTGGGATCAAATACGGGAGGTATTTGATCATAATGAAATTAAAATTACATTACAATTCCCATTACAAATCCCACAGGGCTCAATTCTTGGTCCTTTCTTGTTCCTTATTTATATAAATTACTTGCCGTACCTCATAAAGGCTAATCATGATATAGTGTTGTTTGCAGATGACACTTCACGTTTGTTTAAGCGAGCTGTTCGATCAATTTATAAATTATGTCCGAGACACTCGCTCAGAGACAAATTTAAAGAGATTAATGTTATGACTCTGCCTTCTCAATATATATAAGACAATCTTTTATTCGCCCATAAAAATATAAAATTCTTAAAAAAATACAGTAATATCCATGATATAAATACCAGGAACAAACACAAATTTGTTGTACCTACAACAAGGCTCAAGAAAATAGGTGGCTCGTTCAGATGCCAATGTATATGCTTTAATAATAAATTTCCAAGCCCCGTTCAAGATCTAAGCCTTAATAAATTCAAATCATTCATTAAACGTAAGTTGTGCCAGAAAGCCTCTTATACCGTTAAGGATTATATCGAGGACAAAAAGACTTGGGATTGAGCTGCTTCCAATTTTTACATATTGAATGTTTTTATTTTTTTTTTTCTGTTTTGATTGTTTTTTTTTATATACACTTTGACATTAATAAATTTCATATATACAATGACATTTGCTTACTTTGTAAAGTATTCTATTGTTTTAATTATTGAGAATGTGAAGACTATGTGGGTAATTTATTTATATTATTTTTTATTTTTCTCTCTGTTCTGTTAGTTTTTGTCATGGTCTGGCAGTTTGAGTAATTAATGTGGCCTACCCAAATGTCCTGTCTTTGGTATTGTTCGTCGAATCGTTGAGCTCCTTATGTTTTGAGTTGAGCTGCACGATTTCTGACAAATGCGTGCACGGACTGGACAGGTCCTCTCAATCTGTGTGGTTCTTTCCTCAAAAGACCATCTCAGACATCGATCTACATGGTCTTCATTATGATCTGACCAAGATTATGTCTGGACTTTAAAAGAGACTGTGACCTCTGAGTTTGTTTCGGCCTTTCTTCTCAGACTAGTCAGATAGGAAACGCCGACCTCATCTAGTTTTAAAATATGATTGACGTGTAAAAATGTTTGAACGAACCTACTTACAAAAATAAAATCATTTATAATTAATGAAATATGCTGAGGTAACGACCAAACTCGTTAATTTGTCGTGATATATAAATAAAAATGAATCACCGAAAAGTGTACGCGCATAACATCCGATCGACTGCACCAAATTGGATAATTCTTTTTTCTTGTATTTGTTATTGTCAGTACAAGGTTATAGCAGAAATTAAATCGAAATCGGGATCGAAACTATGCGGGTTGGCGCAGTGGCTGAGCGATCGACTGCTGCGCTGCGTGTCGTGGGTTCGATTCCCGCACGGAACAAATATTTGTATTGCCTACAGGTAGTTGTTCCGGGTCTGGCTGTTTGTGTATGTGAGTTTAAATGTTTGTAAACGCACCCACGATACAGGAGAAATTCCTAGTGTGGGGCAGCGTTTTTTTTTTTTTTTTAAATAAATAAATAATAATAATAAAATCACACTTCCAAGTCAACGTAATCAAATGATACGGGCGTTTATGTTCCGTTTATGCCGCATATTTTGACACTCGCAAGGGAATCAAAACCTATAGGGTACTTCCCGTTGACCTAGAATCATGAAATTTGGTAAGAAGCAATGTCATGTAGCTCAGTAAAGGAAAAATTCCGAAAACCGTAAAGTAGTTACATACCTACAAATTTGGGTGTCGTTGGGTTCGCATTTTCGTTGTTTGCTACCGACTTCCTAAATTAAAGTTATTTTTCACTTTGTAATGTCTCTTTTGGAAGTCGGATGTGTTTTTTTTTTGTAAATAAGTTTTTATATTTCTCTTTTTACCAGTAATTTTGTTTTAAAAACCAAACTTCAACAACAAACCGTTTTTAATAAAATATCTATGGGACCTACCTGAAAGTATAACCTTTCAAAAAAAAAAAAAGAATTTTGCAAATCGGCTCATAAATAACGGAGTTCTGAAGTGACAAACATAAAAAAAATATTCAAATGAATTCAGAACCTCCTCCTCTTTTAGAAGGTGGTCAAAAAACATAAAAACTCTTCAGCTTTATTATATAGTACCTATAGAAGATGGTGGCCAAGCCTAATTTGCTATTTTAAAACTGTATAAAATCCTGTTTATAAAACCAGTGTTTTGTATTTACCTGCGGGTTAATGCGACGCTTCAGGTCATCGATAGCAGTCTGGCATCTGTTCAGGTTCTTGCAGACGCCAGTTGTACCACCTTTTATGCAGCTCTGGCCTGCAACAACATAAAAACAATGTTATTTTATCATACACTACCTTCTGACCGCCACCTCGTCCGCGTGAAATTTCGGCGCATCGCGTCGCATCGCATCGCTCGCCCGAGCTACTACTTCGTTTTCGCTTAGTGTTCTTTCTGACTTTTGCATTTTGCTCGGCTCCTGAGGGTCGTAGCGTGATGTTAGATAGCCTATAGCCTTCCTCAAGAATTGGGCTATCAAATGCAATAAGATTTTCTTCTCTGATCTGTCTGGTAGTTCCGGAGATTACCCCCTACATACATACAAACAAATTTTACCTCTTTATAATGGTATTACCCCTGGGTATTACCATTAAAAAGAGGTAAAATTTATATAAAGTTTATATACAGGGGTATTACCATTATAAATGGTAATACCCCTGTTGGCATAAAATTTTAAGGCATAATATAGTTTGGCATAACGTTTTCGCATAACTTTTATTAGCATAATAATACTGCTGCATAATAATACTTTGGCATAATGCAAAGGTTAGCCATAACTATCATTTAGTCTAATATGTTTTGGCTTAAGTTGGAGTTGCATACATTTTAAAGGCATTTAGCATAATAGTATTTAGGCATACAATTATTAGCTATGATGTTTCCTGATATTTACTACTGTTATTGAATCATATGGGATAGGTTAGAACAGTGACCATTAACGTGCGAGCGAGCGCCAGATCCCCTCTATTGTTGGTGTTGTGGTTTGGGTTAGAACGCGTTTTTAACATTATGCTTTATAAAATTATGCTTCATTATTATTATGCTAGCAGTATTTATGGCAACAAGCATTATGGCAAAACATTTATGCCTAATAATATTATGCGTAACGATCATTATGCTGAATTTCGTTATGCCAATGTAACTTATGATAATATATTTTATGCTTATCATTAATAAACCTTTATAGATAGTATAGATGAATTCCTCGAAGGGTTAGGCTGTGGTGCACCTATAGTATAAATAGACAGCTGTGCTGCTGGGGAGTTTGTTGCGCCACTTCTTCTTCCCAGCGAAAGCACTAGAAGTTGTGAAGGGCGGGCGTGCCGGGGACTGTCTTATGTAATTTTGACGTTCGATAAGTGCTGATTCTCTGCCTAATTTGAATAAATGATATTTGATTTCTAAGCGGATGCAGCTGAATACCAGTATTTTATATGAAGCGACTGCGTATCTGACCCCCACAACCCAGTTACTAGGTAATACGATACACCTTGGTAAGACTGGTTGTCAGACTTTCGGGCTTCTGGCGACCCGTAACGACTGTCAAAGATCCACGAATGACGGCTTTACGTACTTTCCGGGGCACGGAGGGTCAAACGGAACTTTGGTTGAACTGCGGTCACTAGACCACGAGGCAGACTTTGGGAAAATCAATCACATTAACGTGAGGTTTGCAATTTACATATTGATTAGAGCCGAATTCAAGGTCGTAGAGGTCAGATAGGCAGTCGCTCCATGTAATACACTGGTACCTATTCAGCTGCATCCGATTAGACTGGAAGCCGACCCCAACATTTTTGCGAAAAGATTAGGCAGATAGAGAATTTATCAGATTTGCAGTAACCAGCTTCAAAATTTTTCTTTCATCGACGCGCAACCGACACCCGATCAGTACGTGATTCTAGCCAGCAGTTTTTTTTGAATAACCATTACCAATAAAAAAAGAACTATGTCATAGAAAAATTCGATATCTAAGCGGTTAAAATGTATGGAACAGCATCCTGCGCTGTCCCTCTCAAAGGGGGGCACAGGCCTCCCTCCATTCCTTCCATCTTTCGCGAGCCCGCGCGTCCTCCTTCCAGTTTTGACGGGACCTATCCAGCTCGTCCCGCCATCTCCTACGTGGTCTGCGCGACCCCGCCTCGCTGTCTCAGGGCACCAGTTCTGTGTTATTTGGGCCCACAGTTTGTCCGGCATGCGGCAGACATGTCCTGCCCAGTCCCATTTAAGTTGGGCAGTCTTTTGAGCCACGTCAGCTTTGACCTGACGAAAAATTTCAACGCTGTTTCAGAATAATGTACTGAATCCATGTTATCAGGTAGCGCGTCGATGTCCCGCCAGCCTTTATGTGTGGAATGACTCGCCACCCACTCTTGCTCCACACGGGTGCAATGGCCATTTGTCTAAATATCGAGATTTTTGTGCTATATGTATGTATGTAAGGTAATGTAAGGGTTCGCAGGGAGTTCAGTCTTGCTGCGTATTTAGTGAAGCTACTGCGTGGCGTAGCACATAACCCGGGAGTGCTGCGTCAACTGGAACTTAGAGTGCCGGACCGGTACGTGTGGAGGCGGAGACGCCCGCAACTGCTAAACGTGCCCGTGGCCAGAACCGATCTACTGGCGAAAGCAGCCCTCACCCGAACAATCCGTGTGGTGAACGAAGTCCATGAGAGACTGGATATTTTTTCGTGCTCTTTGAATGAATTCGCTAGAGTTTTATTAAATATATGTAGTTAGTTTAATAAGGTAAAAAATTATATTATTTGTTGTTAGGTATGTAAGGTTAAATAAGTTAATTTTAAGTGGATAACTATGTACAGACGCCAGCAAGTCAAGCTACCCGAAACTGTCAAATTTTCCCAATCAACCTTGAACTAAAAAATCTATTAAAGAAATTTGACAGATTGTAGTAGCTTGATGTGCTGGCGTCTGTATACTTTCGCATTAGGTTAGGCCTGTTATGATAGTTGTAAGGTTGATGTAGAAAAAATAAATAAAAAAGTTAAATATTAATTATATACACATAAACCTTCCTGAATAAATAACGGTGAAAACCAAAATATATTTTGTATTTTAGAAGAACTAAGCGATCACAGAGACCGACACGAAAAGCGAAAGCGTAAAATAAAAATATGATGTTTTTTTTGGGGTCAACGTCCGCTCTGGTAGATTTGTTCCTGAAGTTTGAGTGGAGACAATCGGTTTTTTTTTTGCCTTATCGTGTTTAGATATCGAAACCGATCACGTCTGTGAAGTTTACACAAAAAAAAACAGATTTTTTAAACCTATATTTCAAGTAACTACACTAACAGCGGTCGATGACCCCACAAAAAAAAATCATCAATATTTATTTTTTTTGTTTCATTATATTTAGATATCGGTACTCGTCACGTCTGCGGAGTTTCGCTAGCTAATTTAATTTGACCCCATACATTTTTCACAAAAATCTGTCTGGACTTCCCAACTTTGCTGGGGACGACTTCCAGTCTAATGTGATGCAGGTATACCAGTATTTTACACACCTTTTGCACAGAAACTCAAAAGGAATCAAGTGTGCAAATGGCGTTGCTTTTTTATTGGTTTTAAAACTGGCTTAGATTCAGGTACCAAAATACTGTTATTGAGACAAACAAAGTCATTGACATGAGCGTTTGACCAGTAACCAGTAATTCCAAACACGTCATATTTTTTGTATTTACGTGTGTTTGTCACCTGACTCCTAAACGGCTGGACCGATTTGGATGAAGTTTTGTGTGTATATTTCTATGGGTTCCTGGATGGTTTGAAAACACAATTGGACCCGGTAGGTGGCGCTGCTTTTCCGGGCAGGACGACGTCTGCCGGGTCCGCGAATATACCTATATATAATTCTTCTGGTCCGTGGATGGGGGACCATTTTCAATATACAAAGACCCCTCCGTGGCTCGGAAAGCACATTAAGCCGTTGGTCTTGGCTGTCATTCGTCGATCTTTGACAGACAGAAACCCGAATGTCTGACAACCAGTCTTACCAAGGGGTATCGTAGTATCCAATAACTGGGTTGTGGAAGTCAGATAGCCAGTCGCTCCATGTAAAATACTGGTATTCAGCTGCATCCGGTTCGACTGGAAGCCGACCCCAGCATAGTTGGGAAAAGGCTAGGCAGAATTAATTCTTTCTTTCAGTGCGTCCCGCCACTTATGACTAACGGAGCCGAAACATGGACACTCACGGAATGGCTGGTCTATAATTGAAGGTCGCTCAGCGAGCTGTGGCGTTCCACAGCTCGCTGAGCCCTCAGAGAGACTCCAAGCATAGCCCGTTGGCTATGCTTGGAGTCTCTCTGAGGGATTCAATCCGCAACGAAGTGATCCGGTAGAGAACCAAAGTTGTCGACATAGCTCACAGTAGGACGCCCTCAGGCTAGGTGGAGCGACGGTCTTCGCAGGATGGCTGGTAGCAGGTGGATGAGAGTTGTCGAAAATCGAGTTGAATGGCGTGCAATAGGAGAGGCCTATGTCCAGCAGTGGACTGCTGTAGGGTGATGATGATATTACAATTCATAGTACAAATAGGACTGGTTTAATCAACATTATCTCAGCTGCACACTGACAAAGCTTGCACAGTAAGCAAACTGAAGTGGCAGTGGGCTGGCCGTGTTTCTCGAAGGACCTATGGCCGGTGGAGCAGACGAGTCTTAGAGTGGAGAACGCGTATCGGCAAGTGTAGGACATCCCCCAGCTAGATGTACCGACGAGCTTAAGAAGGTGGCTGGGACAGACTGGATGCGGAAGGCGGAGGACAGGGTGTTGTGGCGCAGCCTGGGAGAGACCTATATCCAGCAGTGGACTGCGATAGGCTGAGTTGATTGATCTGAGCTGAAAGACGTCTTCAGCTGGATATAAGCCCTAAGCACAGCCATAGGGCCTGCGACCACAGGCGGCACGGCATGGCAAAGGGATTTTTATGCAACGAATAGGAATATAACTTAACAGTATGACAATAAAGTTGAAATTTCAATGATAACACCAAAGGATAACACGGCATCGTTGCCCCCAGAATGCGCTTGCATTGTAGTGATGCCGTAGGATCCCCACACCACCATCCACATGGTCAAGCTCTGCCTGTATCCAGCGGATTCCCGTGGCCTTCACATGGTCCTCACCCCCCTTTGTGTAATTGATTTCATCACCATTGCTCGCAAAACGGTGAAGGAAAGGAAGCTGAATATCAGTACTTTACCGGCATGCCCTAACCAGCCCCCACTGTGGCCGCGTGGTGGATTACGGCCCACTCCCTTTCAAAGAGAGGAGGCATGTGTCCGAGTAGTGGGAACATTATAGGCTGGTTATGCTTAATTATGATCGGTTATTGACGGTTTTTTCGATTAAGTTAATCTTTCATAACTATGTATAAAACGATTAAGAACATTGACCCCGTGATCTTAACATAGAGGTTATCAATGCTCAGTCCGATATAAATATCATAATTGTTGTATGGCCTGTGCAAAAGATTATATTTATGACGACTAAAAGAAGAAAAAAATAAATAAAATACGTTTATTTACGGCAAACATGACGCAGACAAAGAACACAAAAAAAAAATAACAAGTTGGAGGGAAATTTGCGTCACATCCACGCAAACGGCCATCGCTCAGCATAATGCTACGACCCTATGCGAGACAGAGCCCCAGCGCTGGTAGATAAAGAAGTAGGTGAAGAAAAAGGCAGGGTGCCCTGACCTTAAATAAACTGGAATAAGGGCAGGAGAGCAATCACGATGTTTGTTGTGTAGTAGGTACTCACATAAACTATTT
The DNA here is from genome assembly GCA_911387795.2 of Apamea monoglypha. Classification (NCBI taxonomy): domain Eukaryota; kingdom Metazoa; phylum Arthropoda; class Insecta; order Lepidoptera; family Noctuidae; genus Apamea; species Apamea monoglypha. The sequence continues at coordinate 8,809,701 of OU426944.1, read as the reverse complement.
TTATTCTTATATTTTGAATTGTTTCTTCATTTGTTTTTACATTCTTCTCACGTATAGAAGCAACAAGAATAATGTATCCAGGATTTTGCAAAAAGTATCAAAAGTGCCTCTAAATGGTTGAGTTGAAATAAATGCTTTGAGATTAATTATAAAATAACGAACAAAAATATTTGCATAAAATGCGAAAATCACTTTATTCCAAGAAACCTTGAAAACGATTTGGAAATCCCAAAGACGTACTACAGTCGGAAAGGACATCCTACTCTTCTTTATTTTGTTTTGTTTTTAATTAACAAGCTGCGTGCCTGATGGGAATTTCCCATCGAGAAAAATTACGAAGTATTCCCATTTGAGCACCTATTTTTTGGGCACCTATGCATTGAGCACCAAAGGTATTCCCATTTGAGCACCAATCAATGTTTTAACGTGGTGCTCAAAGAGGAACAATAAAACATATTCAACGTTATTCCCTTTTGAGCACCTAAGGTGCGGTAGCTTCTAGTGATGGGGTCAAACTTCCTTAGCTACAAAGTTTCATCCTCTATTCAATAATAAAAATCAATAGTAAAAATGTACAATAATATAGAATTGATTCTAGTCGCCCCTTCCAAAAGGTAGTTTTCGTATGGAGAAGAATGGGAAAGAGATGCCACTGTTACTCCCCCTTTCATCATCTGCCTGCCTTTTCCCAACTACATAATTATGTTGGGGTCGGCTTCCAGTCTAACCGGATGCAGCTGAATACCAGCATTTTACATGGAGTGACTGCCTATCTGATCTCCACAACCCAGTTACTGGGTAATACGATACCCCTTGGCAAGACTGGTTGTCAGACTTTCGGGCTTCTGACGACCCGTAACGACTGTCATAGATACTCGAATGACAGCCGGGACCAACGGCTTAACGTGCTTTCCGAGGCACGGAGGGGTCTTGGTATGTAAAGATGGTCACTCATCGACCTTCAACTGCAATTGAATTAATTAATTTAAGATTCTTATCAAGTAAGAAAAATATGTAGAATTAGCATTGTCATTCAACGTGGCAATGCTGCCAGTCTTCAGGGCACGTTTCAGGATGACAGCGATGCGGACGAGTATTACGACGCTTATATATCCTTTTGTTTTTGTATTTATTTATTATAGTTAGTCTTTTAATATAATACCTAGTGTAATAAAAATGTATAAATAGTTAGATTTAAGATAGAATTACCGAATCTCAAATACATCCTACTTCTACTAATATTATAAACGCGAAAGTTTGTATGGATGGATGGATGTTTCTTACTCTTTCACGCCAAAACTACTAAACGGATTTGGATGAAATTTGGCACACAGATAGTTTATAATCAGGATTGACACATAGAATATTTTTTATCCCGATATTCCTATGGGATCGAAACTTATGCGGGTGAAACCGCGGGACACAGCTAGTACTTTCAATAAAAAACATATCTGTTCTCTGGCTAGTTTTTTTTTTAATTATTTAAATAATAAAATAAAAAATACGAAAATTTTATGAGGCCCGGCGTCCAGCACCCTAATTGCGTAATACACTATCAATCACAATCTGAATCATTTTGAAGGATATTGCAAATCCATTGCTTCATATGTTCGAAAAAAATGTCTGCTCAACGACGTAAATAACGCAATGAATGTTGTTGAACTGTCAATTCACAAAACAAAGCGTTTTTTTTTTAAATAACGGTGTCACTCAATGACCAACGGTCAATGACCTCGAAGAAAAAAAAAACAAAACAAAGACGACACATACCTTCAAACTGAGCCTCACTAACCAACACGTACACAAATAGGAAAATAACTTTTAAAAACATGTTTTTTGAGTATAAAATCTCATAAATACTTGAATTATTTTTGTTTTATACTGAGGTGGAAGCTAGATACTGTTGATTTATTGTAAAATTATTGAGATACCTACGTCTGTCTGGCGGCAAGGACAGACTGTGACTAGAGGAAAATTATAAACAAAGTATTCAAACAATATAAAGCTGTGCTTATAAAGGTAGTGTGCGATTTTTTTTCTCTTAAAGTTTGTGTTTAAAATTGGGGCTTCTGGCTAAGTAATAATAAGTCACACGGGTCGATCGATCAGGTTGAGCTACGCTTGCTGCGTTTGGCCCGTGAATGGGTGACCACCTTCATATACCTAGACCCCTCTGAGCCTCGGAAAGCACGTTGAGCTGTTGGTCCGGGCTGTCAATCGTGGATCTTTGACAGTCGTTTTGAGAGCAGTGGTCATGAAATAAATTTTACAAAGTAAAGCCATCGGCATTTTTGCCAATGACGATGGCAGATCCCATCGGGTCAAGCTTGTTGCCAATGAATTTTATATTCAAACATTATTATCTACTTCGCCTTTTTTTTTTTTTTTTTGGGATGGGAAATCATCAAATGACCCCTCCCGCTCTGGGTGGAGCGGAAGGGAGTGTCAGACTCTTACTGACTAAAACCCACCCATGTTCCTTCCTTCGCCCTTTATGTTCCGGGGTAGCGGTAACCCTTTCGGACAATCCCGCTGCCCATCTACTTCGCCTTATCCCAACTATGTTGGGGTCGGCTTCCAGTCTAACCGGATGCAGCTGAATACCAGTATTTTACATGAAGCGACTGCCTATCTGACCTCCACAACCCAGTTACTGGGTAATACGATACCCATTGAGATGGTCAGCCTTCATTTAAATGTTGTTGTCATTAATATTTTTAGTTATTTTTGTGCTAAGTATAGTTTACATTATATTTATTGGTTTAGTGGCGTGGCTAGCTGGCATATGGCAAATACTTTAATTTAATGTTCTGTGTCTTGTAATATTAACTACTTTGCATACATCTCCATCCATCTGATCTCCATCCAGTTCCTGGGTAATACGATACCCCTTAGTAAGACTGGTTGTCAGACTTTCGGGCTTCTGACGACCCGTAACGACTGTCAAAGATCTATTAATGACAGCTGAGAGAAACGGCTTGCAAACGTGCTTTGCGGGGCACGGAAGGGTCTTGGTATGTAAAGATCACCCATCCACGGCCCAACCGAGGTAAAGGTAGCTAAACACACATAAAAAAAACTCGCTTAGTACATAAAGTCTTATTTTTATCGGGGTGGGTTAAAAGTCATAACCAACTATTTTATACCTACAACATCATTCATTCTCCTGCCCTTATCCCAATTTATATGGGGTCGGCGCAACATGTCTTTTTCTTCCATACTTCTCTATTAGCCGCCATCTCGACAGTCACCCCTTTCTAACCATATCATCATTCACACAGTCCATCCATCGTTTCTTTGGTCTTCCCCTACTCTTATACCCATCGACATTCATACTCAAAACTCTCCTCACGACATTTTCCTCATTTCTCCGTAACACATGCCCATACCATGACAACCGATTTCCACACAACTATTTTATACCTACAACAGCGCTAGCGTAAAGTCGCAAGCGTACGCGCACCTTTACAATGAGTAATAAACAAGTTTTTTGTATCGCACCACAAAGCATCTTATCTACGTAACCAGTTTCTGACTCCAATTATCATCTATACCTACACAAATAAATAAAATTCATGTGTCTGTTTGTATAGTCAAAATAACAGCCTTTTACTAAATGCAAAATGAAAGTACAGACGCCAGCACATCAAGCTTCTACAATCTGTCAAATTTCTTTAATAGATTTTCAACTTTATCGCAAAAGCATTAAGGTTCGAGGTTGATTGGGAAAATTTGACAGTTTCGGGTAGCGTGACCTGCTGGCGTCTGTACACATTATTGTGTTTCAACAACCACAGGAGCTAAGTCACGAGTACTGCTAGTAGGTAATAGCTAAATTACAACAGTAATTAAGTCAGATGACTTTATTAATTACCACTTTTATGTTCATTTATAATTCCTGCTATCTGGAAAACCCTAGTTTACCTGATAATGTACCTGACTCATAATCGCCACGCGCCGCGCGGAGGCAGATAAAATTCTTGGCCCCGAAAATGCGTTCAGCGCACAGCTTTTGAGGGCTCTGAATTGCTTCTAGTCGCCCCTTCCAAAAGGTAGTTTTCGTATGGAGAAGAATGGGCAAGAAACTCCACCGTTACTCCTTTAAAATGTCTTCCACTATTTTGCTTATATTAATATTATATTATAATAATATGTGAAGACGATGCACCTAAAATAAAATTTGTTTACCACAATATGTAAAATAATAAAACTGGATTAATGAAACCATGACATAATAAATTAATAATTCATGTATTTATGTATATTTATATGTTCTTATATTTATATGTAATTAGATATATATTATATTCATAGTTTTAATAGATTTATGCGAAAGTATATATCATCATTCTCCTGTCCTTACCCAATTTATTTAGGGTCGGCGCAACATGTCTTTTTCTTCCATACTTCTCTATTAGTCGTCATCTCGGTAGTCACCCCCTTTCTAACCATATCATCATTCACACATTCCATCCATCGTTTCTTTGGTCTTCCCCTACTCTTATACCCATCGACATTCATACTCAAAACTCTCCTCACGACATTTAAAGTATATATATTTAAAATATTTATTCCTCAATTTTCATGATTGCACCTACCACTTTTTGTCTCTGCATCACTCAAAGATTGACTGGTAGAAAATGCCTACGGCATTAAGTCCGCCTGTACATGTAGGTGCTTGAAGTATTAAATAAATAAATAAATAATTCGAAACTTCGGAGCAAACTTTGATCGAGGGACAACTGTCAAATCGTGATGTCATTTATTCTTAGGTGGGGCCCCGATGTAATCATATGTCCGTAGGTGATACGGAGTAGTATTCGCCTGTAATTTCGGCTGAAACTACGGATTTCGTGCTTAGGGAGTAAACCTGTCGCTTAACGATGGCTCCCTGCTCTGTGGAACCTTTGTTCCTCTTCTTCTTTCGAATCGGTACGAATGAGATAAATACAGCTCATGCCGTGGTAAAAATATGAGCTGGTTGGCAGGGCGGGAGAAAGGCTGACTGTACAGGAACATAATTTTCAACCGCCTTCAAAAGATGTTCTCAGTTCGTCGGAATCTTTTTTTATTCATTTTATGTATGATCCCCGATTACTCAGACTGCTTGACCGATTTGAAAAAAATATTCTTTTTTCTTCTCAGGTGGTCCCATACTCATCAAATCAGGATTTGGTGATAGGAACCTGGATATATCGAGGGAACTCTTCAAATATTATAGGCAAACCCATAGCGGTTTGGCTATATTTTAGTTGTGGTACTAACTAAAACGTGAATAATACAAACTTTTTTACAAAACTAAAAAAAAAAAACAACAAAGTAAAAATTAACTTTAATTACGGAAGTCGGTGGTAAAAACTGAAAATACAAGACCAGACACTGACAGTCTCCGAAATTAAAGTTCACCAACAAAAGTATAATGTTCCCACTACTGGGATACAGGCGTCTTCTCTGTGAGAGGGAGGGATCCGTAATCCACCACGCGGGCCCAGTGCGGGTTGGTAGATGTCACATGTCCTTGTATTTTTGGTTCTAGGACATGCCGGTTTCCTCACAGTGTTTTCCTTCACCGATTTTGAGAAAGAAGAAAGAAAGAAAGAAAAAGTATTTATTGCGACTCGTACAGGATTATAAACTAAACTAAACACGGTTAAAAAAAAAAAATAGAACAAATTAAAAAAAAAAAAAGTAATAAAAAATAAAATGAAACAGAAAGTCCTATACGAGGCCAAAAGGCTCCTATCTCAGCATGATGCTTCGACATTTAAAAATAAATGTCGCAGCGCTGGTATTCTGATAGGGCCCGCTGTGATGTCACGGGAATTACGTAGACTGCTGCCGGAGGACTCAAAAAAAACCGAATTTATTACAAACTAATTTATTTTAATAAAAAGAAATTACAATTATTAAAAATGGAATTGACTCGATCGATGGTGGATGCGAAGTGCGCGGGCGCGGTCACGTAGTCGGTGTCTTCGGGCCTCGTGTCCTGTGTCAGCATTTTCCCCTCGTAGCAACTGGGTCGATGGTGCACACGCGCCGTGCCTCGTGCCGTTGTGTCAGCGCTTTACTTAATAGTGATGCGCGTAACACGGGCAATCACAGTAATAAATAAATAATAAAATAGATATAATTATGTAAAATATTAGCAATAAAATAAATATTATTTATTTTTAATCTGCGCCAGACGTAACCTCATTACATGTCTATGCCCTGAGTGTCAGAAGCACTCTGTAGAACAGTGTGAGTAGTATAAAAAGTAAAGTGCCTGTCTGGGTTCGAACCCATGACCTACAACTCGTAAGTCACGGCCGATACCATTGAGCTACTACTGCACTTGCTTGCTAGATAAATGACCATAAAAAGGTGGCACAGAGGGGCACACTGGATGCATATTTGACTCAGAAATGTTCTATACAATAAGTGATTTTTTGAATGACCCTCTACTGTGACATTGCAGTTAATCCATGAACCACAGAACAGATAAAAGTATATTGACATGAAGTATTATTGACATTAATTATAATTGACATTAAGTAGCTATTATTGGCATTTTAATTTGAAATGATTATATTAATTATTTTATTAGTTTTCCAACTGTATTTAAATTTGAAACTTAATTTGTTAAATTTTGCATGCCAATATTCAGACAGAATGTGCACGGGCCAATATATATATTTTTTGAAGTGAAAACTTCTTTAGCGGCGTTGAACACTTTTTTTGTAATGGGTAAAAAATGTTAAACTCGCGTCAGGACACGTGACCTGTATGCTTAGTGCGAGTTTTTTAAACGTCACCATCGCGTTAGAGTTAACTGTGATTTGTATGGCGCTGCATTAGCGCCACCTGGTGCCATACGCGAGAACTAAAAAACGCGAGTGTAAGTTTTTATTTTACTTTGTCGATGGTGACGATCGAATCCCACTCGATAGTGAGCTCGTAAATTAACGTGACTCTGTGTTATCGCGAGTGTAAGTTGCAATTTTGACAGTTTTGACAGCTCGTTTGAGAAACGCGCTCACGTTCGAATAAGTTAATTCTTCACTGAAGGATTTGTAGTGAGAGCCTTGTGAGTGTTGTGAATTTTCAAAGTTATTTTATTTTAATTCGTTGTGTGGGCTCATTATTACTAATACATTTTACTTGGAAGATGTTTGAGACCGCTAGGGCACAAGATGAGCGCAATTACATGTCCAGTGTTCGTGCAAAAGCCCGTACTTCTAGCAATGCCCTAAGAGATCATCCGGAGGCCGGATTTAAGAGGAGATACAGCTGAAACAGCTGACTGGTTTAAAGTCTACACAACGGGTAACCTTGGAAGATAAGGTAATTTCAATTGGAGGTGCAAATCACAACTCTTTCCTAAGGAAGAACAGCAACATCAATAATTATGTGCAGTTGTTGCACCAAAATGGAGAAATAGTATGGCTTTTGGGTAAGCTCGCCACAATAAAATGTAATTGCATTGTACATTCAACTTAGGCAATGATTCAACTAAAAGATGGTTATAATTTTAGGAGACTCTGGTTATCCACAACAGCCATGGTTGATGACTCCGATTTTAGGTGCTGCTCCAGACACACTAGAAGCCAATTACAATCAAAGGCATGTGGCAGCCAGAGTCGTCATAGAAAATATGTTTGGGAGGCTGAAGAATCGATGGCGCTGTCTAGACAAACATAGAGGGCTACACTAAAAGCCTATTAAATGTCCTAGAATTATTCAAGCCTGCTGCATTCTCCATAACATTGGTCTTGATTATAATGCTGTAGAAGAAGAAGAGAACATCACCGGTATGGTGACAAATTCTACAAATCAGTCCATAGCTTATGTGTATTGAATACTAAATTACACTTCTTTCTAGGATTGAAACATGATGAAGAAAAACACAATGGGCCACAGAGACCCACAGAGATGTAAATAGGAGGTTCAACATCTGACAATCAGAGGAAGGATTTTAAGGGAACAATTAGTTAGAAGACTTCAACACTTTTATTTTTTATATACTTGAACTTTGTAAGTTTGATGTTCAAAGGTGCCTTTATAATGGTCTAATTGAAATTAATGTTAGAATTAGAATTTATTTATTTGTATGAATGTTGTTTTACATAGTACCTACGGTGTTAATATTTTTTAAGTTCTCTACACTACCACAACATATTATGGTGTACAAATATTTAAATGTCATTCTTATTTAACTAAGTACAATAAAATTAATATTAAGATTTGTGATTTACAATAAGTCCAATATGAATATTATTATAATTACGTAGACATTACTTTAAAATCAATGTCAAGATGTTCTAGAATAAATTCTTTTAGCACACTTTTAACAAAATGTTTACTTTTTTCCTAATCAAGATCAAATCTAATAAGTAGGTACCTACTTTCAGTATTTTTTAAATGAATAACAATCATATAATCAATTATGATTGTTATTAATTTGCATATTCTTTACAGTCATCATCAGCTATTCCTTTCCCATATTTGGGTCGGTTTTCAGTCTCAACTGGATTTAGGTGAAAACCAGTAGGATTCTACATGGAGCAATTGCCTATCTGATAAGATAGGCAGTTTCTCCATGGTGACCATGCTGGCTTTGTGTAGTGAGTGTCCAAGTCAGAAAGTGTATAATATGCATGTAAAATAATTATGAATTATTTCTGTTTAGAATTAGAAAGATTGAGTAGTGAATCTGACCGTAGTAAGAGAATTTGCAATTTTAATTAGAGGTAATGAAACACCAACCACGAAGAAGGTTGCAGTACTTTTATTCATCATTAATCAGTCTTAGATTGTGTCACAAACTAGGAACTTTATTTTGATATAATAACAATTCTTCGAATTCGAGGTTTGAGATAACTATTGCCATAAATTATTGACATATTAATATAACAAGTAGTAAATAGGAACACATTATATGTATATCACACAACTTCTTATGAAATATCAACTTTTAACTTAAAACTAACTTACAAGAATAATACCAAAAAAGGTGGTGGGCAGTAGTAGTGCTTAATATTAAATATATCTAATTAGTCTACAAAATGTATCTACAATTTTCTCTAAAAGATTTAATCCTCTGTGGCCTACAGCTTGCCACTCCCTCTAAGCCTGCACCTCCATCTCTCTGATCCTATTCTGCTCTCTCCTCGAGTCCATGTAATCTTTATGTTGCTGTTCCTTAAAATTTCTCCAAAACGAATCTGCTTGGGATTCTTGCGCGACGAGGAGTAAGTAGTTTGCACAGACGTAACAGGCTCTGGCTGAACTACATGGACATGAGACGAAGTTCTGGCTGGGGAGAGCATGCCCCGTCTCTAGAAAAAATAATAAAAGTTATTTATATTATGAGTTGTCATCTTAAAGAGCCTTTTAAACAAACTTATAAAGTTCTTTCTTACCTTCCACTTTATCTCCACAAAAGAAAGAGGTGTAGGAGCCATGGTAGGTGGCGACTGTGCTGGGGCAATGACTCTTGATGGCCCTGGCTCATTCCAATTAGGTTGGATACATAGAACATGAAAAATGTATGTTCTTCAGATCTTAAAGTTTTTCAGCTGATGCCACGACAATTAACCATACTTCAGGCTAACTCTTTTCCAAGTTTCATCAAAAACACTTCAGAGGTTGGGCACACACAAGTAACAGGTGGAATTGGGCTGAATGTGAATCTCCTGTAAGACAATACAATTTATGAGACACAATAAAGTAACCTAATTATATACTACCGGTTGGTGTTATTTAGGAAGTTTAAACCTGTGACAACCCAGCTTCTTCTATTACCAAGCCCGTAGCGACTCGCACACCAATGATATTTGTTGTGGATAGCTTGCTGAGGTCTTAAAGACCAAAATAAACTTCGTTTCATTTCTGCAAAGTTCACAGATTATAAGCTCGCTAATCACCAAATAATTAAAATTCCACTTACTACTCCATAAATGTCCCCATCAAAACATAATTGGGACGAACTTGTCTTCATTTTTAATTAATAGAATCCAATATTAAATCAATAACCTAAATCACAATAACTTGACATAAACACGAAACATAAACAAAGTCGTTATAACCAACACAAATTTGATAGACAGCCGCTATCATTGGGAACATTGAATATAAATGTCATTCTATTTGGTCGGTTTATCCGAGGACGTTTACGTGACACCAACATAAGAAAAATAATGCTCGCAACTCGCATTTGACGTTAACTCGATTTACGCGATGGTAAAGTCATTCGAACAACGTTGTGAAACTCACACTAAGCATACTGATCGAAAATTCGTAAGACGGTAAGTTTTCACTTCTGCCGGCACTCCCGGAGTGCAACCCGTCGTTTTTTTTACCAACTTTTTGTTAAATACCTACATTCTATGCGAATAAATGATTTGATTTGATTTGATTTGATTTGATGCGGAAGGCGGAGAACAGGGTGTTGTGGTGTAGCCTGGGAGAGGTTGTCCAACAGAGGACTACAATAGGCTGGGTTGCTTGATTAATATAAAGCCGTTGATCCAGCCACCCAAAGAGACACGCCTCATGAGGTAATAGAGAGGAGAGGGTGGGGGCCGTAATCCATCACGCGGTCCCAGTGCGGGTTGGTAGATGTCACAAGTCTTTGAATTTTTGGTTCTAGGACATGCCGGTTTCCTCACGGTGTTTTCCTTCGCCGTAGAAGCGCCTGCCTGGGATCGAACCCATGACTTACAACTCGTAAGTCGGGATCAATTTCCTCACGATGTTTTCCTTTGCCGAAGAAGCGCCTGCCTGGGATCGAACCCATGACTTACAACTCGTAAGTCGGGATCAATAATGACATAACAAAGAAAATTAGTATTCAATTATTTCCAGTGATGACAAATATTTTGAAGTCATCCTTCGTAATAAGGATAAAATAATAATAATGAGAAAATACTTCGTATACGGTCTGTTCATATGTACCTATGTTTTCAATTGATGTTATTTCAAGTAAAACAAATATGAACTTTATACTAGTAGTAATTAAGTTGATTTCAGAGTGACTAGCGTTATTTAAAAAGTCTTAAAAATGTTTGAAGTGGTAGTGTAAACTGAACTTTATTTTGTAAGAATTAAAGTTATTTTTCCAATAACTCATAGTTGTTTACATGCTTGGCAAGTTAATCGCGAACGCATAATAATTTAAGTGCTAAAGAAAACTTGATTTTGCTGCCTAGCCTTGTCATGCGAAATACCAGTATTTTACATAGAATCAGGTTGGCAGGTACAGGAGGTAGATGTATGGTGCTGAGACGTGGATGGTCACGCAGAGGGGCTTGTGGCTAAATAATACCAGCCGCATGGGTTGATAGATCAGATAAAGCTACACTTGCCGCGGTTGGTCCGTGGATGGGTGACCATCATTACATATCCACACGAGGGGGCATCAACGTCATCAGCATCTGCGCAGCCTTTTCCCAACTATGTCGGGAGTTGGTTTCCAGTCTCACCGGATGCAGCTAAATACCAGTATTTTACATGGAGTGACTGCCTATCTGACCTCCACAATCCAGTTACTGGGTAATACGATACCCCTTAGTTGTTACACTTTCGGGCTTCTGACGACCCGTAACGACTGTCAAAGATCCACGAATGACAGCCGGGACCAACGGCTTAACGTGCTTTCCGAGGCACGGAAACATCACGGTATGTAAAGATGGTCACCCATCCACAGATCAACCGCGGCAAGTGTGTCTTAACCTGATCTATCGACCTGTGGAGTTTCTTGCCGGCTCTTCTCCATAGGAAACGACCACAGATTTATAAACTAAAGGGAGATATGCCAAGGGGGCGTGGCGCGTGCGAACAATGTATGCACAAAACAGAAACAAACGCGGGCGCCGTTGATTTGTCAACATTATAGTGTGAGTGAGCGCGTGTTCATATTGTAGTGCATATGTAGTTGAAGGCGACAGCCGGACTCGAACAGTTGGGCAGCCACACCATATCTCCCTTTAGTTTATAAATCTGTGGAAACGACCAATTGGAACCGTGCACCTAGCTTGTGACGTTTCTTATGTGTCCATGTTGGTTTATGTGAAATAAAATATTTTGATTTTGTGCGGCTGTTGTTATTTCACGGCCCTTCGGGTAATACGAATGGATATGTAATTATGAACAGGAAAAATAATAATATTTTGGGTACAAACGAAGTCGAGTTTAAACACATGAGTAAATAATCATTTGAACCTAATTAGCCCCAACCCGTTTATCTTATAAAAACGTAACAGGATCACTAGTTTCCTGCGTGGTCGTTCTTCGTTGGTGTTGACGCAAAAATCTGCGTTTTGCCTTCCTTCCTTACTTATTGTCATTAAAACGTTTGTCTGACTAAAGGTGCGTACAGACTATATAACAAAACATGTTATAAAATATGTTTTATAACATGTTTTGTTACAAAAACAAGTTATATAGCATGTTATTAGTTTGTGCAACAATATTATATAACTTCGACATTGTGAACAGCACCGCAGAACTGACACGTATTGCATTGTTATATTACACTGTTATTTTAATGTGTACGGTCTTGTTATATGTTTCATTGTGGTACAACAATGTTAAATAGTGTGGACGTGTTATATAGCAGAAGTTATAAAACATGTTACTTAATCTGTACCTATGCACTTTTAGGCTGGATTTAGTGTTACGCTGGCGTCGGTTGCGTACCGTCGTCGTCGGTCGCGCTTACCAAGACCCTGACGGTAAATGGACGTGTATTATGGTGTAGCACCGACGTGCGACGGTTAGTGAGCGCAAGTTCATATAAATCGGTACGCGACTGATGTCATCGCTGACCATCCGTCGAGTACTAAAGGCTCTCCCTCACAAGCGTGTTAGTGTACCTCAATGGCGTTGCACTAAAGCTGGTTGACAAATTTAAATATCTGGGGCATATTGTGACGGATGACCTCAAGGATGACGAGGATATAGAGCGGGAACGCAGGGCGTTGGCGGTGAGAAGTAATATGCTTGCTCGCAGGTTCGCTCGATGTACAACTCAAGTCAAGATAACGCTCTTTAAAGCGTATTGTCAATCTTTTTACTCGACTGGCCTGTGGGTGAGCTATACGCGACGATCTTAGGACACCCTGCGGGTTCAATATAACAGTGCTTTCAGAATGTTGTTAAGGCTACCGTGGCGCTGTAGTGCCTCCGGGATGTTTGCAGAAGCCCACACAGACGGCTTCAAGGCCATAATTCGCAAAAAATCGGCTTCTTTGCTGCAGCGTCTGCGGGGTGCTAAAAATGGCATTCTGAAAGTCATTGCTGCTAGATGTGACTGCCCCATTCAAAAACACTGGGTGAGGGTAGTGAATGGTTTTGTATAGGTAGTCTACAAAAGATACGTACTAACAATACTAACATAATTGTAAGCTAATATTGTTGCTAATATATACTAACAAGATATGGATTTTAATGATCTGAAATAAATTATTCTATTCTATTCTATTCTATTATTGGGCTATAATATCGGATGCGGTATTGCGATATCTGTTTTCAGTACATTTTGTATTAGGACGGCCACGAAATTGCACACTGTTGCGATAATAACGACGCAATAGTAGTAGGACGTTTGCGTTCCTCCGTCCTGCGATATTCCGATGTGAGTTCTTAGAACATTTTCTATTAGGACGCATAAGATCTTACTCACACCTGCGTTAACAACGTAGTAACGTGTAGTGCAGGTGGGGGAACTGTAGTGTAGTGCAGGTGGGGGACCTGTAGTGTAGTGCAGGTGGGGGACCTGTAGTGTAGTGCACGTGGGGGACCTGTAGTGTAGTGCACGTGGGGGACCTGTAGTGTAGTGCACGTGGGGGACCTGTAGTGTAGTGCACGTGGGGGACCTGTAGTGTAGTGCACGTGGGGGACCTGTAGTGTAGTGCACGTGGGGGACCTGTAGTGTAGTGCAGGTGGGGGACCTGTAGTGTAGTGCAGGTGGGGGAACTATAGTGTAGGTTACACGCACGTGTTGTTAATATCGGAAGATAAAAACGCACTTGTGTGACAAGGAATCGGGACGCATTATCGCAATAACGCATCCGACCGATGTCAGCGCTGACCGTCGGTCGAGCTTTAAATCCAGCCTAACGGTCAAAGCTTGCTATTCATTAATGTTTAGGGTTTCGTACCCAAAAGGTGCGGGATCAGAACCAGATGTCTCCTGTCATGGACCCGGTTGGGCATAGCATAGTAGGAGAGAGCAGGAAGAGCGCTTGACCGATTTTCCTTCTTATTTTTTTTCTTTAAAAATAACTTGTATTTTTCCTGTATCGTTTAAGGACGTGTTCCATCCTTAAACGATACAGGAAAAATACATACATCGCGCATGCGTCATTCAGAACAAGTTTTTAGTAATTAGTCAGCCTAACCGTATAATTATTAGATCATGACTGCCCGTTGGCCACGTAGTCGCAAGCGCTACTGGGCTTAATTACCAGGTCGGGCTAAAGTGTTATAATTATATTGGGTTGGATTTCCCACCCAAAAAAATCCTAATGGCATTAGGATTTTTTTTGGGTGGGAAATCATCAAATAACTTCTCCCGCTCTGGGCTGAGCGGGAGGGCATGTCAGACTTTTACTGACTAAAACCCACCCGTGTTCCTTCAGTTGCCTGTTCCAGGGGCCACGGTAACTCTTTCGAACAACCCGCGACCCTGGCAGGCATCGCGGCGGCCCTAGCGGACCCCGTCACTTAGTGCTGACATCTCTTTGAGGCGCGCGTGGAACGCAACGCGCCGTCGACCCGGGCTCAGTAGCAGACCTGAGTTTGGAAATTGGCGGTGTAATACCCCCGTGCCTCGGAAAGCACGTTAAGCCGTTGGTCCTGCCCCTGATCTCTCTCCGGTCGTGTCGGATTGCCGTCCCATCAACTATGAGAGTGAGGGAGAGGGAGTGCACCTGTGTCTTCGCGCACACTTGAGGACTTAATATCTCCCGCGCCGAAGGCTGGTCTCCGCGGAGATTTCGGTCTGCTATCATTATTATGTTAGATCAAATTATAGTATTATTATGATTTGAAAATGTTATTGAGAAAAACACTGAACAATTACGCAATTCAAGTCAGACAGACAATTTTTAGGGTTCTGTACCTCAATAGGAAAAAACGGACCCCTTATAGGATCACGTCGTTGTCCATCTGTCTGTCAGTCTATCAAGACCCCCGAAAATCAAGCTTCTAAGTCAACGCAATAAAAATACAGTCATTTATGCGAAATATTTTGATAGTCGCAACTAAATTAAAACCAAAAAAAGACACTTCCCGTTGACCTAGGATCATGAAATTTGGCAAGAATTAAGGTATCGCAGCAAAAGTAAAGGATAACACCGAAAATGGTTAATTTGTAGATTTTTCACATAAAAAAAATGCGCTTACAAACTTGCATTTGCAGTTCGAGAATTGACATATGTATATCGATATATGGGAGAACATGTTTTTCAACTACAATGTTAAGTTTGTTCTTGGGATAAATTCATCTTAACTACGGACCCCTCCATTGTGCATGTTCCGACACTTGGACGGTTATTTTTTATTCAAGAGTCTTCAAAACAAGATCTTAATTTACATAGTTATTATGACTGGGTTCGACGTAAAAAATCATTCTTTCGAATTGGACTGAGAATCAGTTTTTGAACGTCAAAATTAATATTCAACATTATACGAGACACTAAAAGCCACTAAAAAGTCGTAATGATAATAAAACTTGGGTTAATAGCCAAGAGCCTCGACCAACACCTGAGGAGGCTCTCGTTAGGCAGCTGGATCAAGGGCTTGATTCAGAAAGCGGTACTTCTGGACACGCCTCGCATTGTCAGGAGGTTCCTCTCTCTGGAGCCCTGACCGCCGGTAGCTTGGACCCTGTTCCCGATACCGGTGGGCTACTATTTTTTATATTTTTAAATGTTTTTTTTATCTTTTTTTATAAAAATATTTAAAAATATAATTTGTAAGTATGTAAATGAAATAAAGGAATAAAACTTGGATTGTATCTCGTTAAATGTCTTTCAACAGTTTAACATTATCTAAGTCTTTGCAAAAACTATTTAATAATGAACGGAACCATAAAAAATCATCGTGGGGATACATTGTGCACAAGTGTGTGCGCAGATACAGGTGCACTATCTCTTCCGTCACTCTCATAGCTCGATGGGACAGCAATCCGGCATGAACCGAGGGAGATCAGGCGCAGGACCAAAGACTTAACGTGCTTTTCGAGGCACATCGCCAACTTCTGAACTCCAGACTGGTACTAAGAAATTCCTAATGGAAAAACAAAATAACACTTTGCCCGTCTTGGGAATCGAACCCAAAACTTGGGAATCGAACCCACAGCCCCGTTGATCTCGTGGTCGCAAGCGCGACTGCTAAAGAAAGTACATGTGGTTTGAAGTCGGATTACGTCAAAAATGTTGATGACCTCTTATGGCGAAACGTGTGGAAGCGTCGATGTCAACGCAGGGGCACTCCATTTACATGACCAGCTTGTGGAATGATTTTTAAGGATGGTAAGGTAAATCAGGGTATAGGGGTAGTAAATGCAGCGGAATGGTATTTATGGTACTCCATGCTGATCGTGGAGGTGCTTGGGGGGCCTATGTCCAGCAGTGGATGTCTTTCGACTGAAATGATGATGATGATGCTGGTCGTAGAAGGGATATTAGGAGCGATTGTGAAATAGGGGTGGGGTAAGGCGATGGAATCTAGAAGATCGTAGAAGGGTTATTAGGGGCGAGTAAGTAATAGGTTCTGGAGTGGCGACCGTGTATCGGAAGACGTAGCGTTGCAAGGCGTCCCACAAGGTGGACCGACGACCTTGTGAAGGCCGCAGGAACCAGTTGGATGCGAGAAGCACAGAACCGGTCGAAGTGGAGGTGCTTGGGGGAAGCCTATGTCCAGCAGTGGATGTCTTTCGGCTGAATGATGATGATGATGAAGTAATAGGGTCGGGGTAAGGTGTAATCTACACTAAAGTTAGTAAGTTTGGATGTTATCTCCGGATAAATTGATCAGTTTTCGAATATTCTTTCACCGGTAGAAACCTGCACTATTGCCGAATGCCATACGGTATGTTTTATAGTATACCTACTTGACTTCCATGCAGGCAAAGTGGTGGGCAGAAGCTAGTATAATTAAAGATCTCCGGTCAAATTAAATCAAAGGTCGTTCATTCCCACGATACAGGAGAAATTGTGTTGCAACGTTAAAAAAAAAACAGATTAGGTGAATCAATAGTTTTTTGAACGAATATGGGCCATTTTTTTTTCCGGATGGGAAATCATCTGGGTGGAGCGGAAGGGAGTGTCAGACTCTTACTGACTAAAACCCACCCATATTCCTTCCTTCGCCCTTTATGTTCCGGGGTAGCGGTAACTCTTTCGGACAATCCCGCTGACCCGGCAGGCTTCGGCCCTAAGGGGCCCCTCGAATTATGCTGACAACTCTTTGAGGCGCGCGTGGAACACTTACGCGCCGTCCGGCACGGGCCTGGTCCTGATCGGGCGGTGAGCTACCCATTGCTCTCCGCCCGCAGGCCCGCGCCTACGGTGGCCGGGAGTCGTCACGCGGCTCCCGACGCCCGGAGCGTCTCCCGCGGCGGCTGGGACGGGAGACTCTCTCCCTCATCCGTCCCGCCACCTCCTTCGCTAGCATGACTGCTTCGCAGAAGGAGGCGACTGCCTCCCACTCTCTCTCGCCCCGGACCATGGCTTGCACCAGGGCCGGGCGCGAGAGGCCGCCGCCGTTGCCGATCGCCTCTACGAGGACACGGCGGTGCTCCGCCCAAGCGGGACAGACCTCCACCGTGTGCTCCATCGTGTCCTCTGGGCGATCTTGGCAATGGTGACACCCGGGCGTTTCCTCCCGCCTAAGAATATGGGCCATTATACGTTCAAAACTGCCAGTACCCTCGGGTCCTACTCGTCCTCCCTTTTACAATGCACTCCATTCTCCCCTTTGAAAATAATTAGAGGGAAGATAAGGTTGTAAGGCATCATCTTAAATCAGAGATCGTTTATTCATTTTAGGCTAAGAATCAGTAGTTTTTGAACGAATATAGACCTACATTCGTTCAAAAACTGCCAGTCTCTCTCGGGTGCTACACGAGAAGGACTTTTAATATGCCTTCAGGGGGAGTTCAGTTAGGACCCTCTGGAACTTTTAATATGCCTCCAGGAGGACTATAGTTAGCACCCCCTCGAAGAACTTTTAATATGACATCAGGGAGAATTCAGTTAGGACCCTCTCGGGGGACTTTTAATATGACTCCAGGAGGAGTTTGGACCCCCTCGGACTGCGCTTACTCCTTTACTTTGACTATGCTCTAGACAGGGAGGGGCGGGCGGGGATTCGGACTCGGGGGACAAGGGACCTAATTGAAAGATTAGGATTATTTGGGTTTTTAACGAGAGAGTAAAGTACTGGACTCTGAAGGACTCCGGTACTGTAAACAGTAAAAAGCAACCCCTGCACAGACCCGTGCTCGTTCTCTTGTTTGTTAGACTTTGCAGCCGGGGTACGTGTGTGACCAACCGATCTATTTTGCAAAAATCTCACCCTGAAAACAACTCAAAATCAAAATATGCAACGTTAGAAACTAGGTGCATAGTTCCAAATTATTGGTCGTTATTTTTTCTAAATGTAACCGGGAATCGGCACATTTTGAATTTATAATAAAAAAAAATATTAATTAAAATGACAATTCACCTGATTTGGGCGAATAAATTCGTGCAAATAGACTAGTAAGCCATTTCTGCTTACCCCCACGGGAAGAATGCGTAAGTATGTAAGTTTAAATGTTTTCTTTTTCTTAGGTTCTTTTAAAAATTAGGATACACAAGGAAGGAAAAATACAAAATGATAAAATGACAAATATGAAGATCTGTAAAATGGAGGTTCCAACCAATTAAGGTAAAAATAATGTTAGTGGCATTCAGATTTGTATTTGTATTAGTGAGTCAAGCATATTTTCCTGATATAAATTTAGCATAATCATAATTGTGAGTGGCTTGTGGCTTAGTAATCAGCCACGAGCCACTCACACACACACTTGGTAACAGCCTCACGGGTCGATCGATCAAGTTAAGTTACGCTTGCCGCGGTTGGTCCGTGGATAGATGGACCACCTTTACATACGAAGACCCCTCCGTGGCTCGGAAAGTACGTTAAACCGTTGTTCCTGGCTGTCATTCGTTGATCTTTGACAGTCGTTACAGGTAGTCAGGAGCCCGAAAATCTGACAACCAGTCTTACCAAGGGGTATCGTATTAACCAATAGCTGGGTTGTGGAGGGTCAGATAGGCAATATGGTAGGGAAAAGGCTAAGCTGAGCATAATCAGTCTGATCCCACGGCTGGGACACAGGGAGGGAGCAGTAATCTACTAAGCGGGGCCCAGTGCGAGTTGGAAGATGTCACATGGGGTCCCATTTTTTTTGTTCTAGGAATTGCCGGTTTCCTCACGATGTTTGAGAGCAATGGTGATGAAATTATCTACACAAAAAGTGGTCGCAAGCATTACTGCTGAGCACGAGGTCCTGGGTTTGATTCCCAGGTCGGGCAGAGTATTACCGGGTTTTTCTATTACCAATTTTATAGTAGCAGCCCAGAGTCTGATTTGTACCCGGCTGACGGATTGCCCTCTATTACATGAGACATGAACATAACTGGCGAGGACGATGATGTGTGAGTGTACTATAGGTACCTACGCCTCTGCCTTACCATTCTGGGAATACAGGCGTGATGTTATGTTACAACATCTGTCTGGCATTTAACAAAAAAACAATGTAGAAAAAACCGAAAAAACGAGTCCTCAGTTTTCGAATTGTTAGGTTATAAAAATCCGGTCTTTATATCAGACTAGCTTTAGCCAGCGGCTGCGCCCGCGGTGCACAACGTACCACCGAGATTAAAAGTACCATATGTTAATCCAGGTTATAAACTATCTGTGTGCCAAATTTTATCCAAATCCGTTTAGCCGTTTTTGTTTGGATGTAAGTTCCGGATTGCCTATCCGGAACTTACATCCAGACAAATAGACAAACTGACAAAAATTCTTCTTTTTTTTTGTTGCTGATCGGGCCCGCTCTTAACCTCGATTTTGACGCCTGATGGAAAGCGATGGATGAGGTCTTTGATGGAACGAGCATGCCCAGAAGATGCCTGTTCACTCTTGCTTTTTACATTGAACTTGCAGACGCTGGCAGAGAGTTCCACACTTTGGCTATGGCAGGGCCGGATTATCCATAAGGCCATGTAGGCAACAGCCTAGGGGCCCCGCATCGGTTAGGGGCCCGCGCACCGAGAAAAAAAAATGAAATATTTCATCAAATGAAAATTAAATTAAAAAATTGGTAAAGAAAGGAACAAAAATACGTTTATTTGCGGTGAACATGACGCAGAAAAAGAACACAAACACAAAAATAAAATAGGAAGTTGCGGGAAAACATTCTCAATATTTCAATATCTTTGACAATATTATTGCCTTGTTTGTTTATATTAAATTGTCATATTTCAAATTATTATTGAATGTAATTCGATGTTTTCGCGGCGATTTTAACGCTGACTAAACAGACAACGCTGCGGCAAGCAAAAGCCTTAAAATGTAGTAAACATTAGCGTTTTTAGAGAAGTTAGAAAAGGATAAAGGATCCTCGAGAATTGCATTGCCTAGGGGCCACGAGATGGTGTAAAAAAACATATTTTTAAAAAGTTAGGAAAGGAGCCTCAATAATTACACTGCCTAGGGGCCCCGACATGGTTAATCCGGCCCTGGACTGTGCACATAATAAATGTGGAGGAGAATCTTCGTTACTATTTTATTACAAGTATACCTATATAATTACTATGCAGGATGTTTATGAACAAAAAGAAGAATAAAATTGTCTTTATATTATGTGACAGTATTATCCTCGAGCTAGTCTGTGTCGATCAGTGCCTTGGACTGGACGTGTGCAAAATTATTCATTAATTTAACAGATGAACGAAAATAATAATTTGTAGTGATCGTGTTTTGAAACAAAAATGGTGTTTAAACTTTTGCTTTTATTTGTTAGTGCTGTGTTTTGTCAGACCTTGTATGAAGGTGAGTTTTCTTTTATTTAAGTGTTTTTTTTGTTGATAAAGTCGTCTGCAATCCTACTAATATAAACTTGAACGTTTGTGAGGATTGATGGTTGGGTGGATGTTTGTTACTCTTTCACGTAAAAACTACTGAATGGATTTGGATGAAATTTGGCAGACAGATAGTTTATAACCAGGATTAACATATAGGATACGTTTTATCCCGATATTCCCACGGGATCAAAACTTATGCGGGTGAAACCGTGAGGCGCTGGTAGAAACAAAATAAGTTGATTTTAGATTCAGTTTAGCATCTTTTTTTATTTTTTTTTTCGAAAAGTATTAGATAGGTAAGAACCTTTTCGATAGGCAGTCGCTCCATGTAAAATACTGGTACTCAGCTGCATCCGGTTAGACTGGAAGCCGACCCCAACATTGTTGGGAAAAGCGAGTGTGGAACATAAGATAGAAACACGCTTGCTTCTCATCAAACAAATATTTTACAGCTGAAGAGTTGTGTTTTGTTTTTCGTTTTGCTTAAACGTGTTTTATTATGGATATCTGTCAGAGTCAGAAAACCGAAATTTAGTTATATAATAAATATTAATAGTTTCTTCTCCAGAGGCACTTTCTGTGAACCGAGGTATCTGGAAACAGTGGATTCTATGAACAAAGTTTCCGGCAAGATGTGCTATCTATGAACAGAGATGTCTGTCAACAGTGCATCCTATGGACCGAGATATCTACGAACAATGATTTCTATCAACAAAGTTTTCGGCGAAACGTGCTGTCTAGGAACAGAGGTTTCTATTAACTTTGCTTTCTGTATGTAGTGGTATCGTACAAGCGTGTTTCTATCTTTGGTTCCATACTCGGGAAAAGGCTAGGCAGATGATGAGGTAAGAACCCTTTACCATTCCTGACAAATGCGTGCACTGAATGGACAGGTCCACTCAAATGTGTGGTTCCAGAAGACCATTTCCTACTAATATTATAAATGCGAAAGTTTGTTTGGATGGATGGATGAATGGATGGGTGGATGTTTGTTACTCTTTCACGCAAATAGTACTAAACGGATTTAGATGAAATTTGGTACACAGTATATAGAAACCGCGGGGTGTAGCTAGTCAGACAGTAATCTACATTGTCCTACATGATCTGACCAAGATTATTTCTGGACTTTAAAAGAGACTGTGACCTCTGAGTTTGTTACGCCATGTGGTATATTGCTGATTCTCATCTGCCTAGCCTTTTCCCAACTATGTTGGGGTTGGCTTCCAGTCTAACCGGATGCAGCTGAATACCAGTATTTTACATGGAGCGACTGCCTATCTGACCTCCACAACCCAGTTACTGGGTAATAAGATACCCCTTGGTAAGACTGGTTGTCAGACTTTCGGGCTACTGACGACCTGTAACGACTGTCAAAGATCCACGAATGAGAGCCGGGACCAACGGCTTAACGTGCTATCCGAGGCACGGAGGGGTCTTGGTATGTGAAGATGGTCACCCATCCACGGACCAACCGCGGCAAGCGTAGCTTAACCTGATCGATCGACCCGTGCGGCTGTTATTACTTAGCCACAGGTATATCGCTGATTCTATTGAGTATAATTGATTAGATTTTTGTTGATTTATATTTTGTTACATTCAATATTATTTCTTATTATTTTGTTATTTAATTGATCTCACACTCTTAATTTTATTTTGCTTAGTTTGATCTCACGATGCTGGCAATGCATATTCTATGTTCTTTTATTTTATTTTAATTAATTTTAGTTAAAATTTAGTTATTGTTTTCTTATCTTGTGTATAATCACTATGTACCACACTTTGAAAATGTCGCAACTCTTGACTCCCAAGGTATAGGCAAATGCCTAGTTTGGGGGTCGCCGTTTATTATATTCTTGTACAAATTGTGATTTACTTTTTAATTTTTAAAATTTCTCTTTCTCTTTTGGAAAGCACGTTCTTTCCGAGGCACAGTTTAGTTTGTATGAAAATTAACAAAAAATAAGAAATCATTAATGTGCCCATTGTGAAAAATGCCTATTTCCATGGTCTGAACATCTGGTCGAAGTTTATGTACCTATATCGTCCGGAGCACGGTGCATTATGATCATTACTACTTCATTTATATTATGTTGTATGAATAGAAAACATACCAAGTTGCGGACAGAAACTAGTAACTTATAACTTATTACTGTGTTCTAGGTGATCGGTGTTATAAAGACGGTGATGTAGGCGTTTGCCGGAGCTTGAGGAAATGCAAGACTGCTCTAGAAGACTTTGCACTCAGGAAAATTCCTCAGGTAACTTCCCACCGCTGGGAACGTCTAGTATAATAAGCCTATAGTACCACTACTCTAAAAACGGTGAAGGAAAACATCGTGAGGAAACCGACATGTCCTAGAACCAAAAATTCGAAGACATGTGACATCTACCAACCCGCGCTGGGCCCGTGTGGTGGATTATGGCCCATTCCCTCTCACAGAGAGGAGGCCTGTGTCCCAGCAGTGGGAACATTATAGGCTGACTATGATGAAGACACCCCCCCCCCTTGGTACCCCTTCCCCATCCCCATTCTTACCCCTTGGTAAGAATTTCAGGCTTCTGACTAGCCGTAAAAACTGTCAAAGATCTACGAGTGAAGTAGCGGGCAGAAGTTAGTAGGTCTATAAATGTAACAAGGAGAATAATTGACGTGTAATTGATGATTAATTTTCTATTAGTTATCTTTAACTTTTCCTGTTGACGTCGTCATTGTGGGTGACGTATGTACGGACGCCAGCACATCAAGTTACTACAATCTGTCAAATTTCTTGAATAGATTTTCAACTTTATCGTAAAACCATTAAGGTTCAAGGTTGATTGGGAAAATTTGACAGTTTCGAGTAGCTTGACCTGCTGGCGTCTGTACAAAAGATTACTGTAGTTGCTGTTACTTCATTTGTTTTCCTTCCTTTTCTGAGTTGGCATAACATAGTTATACAAGGTGTAACAGAATAAACACAAGTTCTGTAAGTATGCTCGAAACCGTTTTTTGACAGCTGCCTTAGAACGTAACTATTCCAGATTACGTAAAAGTTAACTTTAAAATGCGTGATAAAATTGAAATATATAAACTGCATAATCTTATTGAATTATCACATTTATGACTGACTGACAGGCATTATAATACCGTACGTATATCAGTTTTGACAAAAAAAAAAAATATATAATTGCTCACTAGTTCGATCTGTCAAAAAACGGTTAATCTAGTGGACACAGTATAGTTTGCTCATAATTGACTACTGAATTGATTTCAGTAACTTTAAAATATATAGGTATTTTTTTCAAAAATGATGTATCTTGCCATACTGAATTAAATTAAATCTTATTTCAAGGCATTAAAACTTAATTTTAAATGCATAAAGTAATGCTGGGGTCAATACGATTTTCTTAATAATAATAGCTAAAGGTTTGTTCATTGTATTGTGCTTTTAACTCAATACTCTAATTGGGGTGTATGAGTTACGTTAATTATGTTACACTTTGTATATGTAAAGCATTACGCACAATTGCTGCGGTTGATCTGTAGATGGGTGACCATCTTTACATCGTGCCTCGGAAAGCACGTTAAGCCGTTCGCTGTCATTCGAGGATCCTTGACAGTCGTTACGGGAAGTCAGAAGCCCGAAAGTCTGACAGCCAGTCCTACCAAGGGGTTTCGTACTCGTATCACCCAGTACGCAACTGGGTTGTGGAGGTCAGATAGGCAGTCGCTCCATATAAAATACTGGTACTCAGTTGCATCCGGTTAGACTGGAAGCCGACCCCAACATAGTTGGACAAAGGCTAGGCAGATTATGATGATTTTATAAGGCATTAATTATTCATTTAATATTGCGTATTTGTCGGGTAGCACGTAGGCATTTAGGAAAATAGGACAAAACAACAAGTACTATTAAATGACTAAGTTCTAATTTGAGGTATATTATGTACAGACGCCAGCAGGTCAAGCTACCCGAAACTGTCAAAATTTCCCAATCAACCTTGAACCTTAACGCTTTAGCAATAAAGTTGAAAATCTATTAAATAATTTTGACAGATTGTAGTAACTTGATGTGCTAGCGTCCGTACAAACGCTAGCACATCAAGCTATCAAATTTCTTTAGTAGATTTTCATCTTTATCGTTAAAGCATAGGGTTCAAAGTCGATGTGCTGGTGTCTGTACCTATTACACAGTAGTACGACTGCTCTAAAAACATCGTGAGGAAACCGGCATGTCCTAGAACCAAAAATTCAAAGGCGTGTGACATCTACCAACCCACCAACCAACCAATCGCACTGGGCCCGCGTGGCCCACTCCCTCTCGAAGAGAGGAGGCCTGTGTCCCAGCAGTGGGAACATTATAGACTGATAATTTCTTGCTTTAAGCATTGTTTTGGTAAAGTACAGACGCCAGTACATCAAGCTACCCGAAATTGTAAAATTTTCCCAATCAACCTTGAACCTAATGCTTTAGCGATAAAGTTGAAAATCTATTCAAGAAATTAGACAGATTATAGTAGCTAGATGTGCTGGCGTCTGTACTAAATCTAACAAAATGATTAAACTGATGTATTTTTTAGGTTTGCATTAACGAATTGTACGAACAGATGATATTCGCCTAACGTTATTCTATTAGCAAGACGCCGCAAAGTATTTTGCTATGACATTTTAGCAAGGCGCTACGCACTTGCTTTCAAGTTTTTTACTGTTTCTATAGAGGGCGACTTGTCATTTGACGTATTTCTTCCAGGGCCCTAAATCACTATGACCACTTAACGATTCCTTACTTCGAAACCACGTCAATTCCTTAGTTAATCACGACATTCTGCTATTTATTAACGTATTCTCTATGACACAGTGGCGTGGTTTGAATTGTAAATACATGTTGTCAGTACGGTTGACATTCATTTCCTTGTCGTTAACAAGACACGATATTGACGTGGCAAGATTTCGCGGGGAATAATACAAAATTGGGGCCCTGGACGTGATAGTGTGACCCAATTGCACCAATAAAGCACCCCATAAAGCCTAGGCGAAAGTTGATGGGATTCAAGAAAACCCAATTTTTAAGTCATCATCTGCCTAGTCTTTTCCCAACTATGTTGGGGTCGGCTTCCAGTCTAACCGGATGCAGCTGAATACCAGTATTTTAGATGGAGCGACTGCCTATCTGACCTCCACGACCCAGTTACTGGGTAATACGATACCCCTTGATAAGACAGGTTGTCAGACTTTTAAGTATTTTTGAAAGTTTCGTAAAATGCGACATTAAATATCACTTTTCTTTAAACTCTCAAATTGCTTTAATTGCTTTTCCATTGTGTACCTAATACTACAACAAACCTTCTGATGAAACCAAAAGGCCAATTCCCGTAATTTAAAACGTTGAAAATCTAGTCGCAGTCTCATCTCGGCGACAAACAAATGTCAAAAACTTGTCAAAAATGTGGGGACATTAACGAAAAATCAACCTTGAACCTTAATGCTTTAGCGATAAAGTTGAAAATCTATTAAAGAAATTTGATAGATTGTAGTAACTTGATGTGCTGGCGTCCGTACAACACTGTCAGCATAAAATAGTTTAACCTTTTTTTCTTATTAACAGACATGCTCGTATGAGAAGGAAGTCCCAATCGTCTGCTGTGTTGAGAGGGGGTCTACAACGGCAGGGTAAGCTCACAACAATTTAAGATATTTCAAGACTAAGCTGTACCAACAATAAGACTTGGAACTTTATAGTTTTTTTTTTGTGAAAAAATAAATAGATTTCTCTGCCATAGGCATCTTATCCGTTCACCTTTTATGCCCCGTTTTTGTCCAGACGGTAAAAAAAACAAAAGATACACACACACACACACACACACACACATATGATTAAAGGGTTACGGCCGGTTTTTTTTTAATGGTTGGTTCACGTAACATACGTACGTCAAATAATACGATTACGTACTCGTTATTATTTAACGTACGTCAAGGCCGTAATTGTAATTTGAAACAACGCTTTTTTTGGTCTGACGATAGTTAGCGCCATTTTTGAGGTTTACGCGTGCGTCGAGTGGACGTGAAACTACCCACCCTAAATAATTTTAAATATTGCTAATGAAATAAAGGAGAACCAAGGTAACCGACATAGCCCGAAGAATTGCCAAAGTTAAGTGGCAGTGGGCAGGGCACATTGCTCACAGAACAGATGGCCGATAGGGCCGAAAGGTTCTGGAGTGGCGACCGCGTACCGGAAGACATAGCGTTGGAAGGCCTCCCACTAGGTGGACCGACGACCTTGTGAAGGCAGCAGGAACCCGTTGGATGCTAGAAGCACAGAACCGGTCTAAGTGAGGACCTTGGGGGAGGCCCATGACCAGCAGTGGACTTCTTTCGGCTGAAATGACGATAATGATGATGGACGAAATAAATGAAAAAAATATTAGTTGAAAGGGGATGAATATCGAGAGAATAATAGAGATTAATGGAAGAAAAACACATGTAAATCGGATAGCCGGAAGCATCCTCTTGCCGTATCCCAAGATACTAAAATCACCCAAGATCTGGTATTTTTGCAAGAAACAACACGTATACCACTTCTGCTTTCAGACAACCACCGCCACCATCACCACCGCGAACACCACGACCAACACCTTCACCACCACCAGCACCACCTGTACAAGGATACAAATCTGAAGATGGGTGTAAGCCACTGCCTAAAAACATGACTCCGCCGAAGACTGGGCAGAAGGCTTTTGATAGTAAGGACAGTTTCTTTTTCTGCCACAATTTAGAGCTGATTTTTAACCGACATAAAAAGAAATAAAGAAAAATGTTTATTCCGCACAAACGAAACGCACATCCTTCCTACTATATAATATTATAAACGTGAAAGTTTGTATGGATGGATGGATGGATGGATGGATGTTTGTTACTCTTTCACGTAAAAACTACAGAACGGATTTGGATGAAATTTGGCACACAGATGGTTTATAACCAGGATTAACTTATAGGATACTTTTTACCTGATATTCCCTTGGGATCGAAACTTATGCGGTTTAAACCGCGGGACGTAGCTAGTTGTCTTGTAATCATAATACATATACTGAATTTTTACTATTATGAAAAACATTGTTTATTTATTAAATTAGTCATACTGTATGTGGGAGAAAATTGTGGTTACATTACAAATCTGCGCAGGTACACAGTCGCACGCGTATAAGGACTTAGCGTAGTAGATACTTCGTCCATTTCGGTTTGTTTCGATCCCGTGGGAATATTGGTACAAAAAGTATATCATCATTCTCCTGCCCTTAGGTATCCCAATTTATTTGTGGTCGGCGTAACATGTCTTTTTCTTCCATACTCCTCTATTAACCGCCATCTCGACAGTCACCCCCTTTCTAACCATATCATCATTCACACAGTCCATCCATCGTTTCTTTGGTCTTCTCCTACTCTTATAGCCATCGACATTCATACTCAAAACTTTCCTCACGACATTTTCCTCATTCCTCCGTAACACATGCCCATACCATGACAACGTTCAGCGGGATTGTCCGAAAGGGTTACCGTTACCCCGAAACATAAAGGGCGAAGGAAGGAACATGGGTGGGTTTTAGTCAGTAAGAGTCTGACACTCCCTTCCGCTCCACCCAGAGCGGGAGCGGTCATTTGATGATTTCCCACCAGAAAAAAAAAATACCATGACAACCGGTTTCCACACAACTTTTCAGTTATCGGTGCCACTTTCATACTTCCTGTTGTGTACTCATTTCTTATTCTATCCATTCGTGTAACACCACACATCCCTCTCAGCACTCTCATCTCAGCTGCATGCAATTGCCTTTCATTCATCCCTTTTGTGGCCCAACATTCTGCAAATAGCTATATCTGTGTAGCAAAAAGTGACTGATACAGTTTGTTCACCTAATAATTGAACGCATCGATCACTTGATAGTGGCCGCGACTGCTGATCGTGGGGACTGGTTTCCATTCCCAGGTTAGCAATTTGTTTTTTGTTTTTCCGATAAGTGTATCTCATTGACAACCTATAGTCTGGGTTTGTGCCCGGTTGGAGGCAAATAGGCAACAGGCTCGCCCCTGTTAACACCCTGTTCCTCATACCTCTATAGGTAGACACACCGCTGCCTCCCCTACAGACATGACGTTATGTGTATGTTGTAACCGACCTTTATTTTTCTTTTCAGAATGCATTGATTATCAACAAAAGTATGTGTACCCCTGTGCGCGCGGAGTAGACCTCCTCGGAGGCGTTAGCAGACAGTACCAGTGCCACCACGCAACTGATAAGCTGATTACCGGCGGAACTAGCGCAGAGAAATACGAGTTCCCTCATATGGTGAGTAATGGCACCCACAAATAGTCTTCTTCTTTTTGGTGTCGCTGGTACGACTGTGTTTTAAATCTTGTTTTCCCAAAACTTTGCCACACACAGCACAGAGGTCACTTTGCCTGCATGTTTTGGGCCACAGATGGCAGGATAGGAGGTGGAGCATGACTTGTGACATAGCTCCACAATCACACCCTACTGTCGTTCCGTCAAGGTAGCCCCACTTTGCCAGGTTGGACTTACATCATCCCACTTTTGTCCGGAGAAGGTTCAGAGACTTCCAAGTGGCCCACGGAAGGTTACACCCTGCAGGGAGATGCTCCTTTGGTGTTGGGTATTAACTAGGAGGGGGAAGAGTATCCTGCCACAGTTTGCAACGGGCATCGGCCGGGTTATCTAGGAAGGACTATGGGAGGAAGACTATGGCCCGTGCCTGATCAATGCTTTATATAAAATACACAGATTTAATGGCAGGGGGTGACGTGCATACTTAATAATGGGCCCCCGGAAACTATCGCTAGCACTCAGTGACGTAACGACAATGGGACAACATGTCCTGAGGTGCTTGAGGAGTGGAAAGGTATTTCAAGGCTTTAAGAACAATCCCAGAGACCGGGAGATAGTCAAGATCCCTACGAGTACTAACTGGGATACTTCCTTCCCCCAAGCATCTGCTCTTGCAAATCTCCACTCAAGCCGGCCAATAAAGGCAAGAAAGAGGTGGGAGCTCTGTTCCTCGTCAGTGTTCACTCCAGCCGGCCAATAAAGGCAAGCCAGAGGTGAGGAACTAGACTACTCCCGGGAGAGAGTCCGTGAGGTTGTGACTGCCCAACAGCTCGCAACATGCTGCTCTGCGGGTTTCTGTATCTCTCATGGTCTGGCTCCTCACCCTAGACCTGTTTCGGCAAGATAAGCTCTACCGGCACAGGCCTAAAGTTCAAAGCGCGCAAGCCCCACCATGTGTCAATGTAGAGATACGATGGTGAGGCTGTTATTTATTATAAACCTAATGTTATTTTTAGGTTATGCTAGGTTATGAAGAGTCATCATCAATTGATTGGAAATGCGGAGGGGCAATCATCAGCGAGCGATTTATCCTGACAGCCGGTCACTGCATATCGACAGAAAGACAGTGAGTACTTTCTTGCTAAATAAAGAATATAAACCTACATATAAAAAATATGTCTAAGACTAAAGTCAACGAACGCGGGTAGTGTAGTTAATAAATATGAGTTTATAAAATCAGTTTTTTTATACATATTTAAATTGAATTAGCTTGCGAAACTCTGCTGACGTGATAGGTATCTATGTATATCTTGGGGCTCTGTCTCGCATAGGGCCATCGCTCAGCATCATGCTGAGCGATGGCCGTTTTGCGTGGATGTGACGCATATTATCCCACAACGTTTTCTTTTTTGTGTTCTTTCTCTGCGTCAAATAAGCGTATTTTCTTATTTTATTTCTGTTCTTACATTTCCTTTCAGGGTGCCAGTGTCGCACATAGTCATTGGTGCACTAAGCCGCAGCGATGCAAAGGACAAGTCAAGGATTTACAAAGTGAAGAATATTATTCCCCATCCACAATACGCGTCGCCTTTGAAATACAATGACATTGCTTTGCTCGAAACTGAAAAAGTGTAAGTAATATACAGCTGTTGTCCGGTAATTAATGGATAACGTTTTAAGGGGTAATTGTACTGAATTGAAATGAATGAAATTTAATGAACAACTACTAGCTGCGCCATGCGGTTTCGATCCCGTGGGAATATCGGGATAAAAGGTATCCTATATGTTAATCCTGGTTATATTATAAACCATCTGTGTGCCAAATTTCATCCAAATTGATTCAGTAGTTTTTGCGTGAAAGAGTAACAAACATCCATCCATCCGTCCATCCATACAAACTTTCTCGTTTATAATATTAGTAGGAAGGAAGTAGGATTACTATGGGACCAAACCTGAAATCGCGAAAAAAGAATCAGCTGTTTCCTACATTTTGACGAGTTATGCGAATATAAATGTGGGGAACCGCTGGTTTTTTTTTTCGCGATTTCATGTTTTCTTGCTTCAATCAAAGGATTTAACGTAAAAAAAAAGATATTTTTTATTTTTTCTTAAAAAAAAGAAACTGCGTCGGCTTATATTCGGCTTCTACACGGTTCACCGTTTATACCCTGTTTTTGTCTAGGTGGTAAACAATCCTATTAATATTATAATTGCGATAGTTTGTATGGATGGATGGATGTTTGTTACTCTTTCACGCAAAAACTACAGAACGGATTTGGATGAAATTTGGCACACAGATAGTCTGTAACCAAGATTAACACATAGGATACTTTTTATTCCGATATACCCACGGGATAGAAACTTATGCGGGTGAAACCGCGGGGCACAACTAGTACATTTATAATGACGATAATAATTTATAAGTACATTATAATACATAAGTAGTCGTAGCTAAGCAATAACAGTCCCGCGGGTCGATTGATTAGGTTCAACTATGTTTGCCGCGGTTGGTCGGTGGATGATCAAAATCAATAGTCATTTATTCAAATTAGGCTGAGATCAGCACTTTTCAAACGTCAAAATTACACAAGACTGTCCCCCAAAACGCCCACCCTTCACCACTTCCTAGTGCTTTCGCTGGGAAGAAGAAGTGGCGCAACAAACTCCCCAGCAGCACAGCTTCGGTTAAAAAAAACTTGCTTCTATGCATTAGTATGTATGCAAAGTAGTTAATATTACAAGACACAGAACATTAAATTAAAGTATTTGCCATATGCCAGCTAGCCACGCCACTAAACCAATAAATATAATGTAAACTATACTTAGCACAAAAATAACTAAAAATATTAATGACAACAACATTTAAATGAAGGCTGACCATCTCAAGGGGTATCGTATTACCCGGTAACTGGGTTGTGTAGGTCAGATAGGCAGTCGCTTCATATAAAATACAGTTACTCAGCTGCATCCGGTTAGACTGGAAGCCGACCCCAACTTAGTTGGGAAAAGGCTAGGCAGATGTCTACATGTCTTCGAATTTTTGGTTCTAGGACATGCCGGTTTCCTCACGATGTTTTCCTTCACCGTTTTCAGAGCAGTGGAATAGTGAAATTATTTACACGAAGTAAAGCGCCTGCCTGCGGGCCCTTTTCGGGGGAATTACGGTCCACTCCCTCCCACAGAGAGGAGGACTGTGTCCCAGCAGTGGGAACATTAGAGGCTAATTTAAAGTCTTATTATTTCAGGATGAAACTGACCCAGTTTACGGTACCAGCTTGTCTGCATACCGGTGACGTTGTCAATGACACGAAGGTCATAGCCGCTGGGTGGGGGCTTACACACGCCAAAGATAAGCAATTAAGCGAGAGTCTTATGAGGGTATGGATCTTTTTAAATGTTATTAGCTGGCATTGACGACCAACACCCTGATTGCGTAACACACTACATATTATTAATCTCAATCACTTTGAAGGATATATAGGAGGCGCCCGTGGCTAAATAATAACAGCCGCACAGGCCGATCGGTCAGGTTAAGCTGCGCTTGCCGTGGTTGGTCTGTGGATCGGTGACCATCTTTACATACCGAGAACCCTCCGTGCCACGGAAAGCACGTTATGCCGTTGGTCCCGGAGTCATTCGTTGATCTTTGACAGACATTTGACGGGTAGTCAGAAACCCGAAAGTCTGACAACCAGTCTCACCAAGGAGTATCGTATTACCCAGTAACTGGGTTATGGAGGTCAGGTAGGCAGTCGCTCCTTGTAAAATACTGGTATTCAGCTGCATCTGGTTAGACTGGAAGCCGACCCCTACATAGTTGGGAAAGGCAGGCTGATGAGGGTCGCCTCCTCTTGTAATGTAGGACTCAAATATAACTGGCGGAATCTAGGAATGCTACAGACCTTTTTTTGTAACGAGGTGGAAGTCCTCATGGATGTCCTCCGGGACCCTGGGGTGGACAGAGGGGTCTGTCAGACTGGCTAAAACCACCCCGGTGTTCCCTCGTAGACCTGCGTCGGGGGCTGCGGGTGCGAATGCTACTTCCGCTGCCCCGGACTGGTGACGGCCCACCATGCGGGTCACATCCCGTAGGGGGGAGTGAGGTGTGAAACTGAGGAGTTTGTTACCTCTTAGAGTGGTGCGCGTGGAGCACTTTGCGCCGCCAGCTCGGGTCCTGGAAAATGCTACAGACCTCTGCCAACTCCTTCGGGGCATACATGCGTGATTGAATGCTCTAGGTTTTTTAATGTGTACTTTTTTTCGCAGGCCATTTTATGGAAATTCTCAACCAGGGAATGTGCAGCAAAATACGGCCATAATCGTCATATAACGCAGGGATTCGATCACTCAACCATGTCCTGTTACGGAGACAGAGATCCTCCTAAGTTGTACCAGGATAGACTTGAGAATAAGGATACGTGTCAGGTAAGAATGTAGACTAATAACAGCCACACAGCTCGATCAATCAGCTTAAGCTACGCTTGCCGCGGTTGGTCTGTGGATGGGTGACCATCTTTACATACCGAGACCCCTCCGTGTTTGGTAAGCACGTTAAGCGGTTGGTCCCGGCTGTCATTCGCGGATCTTTGACAGTCGTTGCGTGTAGTCAGAAGCCCGAAAGTCTGACAACCAGTCTTACCAAGGGGTAGCGTAATACCCAGTAACTGGGTTGTGGAGGCCAGATAGGCAGTCGCTCCATGTAAAATACTGGTGTAGCGGTATCTACAACGCCACATGCGAACATCGCGTCATACTGACGTCACGCAAATCCTGCATCTCGCAAGCAGAGTTTACCGCGCAATTAGCATAGATACAATTTCCCAAGACCAATCGTTGGACCCACCAGCCACAACACCCGTCTGGTCGGAGGATCCTCCCTTTTCTATGGAGGATGAGTGAACTTTACACCCTGTTCCTCATGCCTCTGTCGCTCCATGTAAAATACTGGTATTCAGCTGTATCCGGTTAGACTGGAAGCCGACCCCAACATAGTTGGGAAAAGGCTAGATAGCTGATGATGATAATATAATGGAATGCGTATACACACGTATTTACTGCATTTTTAATGATTTTCATAGTTCACATATATGTTAAATCACATGAAAACTAAAACAAAACACAGAATATAATCTGCAGTCGCGATTTATCTGCTAAAAAGGTAAACAAATATGAGTTTATGTAAAAATAACTTTAATTCCTACACAATAAAGTTCAATTTACGCAACAACCGCAAACATTTTTAATGGTAAGTTGATTTCAGAGTGACTAGCACTATTGAAAAAGTTATAAAAATATTTGAAGTTGTAGCGTAACTGGACTTTATTGTGTAGGAATTAAAGTTATTTTTTCAAAAACTTATATTTGTTTACATTTTTGGCAAATAAGTTGCGAATACAGTATACATTCACAGTGCGTGGAAACTTTGAAAAAAAAAAATCAAAATGCCGACAGCTCGAGTACGTCACAAAAGTTCGAATCCCTTTCTGTGACATAGGCTACTACTCCATTTACCTTATATACCCTGTTTTTGTGCAGATGGTAATAAAAAGTCAGCCGATATGCTCCTAGCAGAGGACGTCAACCTTTTATTGATTTTAGAATCAGACAGCCGCTCCCCACCCCACCCCTGCACCACACCCCTGCTCCCCAGCTACTGACTTACACAGGGTGAAATTGAATAGGTGCGCCAAATTAAAATATCTCATTCATTGTGTTATAAAGTAAATTTAGTGCATGTCATTAAGGAAAAGGATGTACATACGAGTATATGCACGTAAGCAACCGATTTGACAACGTCTACGCGCGCACATTTTTTCTTAGGAACGGTCAAAATTTGAAAGGAAGAAAATACATTTTTTGCGGCAAACATGACGCATAAAACATAACACAAACACAAAAAAAAATGACAAGTTGGGGGTAAACATGCGTCACATCCACGCAAAACGGCCATCGCTCAGCATAATGCTAAGACCCTATATGAGACAGCCGCAACGCTGGTTTTCAGCGATTTGGTAAATACCGCTAGTTCAACGCGTTGCCAACTTGCTTCATGTTGTGAACTGTACGATGAATGGATTGATAACGGGCGCACGCTAAAATGTATAATTTAATTTTGTTAGTTGTATTTTTTTTTTTTTACATAATCGACGATAATTCTTGTTTACTTGATGGCAATAACTTAGTTGGCACTATCTAAGACGATAACTACACGTTTTTTTTTCAAGAATTTAGATTTGGGAAATGACAATATAAAATGATTATGTAACAGTTACTGCACTTCCTATTTCGATTGGGCGCAAGTTGTCAATTTCATCCCGTATTTTCAAGAATAAAATTCCTAATCATTTGCTTCTGTGCAGTAATCTGAGATCAAATAATGCACTTTTCAATCAAGCCGTCCTCATCAAGTTTTCCATCACTACTTCGCGTATTCATATAAGCTTAATATTAGTTCACATTTAAAAAAACATCATTAAAAAAAAAACATAAAAAATAGTGAGCTAAAGACGTCGACAGCACTAGGCCTACTCCCTAAGCATGAACTCCGTAGATACGGTCGAAATTACGGGCGACGGGCGTTTTCTACTCCGTATAACCTACGGACATGACTAATTTGGGCCAAAAACTAAGAATGAATGACAACGATTTGACAGACTGTTGTCCTTACGGCAAATGTGTTTATACCCGTCCGAAAAAATTAATTATTCGGGATCAGGTTTCACTCCGAAGTATCGAACTACTTATGGACGGGCCCGCATTTTCGTTGACCGATTGTGAGAAAAGGCCCCCAGGGTCCAACCTACAGGTGGTAAGGGGTCCAGAGACAACAACCTCCCCACAATGCGAGCCCTCTGAATCAGCCAAACGCCTTTCCAGACCCTCTAGAGATGTTGTTCGAGGCTGTCAGCCATCAGGCATTGACCGACATTATGTTCCTTTATCGATATTGTTTCAACGACTAATAAGAAATACTGAAACACTTACATCTTTAATCCAGTGCACTTGGACTGCAGAGCCCTGAGCCCTGGCACGGAAGGGCAACTCGACTTGCGCGCTACGCGGTGGGTGGTGCACTGGATGCATGAACAAAGGACTTTTGGTCTAGAAAAAGGCTAACTGCACTGCGCAGGTCACAGCTTGGCGATCAATACATGGATTTGCAATGCAATGACCCTTACGTTGTGATGTAGTTTGGCTCGATGTTTAGAATTCTAGCGGAAATAATGAATACTCGGATCCTACTAATATTATAAACGCGAAAGTTTGTATGGATGGATGGATGGACATTACTCTTTCACGCAAAAACTACTGAACGGATTTGGATGAAATTTGGCACACAGATAGTTTATAACCAGGATTAACACATAAGATACTTTTCATCCATCGGGATAAGTTTCGATCCCATGCGAATATCGATTCGCATGGGATCGAAACTTATGCGGGTGAAACCGCGGGGCGCAGCTAGTTTTGTCTGTAAAACCAAATTATATGCGAAATTACGCGTGCATTATTGTGATTTCTGCACCTTACAAGTAATTATTTATTTACAATGTATACAGGGTCAAATTCAAATCGCTAGCGAAACTTTGCAGACATAAAAAAAGGTTTTTTGGGGGTTAACGACCGCTGGTTGTTACTTCAAGGAGTTGAGAAAATATGTTTTCTTTTGTTTTATCACTAAGACTGATATTTCAAGTGTCAACACAAAAAAAAAAAATTATGTTTTATCGTGTTAGATATCGTTACCCTCACGTCTGCAGAGTTTCGCTAGCTAATTAAAACTTATCCTGTATATGCTAGTCGCGCGGTAAATTATACTTGCGCGATGCAGGATGTTGCGTGACGTCCGTATGATGCGCAGTTCGCATGTGGCGATGTAGATACAAACTTAATTAAGGAACTCAACGATTTGACGAAAAATAAATATTTTTTCTTGTTTTTCAGGGCGACAGCGGTGGTCCTATTCAGATCAAGGATGCGAAGATATTTTGTATGTACACCATTGTTGGAGTGACTTCATTTGGCGGCAATTGTGGAGACGGTGCATTGCCTGGTGTTTACACTAAAGTATCCGAGTTTCTGCCATGGATCGAAAGCATTGTGTGGCCTAACTAAGTAACTGACTGCTTCATACAGGGTCATTTGAATTTGCTAGCTAAACCAATACAATAAAGGATGATTTCCACCAAACGGCTCCCATCGCATCAGATCGGAAAGGATACGAACGGATGCGTTGACAGCCGATCGCGTCCAACACGATGTCGACGCACACGATCGGCTCCGTAACGTCGCTTGCGAACGTATCCGTTTCTGCGCCTAGTCAAATACTTTAATTCCTACCGTGTTGACGTGTTCTAATGCCGAAAGGATTCGATCGGATACGACGATAGGCGAACGGAGCCGATCGCGCGTCGCAGCATACATTCGGCTACAATCGCGTGTCGCGGAAGACGGCCGCGGTCAAGCTACTGTGTGTGGCTTGGTAATATAGACTTTAAATACTGTGTACACGATTTAATATCGTTTAAAGATTGTAGAATCCGTTCAGATCCGCTGCGATGCGAGCTGTTTGGAGGAAATCATCTGCTGCTGAGGCTCTGTTTTGTAGCGCGTCCGCCATGTACTTACATGGAGGCAGGCACATAATATGGTTTCGCGGCGATCTTACGCAAGAAAGCGGCGTCACTGCTGCACAGAGTGTGTGTGAGTAGGAACATTATCCTGAGTGTGATAGCGGACAGGTATGACTGTCCGTTCTTCATAAATTGTATACGTTTATGTGTGAATCAACACAGTTTTAAGCATTTTTTTTTTACCAATAAAATGGATCTTTTGTGTGAAATATAAATAAAATGAATAAACTCCGTAGACGTGATGTGTATCGCTCGACTTTTCCAACGCCAGAATAGAATAGAATAGAATATATTTATTTGCTTTAAAACATGGTACATTATGGTCATATAAATATAAAGATAACTTTATCCGAGGAATCATTTTGAATTTTTGACAGTTCGTCAATATTGAAACAGTCAGACATCAATTTTATTCCACGAATAAAAATTATCTGTCGATTGAAAAATCTGCCGTGTATCGATCGCAAAAAGTTCGAAAATCTTTTTATATTGGGGTTGGTTTTGTGATCTAAACAAGATAAAATTATGATTTAATGGTTTTTTTGGGAGGTCAACGACTGCTGTTCGTGTTGTTACTTGAAGTATGAGTTGGAAAAAAACTTGGGTCTTGTGCCTAAGTAATAACAGCCGCACAGTTCGATAGATCAGGTTAAGCTACACTTGCCGCGGTTGGTCCGTAGATGGGCGACTATCTTTACATACCAAGACCCCTCCGTGCCTCGGAAAGCACGTTAAGCCGTTGGTCCCGGCTGTCAATCGTGGATCTTTATCAGTCGTTACGGGTCGTCAGAATCGCGTCTGCGGAGTTCAGCTAGCTAATTTAAAATAACCCTGTATAATTTTAATGTATTATAGAGTGCTACAAGGTTTTTTGGCGCCTAAATGACATTTGAAAAAACAAGATGGCGCCGTTAGTAAGCCGATTCACGCGCCATAAAATCCTTGTACCGTTATTGTTGCAAATTCGAAATAAAAATCATGTCACCATTTAAAAAGTTTATTATTTGTGAAAAATAATGTTCTTCTCAAAACGGTGAAGGAAAACAGCGTAAAGAAACCGGCATGTCCTAGAACCAAAAATTTGAAGACATGTGACATCCACCAACCCGCACTAGGCCCGCGTGGTGGATTATGGCCCACTCCTTCTCACATAGAGGAGGCCTGTGTCC
This sequence comes from Apamea monoglypha, assembly GCA_911387795.2. Classification (NCBI taxonomy): domain Eukaryota; kingdom Metazoa; phylum Arthropoda; class Insecta; order Lepidoptera; family Noctuidae; genus Apamea; species Apamea monoglypha. Next base: position 8,770,453 of record OU426944.1, on the reverse strand, counting down.
CAGCAGTGAGAATATTAATGGGGGATTTGTCGTAAAGCGACAGGAAACTAAGTTTAAATTAAAGAAAGGGAGGTTGAAGTTAATTAAAGATTTAATAAAAGTAAAGACTATATAAAAAATGGAGATGATTTGGTCAGTGGTGTATAGTGTGTGGGTGAGGAAGGATGAAGATGGGTGATTGGTGGGTTGAGGAGGCTGAAGAAGTAGACGCGACGCGAGGCAGGTGCCGGTGACAGGTGCAGGTGCAGGCGTAGTCAGGTGCTGGTGCGTGTGCGGCACGGAGGATACCCGTAGGGGCCCACGTGGCAGAAGAAGGTCGCAGCACGGCCACACGTGACAGCAGGCACGGCAACACGGGAGAGCAGGCACGGTAGGGGCCCACGCGACAGTAGAAGGTCGCAGCACGGCCGCACGGTAGGGCAGGCACGGCGGCGCGAGAGTGAGCAGGCTCGGCAGCACGCGGTCAGCCCGCCAGGAGAGACGGCCCTCGGTTGAGAGCAACCCAGTAGAGGGTGTTCCGGCGAGGCACGCCAGCGGTCCAACTGGTACGGAGGACGGAGGACGAAGGTGCAGCGCTGGTACGTCAGGTACCGGAGTCTTGAGGGGGATACGCCAAGAGTTCCCTGGATAGGTGACTCCGGAGTACCAGCACTACTTTGAGGGTTCACTTTTCAGGCGAAATCGAACTCCAACACGAACTCGAACTCGAACTGGAACTAAAACTGGAACTGTCACCGCGTTGCTTGGATTCCACAGGTAAACTCGTAGAATAGCAACTTGAAGAAATAAATATGAATTTGAAATATGGTGGCCAGTACCTATTGATTTGCGTAAGTCTGAATATATTTTCAGCTAAAAGTTACAGGCTGATAAGAATTATTTTATAAGCAAACTTGTCATGGCGACGTATTAGACGTCGTTGACAGGACTGTCATAATAAAATATATTAATAAAATACAATTAAATATATAGTTATTTCGTATTAAAAGCGTATTAAAAGTATAGTGTTTATAGGAAAAATGATATCAATCAATGTGGGCGCAATTTCCAGCCCTTGGATGTTACTAAATCGTCGTAGTGTTATGTTGAAGTTTGATGACTGTGTGTACTGATTATGGATTAAACTTGACCTGGTGTCGTGAGGAATAGTCAGATCAGCGCCTAACGGTAACGGCATGCTTGTCTGACCTGGAGGAATGAATGTAGATAACCGTGAGTATGTACATTATGTTACAGATTATGCTAAAAGACACTTGTTTTTTTTTTTTTGTCAGTTTGATACTTGGGGTTTTAAGTCAGGGTACTTATAAAGCCAGTACAGAAAAATGGTTCTACGTGTGTTTTTACAGCGATGGCACATTGAAATGGGACGTCCTACTAATATTATAAATGTGAAAGTTTGTATGGATGATGGACGGATGTTTCTTACTCATTCACGCAAAAACTACTGAACGGATTTGGATGAAATTTGGCAGACAGGTGGTTTATAACCAGGATTAACATATAACATACTTTTTATTCCGATATTCCCACGGGATCGAAAGTTATGTGGGTGAAACCGTGGGGCACAGCTAGTATTTTAATAAAACAAAAGCTCAAATATGTACTATGTTAATTGCCTGTATTTAATCGAATCTTAAATAATTCCCATTTTGCTTTCCTAAAAATAATATTGAACACTCTAAAATAACGACTACTCCTCTTTTTGTAAACCTCAAATAATTCCTATGTTGACGCAAAGCATTTATTTCAGATACCTACGCACTTATACCCGTCCATTAGGTAAACAGTTTTTTGACAGATGGAACTAGTGATTGCAGCAACGCAACAGCCACAAATAAGATAATTCAATAAGATTAGGCAGTTTATATAGTTATTTTACGTAAAGTTAACTTTTACGTAATCTGGAATACGTACGTTCTAAGACAGCTGTCAAAAAACGGTTCACATAATGAACAGGGTATAAAGGCACTTTAGAACGACAAAACTTACAATAAAATAAAATTGATTGTAGTCGCTCCTTCCAAAAGGTAGTTTTCGAATAACTATGAGCAACTTGGATATACTTAGCGCCAGGCAGCCGCTGTCGCGGACCCTTGTTGGAAGGAATGAATCGCGATCAAAAGCTACCAGTTTTTCTATACAGGCTGGCAGTGACATCGACGCGCAAACGTCGTGAAACGTTACACCTGATGCCATAAATAAAGTTACGAAAGTCATTCATCTCGGAAATGACCGGTTAAAAAAAATGTCATTTTTGAGTGCGCAATGTACGAGTACCTATTGCAAACAACGCGATCAAAACGCTCCGCAGATGGCGCGCGCGCTGCCGGGATACCGCGCGCTGCCCCTTCGAGTTTTATTTACATTGGTGTTTTAAGTGAAACAAGTGAATTTACTAATTTTATATAGTTTACAGTAAAAAAAAAATGCAGAAAAAAAACGTAAAAACTAAGAAAAAGCCGCTGAAAAATGCTGGAAAAATTGCTATTTTTAGCTTAAAACCCAAGAAGCAAAACAACAAGTAATATAATATTCAACCTATAATGTTCCCATAGACACAGGCCTCCTCTCGGTGAGAGGGAGTGGGCCGTAATCCACAACGCGGGCCCAGTGCGGTTTGGTAGATGTCACATGTCTTCGAATTTTTGCTTCTAAGACATGCCGATTTCCTCACGATGTTTTCCTTCACCGTTTTGAGAGCAGTAGTGATGAAATAATTCACAAAAAGTAAAGCGCCTGACGGGGTTCGAACCTACGACCTACAACTTGTAAGTAGCGGCCGTTACCACGGGGCCACCACTGCTCTCCTATTACATGCCATTCAATTAACTCTCATCCAGCTGATACCAGCCATCCTGCGAAGATCGTCGCTCCACTAGCCTGAGGGCGTCCTAGAAAAGTTCACAATAATATTTAATCCCTAGTCACAATATACAAGTAAGTACTAACTTACCTGTGATAAATGTCTGCAGTCTATAATCACTTCACAAGGCACGGACACTAGTCACCATTCAATTATACACTAAAAGTCATTCAATAGTCATTTGTTTTAATTTATAGTCTTCGATACTCAATTTTAACCGTGAGTCAATGATAGCTGTCTGAAGCCGAATACTGCTGCCGCATGGCCGGCGCGGCGGGCGAATGGATCGATATTAGACTTGGGTAGCTCGTGAGTGAGTGATTGAAAAGGGCTAGGCTCTTTGCGATTGATGTCGATCTCGCTCATTCACTCGCTCGCTAAATAGCTCACTCGGACTCAATCCGTACTTCAGTTGGTCTCCGCAGACAAGGGAGACTCCAAAGTTCGCATCACAATACTTTCACACTAACTACATAGAAGTGCGTGCAAGCTAAGTCTGCGCGCGTGTTTGAACTTCAAGACTATATCCCTGCCAGCACTCGTAATCACATTCGGCATAATGATGGGAATATTTTCTTTGGAAAACACGGAATCTTGACACTTTATATAAACGTCGAGATGGCGGCAAACGATTATTTCCGATTTTGACAGCACGCAGACTTAGTTTGCGCGAACTTTACCCGGGCTTTGAAGACGGTGCATTCGTAAAGTTGGCAACGTCGCAAGTGGCTGTCAAATATTTCGCTGTTTTGTTCATTAATCATCATTACTGACTCAGCTTAGCAGGGTTCTGGCGCAGCCTGGGAGAGGCCTATATCCAGCAGTGGACTGCGATGTTAACTGACTTAGCTTAACCAACCTATAATGTTCCCACTGCTGGGACACAGGCCTCTCTATAAGAGGGCGTGGACCATAATCCACCACGCGAGCCCAGTGCAGGTTGGTGGAAGTCACATGTTTTCGAGTTTTTGGTTCTAGGAAATGTCGGTTTCCTCACGATGTTTTACTTCACTGTTTTGAGAGCAGTGGTAAAGAAATTAAATGCACAAAGTAAAGTGCCTGGCTGGGTTCGAACTCACGACCTAAAACTCGGTTTGTCGAGGTCGATAGCTCTTGGCCACCACTGCTCTCTTACTGACTGAAATTATGTAATTCGCTGTTGAGTTTTTACTAAAATATTGATTAGGAAAGAGAAAGCTAAAATCTCTCAGATGTCACCATAATTCTCCTGCCCTTATCCCAATTTATTCGTGGTCGGCGCAACATGTCTTTTTCTTCCTTACTTCTCTATTAGTCGTCATCTCGGTAGTCACTCCCTTTTTATACGACAGACACCATATTATATGACAGTCCATCCATCTTTTCTTTTGTCTTCCCCTACCTCGAAACTTAAAAATCTCCATTATTTTATTGTGTGGACTAAGTTAAGGGACCACAGCTTATTTGTTATATTTTTTTTTTTTATCTTTTATGCTTTGTGGTCTGTTATTTGGTTGTTAAATACCTAACTATACAGATTCTTTACCAAATGTCTGCAATTGTTTTAAGTCCACTACTAAACCTTAGAATTTTTATTTGGCGAATTCCTAGTGGGTTCACGGACGGCTCTGATCTCAAGTGCGTATGCGACCCTTCCACAAGGGACAAGGGCCCACCTTCCATCCTGCGCCGCATGCCCTGTCACTTGTGCACTTGATGATCTTATAACTGCGTCAGTAAGCATAGTTCGCGCAGCTGAATTTTGGGCCAAAAATATTTGAACTTTTTGCCATCAATACATTGACCTATATTATACAAGTACACTGGAATAAATACGAAATGATATTTGTTTTTTGTGCCGACTCAAAGCGCCGATTCGAGCGTCTCAGGAACTAAAATGGACACATTGCCGCAAATGACCGTCGTTTTGTTTGGGTACGTCTCTGATGATTTAGGTCTAAATCGTGAAATAAGACGTTTTTTTTTGTATTTTGTGTTTACTACGAGATATTTAGAACATTTTTATCCTGAGAGTATGCGCATCTTGTAAAACTCGCAATCAAAAATATTAGTTCCACGGACGATCACGTTGCTGTCAGTGCCAAAATGGCGAAAATCAAATGTCTTCATTTTTTTATCGATAGTATGAATTCCAGCGTACTTGTAGGTCAGTGCATTGTTACGCTAAAAAGAAGTGCGGTCCCTCAAGTCACACGTACATGTAATCTCTTAGACAAAGCATACAAACTTAATACTAACTTACCTCCAAACAAAAGTTGTCGGCTGCAAAGATTTCGCGACACGCGGACACCATTCTTTTTTACGCTAAACGTCTGCCAATATTCATTTGTTTTAAATAAAAGTCTTCGGTTCGCAAATTCATCAGTTTTTGTTAATTTAGAGGACCAATCTGGTGCCGAGAACTGCCGGCCGGCGAACGGTTGCCAAACGGATCGATATAACGCTTACGATATTTTTATTTCGCGAGTTTGCTTGAGACCCGGGCCTTTAAGACGGTGCTTTCTGAAACATGACTACACCGCAAAATATTGTTAAATATTTTGATTATGAATGCAACCTTTCAAAAGCTATTTTATATGTAAAACTGCTACAATGGTTAATCCAGTGTTATTATTGCAATTCCATATCAATATTTTTGTAGAAAATACTGCAATAATTCACAATTTAATTTAGTATTAATGATTATTTATTCGTAACAGCGAGATCTTTGACAGTTATTTTGCAACGCTGTCAACTTTCAGAATGCGCGGTCTAAAGCCGAACAATAAGTTGTACGTGATATCAAAATGCAACATGGCGGCTGCGGAATGGGCGTGGTTTAAGAATGCAAGTTGGTTAGAAAGAGAAGGATATATCGGGCCTCTGCAATCGCTTTCCCATCGATCGTACTGTTCCTGTAGCTACTGTCCTTTCATATTTATTTTATCTCTGATAGCAGCAGCCAATCGCAACTTTATTCCAATGAACATAAAGATCACTGTGATTGTAACAGTCTTGTCAATGCAACAGCAACTTTATTGCAATAACAATAAAGATCACTGTGGTTTAGTAGTGATACATAATAAATACTGTGGAAGACTGTTCATGCTACATGACCGAAGATGTTTGATCCGGCGAAGGATAGGAAAGTTAGAGATTCCAGAGTCCTACTATATTATTATAATA